>JALIGW010000003.1:95145444-95745444 GCA_023053685.1 Diadophis punctatus similis
TCCACCCATGCTATAAACCACTGGCCCCTATAAACACCTGAGTATCTGTTTAACTCTGAAAGGATATTACAAAGGTTCTGCTTACTTAATGGAGATCTGGAGTAAATTGCACTAGCTGCTCTACTTTTGAGAAATCCTGTACATTGACATCAGTATTCTATGAATACTCCAGAGACCAAACACGACCAACACCTTTGGTACATAATTTGTTTGTTGCAGATATTGATGCTGGCAAGAAAGCAGCTACAGTATGTCACAGAAGTGAGTACACCCCCTCACATTTTGTAAATATTTAAGTATATCTTTTCATGTGACAACACTGAAGAAATGACACTTGGCTACAATGTCAAATAGCGAGTATACAGCTTGTATAACAGTATAAATGTGCTGTCCCCTCAAAATAACGCAACATACAGCCATTAATGTCTAAACTGCTGGCAACAAAAGTGAGTACACCCCTAAGTGATAATATCCAAATGAGGCCCAAAGTGTCAATATTTTGTATGGCCACCATTATTTTCCAGCACTGCTTTAACCCTCTTGGACATAGAGTTCACCAGAGCTTCACAGGTTGCCACTGGAGTCCTCTTCCACTCCTCCATGATGACGTCACGGAGCTGGTGGATGTTAGAGACCTTGCACACCTTCACCTTCCATTTCAGGATCCCCCACAGATACTCAATAGGGTTTAGGTCTGGAGACATGCTTGGCCAGTCCATCACCTTTACCCTCAGCTTCTTTAGCAAGGCAGTGGTCGTTTTGGAGGTGTGTTTGGGGTCGTTATCATTAACAGATTAATAGAGTTGGAAGGAACCTTGCAGGTCATCTAGTCCAACCCCCTGCCCAAGCAGGAGAACCTACATCTGCCTCTACCTAGGATTGAACTCACAACCTCCTGATAATGATGTTGGAATACTGCCCTGCAGCCCAGTCTCCAAAGGGAGGGGATCATGCTCTGCTTCAGTATGTCACAGTACATGTTGGCATTCATGGTTCCCTCAATGAACTGGAGCTCCCCAGTGCCAGCAGCACTCATGCAGCCCCATACCATGACATTCCCACCACCATGCTTGCCTGTAGGCAAGACACACTTGTCTTTGTACTCCTCACCTGGTTGCTGCCACACACTCTTGACACCATAATGTTTATCTTGGTTTATCTTGGTCTCATCGGACCACAGGACATGGTTCCAGAAATCCATGACCTTAATTTTCTTGTCTGCAGCAAATCATTTGCAGGCTTTCTTGTGCATCATCTTTAGAAGAGGCTTCCTTCTGGGACGACAGCTCTGCAGACCAATTTGATGCAGTGTGCAGTGTATGGTCTGAGCACTGACAGGCTGACCCCCTCACCAACCTCTGCAGCAATGCTTGCAGTACTCATACGTCTATTTTCCAAAGCCAACCTCTGGATATGACGCTGAGCACAAGCACTCAACTTCTTTGGTTGACCATGGCGAGGCCTGTTCTGAGTGGAACCTATCCTGTTAAACTGCTGTATGGTCTTGGCCACGGTGCTGCAGCTCAGTTTCAGAGTCTTGATCAATCTTCTTATAGCCTAGGCCAGTGATGGCGAACCTTTTTTCCTCAGGTGCCAAAAGTGTGTGCGCGCGCAGTATCGCACACGTGCGAGTGCCCACACCCATAATTCAATGTCTGGGGAAGGCAAAAATGGCTTGCTTCTCCCGCCCCCCAGAGGCCCTCTGGAGGCCAGAAATGGCCCATTTCCTGACTTCCAGTGGGCCCAGTAGGCCTGTTTTTAGCCCTCCCCAGGCTCCAGAAGCTTCCCTAGAGCCTGTGGAGAGCAAAAATGCCCTCCCCCACCCCCCGGAGGCCCTCCGGAAGCCAAAAATGCCCTCCCAAGCCTCCGCATGAGCTGGAAATCAGCTGCTGGTGCGCACATGTGCACTGGAGCTAAGCTAGGGCAACAGCTCGCGTGCCGGCAGATATGGCTCCGCGTGCCACCTGTGGCACGCATGCCATAGGTTCGCCATCACTGGCTTAGGACATCTTTATGTAGAGCAACAATTTGTTTTTTCAGATCCTCAGAGAATTCATTGCCATGAGGTGCCATGTTGAACTTCCAGTGGCCAGTATGAGAGAGTGAGAATGATAACACCAAATTTAACACACCTGCTCACCCTTCACACCTGAGACCTTGTACCACTAACGAGTCACATAACACCAGGGAGGGAAAACAGCTACTTGGGCCCAGTGGTGAAATCCAATTTCTTTTACTACCGGTTCTGTGGGCGTGGTATGGCTTGGTGGGTGTGGCTTGGTGGGCGTGACAGGGGAAGGATACTGCAAAATCTCCATCCCCACCCCACTCCAGGGGAAAGATACTGCAAAATCTCCATTCCCATCCCACTCTGGAGCCAGCCAGAGGTGGTATTTGCTGGTTCTCCAAACTACTCAAAATTTCCGCTACCGGTTCTCCGAACTACTCACAATTTCCGCTACTGGTTCTCCAGAACCTGTCAGAACCTGCTAGATTTCACCCCATTTGGACATTATCACTTAGGAGTGTTCTCACTTTTGTTGCCAGCAGTTTAGACATTAATGGCTGTGTGTTGCGTTATTTTGAGGGGACAGCACATTTACAATGTTATTCAAGCTGTATACTCACTACTTTACATTGTAGCCAGTGTTGTCACATGAAAAAATATACTTAAATATTTACAAAATGTGAGGTAGTATACTCACCTCTGTGACATACTGTATGCTACTGACCTCATTTTTTTCAGGATCCCTCATTGTGTGCAGCTTTGTTAGACTATTTATTTATTTGTCAACCAATTTTATATAGCCGCTCATCTCATGAAAGTGACTCTGGGCAGCATACAATATTCAATAAAATCAATACATATATAAAAACAAGCATTTAAAAATATAAAAATCAACATTATATATATGTGTGTGTGTGTGTGTGTGTGTGTGTGTGTGTGTGTATGTATATATGTACATATGTATATATGTATGTATGTATGTATGTATACACACACACACATACACCTATATACACACACATACATACACATACACATACACATACACACATATACATATACATATACATATACATATACATATACATACAGGAGAGAAAAAAGGGTGTGGACCGGTTACGCGTGCAAAGTCTAAATTGATAGGCATTACCTAAATTGATAGGCATTCCATAAAAGCAAGCATCTCTTCCATGGGGATTTTACACTCTGACGAAGTCAACAGGGATTGACGAAAGCTTAGTAATTTTAATAGTAGTTTTAAATAAAATTGTAAACGTTCCGGAGATCGTGATGGCTATCGCTTCTTTATCTGTACATATACATATACCTATATACCTATATACCTACACACACACACACACACACACACACATATATGCACACATACATATACATATACATATACATACACATACACATACACATATACATCCATATACATATACACATATATACATATATACATACATATATACATATATACATACATATACATATACATATATACACACACATATATATACATATACATGTATACACACATATACATATACATATACATATACATATACATATACATATACATATACACACACATACACACACACACACACCCTTTAGGGACTTCCGAAACATCAAACGGGATGGAGCTGATCTAATGTTAGAAGGGAGAATGCGCCATAAGGCGGGCACCATGGCAAAGAAAACCCACTGCTTTGGATCGCCAAATGTAGGTTCTTGGCAGATGGTATCCCCAGCATGTGCCTTCTGCCAGATTTATTGGGCTGGCCTGATATAATCAGGAACTGGACATGGCTAGAGAAGGACCAGGGGAGACATGATAGCAATGTTCCAATATTTGAGGGGCTGCCACAGAGAGGAGGGGGTCAAGCTATTCTCCAAAGCACCTGAAGGCCAGACAAGGAATAATGGATGGAAATTGAACAAGGAGAGATTCAACCTAGAAATAAGGAGAAATGTTCTGACAGTGAGAACAATCAACCAGTGGAACAGCTTGCCTTCAGAAGTTGTGAGTGCTTCATCACTGGAAGCTTTCAAGAAGAAACAGGATTGCCATCTGTCAGAAATGGTGCAGGGTCTCCTGCTTGGATGGAGGGGTTGGACTAGATGACCTACAAGGTCCCTTCCAACTCTGTTCTGCTATTATTCTGTTATAAACAGGAAAATTTGGTCCCTCAAATAACTCTTTTTTGCATAGCTCAACTCTGATGCACCAGCAACATATCTTGCCATCCTTCTGCTCTCTGCTTAAATTTGCCTGTGAGGAAATGAGAAGAAATGTCCAAGAATAAAGAGGACATTTATATTTAAGCATGCAACCTTATGAAAAGAAGAGTGCTGTCCAACAAGCTGTTTTGCTGTCACCCCCTCTTCTTTATGTCTCTCAAGATTACGAAAGCCTCTCTGTCTTTTCTTGGTGTATTCTAACAGAAGAACTGCTGATCTCTGTCTGCAGTCCCACATCTCATGCTTTTAAGAAAATAATTCTTGCATTCATACAGGGCTTTAACCTGTTCAAAGCTCTTTGTATGCACAATCATATTCCAATTCTTTTGGAAACTTCATGGTGTAGACAGTATTATTACCCTCCCATTACAGATAAGAAAACAAGATTGAGAGAAGAGTAGCTGGGCTAAGGCCATCCAATATATCCACGGAGATTGGAATCAGACATTTCCTGATTCATAACAAAGACCTGTAAATACACCACTGACTGCACCAGCTCTCATACAGCTGCGGATTGTTTTCAGATGCTGCAAGTTCCAATCCCTTTGTCTGTTGATATATTATTTCTTTCTTTTCGGGCTAATAGGAGGCAGCAGGGGTGGAGCAGCAGATATTAGAGGGCAGAAAAACCATTTGGTCTTTTTAATCCTGGCGTTTAATACAGGATTGGTCCCTGTGGATTGTGTCTCCATGCTTTGTCTTTTCCAGATCCAAAGATTTAAGCCACAGGCCCCTAGGTGTTTCCCAAGGGAGCTAATTCTATGCTCTAGTGATTTGGACTGCTAGA
The DNA here is from genome assembly GCA_023053685.1 of Diadophis punctatus similis. Lineage (NCBI taxonomy): Eukaryota > Metazoa > Chordata > Lepidosauria > Squamata > Dipsadidae > Diadophis > Diadophis punctatus. The sequence continues at coordinate 95,150,487 of JALIGW010000003.1, forward strand.
AAATTATTCCTGATAGCCATTTTATGTATTTTCTTTCTTTAACTTTAGCCTCTTAGGGCTGAGGTTTTTTCAGTGTTCTGTTTTCCATCCTCCAGCTTAGCTTCTTGGTACTGTAATTTAGTTTTCTTCTATTGAAATCAAAGAACATAATGGCAGTGTTTAGGTTTGGGGCCTCTGTTCTCTCTTTATCTATGTTTAATCTCCCTGGGGTTTTTCTCTTTATAAATCTTATATTTCATGTGTGCCTAGGTACACTGCCTGACTTGCCATAGCAAGAAGCCCATCTGTTTTTCTAAATATAGATTTCAAATATTTCTGACATCCCATTCAATGCTGCCTAGTCACTTGAGAATACAGTGGAGAAAATAAAGGTAACAAAACACCGGCCCTTTTCCCTCCGGGATGTGTCCATCTCTGGCACAGGAGGCTTGCAAAGCTTAACAGAATAAAAAGAAGCTATGTGAAATTAAGCAGATGGGTAGTAAACTGGCAGATAATTCCCCAATAGCTAGAAGAGGATCTGTCAGGAGAAAGGAGAGGATTCAGGCAGGATATGCTTCTGAGATAAGCACACAGAAGCGATAGAAGGAGGGCATAGAATTCAACCCTGCTTCCATTTTTTTTAAAAAAAATCCTCCGAATCTCTGATGAAAAGAATCTCAAGGAGTTTTTGATTAGAAACTCAGGGTTGGTGTCTTCAAGGAAGATTTCTCTTGCACCGGCAAGGAACTATTTTCCTGTAATTAGCTGAAAACAAGGCTCAGCTTGCACTACTGCTTCCTATTGATTCTAATTGGCAAATTAGCAATGATGAGACTCTGATCTGTACTCTCAACAGCCTTTCTAAATCACTTCCCACCAATAGATGTTTTAGACCAGCTTTTTGAGTGATTCCATGCATACCAAGGACCTATTTCTTTCCTCTTATACAACTTGTGCTTATTTCCATAAGGGCTGCCTGTTGTTCAGCCAATACTCAAGGTACTTATCAAAGTCAAGCAAATAATATTTTATAGGTAAGTTTGCTTTGAAGCTGTTATGGAAGTTGCAATTAGAATTTGGCTTTGAAAATTCTACCGATTAAGCAAGATGTAACTACATTATATCTAGCTTAATCACAATGGTCAGCATATTCATTTCAAAAACTTAGATGCTCTAAGAAGAAGAGGGCACAAGTTGAATTAATTAGAGATGAAGAGGTTAAAACATTCTGTGTACACACATCAAACTGACCTGAGCAGTGATTGGCAAAGCAGGTTATACAGATAGTCCTCAATTGGCAACCATTTGTTTAGTGACCATTCAAAGTTACAACAGCATTGGGGGGGGGAAGAATTCTGACTGTTTTTCAGACTTTACAACCATTGCAGCATCCCCGTAGTCAACTGATTAAAATTTGGATGCTTCGCAATTGTCATGTTTTTTATGATGGTTGCAATGTCCTGGGGTGATGTGATCACCTTTTGTGACTTTTCTGAGAAGCAAAGTCAATGGGGAAGCCAGATACACAATCGTATTACTAACTTAATAACTGCAGTGACTCACTTAACAACTGCGGCAAGAAAGCTCATAAAATGGGCAAAACTCACTTAACAATTGTCTTGCTTGGCAACATAAATTTTGGACTCAATTGTGGTCATAAGTCGAGGACTATCTGTATAACATAAAGATTTATCTGCAGGAAATATATTCTATAGGCTCATCCTACCAAAAGGATACTAGGTATACTGTTCATGCAAGCCTATTGAGGAAAAAAGAAGTGACCTCAGATTGATAATTTGATAGGCAAGAACAAGCAGCACACTAGACAAGAGGGGACAAAAAGTAAATATTTGATTCTGCAATTACACCCTACTGCCCTTTAGTGGTCAGTAAGTCAAGAGGAGCTCAAGATTTAATATTATTGGCTCATTCCTCCAATAAAATATATGCCACAGATGATTACCCGTAAAGTGCTTAGCAGCTTATGATCCCAACATTTGTAGGTATGTCTCTTTCTATGTCAACCAGTTAATGTATTCCAATCTTTGGATTATCTTTATCCAGGAGCCATCAGGTTATGTAGTAACTTTTGTTTACACAAAGGAGGAGATAATTTTTTAAGGAAGGTCCTTAGTTTAAAATATTCTTCCTAATAAAGCTTAATTGCCCCAAATAAGAATATTTTCAACACAAGGCCAAGACATTCTCATCTTACCAAAATTATTTTTACTGCCTCTTCAGTTGTATTGTTTTGTTGTTTCTCAATGTTACATTATGTGAAGAACTCCTTGTCCACCTTCCACTTGTCCACTACAATAGCCCTCCCATTCCCCTTGGGTAAGATATGAAGTCTCCAGAGTGGGGGCCAGAATGTTTTTTTAAAAAAGCTCTCTGTAATTTTACAAAATAAAAGTTAATGATTTTTGTTTTATTTAAATGCTACAGACAATAGTTAAAAGTATAAAAAAATAATTTATGTGTCTTCACACCAGATTCTTGGTTCCCCTCATTTTACTTTTTTTGAAAATGTCTGTATAAATCTCATATGTACAGTTGCAGGCAAAATGCAGAATATATAGCATTTTTGTTTTACTAAAACAACTTTTTTTCCCTGATTGGGCAAAAATAAAGAAAAATGAAATTATTAAAGTTCAACCATTTACAGCTCCAATTAAGCAGTACAAGTATAATTATTGTCTAAATTATACTCTGTAATTTTATATACCAGATATACTTTAATAAGCAAACCAAATTATACAATATACTTTTAATAAAATAACAAAATAATTTTATATTTGTAAAGTATGTTTAAAATCAAATATTACCCATGTTTTTCTTTTCTAAAAAAAATGCATTTAAAATAGAAAAGCAACATCTATTTTTGTACAGTTTCAATTATCTGGGAGTTTCATTTTCTAGCTGGAGAGAATTAACACAGAGTAACAAGAAACAGCTGCTTTCTTCTTCTTTCTTTTTTTACTTAAGTTGGTTCTAGGTTTGTCATATGTCCCAGTTCAACAGGGACTTTTCCAGTTGTATGCTCCATTCTGGACTGGGACACATTGTGCAAAGATCTGGAGAAAGCTGAGAAAGCTAGAAGGACAGAGAAGAACAGGACAAGCAGCATCAAGGTGGATCTACCTAGTTATACTGGCAATGGGAGACTGTTGGAAGACCTGAAATACCAAGTTAGGGATAGAGAGAGAGAGAGGTGGTCACTTGGAGTCAGAAATGACTTGATAGCACAACATAATCAGGGCTGGGATCAGGGGTGAAATCCTCCCGGTTCGCTCTTACCTGTTGGTCGCCGCACAGCCGAAGAAGCTGGTGGCGTTCGCGGTGCGGGGCTTCCCCCGCCTGCCTGGACGCCAGCATTTGAGTTCTTTTGCCCTCTGCACAAGCAGAACGCTTTGCGCATGCGCAGAGGGCAAAATAACACAAACGGCGGCGTTCCGGCGGGCGGGGAAAGCGGGCGGGGGAAGCCCCGCGCCGCGAATGCCACCAGCTTCTTCGGCTGTGCGGCGACCAACAGGTAAGAGCGAACCAGGAGGATTTCACCCCTGGCTGGGATAGAGAACTTTACGGTTCCATAGAGAGGAAGTGTGGCCTAGTCATATCTCAAGTTGCTCACCTTTGGAAGGTGGGCAAAGGTGGAAGTTTAAAGTCTGCATCTGTACTTTACTTTACCTGACATTTTTGGCCAAAGAACTTCATTCTCCATTTTCCTATAGAAGCAAAGGATATATAACAAAATGCTAAAACCCATGCTCCTGAGCTTTGCTTTCTATATGATCTGTACACTGGCTAAATTGTTTGAAATGGAGTTATGTGAAGAAAAATAAAATTTAAAAACTAACATTCCAGTTCCTTCTTTAAGAAATAAGTGGACAATGAATGACCATGCCTCCAAGGCACCTATTTCCTGCTGCTTTAAGGTCAGGAAGAACAAACAGAAGACTAGCAGAACATGGACACCAACTAGCAGTCAGAAGACATGACAAAAAAGTCTGTCACAACATGCACAGACTTAATTATAGTTTCAATTGGGAAACCGTGATCCTAAGTCAAGTCCAAAAATGCTACAGAGTTCCTGGAACCCTGGTATTGTCACAAATCAATCATCAATAGATACATAAACATAAATAACATCTACATACTATGCAAAAGAGACAATCAACAAAAAAAGGAATAAAACATCTCCCCACCAGCAATCAACCCCCAGATGAGCATAGATTAACACCAGGTCAACAATCAAGAAGTAAACAATACCCCAATGTAGGAACTGCTAAACAAGCAAAGAAGACTAAGGTCTCTCCCACCAACAACACTGCCAAGATAAGTCACTAGAATATAAAACCATGTTTCACCTACAGAGCAGATTGCTGTCATATCGATATGATCAGAGAACAAACTTACTGTAGACCAATGTTTCTCAACCTTGGCAACTTTAAGATATGTGGACTTCAGCTCCCAGAATTTCCTAACCAGCATGCATCCATATAACTTAAATTTATCAAGGTTGAGCAACACTGATATAGAACATAAAAAAGAAAGAACACTGGCTTCATCGGTATCCTTCAGCTGGGCAACAGCCACCCACCAAATTCCCATGCTGAGCACTCAAGAAAGGATAAGGGTGGATCTGCAGATGCGTATTTTATGAGAAAGTTTGTTTTAAAGAAAAACAACACTGAGAGGTTAACTGCAACAGTCACCATTTATTTATTTTATTTATTTAGTTTGTCAAACATGTACGAGATAACAGGTGTAAATATAAACATGGACATGAGCACATGAAATGACTACAAATTAATGGGGACAATAGGACAGGGACGGTAGGCACGTTGGTGCGCTTATGCACGCCCCCTTACAGACCTCTTAGGAATGGGGTGAGGTCCACGGTAGACAGTTTAAGGTTAAAGCTATGGGGGTTTGAGGAAGTAACAATGGAGTCAGGTAGTGCATTCCTGACCAATATTTATGCAGAAAGGTAGATTTTTTAAAAAAGGCTGGAGACAGATAAGAATCTTATTTATGACACTGAAGGTAATGTGATGCAGTCTATGACTGTATCCTCATCCTCTTTTGTAATGTTTATATTCTGTTACATTTTGGAAGCATTGCCTAAAGATGATGAGAAACATTATTAAAAGGATCTGTGCATATTTTCTCATGAGAAACAGTAACCCAAATGAGCAACAATAAATATCACCTGAGTGACAAGACTTAGATGAAATATTTTGTCACTGCATTAAGTTGAATGAAATAATATGTCTCTGTCAATATGATGTAGTTCACATTGTCATGAAATTTATGTTCAGACCTTTCATAATCTGCTAAGTGAAAAGATAAACCTATTACACTCATCCCGACCTAGTAAACTCAAGTTGTTTTGGACTAAACTCCCATCATTTGATTCAGAAATATCGAACAAAAGCATTTTTCATGACAACTGCAGTTATGATTGTTTAATGAAACATGTATGGAGAAGAAAACCTTGAAATCAGTAGAAGCAATTCCAAGGAAAGCTATTATGCTGTGCTGATTATGAGTAATAATTTTATTGTGATTTTCTGTATGAGACAAAATGGCGTATAAATGTACATTGTTTTGGAAATATTTCTTGATATGAGTCATGGAACAAAACAAAAACCTATGTTGTACCCCACTGAGAAGGACAAATGCTATTATTCTACTTCCATTTTTCTAAATAGAATATAATTCCTATGAAGGTGTGGGCTGCTGGGGGTTCACAGGGGTTCAGGACAACCTCTAGCTAAGATTCTGTGCAGTTGGGAGACCCCCCAAATCCCACTCCTGACTGGCCCTGCCCACCCCAGGAGTCCCCACACGGCCCATTTTGGATGCAGGTAAGTGCAGGGTGTGTGCGGAGGCTCAGGGAGGGTGAAAAATGGGCCCGTTTCCAGTCTCTAGAGGGCCTCCGGAGCCTGGGGAGGCCATTTTTGCCCTCCCGGAGGCTTGAGGAAAACTTCCGGAGCCCGGGGAGGGCAAAAAGCCCCTACCCGCCATGGATCATGTTTTACTGGGATCATGTTGCATGTGTTATGAGGATTTGCTCACATACTCCAAAATAGCTTGCCTTTGAATCTGAAGCACTGCTAATACCCATCTATCTTAAAACATCAGAAAGCTATGCTGGCAGGAAATGTGCTGCTCCCATTCTGCCTGTATTTTTTCAATTTAGAGTAACCATCAAATATTGCCTCCGCTGTTATATGCATGCATATGGTTGATTCTTCCAGCTTTGCTGCCCCAATCTTCAACCAGTAGGGAAAACATCTGCCAATCATAGCAACATTTACTTCTCATATTGTGGTATATGGGCAGGTGTGTATAGCAGGAAACCATTTGTACACACCTAGAGCAGTGTTGTTAAAAGTTTAACAGGACCAGTCTACAGGTGGGACTCAGGTGAGACCAATGGTCTCTGCCATCCTAGCAGAACTGACAGGGAGAGTGAGTTCCAGATCCTCCTTTTTAAACAAATATCATCTTGTGAGACAAGGAGCAATGCTTTCTTTGTCACAACACCTGCTCTATGGAACACTCACATACACATTTAAGATCCTGGTTTTTTCCCCACAAGGCTTCGGTTGAGATAATAGATGAGACCAATATAGCTGTGGCTTTGTGTCAATGAGTTTTATGGTTCCTTGGTTATTGTACTATGATTCATTTTAATTTTGTTTTTATTTGGTTTATAAAGGTTTCATTATATTGCTCATGTTGACTGTTATTAGCCATCCAAAGTTTGTATATCAGATGGCAGGCCATATAAATTTTCTAAATAAATAAATGCAAGTCTCCATAGTAAATAAAAAATAAAAAAAATACAGGCATGTTGTTATTAGGCATATCTGAAGGATGACCAGAACAATGCTGTTGTCCCTAAGGCTTTAAGGGGACACCAGAATGGCAGCAGGTGAGTTTATGTAGTGTGAGATATACATATGTAAACATAATCAGTGTTCTTAGAAGATTGGGCTTTCACCTTTTCCAAGGAGGCATTTATTATCTCCTGGAACCAGACAGTCAGTTTCTTTCCCCTTAATAATAAATCAAGAGGTGAAAGAATTGAACGGTACATATGAAGTAGGTTTACTTTGTCTACACCATTAGAGCTCAACAAATGAAATGGCCAATTGGTCCAAATTATATAATATCCTGAACTGCCCAGAAAAGTCCCTTGGATGGCAAAATGATACAATGGTGATTAAAAGTAACTGCTTTTTGCCTACACCAGCAGCACAAAGTAGTCTTGATAATGAGTTTTAAATAGAGTTTAATCATATTTAATGCAAGTATCTAGCCACTGCCCAATTTATTTCCCTTGACTCGCTCCATAGAATACCAAACAGATAAGACTCTGCTAGGCAGAAGCAATTTTGCAGTGATTTCTGAATGACCAAAGCAGCAGTTGGCTTGCCAGTCATGCTAACAGACCTATATGATCCTGTCCTACTTCCCAGTTTAAATCAAAGAGAAGTTGGGACAACGCTAGGGATAAAATCCTGATGATCCCTGGCCGTATCTAAACAGTCTGGGATTCTCAGTACTGTTTCTGAGATTACCAGTGTGAGTTCCTGCAGAATTACAGCTGGGGCTTTAGGATGAGCAGAACAGCAGAACTGCTGTTAAACTGGTATATGACTTCTCTTTGTGTGGGAATCTTCTCAGCCAAGAATTTTCTATATTGACCTAATTTAACCTGGCTGTAGATGTCCTTCTGGATCGTTTCTTAACCCTACTTTCTAGCTTTCTCTTAAGTCCTGATTCTGATTAGTTGCCATAGCTTCTGGTTCCTGGTTCACTTGAAACCACCACCCACCATCTAAGAGGAGAACTTTCAAGTCCTGTAAAAATGATCCAATTTATATCTAGGGAAGAATGAACACGGAAGGCTTCAGAAGCAGCTGAACAATAAACAAATTGGGTTGTTGGCTTATTTATGGCTGAGTCCTTCCTAAGTTTCTTCCTCGGACCTTAAGCCAATGGGGTCTGCTCCTTCTCTTGTCTGATTGTTTCCTAGATAATGTCTCTTCCCCTCTTCCCTCAAGGTCATTTCCATATGCTGTTGAATTCTGTGGATCTAAATCATCAAGATTGTTGAATCTGTGTACTTTTCTTCTTACCAGGCAGATGCTGATCAAATCCTAGCTATAAATGGCTATTGCTCAACATCAGACCGGGCACTGTCAGCCAAATAAATGAAATGAAGACTGCCTGCTGCTATGGAATGAGAAAGAAAAACAAAACAAAATTAGAGACTGATAATTTGCAATCAGACTTGAGAAGCGGGTCTCACAGATATAATGGTATGTGGGAGTGACCCTGGGAAACCAGGAGAAGAGAGGATATGATCAGATAAGCAACGACATAGCCATAACTGCACAGTGGACAGAGCAAGAGGCTCAGGTGGGACCCTCTCTAAGTTATCAGCCTGAAAAGGTGAGGTTAGGAGAATTGTACTTTTAGACTTGCAAGATTCTGTCAGCTTTGCAATAACGTAGAATAAGCTTTTCTCTTCGTGCTTCCTGTTTGGTCTACCTGGTATGGCTGGGCTTTCAATTCAATATCTCAGCACCAGAAATAAAAGGATTTCAATATGAGCTGCATCAGATTCAAAATTTTGAATCAACTCCCAAGAACGCACTCCTGCCTTATTTTTGTATAGTTTTATTTAAATGTATGGCAACCTCTGACAATAGATTTGCCTCAACAACCTTGGGATTCACTTAAAGCTGCCTTGGCAACTGTAACACAGGCCAACATCAAGGCACGTTGTTTGTTTCCATGATTGTCCCTAGCAAGCACTATACTCTTAGGCTACTCAAAATTAGATGGGGGGAGGCTTTAAACAGAGATTTACTTTAGCCCCTCCTGAATGATGACGTAATATAGTAGCTGCAGGACTGTATACCACACACTTTGTCCTTTACAGACAACTCCAGATATTTTAGCTGCAGTAATTGTAAATGTGGGAACTTTTATATATGGAATATATAAAACTTTTATATATGGAATGCACCAATTCGGGAAAGGCTAATCTAGAAGTAGAAGGGTTCCAATTCTAAGGTTAGATAAGTAAACCTCAGTGATCTGTGATTCAGCACTGCTTTCCTTGGGATTAACTACAACAAATACAATTTATCAAAATAAGCACAGGCTGGCAAGTTTACATAATATATCTGAGTTACAGGAGTTTCCCTTTCTTGGCAAAGGCTTTGCATTAATAAGGTTAAGAATTATCATTTTTATTTCTAAATGCTATATATAAATAACCTATGCAAGAAAATCTGGACTTTTGTAAAAAGTTTTGCTTTGCTACAGTAAGTCAGCTTCTTCAAAACTTATTTGGATAGTTAAAATTATTTAGGAAAACTAGGAAAGTATGCATTTTGTAATATTCTGGACCTGCGGTGATAGCCAGATCTGGCCCTAGGTTCTGCCTTGGTTTAATAAGCAATTGAGTCAGAAGATAATTCAAAAGCAGTTTATTAGGGTACCTTGATAAAGTGGGATCTCCCTATGAAAAAGAGACCTATCTCTTACATTCCTTTCTATAGTTAACACAACAAAGAAAATGCAAGAGGAAAGACTGGACAGGATCAAAGCAACCTCCCCTTTGCATAGGAAATCAGTTACATGTAGTCAAACATGTTACATATTTGAATCCCATAATATCACACATGTTCATTAAAATGAGGTCTGATGTCAGAAGGGGTATAAATTGTCAGGAAAAAGGTTGTTTGCAGTTCACAAAAGAGACAAACCAGACCCCAATTTGTACTGACAAACTTTTTCTTATCTGGAGATAATCTCCAGCTAGTTTATCTTTTCAGTTTGAGAATGTTAAAAGCTATTCCTACATTCCAGGCTGTAATGAGCCTGAACATCATTTAAAAAAAAGAGAAAATTAGTCAAATTAAAATACAAAGTAACTATGTTAGTTAACAAGTTACAAAATCCATGCCATGTGTCCCTCAGCAAAGCATAGCAAAAGTGGACCTCCATAGGTAGTCAACATGAAGGTTAAATTTGGGAATGGTGTCTGAACTATATGCACCTTGCACTTAGTGATAATGTTCCAGGATCTCCAAGGTGTTTACATTACTGTTTCCTATCTATGTGGAAAGATATCTAAGAGCAGCCAGAGCAGAGACATTGGAAGTGTAGTCCACCCACATCCCTCTTCCAAAATTAGCCCACATAAATTCCATCCTGAGAAGATAAGGTGTAAGAGTGAAAAATATTTCAGTCTAGAGCAGAAATCCCCAACGTTTCTGGCTTTGCGGACAGGTGTGTGTGTGGGGAGGGGATGGTTCTGCACAAGTGGCCAGCAAGCGCACACAGCTCCATTTGCGTGAGTGGTATGCACGCATACCTGCCACTCCCTTAAATGGAGCGCATGTGCATGTGCTCATCTACATTTCCGCAGGCCAATTGCTAACCCCTCACGGCCCACTAGGTTGGGGACTAGGTAGGCCACAGCCTAATGGATCTAATTTTTGAGCTGCTGTTAATTCCTACCAATGGGGAGAATGGCCCTGCATTCTACTCATATTCATATATATTTTTCTTTTTCTATTTTTCTTTTCTTTTTTTTTGGAGAAAAAAGGATTGGTTGACTTGCTACATGCACATATTTTGGTCAAGCTTCTTGAAAAGCAAACAAGATAGCAAAATATGGAAATGCTTCAGTGGGAGTTTTAAGTATCATATACCAATGCCAGCTGCTGCAGTGAGATTGGTCTTTCAATATTTCATAATGGTGGAAGGTATCCAGTCACAATGCTTCATCCTTTATCTCCTCACTTCAGTTAGCAGAATGATAGATAGAAGGATAAGGAAAGCTATCAAATTACCATGCTTTACAGCTATCTAAACCAGTATTTGTGCAGAACAAAAGTTTGCCACTCGTACAACTCTTGCCCAGCCAAAAGACTATCATTCTGCTACTTCCAAGAAATATAGCCCAACCATTTTGGTATATCAGAAGTAGGAATGGTTTTAGATTAAGGCCTAATAAGCACTGGACTAGGGGAACAAAGCTTTGTGGGCACCAACACTATCCCTCCTTCTAAAAACAGAAGCTACAGGAAAAATTGTTTACATTTCTTTAACCATTCATATTATTTCAGACAGGATTTTAGATGTTTTTGCACTGTGGTTAAGCAATTTTCAGTTGATTACATTTGGCAAGTTTGCTGTAAAGCAGCAATGGACAAAGTTATAGTTGCAAGGCCTCATTATGCAGAGCAGATATTAAATTAATTGTTCTAAAAATTCAAGTCTTCATATTAGTGGAAGCATCGGTCAATGTGGCCTAGGACACTAAATCCTTCAATCTGCACTCATCAGATGGGAGTAGAATTAACATAAAGCTAAGACCAGGGCAGAAGTTATGGTACCACCATTCTCTTGCTGAATCAGATCTGGTACAGATGGACTGGCTGGCAACATGACCACCATAAGAGTGGAGGAAGTTAGCCAAGACAAATAGCAAAATCATCTTATCCTGTAACATAACAGGACAGATTTTGTTGGACAGATGTGACCTATTTAATGGATTGGAAACTTGGCCATTCCAGATGTGGGTTGAAAAATGAGAGTCAAGAAGCAGGACCTTTCTTGTTTTAAGGAGCACAACTATTGTTCCATTGTGACAATGCTCAAGAATGAAAGCTGTTTGGCGAGCTGCTATTAATTCACCTTGCAGCAATAAAGTTAATGGCACATATTGTACTTCTTCTGTGGCTTTCCAGACCATTGCATATCCAACAAGGTGTTTGGCCCCTGGTTAAAGTGTTCTTAATTGACTGTAAAAGATGATGGAAAAAATGTATGTAGCTTGACAAAAAAAATCCATGCTAATCACTCTGACAATTAGCTAATGCCTTAATAGTGGGAAATCCAGGCAATACCCTGGTACAGTGAATCTCCCCAGGGAAGTCAGTGCCTTCAAATATTCCTGAATTTTTTTCTAAACAAAATGTTGTAATTAGGTTAGTCAACCTTTCCTATAGTGAAAATGTCATAGTGGTTTGTGGACCCACAAATTACAAACAACATTATTGTGGAGAACATTACTTTGAAGACCCCTACTGGAATAAGGAAAGGTCAAACAATTTCTTTAAAAAAGTTAAAATAAGTAACATGGTTCTCCAGCTATTGCTTCCTCACCAATAAGTCCAATGATAAGGAATATTGGGAGCTATGCTCTGATAATATATGGAGCCTTATATGTCACCCACTTGGCCAAAGACATACACCAAACAATTTTCAATCATTTGAAGAAATTATTGAATTTGAATCTGTGGTATATGAGGGATCAGTTCAGATACTTTCAAGCACAGTTCCTAAGAAACTAGAATACATTGTTCATCTAGAACACATTGGCAGCCTGAAACAGAGCTGTTTATGATTATCTTGGAACAAAAACTTAATAAAGTTCCCCACCTCTAAACCAGTTCCAGGTGATGCTTTTAAAGTCCCAGTTAAGAATGGCCAGTCTACCAGCACTGGTTATTAATATAACATTGAATCAGATAGATAGAAGCAATAACATCGACATCTCTGGTATTTGCAGTATTTTACAGAATGTACAGAATGACAGAAAAACATTTCCCTGTTCCAAGGAGCTTTCATTAAGAACAAGCTTCAGCACACCAGGCCCCAAAACAAGGAACTCCCCACCCCCACACCCCCACCCCCAACAGAGAGACTGGAAAGTGTGTAAATAGCACTTCATTTCCCTATGAAAATTGACCAAGTTACCTCTAATACAGAGAAACTACCAGTTGAATAGGGAAAGGGCATTCTGCCCATCTTATAGATTAACACTCTGTGCATCTCTGTCCAGTTGTACCCATTTCCTCCCCCCCCCAATCAGTAGATGACCCTTCTCTTTCTCATTCCATCTGTTCCCAGCATTTTTCCTATATTGAAGAAAATTGGCCTGCAACATCAACTAATGACCCTCTTAACCACATGCAGTTAAACACTGCATGGATGAAACTTAGCATGCTCCTCTTCCTTGGATCCCAAATTGCAAGCCTGTAATTCTAAGATCTGTAGAGAGTTCACCAATTCCTTTTTTCCCTCATTGTCTTTGTATTTATTTTTGCTCTCTACAGTAGCTTATAATAGCCTTCTCCATCTCCCTAAATTGAATTGCTGGCTAAACCCTTTTATTGTTCGCCACACACTTCATATATATCATCACCCAAGGAAGTGCTTTCGCTCAGGGAACTGTTAATTGACTTAAGATTAGGAAATTTGGATTTAGGAATTATGAAACCAGGTCTTGTTCAGCTGGGGTCTTATTGGCCCAATAATTAAGGAATGCAGGCAATGACCGGATTGAGTTCTTTGGAGGGGAACATGATCTCCCTATATTACCACCAGAGGTGGTATTCAGCAGGTTCTGACCAGTTCTGGAGAACCGGTAGCAGAAATTTTGAGTAGTTCAGAGAACCGGTAAATACCACCTCTGACTGGCCCCGCCCCCATCTATTCTCTGCCTCCCGAGTCCCAGCTGATTTGGAGGAAATGGGGATTTTGCAGTAACCTTCCCCTGGAGTGGGGAGGGAATGGAGATTTTAAAGTATCCTTCCCCTGCCACGCCCACCAAGCCACACCCACCAAGCCACACCACACCATGCCTACCAAGCCACGCCCACAGAACCGGTAGTAAAAAAATCTGAATCTCACCACTGATTACCACCCACAATCATATACCTTTCATCACATAGATTTCAAAGATTCTTTCTACTCCATCTTGTCATTCTTTCTGGACACATCTCAGTTATTAGTCATATCTATAGATCAATTCCATTGGCATACTGCTGAAATTTCACTAAAAGACTGTTTTCTATCTTAATATTGGTAACCAGTTACTTTTACATCCAGTGTGTAATATCCATTCTATATCAAGCTCTCCCACATTCTCTCTTTCTCTCTCTCCCTCCTCACACCCTTCAATCATGCATTGAGCATTGAGGCAAATATGGATTAATTATCAAATTTGGCATCGAAGTACTGCTACTTTGATGCCAAGCTTTCAGATAGTCCTCTTCTGAGAACCTTGTGCAAAAACCCTGCTGGTGGCTGCAGCTGTCAAATACCATATATCTCTAATTTTCTCTTCCATTGCAATTGATATATTGAGACTTTGATGCCACATTCACTATAAAGTCAGCCTGGCATATTGCCCTCCCTAAAACTCTTGAGCAATGAAGGAAACCATTCTATATAACCCTGTGTGGCTATCTCATAGCTTTTGGAGTTCAGTTTGTTTCCCTGCCCTACCTAGGGGGAAATTACTCATATTGCCCCAATTTGTTTCTGTAATAACACATCTGGATCTTCATCAGGCAATTTGGCAGGTACGAGAAAGGCTATTGTCAAGACAATGAAAACATTGTTCTCTCCAAGCACAGCTCTTTCTGGACAGCAAAATCACTGTAGGAATGATGGCTCCCTACAGAAAGATGATCTACAGACTTAACACCACAATTAATTCGCTCTGTAACCATAATGGCCGATGGTTGCTTTGGTCAAATCTACCAAGCTATGGTGATGATGATGATGAGCCCCCTGTTTATTTCTTTGGAGGGTATGGGGAGGTGGGGAGTGGAAGTATGCAAATGCCGGTCAATTTGTATGCTGCTATTCCAGCTAAACATTTTCATTTTTTGCACCTCATTAATTTCTTCAGGATTTTTTTTTCTGGCTTTGTTTTGCAGCCGACTGGGAACAAAAAGAAAAGAAAAGCCATTGAGGAGGGTAAAAGAGAGGCCTCCCAAGAAGGTTCTGTTCCAAACAATGAGTGATTTAAATGGCCTTGATGTGCAGCTGAGCCTTGAACTAGAAGTTGGCTCCAGTAGTGAATCTGGAAAATGAAAAAGGGTAAAATGTAGCTGATGAGAAATTGAGTTATGAATGAAGACAGCTGTCCCAGTTTATGGCTCATCTTTGGCAACCCATATAACCTTCTCCGTCACTTTAAACTAAAGAGTACAAAATTACCATCTAGGATTATCATAAAGATGGCAATCCGGTATAATATGGTGTATGTGCAATGTTTTCAAGCACTGTAAAGTGCTATGTAAGTCCTTGTTCTTCTTATTATAGTTGCTGTTTTTAGTGTGTGTGGGGGGGGAACCTGGCAGGAAACTATTCTTGATACACTTAACAAGTTTCACAGGCTTCCCTTAAGAAACTGGGCAGAAGATAAAAAGGGAGCAAATTAATAGCAAGCTGCTCTTGGCCTAAAGATAAGAAATTATTAGAATAACCTCTCCACTGACTTCAGATTTCTGCCTTGCCCAGAAGTTCCACTTCCAATAAGTCCAGACACAACAGGAGAACACAGACTGAGAGGAGAGTCTGACCCCTGCTGGCTAACAAAAGCAACGTCATAATACAACAACTTGATCTTGTCTATGGATTTGTTCCGACTCCTTAAGCTTATTAAGAATGTTGGGATCATAACACAAGGCTTGTGGCTTCAGGTGATGCAGCATATCCTTTTATTGTGGTTGTGGGGTGCCTTTCTCTGAAGCAAAAATCAGAAGAAATCTGATAGCATCTGTTCAGACTAACCAATTTTATTAAAAGGTATATAATAAGCTTTTGTGAATTACAGTTCACTTCGTGAAATGTAGTGGAGTGGCCAGATTAATATAGGATTTAACTTGCATTGAGCTAGTGGGGAAAAGAAAAGAAAGACAGAGGACAAGGTGGATTTGCAGGTATTATGTGAGGCAAATTAGAAGTATTTTTTAATCAATGAATAGTGATCATGTGGTAATGTGCTTTTTGAGACCTTCAGCCTAAAATCTTTTGATATATGTGAGTTCAACAAGTTCTCATTCAATTGTGCTAGGAAAGTTTCTTTTTCCCAAGATGGCTGCTTTAAAGTAATGGAGTGTCCTGGAAGAGAAAGATGCTTTAATGTTACTTAGTTGTTTTGCACAAACTTTGACCTGCTTGTCTTACCTAGAATCCAGGGGAGCATTACTGGCAGATGATGAATGATAGAGTAAAAGTAAATGAAGACATCTTTAATCTTGGGTGTGTGCTTATTGGGGCATGTCATAGTTCTGCTGGTATAAATGTGGATCAAAATAAATGAACAAGAGCTTAATGCAAGCTCTTGTTCTCATGATCACATCATTGTTCTGTTGTTTCCCGTTGATTGTGAGAATTTGTTTCAGGTTAGGTAGTTGTCCATATGGAAGTTTGGGCCTGCTTCCCAGGGCCTGAGAAAGTGCAGTGTCATTGTAGACTATAGCTTATTAATAATGCATTTGAGTGAACTGCATTGTGATCTGTAAGTGACAACCAGTACTGTGGTTCCTTCTCAGTGGTCTGTCCTTTAATAAGTCCTCCTTGAAAATTGATCTGGGTCTATTGATTTGTCTATTGATCTCATTGGATGTGTGGTTTAGTGTCCTGAATGCCTGGTTTAATTCCATCAGTTGGGCATCTCTGTCACATTAGTTGGAACAAATGTGGTTGTAGTATAAAGTTGGCTACAGATGAGAGATTTGGTAGTGTGTTCTGAATGGAATATATAAGCATGTAGATAGACATGGGGATATGTACTTCTCCTGTATAATATGATTTTTATATCTATTGTTTAGTTTCATAATTGATGGTGAAGTGGAAATTGTTGACATCATGATGGGATTTGTTGAGAGATTCTTTTCCATGGGTCAAGATGATGAAAATGTCATTAATGGGTAATGGGTCTAGTAAAAGAAGTGGTTAATGTGTAAGGGTTGAGAAAGCATTTTTCTAAGTCAGAAAAGTTGGTGTGTTGTTGAGCCATGCATATTCCTATAGATGTGCCACCAATTTTCATCTTTGTTATTGCTGATGTTGTTATGGATGAATATGAAGTATTACTGGCTGGTGGCAAGGTGTGCTTTATGACCAAGGATTATATTCTTGATTACTTGAAATCCATATTTTTATGAATGTTGGCGAATAGTGCCTCAACATCCACAATAGCTAAAATTATGTCGTTAGGGAAATTGCCAATGGGTTTCAATCTTCTTAGGAAGATTGTGGGTGAATCTTATGTGATCAGGACTATTGGTGACACAAGATCTGAGTACAGAGTCATCCTTGTTCATTCTTAAAACAGAATATAGCTAATGCACAAAACATAACATATGCAGTTATTCTTATGTGTTCTTAAAGCAGCTGTAGCCAGGTTTCAGAATAGACACGGAATTTAAAGTCTATTCCAAATCCAGATATGCTCTGCTGAAATGAAGCATCAGTATCTTTATAATGCTACTAAAAATATTTCCCAGAATTCTATCAACAGAATGAATTGGAGAAGGCAATGTGGTACAATGAACAGAAAGTGGCAATAGGCAACAGCATCAAAGACTCCAGCATTCATGAAGTTGATTGCATGGTCCTGGGCAAGTCCTGTAATGAACTCATAGACTTGCAAGTCAGATGATTTCATTCTGTCTATGAGTCCTTCCACTATGCAGAAGGTCAGCAGGCAAACAGCCCAATCTGTGTTTTTAATGCCTATTTCCTTTCCGTGACATCTGCACTTGTAATTCTACTGCCTTAGAGCAACAATCAATGTTCCCTTGCCCTTTGGGGGAAAAAATCCCTCTGTTCTCCATTGTTGACCCCTGGCCATGGAGTGATGTCCTCAAACATCATTCCATTTTTCTAATGAATCTTAAGTAGTGACACTCAAATAAACTGGCATTCTCTAACAACAGCTTTCAAAAAACTCCATGCCTTCAAAATAAGATGTTTACAATTCATTGCCAGGGGACAAAATAAACTGTCTTCCTGCGTCATCTAATCTCCCTCTAATACCCACATAGGAAGTACCACGTATTCACAAAGGATCCAACCATCCCTTTGTGAAGGCCCAGGGGGTTGAGAGCTGCAGCACACAAACAAGAAAGCAACACTGGTGTGTATATACCGGTATATGGAGCTCAAGGCCTCACCTGAGCTCCCACCAGACAGCCTTTACATTAAAGTAGCTCACTGTAATGTTCAGGAGCAGGTAATAGTTCTCCCCTATGTAGACTGCAACCTAGCCTAGTCACGTTTATCCAGACCTGCATGAAATATTAGATGGATACTAACTCTGCAGTTAAACTCTTTATAATATTTTTCCCACTTTACCTTGAAGAACTGAGTAATGGAGTGGAGCCAGAGGGAAGGATTCAGCCTAATCAAATCCCACAGAAAACAGTCTGGATAGTTTACATATTATAAGAATGAGCTAATTGTCCAGCCATGTTTTCTAACTGATTAAGGAGGGAATCATCTGATTTATTGTCTGAGTTTAATGCAACAAAGCTTGATAAGCACAAGTGAGCTAGTGATTTTTTGTTTACAGCACAGAACTAATTATTTTCATTTGCTAAACACTTGCAGACAAGCCATTAGTTTCAGGTATACTCATAATGGTTGTACACAAAAAAGCACATATTTACAATTTTGTATACATTTCTTATATATGTCATTGAGAGATACCTTCACTATTAAAAGAAAATAATAATAGAAGGGGCAGCAGTATTGTAGTGTTTAAAAAGGAGGAACCTTTGAGGTTTTAGGCATATGAATACTGCAACACTCTTTGATTGGCTTTAGATATATAAAGATATATAATGTATATAATGGTTAGTTTTGAATGGCAATTAAGACCTTTCTTCCTGATCTGGTATTGTAATTCAAAGGTGGAAAGTAGTAAAACGACCCACAAAAAGACAGATTCCATATTCTCTATATCACTGTGCCAGAATGCCGGTTGGACAACAGTACTTGCTTATGGGACCTCCTGATGCTAGTAAATAAAAGGTAATAACAATGATGACAGATAAGTTATGAGAATTCTGGGAGTTGAAGTCCACAAGTCTTAAAGTTGCCAAGTTTGAAGACCTCTGGTTTTGGTGGACATTTGGGTAAAAGTATGCACTAGAAGTTCATTATCAAAGAAAAGGCTGCAGCTTCTCATAACTTATCTGTCATCATTGTTATTACCTTTTATTTACTAGCATCAGGAGGTCCCATAAGCAAGCAAGAAGGTAAATCCCTGCCCGAATGAGTTTACAATTTAACGTAGGTCTGTGAGAGGGGAGAAAGCGGTAGGGACACAGAGCGATAAATATGAGTAAATGGCATTCCATAGTACGAGTATTGTCCTGCAGAATTGGAAAGGTGACAGAACCTTGCCTATTCTGAACTGATCGTTGCCAGAAGAATAACAGGAATGTTGCTGGTATTGCACAGGTTTACGTGCTGCATTTAACCAAGCCTCTTTAGGACATTCACAGTGACTGATCCCAGAAAGATGTATGAATGTACTGTAGGACCCACATCTCCTTTTTTAATCCTTACCACATCCTTATAGGGCAGGTTGAGCTGAGATATGACATGGATTCCAGCAATGAGTAGATTTAAGGCAAAGCTTTTGACGTCTAGGCCCAACACCCTATCTGCTTCTGTTTTAAGAGCTTCCTCTGATCCAGAGATTAATACCATTCAGAGAAGGCCAAAGAAATCACACAGGGATTCAGTGGAGGTGTGTCCACATCACAACCCCAGTTAACTGAAATACTGTTAACAGAATCAACCCAGTTGCCTTGGTTTATCCAGCAGACTGAACCATAAATTAGCAACTTATTTTAACCTGGCACACTATGTGGATCCACCTTATAATTTATCAGAAACATTGATTCTTTGAGTCAACTCAGTATCTATTATTATGAACAATGAAATAAATCTAGGGGCAAAGTACATTTACCATGGTGACAAAAGAGAATGTAAATTGGGATATGGCAGTGATGTGTATGGAACATGAATGTTGTTTAACAAATAAAAGAAATCTTTTTGATGTGCCTTCTGTAATAGAATTATGGTTCAAATATAGAGGCCAAATCAAAATTGAATCCCCAGTAATTAAATCCATTTTAAAAAATAAAGCCTTTAGCTTTAACAGCAACAAATAAAAATATACACAAAGCACATGTGTATACACACACACACACACACACACACACACACACACACAAATACTGTATATATATGCATAGTACAAAATACAAGCCTCCAAATGTCTTGGTTATAGCCCGCGTGTGACCTCCCAAACTTGTTCCCAAGTAAGCATTGTTAATCTGACAGATGGAAAAGTGTTAAATACATGACTTTTAATTATATTCAACTTAATTAAATTTTTCCAGCAGTCAAATTAAATATAGGTTCTGTTTTGGCCCTAACCACAATTTCTTAAAGAGTGTTGTGTTTTCTCCTTACAAATGTGCAAAAAAATTTCATCTTTGGTTTTGTTTTATTGCTTTTCACTTTTAAAATGTAAATTGCACAGTGTCACCTGGTGTCAGGCAGCATCTAAATTTAAATAATTAATCAAGTTTCGGCTCTGGCATGCAACTTAAAACACAGCAGAGGGGGTGTCATTCAAACACCTCTGTTCTAAGGACTCCAATTTTCAATCACATTTATTGCTACTTTCCCACAATATTTTTGCTATAAAATTGTTAGAGAAGAGATTCAAAACAAATATAATGGAAATGATTTCAAAGAAACTTTACAAATGAATTTACTTTTACTATTTTATCTCATCATTATGAAACAAAAGATCCAAATTCATGTTGCGCATAATTGATATTGAAGGAAGTTGGAATAGAATAACAATAGCAAGGTGTACCAGCCAATGTTTCAATTATCTTCTTTGTCCCCATCCATTTTTCTGGGGTTTATATATTAAGAGCACAAAGTCTGCCAGAAGGATTTCCTGCATAAGTTCCAGGGTCATTAATGAGAGTTTTCTTGTGCTGCTTCAATTCAAGGGATGAACATTATAGTGGGCTGCGTCCCAAATCTATCATCCAAAGAGACTGGTAGAAGAAGTTCAACTACTCATAAACATCATATCCATCACTACCTTGGACTGTGGATTATTGATTTGATTCTGAATTTTAGACATCCTTGTGCAATCATTATGAAGATTACCCTTTTCATAGTTGAAGACCGCAGGCTATATTGACACTGGCAATAGATTCTACTAAAAAAAAGGATCTATATGCATGTTGCATTTTAGAGTGCTCATTATTATTGTAGGCTACTGGGTGGCTTAGAAGTTTTAGACTACAATTCCAACTTCCTTTTCTACTGACTGAGGCTGATGGAAATATCCCATCTGGACAGCAATGTTTGCCTATGATGGTGGAAGTTCATCCTACACCCAAGCTATAGATATACACCCCATTGCAATGTTTGCCTATCTCTGGTATAGGAAACTTCTCCCCACACACAATACTTCAGGAGATTTTAGATTTAGATTTATTATTAGAGTTGGAAGGGACCTTGTAGGTCATCTAGTCCAACCCCCTGCTCAAGCAGGAGTTTCTACACCATTTGAGACAGATGGCAGTCCAGTCTCTCCTTGAAGGTCGCAAGTGTTGGGGCTCTCACGACCTCTGCTGGCAAGCTGTTCCACTGGTTGATCGCTCTCACCGTCAGAAAGTTTCTCCTCACTTCCAGGTTGAATCTCTCCTTGGTCAGTTTCCATCCGTTATTCCTTGTTTGGCTTTCTGGTGCCATAGAGAACAGCCTGACTCCCTCCTCTCTGTGGCATCCCCTCAAGTATTGGAACACTGCTATCATGTCACCCCTGGTCCTTCTCTTCGCCAGACTGGCCAAGCTCAGTTCCTGCAACCGCTCTTTGTATGTTTTATTTTCCAGACCCTTTATCATCCATATGAACATGTCGACTTCTGTTCCACTTACTTCTGTGTCCACTAAGCTAGAAATAACTACTGCAAAGATTCCATGTGGTGTTCTTTTCAGCAGCCAAGTAAGCAGACACTGTAGCAAGTAATTTATAAATAATTGTGCATTCAGAAATTCAGATAGATAGATAGATAGATAGATAGAGAGAGAGAGAGAGAGAGAGAGAGAGAGAGAGAGACAGACAGACAGACAGACAGACAGACAGACAGACAGACAGACAGACAGACAGACAGACAGACAGACAGACAGACAGACATATAATATCTTTGGAGCTTCCTACTGTGATTCCCCACTGCTTGAAAGCCAAACCACCAGCCATTCAGTGTTTGATACAAGAAGTATCAATTCAGGAATCAATTCAGCTATAATCTTCAGAGATAGTTTCATTTATAGTGGTTCAACTGTTGGATTAATATGCCCAAAGCTCATGTTTTAGTTTATCCAGTCATGAAAAAGCACTAGGTAAATTTGAGCTAGTCACTCTCTCATATTACAACCCACTGCACAGAGTTATTGTTGTTGTGAGCAAAAATGGGGGGGGAGGAAGTGTTATGTATGCAGCCCTGAGCTCCTGAAGTAAGGACAATATATACATCTAACAAATAAATAAGTAAAACCTTCCAGCAAAGCTTGCTTTGATAGACTAATTCATAGGCCTCAATCTGTCAGAGGGAAGTGGATGCACTGCTTCCTAAATCTTGTATAATAAAGCATATTTTTCTTTGAGTTTAAATTAAAACTATACTTTAGTGTCTGAAAATAGTCCTAAATTTAATTTAAGGGAAACAAACCCAGAATCCTTATTTCAAACAGGTTGGTTAAAAAGGCATTTACCATCTCTTATGATTGGAGCGCCTGAAACAGATTCATTGTAGAAAGATAGTAGATGTGCTATGAATGAGGGAGGGAAGGAAGGGAGGGAGGGAGGGAGGGAGGAAGGAAGGAAGGAAGGAAGGAAGGAAGGAAGGAAGGAAGGAAGGAAGGAAGGAAGGAAGGAAGTCCAGACCAGTGAACTAGGTAGAGCTGCCCAGAGAAAGGCACGTTATACTTGTCTGACATGGCACCCTGGTGCTCAAAGTGAGGGACAACAGTATGTTCTGACACATATTTGTGGGTTCCGCTATTGAGGGCCAGAAGCAAAAGAAGAGCAGGGAGCCTGTATCTTTATGGTGTAAAAGTAAGCATCTTCACAAAGGCCATTTGTCCTCAGGAAGACAGAGAGGAGCCTCTCTTTCTACAACTCTCCAAGTTGCTGGTGTACTAATCTTTTTTGCACCTGTTTCTACTCCAGCCATGAATAATGGGATGGGCAATATATTAAACAAAAGGCGTAGTGGTTACCAAGTGGTACTTGGTAACATCCAAGTATTCTGAGAGCTTCATTTTAACAAAGGTGTGCCAAACACATGCTCTTTTAGTACTGTCCCATATTGGTTCTGGTGCTGAATCAGTCGGCACTTATCAAGGCAAGGGTGGGAGAAGAAGTAGGAAGGAGACAACCAGGAGGAAAAGCCAGAGGAAGAGCATCAAATTGTCTGAACTGGATAAATGAATGAGTGAATATGTGCCTATGAGAAAGGAGTGCATAACTTCAAAAGCTGCACACAAAACTACACTATGTAATTTAAAGAAAGATGGCTGTTATTTTTAAATAAATTAGATTAATGTGCATAAGCACACTAAGCCCAAGAAAACTAAATTTAATTCATATACAATACAATCTACGTCAGACAGACTCCAGTTTTGTACATTGCACTACTACACTATCCTCAGAACTCCTGTGGAAATACAGATCTCTCTTTGTCTTTCTTGAAAGCAGTCCCATTTTGCTTTCATGTACACATTTATCAGTTACATACTACTAATACTCAAATGATTTGAGTCGTTCATCTATAAAACAATCCTGTGAAGTAACCAGCTAAGGAATTCATCTGATCTTCTTGCAAATGGAGAAAAGAGGAACAAGATACTCAAAGCCTACTCAAAGCCACCCAATTTCTTTCTCTCAAGGGTAATATCTGTAATTTATTCTTTCATATCACTAGAAACATCCTTGTTATTTTGAATATTTTTCTAGGATTCATGTTAACAGTTATTTTACCGTGCTAAAGATGCAGGCCTAATAAGATCTTTCTCCCTGCACATCCTAACCTAATATAGACAGTCACATAATATAATTTATTTAAAACTCTGATTTCTCTCTTGCCTCCTTCCATATCAAGACTTCATATCAGTGGTGAAATCTACTTACCTTCCCTACCGGTTCGGAAGCGCACGCTTTGTGTGCGCCACCATCACGTGTACCTTTTCACCCTCTGCGCAGGCGCAGAAGGCTTTGCGCATGTGCAGAGGGTTAAAAAAAGGAAATGGCGACGTCCGGGCAGGTGGGAGGAGCCTCACGCTGCTGCCACTACCGGTTCTCCAAACCACCAGCGGCCGCCGCTACCAGTACGCCTGAACCGGGCCGAACCGATAGCATTTCACCCCTGCTTCATATACTTTTATCAACTGCATAGTGCAGCCATTCAGCAGGTAAACATTCTCCTAATACTGCATTTTCATGTTGAGAAAACAATGCCTGTTGAATTTCTGCCAGTCATGAAGCTTTTAAATTGTCAAGATCCCTGCCAAAAATAAATCGTGGCTTATATGATTTTAAACTTGCCTTCTACTTTCTGCAATATAGAAGATTTTTTTTATAACTCACTACTTCTTGTTTTATTAACTACTTATTTAACAGCATGCTTGAATTGAAGGGAAGGAAAATAACCATTCAATACCACTATAAGCATTCATGCTTGACAATGACCTAATGAATTAATTGAAGACATTCTTTACAGATGGATAACTGCATATCATAATGTATATTATTCTCCTTTCAAATCCACCCCAGTAGAATAAGGAAGGTGCAACCTACAATTCAATTGTCAGTAGCAGAGGTCTAGTTAACAGGTCCAGGTTGCACTTTACATTCTGCCTACTTGGAATCACTTCACACATTACATTTTTAGATTTGCAACTAATATCTTATTAGTGTGCATCTAAAAGGGTGATTACATTAAACATGTGGATACATTATAGGCTATGCCTCCATTATGTGACACCTTAGTAACTAATATAAATGAATATAACATATAAACTATTACTATCCTTGATCTGTAGCCAGCAAAAAATTTGATTACACCGAGAATTCTTCTCAAACCAAGAGTTTTGCAAATATTGTTAATTTTGTTTGTGTGTGTGTGTGTGTGTGAATATATGCCTCCAACAGCATAGAGAAAACTAAATGAGAACAAAAGATTATTATTCTATCTCAAATCCGTTGTTTGAATAGATTCTGGTTGTTTCGTGGATAGACAGCATGGGAGCCCGAGAGAGGGTTTATTTGGAAAAGGTAATTGGACCTGACTGCTGGGTTGAGGGAAGGGGGTTTCAACCTTCAAACTAAGAATTTGGAACTCTGGGGCTGCACTTCTCCGTCTGCTACAGGTCTAACAACTTCTCCCTACATCCATACGAACAAACGGAATTTCCATCCACTGTATTCTAGCCACGATCTGCTAAATTCAGGGGTTCTCGTGGTAGTCACCGGCTGAATGAAGCCCACGCGGAGGTAGCCGGTTATTTGTATGGTACGATCGTTCGTGAGAACTCTTTTGGATCGCATCCGGATCTGCTTTTTGGAGCTTTCCCACCCTGATAAGTGCAGCTGAACGGAGGGCATAGGTGTGCAGGCGGTGGAGTTCTACGGAACACCCCTCTTCCTCACTCACACGCGCTCTCTCGCCGCCCCTGCCTTGGTCGTAAAGGGGCTGCAACCCCAGAACCGGCTTGGGAGGGGTGCCAGATAACCGATTGTTCTAATTAAGGACGGCCTCAGCGGTCGATCTGCCACACGTGGCCCACTTCCCACCAGGGAGAGGGGGCGCCGCGGATCCTCGCTGTCCCTCGCCAGCCCTGCCTCCCTTGAGGCTCTCAGCCGAGCCAGCCCTGCCTGCGCTTTGCAGCTCATTACCCGCGCGCCCAACCGGCTCTCCCTGGGCAGCAACAGGCTGCGCGGTCTCAGCAGGCAGCCTAGCCCGCCACTTTGCCTGGCAAGGGGGGTCCCAAAGCCGCATCCCGAGAGCAGCTGCGCCTGCGAGCGAGCGCCGAAAGGGAACTTCCGAGACTTACCCCCCAACGGCACAGGACTGGGGAAGACGGCGGCGAGGGACGAGGACAGGCGACGCCTGGCAGCAACTCGGCTTAGCCTGCCAGAGCGGCAAGTAGTTGCTCAGCGTTTCTCCTGGAAGCGGGATGCCAAGCCCCTCTGGCTCTTCTTAGGGCCTCCCCGGAGAAGTTCCTTGCGAGGGCTGGTGGAATAAATGGTGTTCCTGGAACGATGCCAGCTGGAATCCTCGCCCGCTCAGGTTCCAGCGTGCCATCTGCTGCTCCGCTGGACGGACGCTGCCCACCACCATCCTTACCCGGCCCGCTTTCCACAGAGCTCTCAGGGCGAGAAGCGGGGTGGGGACTCGCGTCGTCTCTCGCAGAGGGCGCGGGAGGAGGAGGGGTAGCAATTAGAGGGGGGAAAGGAACAGCGCTTCCCTCTCGAGCCCTACCTGCAGCTTCCTCCTCAGCACAGCCCTAGAAGTGCCGGGCAGGTGCCGCCGTGCGTGGGGAACGATCCAAGTAGTCGAGAAGGCGCCCAGCTCCGAGGACATGGTCTCCTCTCCCCGCCGTGGAGGTAGCCAAGCACCTGGCTCTCTTCCTAGTGTGGGCGCCCGGTGCCCGCCAAGTAAGGAGCAGAAATCCCATTGCGACCATGGTCTTCCCGTGCCATGCTGGAGAGCGGTGCTGGGCCCACGCTTTTGGCTGGACTCGCCAGGGACACAGCAGCTCCGCTCTCGGGCGCTCTACCTCCGGAGAGTTGTCACCTGCCGGCTCCCTCTGTGAAAGTGCCTCCAAGATAACACCGCTGCTCGCCCGGCTCCCGTGCCACCCTCCTCTATTTGATGCATGCAGATCGCTTAGCCAATGAGAGCTCTTCCCTTACTCTTTGCGAGCCTTCGATTGGCCCGGAAGCTTGGCCCCGGCGTGGCCCGGGAGGGGAGGGGTCGGCTCCGGCTCTCCTTTGGCCGGGTGGAAAAGCGGAGGCAGAGGCTGCCTCTTCTTGCCTGACGCCGCGGAGAGAACTTCTCCAGACGCTCTTCCTTTCGGAGTAGCCGAAATGGAGATCGGAATCCAGGGAGTGCCCGGATAGCATGGTGCAAGGGCAGATAGAGTTAAATCTAGGAGGGTGGAGGGCGGGGGGGACGTGCCAGGCACCACCGCAATGGAATCAGAAAGCAGGGTGAGATTGGGGAGGAGGAGGGGGGAATGCGAGAAAGGGCGCCTGCAGTTGATTGCTGTATTGCAACCCCTTGCTACTGAAATATTTAAGCGGATCTTGCTTTGGAAATGAGCCCAGAGTCAAGAGTTGGGAGGGGAATAAATGATACCGCAACCAGGAGACAGATCTTTGCAGATAGACAAGAAAAAGAGGCTGTGAAGGGTGAGGGTGAAGATGGGGGGGGGGGGGGAGGAAAGAACTACTGAAGCTTCTCTTCTTTCCAAAGAGGTGAGCTTCTGTTGTAAAGGAGTATTGTGGATTGGACCTTGCCCCTCTTTGCAGGGAGTCTTAACATACATATTCTTCCTTTTCTGTGTCCCCTCTCTGGTGCATCTTCCATGCCCTCCTCCCCAGTTTAGTCCAGATGAAGAACTTGGAACTGAAAGAGAAATGCAAACCTACACTTAAATTTCATGCCAAATTTAAAAGGCTATGCTCCTAGTTAACTGGGTTTCGTCCCTCGTAAATCTTTCAATTCTTTTAATCTCCCCCCCCCTTTTTTTTTGCTAGGCTTCAAGGGGCTTCCTTTTGGGGTGGCACAATGGCCAAATGACCAAGTTGTCAGTCAGAGCAATCCCAGCTCTGTTCTACTGGATAAATGAGGCTCTCATTAAGCTACAGGTATTATGAGAATATTTAGACAGCCTGTGATCTCTTGGGTCATTGTTTCAGAGTTATTTACAGGTAGTCCTCAGCTTATGACCACAATTGAGCTCAAAATTTTAGTTGTTAAGCAAGACAGTTGTTAGGTGAATTTTGCCCCATTTTATGACTTGGCACAGTTTTTAAGTGAATCACTGCAGTTGTTAAGGTAATAATATACCATATTTTTCAGAGTATAAGACGCACCTTTTTCCTCCCTAAAAGAGGCTGAAAATTTGGCTGCGTCTTATACTTCGAATGTAGTTTTTTTCGAAGCTTTTTTTCCCAGCCATAACGAGGTGCTAACGATCTTCCCGGCTTCCTATTTCCTTAGGGTGTTTTCCAGCCTTAAGTCTTTGTAGGCTTGCTTTCATTCCTACTCCCTCTGAAAAAGACTTTTTCAGCCGTAACCAGAGGATAAAATAATGTGCTGAAGCTGAGGACGCTGGCTAGATGAATACCTGGTAGGTAGATTCCCCCCCCCTATTTTCCTCCCCCAAAACTAAGGTGCGTCTTATACTCCGAAAAATATGGTAGTTAAGTGGATCTGGTTTTCCGTTGATTTTGCTCCTCAGAAGGTCACAAAAGGTGATCGCATGAGCCCAGGACATTGGGACCATCCTAAATATGAATCAGTTGCCAAGCACCTGAATTTTGATCACACGACCATGAGGAGGCTGCAAAATGTGCAAAATGGTCATAAGTCACTTTTTTCAATACTGTTGTAACTTCAAATGGCCACTAAACAAACTGTTGTAAGTCAAGGACTACCCCTACTTACCTAAATAGATCAACAGAATGACCATGGGGTTGCAAAGAAGCAGTGGGAGCAGGAATGATTCTTGCCAGCTTTCCACTGACTTTGCTTGTGGGAAGCCTACAGGGCTTGCCAACCCATGGGAAAGAATGCCCTTTCTGGCAGGCTGGCAGGCTGATAAGGAAGGCTGTAAGTTACCTGGCTGAGTCTCTCCCCACACAATCCCCCAGTCCCTCTGTGCTTATGGTAACCACTCACACACCCTTGTGCACTTCCCGACCCGTGCAACAACCTCATGTGCCCTTTTCAACTCACACCACAGCCCTGCACATCCTCCTCAACTTGCACCCACCCTGAACTTTACCCCACCTCTCAGGCATCTCTTTGCACCCTCACACATCCTCCCTGACCCACATTACACTTCACCTATTACCTGAGGAGAAGTCCTAATCCCTGCAGAGGTTATTAAGAATAGCTTGGGCTTTTAGACACCGCTCTGTCCTCATTATTTACTTGCATTGATGCCTATGGCCAAGTTCCCAAGAATTGGGGCTTTGCAATCATATAATATAAAAAAGGGGGAATTCCTATTAAAAACTGATCGGCCTTCTCAATACAATAAGCAATTTTATGCAATTCTCCTACAACAGAAATTTCAGGAACAAGCAAAGATACTTGCAGAAGAGCAAGTAGGGAAGGATAATACATCAGGGAAGAATGTAGGTTTAGGGAAGGATAATACATTATTGATCAGTGCTTAGTGGTCTCATTGAAAAGTATTTCTCCTGCAACACTACCTCCTTTTATGCCGCCTTCATAGGCTTCAAAACAATTTTAGATTCCATGTCATGAACTAAACTATGGGGAAAATTGGAGGCCTCTTCAATTGACTGCTGTTTAGTCCATCTAATATATATGTTTCCTGAAGGGACATCTCAAAATCTAAAGGACTGGTTTGGACAAAACTCAGCAGCACCTTTTTGTGCGGCTGTTGATAAAAATAGGATCGCCAACATCATCACCAATGTCCGTTGATGGATATGGTGCAAGAAGAAGAAGAAGAAGGGACATCATTCAAAGTAAGATGCAACCTCCAGTGCCATCTCACTAAGGCCATTGGAACTGAGAAGGCTGCTTATTGGCCCCATTCCTATTCAACTTCTATATAATCTTCATTGTAGGCCATCTTCTCAATCCAACTT
Source organism: Diadophis punctatus similis (assembly GCA_023053685.1). NCBI lineage: Eukaryota > Metazoa > Chordata > Lepidosauria > Squamata > Dipsadidae > Diadophis > Diadophis punctatus. The sequence continues at coordinate 95,180,269 of JALIGW010000003.1, forward strand.
TCATTGAAAGTTGCAAGGAAGACCAGCTAGAACTCAGCTATCAGAAAACTAAAATCATGGCATTTGCCACAAGGCTACTATATGCTGGTATATATATTCAAAAATTATTTGAAGCCAAGCCAATAGTGCAACTTCTTCTTTATGGTGCCTAGCTGGGACCCTTCTCCATTTTTTTTTACCATTAGAACTTGTTCAATTCAAATTTCTAAAATCAGCCCTTCAGGTCTCAAAATGTGTGTCTAATGCCACCCTGAAAGTGGAGGTAAAAGAGTGGGTGGCTATATTCAACTACTAGCTCATACTATCCTTTTTCCATCTTGGCCTTGCTCCTATGAGGGATGATTTGCAGTTCACATGGAAACAGGCAATGGCAATTGAAATCTCATCCTTGGGCTTCTCTGGGTTTTCTACTCAGTATGGAGTATGATTAGGCCAAAGCACTCATTAAACAGCAGTAGCAGATACAGAACACCAACTGGATCTTGCCAAGTCCCTGACCTTTATTACCAATGAATCCAACAGATATTCTGCCACCCCTAAGGCATACTTAACTAAACTCAAAGTACCAAATCACTGGGGAGCCTTTACCCTGACATGTCCTCACCTGAGCTTTCCTTGATTCCCTGCTTGGAAAAGTAATGTCCCTGTGATTCTGCACACAGAAACAATAGAGCATGCGTTCTCCAGTGCCTCTATTACAGAGACATTTGTATTAGCCTCATCTCACCATTATTATATAACTATCCAGGGTGCACAGGACAATTTTACACCCCCCTGCTGCTTTTAGATGCCATCCCTGCTACAACATATAATGTTGCCAGGTTTTGCACAGCAGCACTTAAAATCCATCAGATGATGACCTGTGCCATGCACTATCCTTAATGAGCATCTAGTTTGTCATACTAAAGTGCTCTGTCCTTTGATAGCTTTAGTCTGCCACATTCTTTATGCTCTCCTATACCTTTCTAATGTTCCTATCTATCCTTTCAGATTTCTTTTAGAGTTTTGTTCTTATATATACTTCCTGTTTTATATATTTTTGCTTTTATAATTATTTTTCTTTACACTTTGATGTATTTTCTATGCTTTCTAATTGACTGTAACCAACTGTCTTTGTGGTGATCTTTGACCATAACAAACATTTTGACTTGATATGATGATGTGCACCTCTCGTGCACTCACATGCTCCCTTCCCCACCTGGCAGTAGCCATTGATCTGCCTGCTGACTTTGGACTTGCAACCTCCTTCCAGGTTCCACACTGACTTTGCTTGTGGAAGCTAGCAGGGAGCCTCAGCAATCATGATCAACGACTTCCCCATTTGATGTGTTGGAAGCTGTCAGGGAGTATTGGGAATGATGATCCTATGACCATGGCTGATTGTGGCAGTGTGGTAGTATGGCATCATGGTGGCATTAAAGCAACTACAACTTTTCCAATTTTCAATCTCACAGGAATAATCAGTCCTAAATTTTGGATACATTCTGTAAGTTAGTCCATTTGAGGTATCTCGGTTCAAAAATCATTGCCTTATATGATGGACTGTTTCACCCAAATTAAGGTTTCAGACAAAGAGAGTTTTAGTAGTATATAGATATGCTGGACTGTCATGCCCTTTAGCCTTCAAGAAAGTAGGTGAGTCTGCTGCTCTGAGTTGTGCGGTCCCATTGTAGCAATGAAGATTCAATTTTTTGTACTGTTGGCTTGTCTACATTATGTGAAGGAAGTACTCTCCGTAAAATGTCTCAAGTGGTTCTGCTCACGAGATGCTCTTAGAGAAACTCCTCTGTCAGGTGTAGTTTTCCCTCTTCCTAAGTACAGGATTGTTATAAAGACAGTAACAAAACTCCATAAATATATAAAGTCTGAGCACTTTAAACATGCTATACATGTGCTAAGGGTTGTTATTGGCCTGTCTTTCCCTTGCAATACTCTTTCCAATCTACTATTTAGACCAACTTACTATATTTGAACATATAAAATATATGTTATATATAAGGAAAACTCATCAAATTTGCAGATGACATCAAACTGGGAGGGGAAGGGAGGAATAGTCAACACTTTAGAAGATAGGCTCAAGTTCAAGAAGGATCTTGATAGACTTGAACACTGGACACTATCCAAGAAAATGCAGTTCAGTGGTGAGAAAAGTAAAGTTTTACACTTAGGCAAGAAAAAACAAATGCACAGGTATACAATAGATCCGTGATGGCAAACCTATGGCATGCATACCACAGGTAGCACACGGAGCCAAATCTGAGGGCACATGAGGCAATGTCTCCTGAAGCCTGGAGAGAACGAAAAACAGCCCAATGGGCCTACCGGAAGTTTGTTTGGGCCCGTTTTTTTTGCCATCCACAGGCTCCAGAGGCTTTCCTGAAGCCTGAGGAGGGTGAAAAATGGCCCAACGGGCCTACCAGAAGTTCCTTTCTGAACTTCCGGTAGGCCCGTTGGGCCGTTTTTTCGCCCTCCCCAGGCTTCAGGAGGTTTTCCTGAAGCTTGGGGAGGGCAAAAAATGGCCCAACAGGCTTACCGGAAGTTCGGAAACCAACTTCCGGTAGGCCCATTGGGCCTGTTTTTCGCCATCCACAGGCTCCGGAGGCTTTCCTAAAGCCTGTGGATGGCGAAAAATGGCCCAATGGGCCTACCGGCAGTCCGGAAGCTTCAGTGTGCATACGCGGGGGGCAGCGTGGGGGGGTGTACACACCCACGGGGGGAGGGCATTGCATTATGGGTGTGGGCACGCATGCACGCGCTATCACATACACATGTACCCTTTTGGCACTCGAGCAAAAAAAGGTTTGCCATCACTGCAATAGATCATACCTGGCTCAATAGCAGTAATTGTAAGAGGAATTTAGGAGTCCTAGTGGACAACCACTTAAATATGAGCCAGCAGTGTGCCACAGCAGTCAAAAAAGCCAATGCAGTCCTAGGCTACATCAACAGAGGGATCGTATCAAGGTCACATGAATTGTTAGTACCACGTTATACAGCTTTGGTAAGACCATACTTGGAACACTGCATCCAGTCTTGGTTATTACAATACAAAAAAGATGTTGAGACTCTAGAAAGAGTGCAGAGAAGAGCAATAAAGAGGAAGGGTGACATGATAGCAGTCTTCCAATATTTGAGGGACTGTCACAGAGAAAAGGGGATCAACGTATTCTCAGAAACACTTGAGGGCAGGACAAGAAATAATGGATGGAAACTTATCAAGAACAGAAACAATCTAGAACTAAGGAGAAATTTCCTGACAGTGAGAACAATCAATCAGTGGAATGACTTGCCTCCAGAAGTTGGGGGTTCTGTGTCACTGGAGGTTTTCAAGAAGAGATTGGATAGCCATTTGTCCGGAATGGTATAGGGCAGTGTTTCCCAACCTTGGCAACTTGAAGATATCTGGACTTCAACTCCCAGAATTCCCCAGCCAGCATTCGCTGGCTGGGGAATTCTGGGAGTTGAAGTCTAGATATCTTCAAGTTGCCAAGGTTGGGAAACACTGGTATAGGGTCTCCTGTGTGAGCAGGGGGTTGGACTAGAAGACCTCCAAGGTCCCTTCCTTTCTTTTCCTTTAAAAAAGCACTGACTTCAGTAGGGTCAGGATCAAGATTTTAATGTAAAGGATGTTCTGCAGCTATTCTTTTTATAGTTTAAGAAATATGCATTAAATAAATACCTACCTTTATTATAAACTCTAATTTGGGATTCAGTTGCCAGTATACAGGAAAATGAGTAGCATATTTAATCATGCAAAGTAGCCTTGGTCAGACTTAAGCCCCTGGAAGACACATTCAATGAATGCCCAAGGACAAAATTATTCTGTTAGACTCCGCCTCCTTGTATGTGTTCTTTAAACATTTAATGAAGAAACGTAGGTTGAGAATAATGGCTTGGCTTTCCCTATGTTGTCCACTGTATACTTGTATTATATTACTGAAAGACTATTCACTTGAGTAGAAAGGCAAGATATCAATCAAAGAGATAGGGGGAAAAGTATTGAATATCAGTATTTCTACATTCATATCTTTCTACCATGCACATCTCTCTTCCTGCTTCTCACACAAACCTCCTTCAGAAGAGAAAGCCAGGAAGAGTATTATCTTTTACAGTTCCCTGCTTTGCTTCTCTTTTTATTTTAAGTCTTTGGGTACTGCTGATTCTCAAAGTCCTAAAAATACAGTGCAAAGTATTTTAAATAGGAAGGTGTTTGACTAAGATAAACTCTGTAGGTGGTGAATTGACACAGCTGATGGGGGGGGGGGAATAAATATGAATGGGGTACAAAACTGGGATTTGTTTCTCTGTGTAAGATGAAAAATTCAAATTTGACAGGCCAAAAGAGAAGGGGAGGGGAGTCCCTACAGCTCTTTAACAGAGGCAAGTCGTAAGCCCTTTTCATGGTGAGGAAGATAATTTTTCCTACAGAGAAAAATACTTGGCTTTTTCCCCCAAATTGTTTTTCCTATATTAATCCCATCCTTTAAGTTCTGAAGAGGATTTTCAAAGCAATGGTTGCCTACACTTCTAAATAGGAAAAATATACGGGGAAAATGAAAACAGACAGGGAGCAGCCTGGGGATAGAAATTGATACATTATATGCTGAGTTATGCAAATCAGGAATATCCAGGATTGGTTTAGAAGCTGTTTATTCAGACTTCATCTATTATTATTACACACACATTTTAGGCTTCCTTTAGGAGAAGTCCAGGCCGCATACAGTATAAGAAATCAAATTTCCCTCTTTCATATTTTTCTTCAGGATAGTAGATGGCCTATGATTACCGATAGCTTTCATGAGCTACTGAAGTTCTTAATCTGTATTTTCCTAAATCAAAGCCAGTAACAATCTAGAATACCACCATAACACTTGTGTGATTAATAATATGACTTATACAACCAAGGAGAAATTTTACATGAGACATGGGCCAGACTTTAAACATAATTTGCCTAAGATTTTAATTTATTTCATTTTCTTCCTCAGTTGAGTTATTGGGCAGAAAACTCTTTCATGCTGTTCTTGACAAGTCCACAGGTCAAAGAATTAGAGGTGTATTTTCTAAAAATAAAAACTGGACATTCAGAAAAGGTCCCTCCAAAAGAATACTCACTTCTTTGAGAAAATGTGGCCTCTCCAATGTGAATATAGTGAATATATTCATAGTGAATATAGCTTTATAGCCACGCAGATTCATTTGCTTGAGATGGGTGACTATAGAAATTGAATTAATCAAATGAGTCATGTCCAATTCTAAGAGACTGCCTGGACAAGTCCCTGCATTTTGGGGGCAAGATTTCTCATAAGTAGTTTGCTATTGTCTATGGAGATTCTCAGTCATCCAGATCATGGTTGTCCCAAAGGTGCTTTCTCAAAAAGCAACTGGACTGTCCTTATTTTTTTCTTGAAGATGTTTTACTTTCTCATCCAAGAAGCATCCTCGGTTCTGACTGAATGCTGGGGAATGGAAGGATTTATATTCCTTGCGGTCATCTGGCCAAAGTTAGCACTTTGAAGGTGGGTGATTAATTTGCCATTGCCTCCTTACTAGGTCTGTGAGATAGTAACTTGCCCAAGGTCATTCAGCTGACTTTGCACCTAAGGTGGGACTAGAATTCAAGGCCTCCTGGGTTCGAGACAGATGCCTTAACCACTACACCAAACTGACTTTCAGTTCCCCTTTATTAGAATGAAATAAGCAGAAGATCTTAAATATTGATCTGTCACTTTTATCTTAGTCCAACTAATTTTAATTTCAAACTAGCTTCTTAATTGCGCAAATGAAGAAAGAAATATAGAGTATTATAAGCTGGTTACTATTTTAGTATAGCATCTGGAGGCCCCTAGACCAAATCTAGCCTAGGAAGAGACACCTCCTGACTCCTCACTCACAAAGTTAGAAGCAGAAAAATCACATCTAGCATAATTTCCAGCATTGTTTTACCATCCTTCAGAATAACCCAGTACTAGGGATGGATGAAAATGCAGTTTAACAAAATTTTTGGCAGCGATTTGTCATCATTCACAAACATTTTCATAAAAGGAATGGCATGGATTTGAGATTAAAACAATTAAATATGAAATAACATAAAGCTGGCAAATTCATTTATTCAGACAAAGATCTGATTGGATAACTATTATATTATTTGCTTTGAATCTCTGGGCATTTTACCATGTTGGTGGGGTTCAACTAGGGTTGTGATCTCTGACTTTCTGATGAGTTTCTATCTTGTTTAGTGACATTTTCAAAAAAAGCATAACATGGTCTTCTCCATGCTGGGTATACCCAAATAGTTGTATCGAATTTTGCCAGCGCAGACTGATGAAAAGGTTTATTTATTTTTAACTAAAATGTATGATTAAATTTCTTCATAAGTAGAAGGAAAAACAATGTTGACTTTCCATCTTTTCTTACTGCTGACCTCAAGAACAACACAGCTTAGCAGAAAATGTTCTTGCTCCCTTTTCTCACATAAGTCAAGAAAGCAGCCTAAGAAGCAAAGAAAAACAGTGGAGATTAAGGTTGTAGAAGGTCTTGGGAACAGAATGAATTCAGAGATTTAGGAAACATCAAAGAATTAATCATTTGGATTAGTCAAGTGCTGCATGGAAACTGAATGTCGGGAAGAGGAGAAAAAGTTTTGGCTATCTCTTCTGTTTTTATTTTCATTCCACTAACAATTCTTTCCAGTCATCCTCCGATGTTGACCTTGACTCCTTAAAAAGGAAAAATGCCAATCTTAGCAAATGAAAAGCAGTAAATTGCACAGAATGGGAGTCTATATTTTAGGTGCTTTCCTTTTAATACTTTTCTCACTTAAGGGTATATGGAACAAGCACACATCCCATGATATTTATCTCCATGCATAGTAGATAAATGCTTCAAATTTCAGCTAGACTCTGATTATTTTATTTGACTGTTTGTTCTTCCTTCAGCACAGAAGGAACACACAGCACAGGTTTATAAGATTAACAAGGGAAGGTGCGGTTGGAAAAAGGACAGAAACAATGTTCTTGCTGTTTATTGCTGTTTATTGCATGATTGACATTCCTTTCAAGTTTTGAATGCCAAATAGAACATTTGGGTGGCAAAATTCTAGAAAATAGGTTTTATCACTAGAGGAATCTCTGCTGCCCAATCAACTGGACTGTTCCAATAGAGCTGCTCTTAGTGATATAACTGACTTACCTTGATGCTCTAGAGTAGCTCTTCCATAATCAGAGACATAATAACTCTTAATTAATACTAAATTAATTGCTAGGGGAGAAATAACAAGGGGAACCTCCATCTCAGAAATTTAAATTTCAAGTTACCCAGCTACCCAACTAATGTTCATTACCTCATCAATTCCAGAATATTAGTTTTTAGGGAGGGAAATAGGAAATAAATATTGGTTATATTATTGATGGGACATTTATCAATTGAATCATAACAGCAAGCATTATAGGACTTCAATAATTTATACAAAAATGCATTGATAATATAAATATTCTAAAGGATAAAAGAAGAGTCAGAAAAGGAAAATGTCAGGAAATATTTCTTTTCTTTATGATTGCAGTTGAGTGGACATTCTTCATGCACTTGTCCCTACAGGGTTTCTCCTTGTTTAGAGAAAAATTAATGTATGTAGCTAAGTTGATGTCCCTGGATATCTGATATCTCCAGGCTAAGAGAAGGGGATGACCAATGGTTAAAGAGGGAGCACTTTCTGTTTATCAGGCCAGAGTTGTTTGTTGACCTTGGAACAGGCAATGTTCTGTCTGAAAAGTTTAATTGTAGTCTTGGATTTTAAAGACACCTGAAGGATGACCCAATTTTTGCAAACTCTTTCTCATACATTAAATAAAGTTGAACCCTTTTAATATCTTCATTGCTTACCCTTGCACTGTTCTTAAGAAGTGTATAATTTCAACTGGCAAATTATTCCAATTTCCATCTAGTATGTCTGTATAGCTACATACTGTTACAGCTCCTAACATTGTCCCAAAAATTTACATTGTCCCAAGATTGTACAACATACAATCTCAGTTGCAAGCTGAATAAAAGTCTGATCTTATTATAGTTATTTTAAAAGATAAGTTATTAATTGTGAGTGTTAAAGAAACTCCATAGTTCCTAGAAGTATACACTGGATGCAGGGGTGGGTTCCAATTTTTTTTTTGCTACCACTCTATGGGCGTGGCTTAATTTTGTGAGTGTGGCTTGATGGTCATGTGACCGGGTGGGAGTGGCTTGGTAGTCATGTGACCGGGTGGGAGTGGCTTGGTAGTCATGTGACTGGGTGATAGTGGCTTGGCAGTCATGTGACTGGGTAGGAGTGGCTTCATGGTTATGTGACTGGGTGGGTGTGGCCAACTCAATGTCACTCACGTCAAGGGGTGCCTCGCCTGGCCCCTCCCCTCTCAGCCATTCCTTGTCACACCCAGCCTCAAGATATCTATAGATCTGTAAAAATGTTGTTCACTTTTTTTCAACTTTATTATCTACATACTATAGATGTACTTTCATGGACCACTGAAAGGAGGAAATGGCTCACACGCTTTTCCCAAGAGTATGATAGACCAGGGGTCTCCAACCTTTTGGACCTCAGGGACCACCAAATTCATAACTTTAAATCCTGTGGACCACTGGGGGGGAGGCTCAGCCACCTTTCAGGCCTACCTGTCTGCTTCTGCGAGGCCTCCGGGTGGGAGACCCAAGAGAAAGTGCTTGATCCAGGCACACAGCCTGGAAACCTCTTTTGTGTTCCTTCTCTCAAGAAGCTTGGTCAATCTGAGTGAAGGAAAACAAAGATGGGCAGACTGACAGTGGCTTGCTGATGTTGGTGGGAAAGTCAGTCCCATATTCCAGAGCTGTAGCTGTAGTCCCTCCCCTCCCCCCTTTCCTTTCCTTTCCTTTCCTTTCCTTTCCTTTCCTTTCCTTTTTTCCTTTCCTTTCTTTTCCCCTGTTCCATTCCTTTCCTCCTTTCCTTTCCTTTCCTTTTGTTTCCTTTCCTTCCATTTCCTCCCCTCTCCTCCCTTCCCTTCTTCTCTTTCCTTCTTCCCTTTCCTTCCCTCCCCTCTCCTCCCCCTTTCCTTTCCTCTCCTCCCCTCCCTCCCCCTTCCCTTCCCTTCCCTTAACTTTCCTTTCCCTTCCCGTTCCATTCCTTTCCTTTCCTCCTTATTTCCTTTCCTTCTTTTCTTTCCCCTTTCCTTCTTTCCTTTCCTACTTTCCTTTCCTTTTTTCCTTTCCTTTAATCCTCCTTTCCTTTTCTCCTCCTTTCCTTTCCTCCTTCTTCTTTCCTTTCCTTTCCTTTTTTCCTTTCCTTTTTTCCTTTCCTTCTTTCCTTTCCTTTCCTCCTCTCCTCCCCTCCCCCTTTCCTTCTTTCCTTTCCCCTTTCCTTCTTTCCTTTCCTCCTCTTCTTTCCTTTCTTCTTCCTTCCTTCCTTCCTTCCTTCCTTCCTTCCTTCCTTCCTTCCTTCCTTCCTTCCTTCTCTCTCTCTCTCTCTCTCCCTCTCTCTCTCTCTTTCTTTCTTTCTTTCTTTCTTTCTTTCTTTCTTTCTTTCTTTCTTTCTTTCCTCTCTCTCTTCCCCTTTTTCTTTTTCTTTCTCTTTCTTTCTCTCGGTAGCGGGAGAAGGAAGAAAGTGCTCTGGTAGGGCAGACGGCCTGGCTCGGCAGCGGTGCATCCCCTGTCATGGGCTGGATGTGGGGGAGGGACCCGAGGCAGAGGGCAGCTTCCATCACGCCTGGTCCGGTGGAAAGAGCAGCCCCTCCTGGCGCCTTCAGGGGCACCAGGGAGCCCTTGGCCATCTGCAGCAAGGACACGCTGGCATTGCCACCCCGCCCACCCATCACGGGCATCCAAAGAGTGGAGGAGGAGACATCCAGCCACTGCGGGCGGTTTTTGAGACTTCGGTGCCTGCCAGGGCAAGGCCGGCAATGGATGCTCAACCAGCAAGTGCGGGGCACCTGATGCACCCCTCCTTCCCCATCGCTGCAGCCAAGCCTAGCCCCAGGTGGGAAAGGCACCCCCAACCAACCCTCTCTGTGGCTGGGCATCCGCCTCCCTCCCCCATGAGTGAGGAAGGGGAAAAAGTTGGGAGCCATTTCTTCTTGGAGGAGGAGGAGCCACTGAAGTCGGAAAGCGACTGATCCGGAAGCCAAAGAAAACAACCAGCAGACGATTCAAAGCCAATTCCACCCCGGATTGGCGTCCCTGTGGGACTCAGCCGGCTGTCAATCATTCTCCCCTCCCAGCCACTCATTCACTCACTCACCCACCCATCCACCTTGCGGCAGGGCAGTGGGTGGGCTGGAACTCCCGCGTGCTTGCGGGAGAGAAGAATGAGAGCAAAAGAAAAAGAAAGGAGGTGGGGTCTCCCTGAAGCCATCCATGTGTGGCTCAACAGAGGGAATGGGACACACAGGCGCGTGCACCCCACACAGACCTGCGCTCAAACAAAGTCTCATCTGTCTTTCTTTCTTTCTTGTCTGTCTCTCCCTTCCTCTTCCTTCCTTCCTTCCTTCCTTCCTTCCTTCCTTCCTTCCTTCCTTCCTTCCTTCCTTCCTTCTTCCTTTCTTTCTTTCTTTCTTTCTTTCTTTCTTTCTTTCTTTCTTTCTTTCTTTCTTTCTTTCTCTTTCTCTCTTCTCGGTGGTGGGAGAAGGAAGAAAGTGCTCTTGGAGTGGGAGGGCTGTGCTGTCCTGGAGCTGCCAAGCAGTCTCCTTCATGCCGCCCGCTTCGCTCATGAGGCAGATGGGCTGGAACTTCCGCGCTTCTTTGCTGGCATGGTTGAATGGGGCTGGGGCCATTCTCCCTGCCTTAACATACAGCCACTGTGCCCACATCTCGCCTGTCACGGCTCCAAAAGCGGCGGCTTCAGGAGACGTAGGCTCATCTGGAGCTGCTCTCCTGCAGCTGAGCCCACGGCTTGTACCTGCTGCCCCTGGGTGCAAGGGAGCGGGGCAGGCGAGCATGGAGCCAGCCATGGGCGAGCCGGGCAGGCCAGGGGTGATGGCAATGGCAGAGTCTGGCACTCAAGGAGGGCAAAGTTAGCACACTCCCAGCCGCACCCTGTGCTACCCAGAAAGGTTCCACGCGGCTTGGCCGCTGCTTCAAGCCCAACCCTCCCCAATGCAGGAGAGGGTGGCGGTGGAAGAACAGGGTCATGGTAGGAGAGGGCATTGGTGGTGGGGAGGGCGCTTTGGGGGATGCTGGCCGAGGGCGAGAGGGGAATGCCGGGGTGGAAATCTTCCACCGCACAAAGGTTGCCGTGCTGCCCTCTGTCCTCCCCCATCCCTATAGCCTTCAAAAGACGCTGGCCAGGGATGGGAGGCTTCTAACCACTGTGCGAAGTTGCCAGGCTGCCCTCTACCCCCCTCTCTGCAGCCTTCAGGAGATGCTGGCCGGGGACGGGAGGCTTCTAACCACTGTGCAAAGTTGCTGGGCTGCCCTCTGTCACCCCCATCCCCGCAGCCTTCGGGAGATGCTGGCCCAGCGGGGAGGGAGGGTAGGCTAGCGCGAATGCTTACTTGTGTGTAGGCAGGAGGAGGCAGTTTTGTGGATGCAAGTGTCGAAGGTGAGGCAGGGTGAGCATGCGCAGAAGCAAAAACCAGCAAAACATAGGGGGGGGGGAGCCGAAAACAAGATGGTGATACATGTGCAGTGCCGGAAACTCGGCTTCTGCATATGCGCAGAAGGAAAAAAAATCAGAAAAAATAAAAAATTCAAAAAAAAAAGATGGCGGTGCCCACGGACCTGCACCAACTGATCTGGTTCGGTGATGTCATTGTGACATCACCAGCAGGTTGCTACTGGTTCGGGCGAACTGGTACGAACCGGGAGGAACTCGCCCCTGATTGGATGATTATTTATATGCCATCAATTCTTTCAGTGTTCTAGACTATTTTAACACAGCTGTTCAGCAGATTCATGCAGTTCTTATCACAAAAACACTCCTTTACAAAAAGTGAAAATGGATTAATACCTCCTGAAGAACTTTTTAAGTTAGGAGGCTGTGGAATTAATGTTAAATTTTAGAACAACACCAGTTTATGAAGTCAGTCAGATATTCAACTTTGGAATCATCACTAAGTACCCTGTATCAAGGTACCTTTGAAATGATATTCAGAGCTTCCAACATTATTTGTCAAGTTTGTGTAAACTGAAAAGGCACATCATCAAATCAACCTGATGTACTAGCATTTTGCACAAACCATCTTAAATTATGAAGGCCTCTCTGAATAAAAATGTGGCAGCAGAAGGACAATAATGTATAAACAGCATGATTTCCAAGAAAAAAAAGGGGGGGAAAGGATATAGTTGGAAAAGTGCTCTCTCTCTCTCTCTCTCTCTCTCACACACACACACACACCACACACACACACACACAAATCACACTTTAAATTGTGTTCAACAACAGACTGGTAGTCAGTGAAGCTGTTTTAACCAAACGGCACACATTCCCTGAAATTAGATGTACTCTATAGTCTAGCCCAGAAGTCTCAAACTCAAGGCCCATGGGCCGCATCCAGCCTGTGATGTGGTCAGATTCGGCCTGCAGGGCCATCCTGGAAAATGTAAGGGGCTGGCCCACATTGTTTTGGCCCGATCTACCTGCATCGCTTTGGCCCGGTCTACCCATTGCGAAGAGGAAACATCGGGCCAGCGTGGCTTCGGCCCAGTCTATCCAATGCAAAGAGGAAACATGCCAGCAGTTTGGGGAGTGGCATCAAGCTGGCCACGCCCACCCGCTGGCCATACTGACCCAGTCATCCCCCCCCCCCAAGGTCAACCACATCCCTGATGTGGCTCTCAAGGAAATTGAGTTTGACACCCCTGGTCTAGCCATAGCATTCTGGACCAGGTATAATTTTTGGATTCTCTTCATAGGCAGTCCTCAGCAACAACTTGTTATGGTAATCCAAGCAGGATAAAAAACAAGGAATATGCTTCCATGCGCAGTTCTGATGTTTGCAAGAAGAGGCACAGTTATTATATTAATTTTAGGAAATACCCTACTGGCCTTACTGGTACATGTCTGTCTGTATATATGTATCATATACTTTTGTTTGTTTTCTAATCCATGTGCAGATCTTTCTATCTTGTCTTTATATGTATATGTATATGTGTATGTATGTATGTATGGATGGATGGATGGATGGATGGATGGATGGATGTGTGTGTGTATGTGTGTGTATATATATGTGTGTGTGTGTGTATATAAATTTTATTGTATTTAAAAGAATTACCATATTTTTCGGAGTATAAGACGCACTGAAGTATAAGACGCACCTTAGTTTTGGGGGAGGAAAACAAGGGAAAAAGGCCTCTGCCTCCAAGCAATTTGCCAAACAGCAAACAGCAAACAGCACAGATGATATACACTGCTTGCTGTGTATTTCTGTGCATGTGTGCCTGACCCATAGAAATAGCAAAGAATTGGAGAAATGTACATTATGCCAGAAAGTTTTCTTAAATGTAGTCACACTAACTCCTCCCAATTATTTAAATAGATCTACTCCAAGGTAACTAAACTCTAATACTAAACAGGACACTGTTACATTTCATACTATACTTGTACAGAGCTGTTAAAATTAATTAAAATTTCTGGAAGTATACATTATTCTCTATTATTTAAAAGAAGATACAATAGCACTGGGCCTCTTCAGAGCAAGCATTTATATTAAAAAGCTTCTTTATTTTGTTAAGTTGTCTAGATTTACAGGGATCTCCAACCTTGGCAACTTTAAGACTTGTGGACTTCAACTCCCAGAATTCCACAGCCAGCAAAGCTAACAAAACTGGCTGTGGAATTCTGGGAGTTGAAGTCCACAAGTCTTAAAGTTGCCAAGGTTGGAGACCCCTGGCTCTAGAACAATAATAAAGCAGTCTTTAAAAAATAAGTCTAATAATTTGAACATTCTACAGACATTTATAATTATTCACTTACCCCCTTCCATACAGTTCAGCAAAAAATAAAAATCTGTGTATCTCTCCCAGCTATTTGCCTCTTTGCAGTTAGTTTGACAGGAACGCAGTTATCCAGTCATGAAGGGGTCCAGAGAAGCCGTAGGATTTCAATTTCGGAAGTAGTTTATCGTGAACCACTGAGTTGAACGCTTTACAGAAGTCTATGTAAACTGCATCTATTGTTTTGCCCTGGTCAAGTTTTGAGGTCCATATGTTTTTGCAGTGTAGTAGTTGCAGATTGCAGGATAATTTTTTTCTGAAACCGAATTGCTTGTTTGAGAGTAGGTTGTTAGTTTCTAGGTGGAGGGTAATGGATTGGTTTATGATTGATTCCATGACTTTGCATATGATGCAGCATAGAGAGATTGGTCTGTAGTTTTCTACTAGACTGGGATCTCCCTTTTTGAAGATGAGGATGACCGTGGCTACTGACCATAGTTTGGTAGGGAACTGGTCCTGAAGGATTTTTCAAAGATTATGCTTAGTGGTTCAGCTATGACTGTGGAGAGCTTTTTTAGGAAGTATGCACATAGTCCATCAGGTCCAATTGACAGGGAAGGCTTTTGGCTGCGTAGTGCTTTTTCAACGTTGTCTTCAGTGAAGTCTATTTGTATTAAATCATGATTATTTGCGGTACAACTGGGGAATTTTGGGCATGAGCTGTTGCTGTTTACAAAGACTGGGCCAAAGAATGTGTTGAAGAGCTTTGCTTTGACTGTTTCATCATAGCATTCTTTGTTGTTGGGTCCTTTTAGTGGTGGGAGGCTGTATTTCATGTAAACAGACAGAACTCCAAGCAGAGCTTAGGGTGGAAAGACCTGATGTAACAGCCTGGAACCTAGATGGAGATGCTCCTCTATCACTAGAGGAGTCTTTCGATTCTGATAATGAGAAGATTCTCTTACTGAGTGTCTCAGAAAGCAGCTGTCAAAGCAACATCATGTCAAAAAAACCTCCATAGGTGAAAATATAAAAACTCAAGGAAGATTATTTCACTTGTGATTCTTTCTCAGAAACTCCCCCAGGCCTTGGGATTTGTTCTATTATGAGACTCTACAGGAAATGAAACCCAAAGAAAAGTCAGTTAGCCAAGTCTGAGAGCCAATAAATCCACTGAGACATTAGAGCCAGTGAGTTACTCAAGCACATCCATGGGTTCAAAGCCAATTACTACTGCATCAGTTACAAAAAGAGTCAGGCTGGAAAAGTGGATGTGATCCAATAATGGACCATAAGCTTGGGAAATTCTACAACCAACCCAGAAATGAAGTTAAAGAACTTAGGCAGGGGGGTTGCTATGCAGCAGGGAGGCTGGATTGTAGCAACAATCAGTAACTTATGGAGCAGTACCTCTGAAAGCCTTTAGGCACTCCCAATTGACAGTCACCACTTCTCCATCCCTGCCTTCTACTCTTGGCTGATATTATTATACCTGAAACCCAACTGGAACATTTGTGAAAGTGGCTCTTCCCCCATTCTGGGTCTAGTCAGAACTCACAGGTCAGCCCTCGCAACCATGATCAAGTCACAAATGTGGGTGACCACAGACTGACCTGATGTTAAGCAGCAGCAGTCAAAAGCCCAATCCTCTGCAGCATGGGGTAGAGCCCATAGGGCTCTGGAATAAGGTCACATTCCCCAAGAGTGGGCTGCCCCATGTCTCTCACCATATCTCCCAGTATCTGTCACCACAGAGATGTTCATATCTACCCATAACATGCCTAGAAATTCTTTCCTCTCCCCCCCCCAATGTTACATTGATAGGATGCACTCTCGTCTTTCCATTAGGAGTTCAAAGTGGCATGAAAAGAACATTGTTTCTGGCCATCATCTCAGCCTCAGATGATGCTACCTCATAGCTCCTAACAATCGTCTTCACCAAATTTAGTGATGCTTGTGTATCTGATTCTCAAGGAAGCTATTTCTCCCACATAATCTGATATTGCAGTCTTGCACTTTTCTACTGTTCAGCCCTTTCTTCCTCCATTCAGTAGTGGCAGTGCTGTTCAGAAAGAGTGAATCAGAGGCTGGAGATGCAGAGTGCAAAGATATCATAGGACTTGATTTGGCTCTGGCCTTCACTCCCTGGCCTTCACTCCCTGTGGGTCACAGCATGCAATCATGGATCCTTGTTCTCCTCTCCTGCTCTATTTTCCTCCTAAGAAACCCAGAGCAGTCACAGCAGGATTCCTCTTTCAACACAATGCAAGTTTGAGACGCAACAGGAGACACCTTATTTGACTGAAAAACATGACTCAAGAAGAGATTGTTGTTACCTTTACTTAGGAAGAGGAGCTTCCAAACTACTGAACTGAAATATTTGCCCGCTGTTTTGACTTTGTTACTTAAAGCTTACCTTTTACTCCCCAGTATATTGCTCCAATTGTATCTCTCACTCCCACTGCAAGTTCCACTCTGTTGCCTGGTGCTGATCCTGCAGAATGTAGATAAAAAAAAAGTAAAGATACCCTCCAGCTGAAAATTATTTGTAGTGACTGCATCCATGCTGTTTTCTTGACAGCTTTTAGGAAGCAATTGTCATTGCTATTTTCTCTTTCTGTATTTTTCTTTCTTTCTTTTGGACCTTTAGTCTAGCCAAGAACTCTGAAATGGCCAAGCAACCTTACATCCAAGATTTTAGTTTACTTGGTAAGTGCTACGGTAGGTGCTACTAGGTGCTGTCCTCGACTGAAGATAGGATCTAGCGCAGGGGTATCAAACTCACGTCATCACGGTGGCGTCACTTGATGTATCGGTACTTCCCCCCTTCGCTAAACCGGGCGTGGGCGTGGCCAGCATGTGATGCATCCAGCCCGCGGGGCGGGAGTTTGACATCCCTGACCTAGCAGCACATATACTTCCTTAATTGAATCCACTGATTCTAGATAGGTGTAGGTGGCTTTACAAAATTCTGATTTTAGATAAAGAGCCTAAAAAAAAAGAAGCCTAGAAATGTTGAATTGATAGCTATCTTCAGAGGCTAATCGTGTAAAGAACATTGCCATATGTCAATCTGGAGGTTGCCATGGCATGAAGGACTATGACTAGTTCTTAAAACCAGAGTTTGGACTTCCGGTGGTGCCGCAAGCTTCGCTGGACGCTCTTTATGGGCGCCCGATCCCAGGCTCCGTAAAAGCCGCCAGATAAGCCACATCAGCTGTCTGGTGGCTTGGAAACTCCTGTCCCGGGCAAAGGGAGGGGAGAAGAGCAGATGGGCTGAGGTAGAGCCCCCCTAGCACCCCAGAAGAAGCTCTGGGGTGCGAAGGGTGAGGGCTCCCTAGAAGCCTGTCAGCAGCTCCAGACCTGGAATGCCTCCACTTATTTTTAGCGGAGCAAGAAGCCGCGACCATCTCTGCTTGTAACAAATGGATTTTAATACTCTAAACAATGTAGCAGACGGAACATACCAGGAGAATCCAACAGCAAGCATTTTAACTTAACTCCGGTGTTGTTTTTTGGATTTTTTGGAAGTAACAAAGTAGCTAAAGATGGCGCTTGGAATTTGAAAGAGTGTGGAGAAAGTGAAAGCTACTGAAAGCTAGTGAGAGTTCTGTTTCCTAACAGACGCTTGTAAGAAATCTCTCTTATTTCTTACTCTTTACCTTGATGAACTTTGTTTTTGGTTTTCTAATAAATATATAAGAATCAATATAAATTGAAGATGTCTTTAAAACTGGCAAAGACTGTTTCCTTTAAAGGAATAGAAAGAGTTGAAAATCTCTCCACCCATATTGTCAATTTGCAAGATTTTGCCCCCCCAACACAGACTTTTACGTTTGAAAAGTGGCAGCAAGCCATGAAAGAAATGCAGAAGGAAATTGCTTTAGCAGTTAATAAAAAATTAAAGAAATCAATGGAAAAATTACTGAAATTAATGGAAAAATACAAGCTGTCTCAGAGGAAATTTCATGTCAGACTCAACAAACCAGAGATAATGAATCTGCACTTAAAACTGTGGTATCTAACATGGAATTATTGGAACAAGACATAGCTGAAATTAAACAGACCACGGTGATTTTGGGTGAAAAAGTAACTGAGATGCAGAAAAAAATTGAAGGAACTGAGGCAGAACTAACAGTGGTTCAATATAAAGATATGCAATTTGCTCTACGCCTGAGAGGGGTAAAAGAAAATGGACAAGAGGATTTAAAAGATAAGATTGTGGACGCACTGGTGCAGATTTTGGGGGAAACAAAAGCGGAATTTGGAGGGCAGATTGAAAAAATATATCGGGTCAATTCTTGGTTTGCAAGAAAAAACCATTTGCCAAGAGACATTGTAATATATTTTACTACAAAAACATTACGAAATCGAATCTTACAGGCGACTTATAAAAATAAGCTGAAGGTGGAAGAACATGAGGTTTTGATATTTAAGGAAATTCCTCCAAAAATACTGAAAGTACGTAAAGATTATACCTTCCTGGTGGCAGAGTTGAAAAAGCAACAGATAAATACACATGGGGTATCCCGACTGGACTATTGGTTTCTTACAGGGCAGAAAGATACAGACTTAATACAATTTCCAAAGCAAAGGACTTTTTTGCCAACGTGTTAAAGGTGGGGAGACCAAAACCACCAGAAGATAAAGGAAATGAGAATGTTAAAAGAGAGGGAAAGGAAGATTTGTATATTCCATAACAGAAAGGAACTCTAAATAGACAAGAACAAACAAACCATTTAAGACAGATTAGAGAAGTATTTGTTGAAAGTGAAAGTGTTGAAAGTGAAGAAGAATCAAACCACTCACTTCAGCCCTTAACTCCTCGAAGTGAAGCAAGATTAAATCGTCATATTTTCAGATGTCAACTTAAAGAAATATTTGATTCCTCTCACAGATTTGAAAGTGAGAGGAATTAAAAATTGATGTTTTAGTGATAGTAGGATAAAGTAAATAAGAATAAAGTTTAAATATATATATGAGGATGTATAAGATTAGAGAAATTAAATTACAAGATATCTAGGGGGTTTAATTATAGAAGGCAAAGTGATGTATAGAGATTAAATTGGTTTTAAATAATAAGATTAAATTAATAATATAGTTTGGGGAATAAGTATAGAAGGTAATGTAACGTAATAGAGACTAAATCGGTAGAGAATAAGATTAAATTATATTATAGGGTGGGAATAAGTATAGAATGTAATCTAATGTAACTAAATGTATGTGAAGTTGCTAAGTATTTTTTAGATATGGTTTAATCTGCTTTTGAATTTAACAATTGTGGCTAGGTTGTTGGTGGTATAAAATTGGAAGCGGAAATTTTAGAACATTTTAAAGGCTATTTAATTGATATATTTGATAATGGAGAAGATGGACGGATCATATTTGAATCAAGTATCAGATTAAGGAGATCAAAATAGACTGTGAAGGATATATTTCAATTCATTTTTTTGTTTAATTTACAGTATAAGGAGTTAAGATTTTACGGTATTTGGAAGTTAATAATTTGTTAGTATATATTAGTTTTATATTTGTGTAAACTATATTATACCCTGTGTATGTTCTGGGAAGTCTAGGGAGGGGGAGGGGGAGTTGGGGGGGAGGGAGGGGGGAGGGGGGAGAAAATATTAAAAAATGTTTGTACTTTGTACACATAAAACTCTTTCAATAAAAAAAAAACAGAGTTTGCAACTAGATATGCACTACATTCATACTCGATTCTTTTATTTACTGAAATTGTATTAATTTAAGTAAAGTTTTAATTACTTTCTTCCAACAGACAGATCAGAGTGAGTCACCATAAAACATCCACACAATGAAACGTTACATGACAAAGATGTTGGGAGAATAAGAATTGTTTAAGATGAAATGCAAAAATCCATTCTAAATGTTTTCAAACCTGAAGCCAAAAAATATGGAGAGGATCCCACGTGTCATCGATATCTTATTTTAAATATATATTTAAAATAATTTGCACACAGACTAAACTCAAGGTCAGGGTTCCAAATAGCATCCAAAATTAAATCAGAGTCCAAGTCAAAGTATTCTTCAAAGTCCCAATTTATTAATACAGCCATGTTGGTACATCTGGGTGAAACCTGAATCTGAAGTCCTCCAGGTTTCACCACCCAGTTGAAAGTTCAAGTCCTTGCCCTCACACCCACAAACCCATCACGTTGTACAATCTCCATTTGCCATGCTGGCAGAGTCCACCCATCTCCTTCCGTGCAGGTGCAGAGGTGCAGAGACAAAGGATGACCTTGGCTTTCTAGAAGGAATTTGTTATGGCTACATACTAAGAACCTCATACAATCCCCTCTCCCATTTTCCCACAGTAGAAAATGCATAGTAGAATAGTATAAAGTGTGGCAGGCCAAAGATCCCAAATAAAAATGGCTTCGGCCTGACGCAAGCCTTGTCCCCCAATGAAAATAGTGGCAGAAAACATTGGCTTCATGTTGTTTTATTGTAATGCCATCCATCTGACTTCAATACTGGAGAGGGAGAAGAGCAGATGCTGCAGCATTAGTATAATATATTCCTGGCATCTTAGCCTTGTCAGAAGATGAGCCACCACATTTTCCACCATCTCAAGCTTCCAGAGGGTTGTACTGCAAATGGCAACTCTATGCCTAATACAAAAGGCATCTCGCCTCAAGATTATGAAAGCATTAATTACGACCTGTATGCCTCTATCTGATAAACAAGCTTTGCGGTCTCCTTACCTTGTGGCATTGGCACAAGCTAAGGAAATCCATGTGCAATCCATCTTGCACATTCTCCTACCAAGCCACCTTGTGCTGGCTTTGTTATCTCTTCCCTTCCCTCCCCCCCCCAGCCCCCTTCTGTCTTTTCTTCTAAGAGTTCTGTGAAGTTTATATGTGATTCCTAGGCAATTCTCCATAGCAGTTTCCATGGCCTCATTCAACAGCATCATATGCTGTATTTTTAAAGGCAATTTTCTGAAACGAGGCAATTTTGTTCATATAAAGCCTTACCCATTTAGTTTATAAACACTAAAACTGCACCTAAAGACAGTTGTTTTTAAACCATGAAAATGCCATATAAAATGAATTAATAAATACATATTATTTATATAATACATTTATTTATTTTCTTATGCTGAACTATTTAAGAAAGGAAAAGGGCTAATACAAAGCATTAAAGGATCAGCACAACCTCAACACTGATAAGCATAGCAATAAGAAAAAGGAGAGGAACGCCCATTCATTATCTTAGAACAAGTACAAAACTTGAGGTCAAAATATGTATGTTATTAATTCTGATACCTCTTAAGGGACTTTTGTTGATTAGGACTGAATGGTGTATTTTTACCATTTGTTTATTGATCAGTGATGAGATATAGGAAGATCTTTTTTTAATCGAAATATTATAGAAGGTGTTAAGTTGCTGAAGTTTATACTTGTCTGAAGGGCGGGGAAGTCATTGCTTTATGTATCTTTTTTATACTTAATTGTTTTATCTTTTTGCACTATTTCTTTTCTTTCTGTATTTTTCTTCTAGTTTGCATTATCTTTTATCAGGCGTACATTTCTCTTTCCAGAGCAGTATAATCATTCTTTTAGAGAAGCCCATTGCTTCCAGATCTACAGTTCTTTGTATTTTGGGAGAGTCCTAATACTGGAGATATGTATAGCTAAGAAGAAAATATAGTGATTGATCCAGGGTCATATTAACATTCCTTTCAGTGCGAGTCTAAAAGACAACAATAATAGTACATAAATTAAACCTCATTCCAGCTGCTCAATGAGATTCCAATAGAAGATTGTTACTGACCTTTATTGAACTTTTTTCGAAGATCCAGTGTGCACAGAGCATTGTTGTTGTTTCTCTGTCTCATTTTAAAAGAGGAAGCTAATTTTACATTGTTTAATGCAACTCCCAATTAAATACCAAGCAAGAACAAACAAACTCATTATTCAGGTTCTTGTATATAGTTTCCATTTAATAGCTTCTTTCAGCTTCCTACAACAAGAGTTACTGGCTCAGAAGTCAAAGATAATCTCCCTATCCAAACTTCTAACAATAAAATAAATGCAGATCATTTGTTTAAGAAATACTACTTTTTGATCACGGACTTCTTCTCTGGAATACTTTCACACACACCCCGAGATTTAATTAGTTCTGACTTTATTGGAATTTGGAAAAGCAATTTTAAAAAAGAGGTTACTTTAAGAGGCCTTTAAAAAGGAGACAAATTGGCCTCATAGCCATCCTGATCTATAACTGCAATTAATTACTGTTTTTAGCATTGTTCCTCAGTTTTTTTAGGTTTTATTTTTCATGAAAGTGTTATTGTTTTTAAAACAAGGTTTGTTATCTGTATGTTTTACTGTTAGGAATTTTTTCGTTATATGTAACCAACATCTACTACATGATGGGTGATAGAGATCAATATCCATGGAAAATGAAAATATGGAACTTGGTCTGATGAAGAGCAAACTATATACAATGAAGGTAGAAAAATATGTTGTGTCTCTCTGAACTAAAAAGAAAGGTGTTAATGACTCTGCTGGATATGTCTCCTGATGAGGAGGATGGAGAGGAAGTGGAATCAGGGGCTTCTAGGGAGTCTTGGCCTGGGTGATTCCAGTAGCGATGCAGCCAATGACCCAATGGTGAAATCCAAATTTTTTTACTACCGGTTCTGTGGGCGTGGCTTGGTGGGTGTGGGTGTGGTTTGGTGGGCGTGGATTGGTGGGCGTGGATTGGTGGGCATGGCAGGGGAAGGATACTGCAAAATTTCCATTCCCACCCCATCCAGGGGAAGGATACTGCAAAATCTCCATTCCCACCCCATTCCAGGGGAAGGATACTGCAAAATCTCCATTCCCATTCCACTCCAGGGGAAGGATACTGCAAAATCCCCATTCCCTCCCCACTCCTGGGGGAAGGATATTGCAAAATCTCCATTCTCATCCTACTCTGGGGCCAGCCAGAGGTGATATTTGCCGGTTCTCCGAACTACTCAAAATTTCTGCTATCGGTTCTCCAAACTATTCAAAATTTCCGCTACCGGTTCTCCGAACTATTCAAAATTTCTGCTATCGGTTCTCCAGAACCTGTTAGAACCTGCTGGATTTCACCCCTGCAATGACCCCATTCTGGGTAAAGCAGTTCCAGTAAGCTCCAGGACACTTTGCCTGCACTCACTGACAGCCTAACAGCCCAGCCACCCAGTCCTAAGTAGAGGCATGTGATAAAGAATCAACAACAGCAAGCAAACTCTGTAGAGACTTGCCAACATATAAGGCCATAGAAGAACCAATGCTGAGAAATAAGCATTTCTGTAGACTATAACAGACTGTACCAAACTGCAGCAGATATCCAGCTTGCTAGCTTGTTGGCTGGCATCCAGCAGTGTCAAAACCAAAAAGAAAAGAAAAACAGAAGGCTATAATGCATGTGAATGAAGATGGACTGATCTTAAATAATGCCATTGATGAATGCATGCCAGAAGAGGAAAGTGTAGGCTTAATTGTGAATAAAAGGGCTTGGTGTATGAAATTGGGTTATGTGGTATCCATATGAGCATATTTGATTTATTTATTGATTTATTTGAATGGATTTCTATGCCGCCCAACTCCCAGAGGACTCTGGGCGGCTCACAACATATTAGAAACCATTACAAGTATAAAATATAGTAATTAAAAAAAATACAAAAGTTAAAAAGAGAATCATGTATTCATAATCAAGGGGGGGAGACCCATATCTAATCTAGTTGGTCTCACTTTCACCCCACCTGCCGGAAGAGCCAAGTTTTTATTGCTTTCCGGAAGGCCAGTAGGGTGGGGATGGTCCTGATATCCGGGGGAAGCTGGTTCCACAGGGAGGGAGCTCCCACAGAGAAGGCCCTCCCCCTTGGCCCTGCCAACCGACATTGTTTGGTCAATGGGACCTGGAGGAGGCCGATTCTGTGGGCCCCCTAACCGGTCGTAGGGAGGTATGCGGTAGGATGCGGTATGCAGTAGGATGCGGTCCCGAAGGTAACCTGGCCCTGAGCCATGTAGGGATTTAAAGGTAACGACCAACACCTTAAATTGGATCCGGAGACTAATGGGCAGCCAATGCAGCTGGCGGAGGATCGGTGTTACATGGGTGCATCTAGGTACACCCACCACAGCTCGCGCAGCTGCATTTTGCACCAATTGCAGTCGCCGGACACTCTTCAAGGGTAGCCCCATGTAGAGCGCGTTGCAGTAATCCAGCCGTGAGGTGATAAGGGCATGAGCGACTGTGAGAAGTGCCTCCTTCTCCAAGTAGGGTCGCAATTGGTGCACCAGACGTACTTGTGCAAAGGTCCCCCTAGCCACAGCTGAAAGATGTTGCTCCAATTTTAGCTGTGGGTCTAGGAGGACACCCAAATTGCGGACCCGTTCTGAGGGAGCTAATTTCTCCCCCCCAAGAACCAAGGAGGGACAATTGGTCAAGTCCTTAGGAGGTAATATCCACAGCCACTCAGTCTTGTCAGGGTTAAGTTTTAGCCGGTTCTTCCCCATCCAGACCCTAACATCGTCCAGGCAGCGGCCCATTACGTCTACGGCTTCCCCGAATTGAGACGGGGTGGAGATGTACAACTGGGTATCATCAGCATATTGCTGATACCTCACCCCGTGTCGTCGGATGATCTCACCCAGTGGCTTCATGTAGATGTTAAACAGGATGGGCGAGAGGACCTGCGGCACCCCACATAGTAGGGGCCTAGGGCTCGACCTCTGTCCCCCTGTCAACACAGACTGTGTCCTGTCAGAGAGGAAGGAGGAGAACCACTGCCGCCCACCCCCACCTCTCCGAGACGACGCAGAAGGATACCATGGTCAATGGTATCAAAGGCCGCTGAGAGGTCAAGTAGCACCAGGATGGAGGAATAACCACCATCCCGGGCTCGCCAGAGATCATCCATCAGGGTGACCAAAGCCGTTTCCATACTGTAGCCGCGCCTGAAACCTGATTTAAAGGGATCCAGAAAATCAGTGTCATCCAACAGCCGTAGGAGCTGGAGCGCCACCACTTTCTCAACAACCTTCCCCGCGAAGGGAAGGTTGGAGACTGGACGGAAGTTCTTTAAATCTGCCGGGTCCAGGGAAGGCTTCTTGAGGAGGGGTCTCACCACCGCAGCTTTTAAGGGCTGCGGGATGGACCCCTCTCTCAAAGAAGCGTTGACCAACGTCTGGAGCCAGCCGCATGAAACCTCCCTGGTGGCCGAAACCAGCCAGGAAGGTCACGGGTCCAATAAACAAGTGGCAGAGCTCATCGCTCCTATGGCCTTGTCTATCCTCAGGAGTCACCGGTTCAAACCTATCCCAACCTATCCCTATCCCCATATACTCATATATACAAAACTAGGAATCCATAGTGTGATAACTGCGGGTCATGCTCCAATAATTGGTAAATATGCAAGAAGCAGGATAAATTTGTGGGGAAATTGTGTTAACATACTCAGTGATTGCAACTGGGGGTGGGGGACATCATCTGTTAGGGATAGTGGATGACTGGTATCAGGCAAGAGAACAGAAAATGCAACTGGGCCATTTCAATGGGTAAAAAAAGAATGAATAAAGATGGTGAATGTTTGATGAACATCTGCTTAGAAAAAAGGACTGTTAGGAAAGAAAATATTATTATTTCATGAGTTACAAACTAACTTAAAAAAAGTCAGTATGCATAAATATGGAAAAGGAAAAACACAAAGTCATTTATTATTTCATTACAAAATGTTACGTTAAGGCTGAAAGATTTAGAGAGCTTGTGATGGAGCACTCATGAATGTGAGACAGACTAGGTTTTGGTAGTATCAGGTGTAGATCTTAGGGGGGAAATGGACATGGAAGACAATGAAAGAAATGAAAGAAACTGGAATGAAAAGAAAAAATGCAAGAAAAGAGAGCATTAGAACTGCATTAAACAATATTAGAAGATAGATTAGTGTCCCAATAAACAGGTGGAAAACAGATGTAAGGAAAAATGATATGGAAGCTGCTTGGAATGAAATTGAAATGAAATACAGAGTGTAACTAATGGAGCGAATGGACAGAATGGGAAAGGATTGTGGGTGGAATGTTGATGAGAAAGAGGCTGTCGACAAGGAAAATGCATGGAAGATAATCATTGCTGCAAAAAAATTGAGGATGAGGAAAAATATACAAGATCATACAAATTATTTTGTAATGTACATGAGGAATATATATATATATATGGCTTCAAGAATATAGTTAACAAAGAATGGCTAAGATTAAATGAGGTAGAGAAAATGCAGAGGAATTTTGATGAAAATAAATGTTTTACAAGTGAGCTAAACAAGGAAGCAGAAGCAGAGCTAATAGAATAAAAAAATAAAAGTGATGAAATCATCTGAATTATTACTGAAGTAAGGGAATGCTAGAAGGAATACGCCAAGGATTTGCAGAGGAATGGTAATGATAAATCAGAACAGAACAGAAATGAATGATATAAAATGTTAGTGTCAAAAGAAATTTTGATTTTAAAAAGTCATGCATGTTGTGGGCACATTGAAAAAAATGTACCCTGCAAGTAGATGGTTGAACTGCAGAAATATTAAAACATAGATGTTGTTTGGTTATGAAATAGCTGTGTGACTTTTTTGGCATGTGTCTGAAGAGTAATCCATGTCTTAACAATTGGAAGATTGCAGTAACTGTTCTTCTGTACTAAGGAGAATGCAATAAGAATGAATGCAAAAATTATGGAGGATTAGATTAACTGTGTCTGTTTGCTGACTGAAAGGTGGACACTGAACCAAGAATTTCAATTATACATTGCTGAGATGAGTATTCTGCATTATAGTTACTAATTTTTCCTCCTGTATTGAACATATTAATCTGAATTATGACATCTAATTGTTCATTAGCATGATTTGCCTGTAACTGCTATTGCTGAGCTTTATTCTTATTCTATTTGTATTTTCAACAAAACAATATAACATTGTTTTTTTTGAAAAAGTGGAACCCCAAAGATAGGATGTATAGCAATTCTCAATCAGATTGGAAAGTGCAACTTAAGTTGTCTGCCTTGGACTTTTCTCACTGAGTTCTAATTTGTAATATTAATACTTGAAATACACACACACACACACACACACACAATTTTTACACATGCAAGAGTGTCTAGCATTTCTCTCTTATTAAGAGAAAACTGGTAGAATCTTCTGATTCTGCAATTACCACATCTTCCAATGTAGGTTCAGGTATAGGCTGTCCTAACTCTTTATTATTTAAACTTAGGAGGTGCTTCTTCCTAGTTTGGATTCTGCACACAGAATTGACTCTAATAAAAGAGTATATTGAGTATGCTTGTGTGTGTGTCTGCTGACAGTTCTGGTTTTACTTGATTTCCTAGCCACACTATCTTGGTTGGGAATTAGAAAGCGGTCATCTCAACATGAGTTGAGAAAGGCCAAGTTCTATAGCAATAGCACTTAGACTTACATATACCACTCCATAGTGCTTTGCAACACTCTCTGGGCAGTTTACAATGTCAGCATGTTGCCCCCAACAATCTGGGTCCTCATTTTACTGATGGATGGAAGGCTGAGTCAACCCTGAGCTCCATCAGGTTTGAACTCCATGCTATGGACAGAGTTTTCTGCGGTACAACACTGCATTCTAACTACTGCACTGTCAGGGCTTTTGTGTACACATTTAAATATAAATATACATTTAATACGTTTAAATATCTTGTATAAACATTTAAATATAGCTTCAAGTGTAAGATCATAGCCTGTAAACCCAATTTTGTATAAGTAAAAGTTTGAGTCAGTAAAAGAAACAAACAAAAACTTTTTTTAAAAAAAAGCACATTAAGCATATAAATCAGTAATTGACTGGTGCTCCCAGGGAAAAATATAGCACTTAAAATGACTTTTAACTCAAGACTCAACATTGATTAGATTTGGGATGGCTGTCCCTTTAATATAGAGTTGTATATTTAAAAACAACAACACTAGACTTGTAAAAGGGCATAAATAATGCATTCAAATAAATATGTCTGGGAGCAGTGTAATTACCAGCTTTGCTCCTAACCTCACCTATAAAACTCCCAAAGGCAATTGCCAGAAATTTTGTACATTGCCATAGGAATTAATCATCTAAATGAAACCAAGTGTATCAATTTTGTTGCACAAAGTTTCTTTTTTTAAAGAAAATCACTGGCTTTTGTTTTTTTCATTATAGAAGAATCCTAATAACAACTACAAGATTATTCTGACTAAGAGACCAAAAAAACGCATGGTGAGGAAAAATTATGCAACTATTTTAAATCCATGGGCTCTTAGTTTTAGTGCCAAGACAGGAAATGTTCTAGTCTGAAACGCAAGCAAGACGCTGCCAGTCGGAGTAAATAATATTGAGCTCTATAGACCTCTGCTTTGACCTGAAATATGGCAACTTTCTACATTATCCAAAATGGAGGACATTGTTTAAACATTTAACCTAGATAATCACTTTTTTTTACATGTTACGTATGTTTTTCTTCTACATAAATTACTTCCTTGGCTGCATTAATTTTATTTTCTTCTTGAATGGAAGAAATAAAGTTGAGAAGATTGAGGTGGAGCTGTAACAGACACCTCCCTAAGATACTGGAGAGGTATTCTGTATTTATTGGTTTGAATGAACTAGGTATATCTGATGAAACACAGCTGGCTTTCAGAAGTTGGTTTAACCCCACGTTCCCCCCATGTGTGGACTTCAATTCTCAGAATTCCCAGTTTATGATAATTCTAGGAATTAAAAGTCTACACTTCTGAAGCATGACAGGTTGAGAAAGGATAAAATAAAACAACATTTTCCCTCTATCTAGTGGTGATGGAGTGAAAGAGCCTGAAAGAATGGGAAATCATAAATATCTGGTGCTTACAGGTAGACCTTGACTTACAACCACAATTGGCACCAGAATTCTGTTGCTAAGCGAAATAGTTGTTAACTGTGCCCAATTTTATGACATTTTTGCCATGGATGTTAAGCGAATCACTGGTTGTTAAGTGAATCATGCAGTCATTAAGCAAGTCTGACTTCCCCCATTGACTTTGCTTCTCAGACGCTGACTAGGAGGTCATAAATGGCAATCCCATGATCCCGGGGCACTGCGTCTATCACAAATACATGCCAGTTGCTAAGCATCTGGATTAGGAGCCGCAGTAGCGCAGTGGTTAGAGTGCAGTACTGCAGGCTACTTCTGCTGACTACCAGCTGACTGCAATTTGGCAGTTCAAATCTTACCAGGCTCAAGGTTGACTCAGCCTTCCATCCTTCCGAGGTTGGTAAAAAGAGGACGCAGATTGTTGGGGGCAATATGCTGACTCTGTAAACCGTTTAGAGAGAGCTGTAAAGCACTATGAAGCGGTATGTAAGTCTAAGTGCTATTGCTATTTTGATCATGTGACTGTGAGGATGCCACGAGGGTTGTAATTGTGAGGATCAATTTTTTCAGTGCCATCATAACTTTAAACAGTTGCTTAATGAATAGTTGTAAGTCAAGGACTATCTGTATCTGAGAAGGCAATATGGGACAAAAAGTTTAACACAGACCATTTTCTTATCTCCATATGAGTCAAATTAGAACAGAGATATGGAAGTCATGTTTCTTCATGAAAGAGTGCTTTGTGCTCATTGAGTCCTACCATTATTCACAGTACATTATTTCTACCACACAGAAACACAAGCTGCCAAACAAGTTGCAAGTTAGCACCTTAGGAGCTGCAAAGGGACACACAAATGAGCCCACAATGTTTAGGTTTTAGTATCCCAGAGCCACTTTCTTCTCCATCAGCTATCCTGAGCAAAAGTCAGAAAAGTATAATTTAATATTGTGTGATCCATTGTTATTTCATAGAGGGTTATACAATTGGAAATAGTATGAAGGTGATGGAATTTTCCCTTGTTCATACTAGGATGAAAGGTGAACTGGTCAATTTAATTGGAAAAAAAAGTGTACTCCCCATTCAGAATACATTAGATATGGGGGAAAGGCATTCTTCATCATTTAGACCTTGAAAAAGCAAAGCAATTTTCATACTGTGTTCTTCTATACATATGACATTAGTATGTGCAGAATCAGACAATTAATCTGTTTAGGTTGGCAAGGAGGTTACTTAATTGGAAGCAACTGTCCAAGGCAGGGGCTGGCAACCTTAAACACTCAAAGTGCCATTTGGATCCGTTTCCTACAGAAAAGAAAACACCGGGAGCCACAAAACCCATTTGACATCTAAAATGAAGATAGCACTGCATATATTGTTTTTTTACCTTTATGCTATGTATAAAAAAACTATAGTGTGTTGCATTTATGAAATCAATGAATTGCAACAGAGAAAACAAATTTTTATTTCTGCATGCAACAAAAACATTTTGAACTCTGGAAAAAAAGATGGGTCGAAAAGCTCACGTGCCGGCAGGTGTTGCACATTGGTGGTTGTGACATATATTTTGAGTGACAGGGAGCCGCAGCAGAGGGATGAAAGTGCCACATGCGGCTCCAGAGCCGCGGGTTGCAGACCCCTAGTCCAAGGACTTGGGAAAGAGTCTTTTTGAACCTTGTTGTCTATAGAGTATATGCTTTATTTCTGAGCTTTGCCTTCTTTTAGAATTATGACAGAATTGTTATTTCAAGATGAATTCCATGAATCCTCTCAACCAGGATCGCCAATCTTTGCGGATAGTGCATTGAAACTACAAGGAAATGATACAACAACTTGGTTGCTATGCTAGGTGTGACCAGTCTCAGAATATCCATTTCACAAGAAAGAAAATGGGAGATGTTGAAAAACATTGAAATTGTCCAAAAATCTAAATCCAGGACAAGGACAAGGGGCATCTGGGTTACAAAACAACCCTCTTTCTTCTAGATTTGCCATTTCTTCCTCTCAGCCTATTTGATTGTTCTCAGCCCTGCCCAGCCCTGTTAAGTTCTCCCACTTTCTCCTTTTAATGAAATATTCCCCTTTCCACTTTTGGTGCTTCCATTCATTTTGTGGAGGAATAGCATCTGAGAACATTTCAGAAAAAAACAGTAACTTCTAACTGCTTACCATCTCTACTTTCTAAGGATGCCTCTGTTCCAGGAGGTCTACTTTTTTGGTGCCAGCACTGCTGGCTGCTAGCCAGTAAAATAGCAAGCTGGATGCCTCCCACAGTCCAGTGATAAACAAACTCAGGCAGAACTTTTAGAAGCAAACAGTTCTTTTTATCTAGAGCTAAAGATGGCAGTTATAATATAGTCAAGGCTTGGCATGAGTCAAGACCTGGAAACTGATAAACAAAACAATGAATCTAAGAGGAAAGACAAGAGACTCGCTGGGATAGAATCCAGAGTTCAAAGTACAGCATGACATAATAAACATGATGAGCTGAGGCTGGGAAAATTATTTCAAACAAACAAACAAATGAATAAATCCAACCCAATGAAACTAACCCCTTGGTCTCATGGTCCATGGAATTTCCTCATTTCTGCTACATTGGCTTACCTTGATTTGTCCAAGAGGAATTACTCTGATGCTATAAGAATTGTGGTTTAATTAATACACTTTTATTAACTATAATTATTCTGGGATCCACCTACCTGTACATCCTCTTCAGTATCACCTTGACTCAAAAATGTGAAAAGTACTTGGAGGTAACTGGTGTTTGTCTTTGAAATATTTCCCATTTGGGGGAAAATATTAGATAACCTTGGCAAATAAAGTGTTTCTAGTTGCAGTGGAAATGAAATATCACCCTATTTAAACTCACATTAATTATGACCTACCTGCAAGTATATAATGATACAATTACAGTTACTACAATTACTGTTTTTCTTTGGGGCTGTATAGCTGTTCCTGTGAACTACTGATTTGCTAATAGTAGCTTTTAATCCTAAAATGTAAGTTGTCTTGAGTTTCTTTGGGGATTGAAGCAAGTTTATTTATTTATTTATTTATTTATTTATTTATTTTGTTATTCTTATATGCCGCCCAACTCCCAAGGGACTCAGGGCGGCGTACAACAGGGAAAAATACAAGAATAATCAAAATACATGTAATTAAAAAGAAACAAATACAAATTTTTAAAAAAGCAATATTAAAAACAACAACATCCATTCAACATCATACATACTTGGGGGGTAATCTCAGGTGGATTAAGCTGTCCCCCCCACCTGCAGGAAAAGCCATGTTTTAACGGCTTTTCGGAAGGCCAGCAGAGTGGGGATGGTCCGGGTCTCTGGGGGTAGTTGGTTCCAGAGCACGGGGCCGGCCACAGAGAAGGCTCTCCCCCTAGGGCCCGCCAGCCGGCATTGCTTGGCCGACGGGACCTGGAGGAGGCCAACTCTGTGGGCCCTAACCGGTCGGAGGGAAGTATGAGGCAGAATGCGGTCCCGAAGATATCCTGGTCCTAAGCCATGAAGGGCTTTAAAGATGGTGATCAACACCTTGAATTGGACCCGGAGACCGATGGGCAACCAATGCAGCTGGCGGAGTATTGGTGTCACGTGGGTGTACCTTGGCACACCCACCACAGCACGCGCAGCCGCATTTTGCACCAGCTGAAGTCTCTGGATACTCTTCAAGGGTAGCCCCATGTAGAGCGCATTGCAGTAGTCCAAGCGCGAGGTGACAAGGGCATGAGTGACCGTGAGTAGAGCCTCCTTCTCCAAATATGGCCGCAACTGGTGCACCAGGCGGACCTGTGCAAAGGCCCCCCTAGCCACAGCAGAAAGATGGTGGTCCAATTTTAGCTGTGGATCTAGGAGGACCCCCAAGTTGCGGACCAGGTCTGAGGGAGTCAGTTTCGCACCCTCAAAGACCAAGGAGGGGTAGTTGTCATGATCCTTAGGAGGCAATATCCACAGCCACTCAGTCTTGTCGGGATTGAGTCTGAGTCTGTTCCTCCCCATCCAGATCTTAACGTCGTCCAGGCAACGGCACATTACATCAACTGCCTGCCTGAAGTCAGACGGGGTGGTGATGTACAGCTGGGTGTCATCAGCGTACTGATGGAAACACACCCCATGTCTGCGAATGATCTCACCCAACGGTTTCATGTAGATATTAAACAGGATGGGCGAGAGAACCGACCCCTGAGGCACCCCACATGATAGGGGCCTAGGGGACGATCTCTGCCCTCCTGCCAACACCGACTGCATCCGATCGGCAAGATAAGAGGAGAACCACCGTAAAACGGTGCCTCCCACTCCCAACTCGCCGAGCCGATGCAGAAGGATACCATGGTCGATGGTATCGAAAGCCGCTGAGAGGTCAAGTAGCACCAGGATGGAGGAGTTTCCTCCATCCCGGGCCCGCCAGAGATCATCCATCAGGGCGACCAAGGCAGTTTCTGTACTGTAGCCGCGCCTGAAGCCCGACTGGTAAGGATCTAGATGGTCTGTTTCATCCAGGAGCTGCAGAAGCTGAGTCACCACCACCTTCTCCACAACTTTCCCTAAAAAAGGTAAGTTGGAGACTGGACGATAGTTCTTCAAATCAGCTGGATCCAGGGAAGGCTTCTTCAGGAGGGGTCGCACCACCGCAGCTTTTAACGACTGCGGTACGGATCCCTCCCTCAAAGAAGCGGTGATCACCGCCTGGATCCAGCCGCGTGCCACCGACCTGCTGGCCGAGACCAGCCAGGAGGGGCATGGGTCCAATAAACAGGTGGAGGTACCCATCGCTCCTATAGCCCTGTCCACATCCTCGGGAGAAACAGGCCCAAACTCTTCCCATAATGATGGACTAAGACTAGCCCCCGTCAACTCTATGGACTCTGCCCTGCCAGAGTCCAAGTTTGACCGAATCTGAGCGACTTTATCCGACAGAAACTCAGCAAATTCCTCAGCTCTGCCTTGTAAGTGTTCCTCGCTCCCCCCTTTTCCAAGGAGGGAGCGAGTCACCCTAAACAAGGCGGCTGGACGAGAATCTGCGGACGCAATAAGAGCGGAAAGATAGGAACGTCTTGCCGCCCTTATTGCCACTAAATAAGATCTGATGTAAATTCTTAATAGTGTTCGGTCAGATTCGGCCCTCTTGGTCCTCCAGCGGCGCTCCAGACGTCTCTTTTGGCGTTTCATCTCCCGGAGCTCCTCGGTGAATCAGGGAGCTTTCCGGGATCCACTGCCACGGAGAGGTCGCTTAGGCGCAATTCGGTCTAGAGCCCCTGATGCTGCGGTGTTCCAAGCAGCCACCAGGGAGTCAGCCGAATTGTGTACCAGGGTTTCAGGTATTTCCCCAAGTTCCCTCTGGAATCCATCCGGCTCCATTAGGTGCCTGGGGCGGAACCACCTAGTCGGTCCCGCCTCCCTGCGGGGGAGGAATGGGGTTGTGAAATCCAGCCTCAGTAGGAAATGATCTGACCATGACAGTGGGGTGATGACTATATCCCTTATCTTCAGATCATCTCTCCACTGCCCCGAAAGAAACACTAGGTCAAGCGTGTGACCACCCTCATGAGTCGGACCCTGAATTACTTGGGTCAGGTCCATGGTTGTCATGGAATCCATGAACTCCTGAGCTATCCCAGAGGTTTCGCCAGCAGATGGCAAGTTGAAGTCCCCCAGCACCATAAGCCTGGGGAACTCAACCGCCAAGCCGGCTACTGCCTCGAGCAGCTCAGGCAGGGCCTTACTTACGCAGCTGGGAGGCAGGTACGTTAAGAAAAGGCCCACCTGAACCCCTAAGTCCAACTTCAGAAGGAGCGTCTCACACCCAACAATCTCCGGGGCAGGGATCCTACGAGGATGCAGATTTCCACGCGTTATAATTGCCACTCCTCCCCCGCTTCCCTGGGGTCGAGAATGGTGCTGCACCGAGAAACCGGCTGGGCATATCTCGGAGAGGGCTACTCCCCCCTCCTGCCCTAGCCAGGTCTCGGTAACACATACCAGGTCTGCCCCCTCCTCTGTGATTAAATCACGTATCAGGGGGGCTTTGTTGATAATTGACCTGGCGTTAAGCAGCAGCATCCTGAGCCCAGGGCCCTGAGAACCCTGGTTGCCAGGTATCCGGGTTGAGCAAGATGGAACCAAATCAGAGGGGCCGGAACAAGGGATCGCTTGTAAACAGCGAGGTCTTATTCCCCGAGAGCGGCCCTCCCCTCTGCTCCCGCCATATCTGCCTCTTCCCATTATGACCGAGATGTTCCGGCTCTCCTCCCCACCAGAGACCCCCTCCCCCTCCCAGCTGGTCCTCCTCCTTTCCTGCAGGTCATACATACCATTCTCACAGGCTGGGGTCACTGCGCCCCCGCCCCCCCCCGCTTCTGCTTCTACATTCAGCGAGGGGGGTCGGGATCGCAGCCCCCGGCTTTTCCATTTCTTTTTTGTACACACATTCGTTAACCGTCAAACACTCATCTCACTCACCTCACTCGTCCCCATACTCAATCACACCCATACCACGTCTCAGAGGAGGAGAACAAATTAAAAAGTTTTAAAATGAAGGCAAGTTCGTCCAGGTAAGGGTATGTTGGGGAGGCAGGTTCCCTGGATCCGCTTAGCCTCCCTATTGTTCTATAATCCCAGGATGACGGAGAGCCTCCCTTACTCCGATGACATTGGGAGTGTATAGTCCTATCCCCCTTGGTATATAATCGATTTCTGTCCGAGGGGGGATTCAGCATCTTCTCCCTGCGTGTAATGGTCTTTAAAATGGGCAGGGACATCCGTGGGAACAGGGGTAAAATTAAGCACAGCGTCCAGGAAAATAAAATCTCCATAGATGAAAAAGTCTACTGATATAAGCTAGGAACAACAGGGGGGGGGGGTTGAAGCACTGAGTGGCAATTTTGGCGCTGGTTGTCATCAATCAGCACCAGTTCCAAAGTTCTTTCACAGGCTCACCGAACAGATGGTAATAAAGGGCTTCTCCTGATCTTTTCTGTTTCTTCGGGCTTCTCCGAATGACACTGGTGCCCGGAAACGTGTCCACCCCTCTCCTAATAATGGCGGCGGGAGTCTCAGGGCTAAAGATTTTCTAAACCGCCAGACGGCCACAGAGCACACCCCAAACAGTTCTGATCCATCCACTCCAGGAGGGGACTCCTCGCCGCTTCGCCCACGATCTTCTTGGCCGCGGTTGGTAAAAATTAGCGGTTAGCGAGCGAAGGTCGAAATCTCCCTCCCAGCTGGTCTCTCCCAGAGGAATACTGAACGGCGAAAGCTCTCCGCTGCCGGTGACTGGGCAAGCTCCGAGCTCGTCGTCTCTCCCCCAGCAATATTAAATCCCTCACCTCAGTCTCAAGTAATCCTCCGAAACCTCCGAAAAAGCCTTCTGAGTATATACTCAGTGTCCGCGATCAGTTTAAAAGTTTTTATATTCAGGCCTCGCAGAGATAATACGGCCCTCACGGCGTCTTACTGCTCCAAAATGAGCTCTAAGATGGACGGCCGTCTCCGCAGATGGAAACCAGAAGGAGAACTTTGTAGTGCTATCTGTAGGTGGCAGATGTTTCAACCACCGTCTTCGGGTGCCTGCTGAAGTTCCGTCTCACCCAGAGAGAGGAAAACTCCGGGGGGTGATCCCCTTCAGGTGCGGCAGCCGAAAAAGCTCAGTTCTCCTACGGAGTGCGATCTTTTCGCCGCCATCTCCGCCGTGGCTCCTCTCTCTAAGTTAAAAGTCTCTAAGTGCAACCCACCTCACAGGGTTCCTGTTGTGGTGAAAATAGGAAAAGGAAGGAGTATTATGTATGCTTGTTGCCTTAAGTTACTTATAAAGTAGTAAAGGTGGGATAAAAATCCAGTAAATAAATAAATGAATATGTACATCTGCACATATGATTCCTAATCTGCTTTAGAGCACCAAATATTTCATGACCCCAATCCCAGAGATTCAATGATTTTTTTTTTCTTAAAATCTTCTTTTGCTTAGTGAGGAGGATGAGAGCCTGGTCTCTCACAACCCCTTCCTACATTAAAAAAAGTTTTTTTCTTTTGTTTTTTAAGGGAAAAGCTTTGCATAGAATAAGCCACATTGTGACATTCATGTGTTGACAGCTGTCAATTTCCTTATTGCTCTTCACATTGCAATTGGGGAGAGAGAAGCTTTTTAAATTATTATTATTTTAATGGGAACATTTGGTTAATAAAAGACATTAATTGGCAGGAGTCTCTTCTGGCACTTGTGCTCAAATTGCTAACTGATTTATGTACAATATGTTAAAAATGATCAGGTTCCCAGAGGCATTCCCCTTTAAAACCAATGTTTTTCATTGAAACAAACAAATAAATAATTAGCACTACCAAACAGTTATACTTATTTTTTTGTTTCCTTTCCATTAGCTGTTCTTTGAATGAAAATATTTCAAGAAATGTCACCATGGTTGCATGAGAAAATGCAAAAATTTAAATTAAGATTGCTCTTGCATGCTATCATATATTCTTTGTGAGCCTACTTGCATAAAGAAAAAAATGTCTCTGAATGTTGTCGATGAAAGTATCAGTTTTTCAGCTGATTTGAAATTATACATCTTGCCAGTACAGGTAGGAGCAACTTCATTGATTGGAACTGCCTATCAGAGTTACTGTACCTTACCTCTTAATTCCTGTCTCATCTTCTACTAGATTAAGAAATAAACATTTTTCGAATAATACTTTAGGCTTAGATTATGAGTACTCTCTTTTTCTTAAGGATTTTTTTTAGTAATTTTAAATGGTCTTTTCCTGAATGGTAATCCTGCATTATTTAAATGATGAATACCAGTATCTGCCATGGCTGAAGCAAGCAATGGCTGGGTTTCCACAGTTGTGCTATGGCATGATTTGCTGCAACTTGTAGCTTAACGTATTTTTATTTATTTATTTTTATCCCACCTTTATTATTTTTATAAATAACTCAAAGTGGCTAACATACCTAATATTCCTTCTGCCTCCTATTTTATCCAAAGAAAAAAGAGGTCAGTTGGACTGAAAGATAGTGACTGGCCCAAAGTCACTCAGCCAGTTTTCATGCCTAATGTGGAGCTAGAATTCTCAGTCTCCTGGTTTCTAGACCAGCACTTTAAGCACTAGACCAGGGGTCAGAACCCACGGCTCTGGAGCCGCATGTGGCTCTTTCATCCCTCTGCTGCGGCTCCCTGTTGCTGGTTGGTAAAAGGAAAAGACTCCGTGCTAGGAGGAGACTCTATGGTGGGGGAACCGGACTTCCTGTCGGCAGAGGAAAAAGGACAGCACGCTAGGAGGAGACTCTATGGCGGGGGAACCGGCCTTCTGGTCGGCTCCATAATTGAACGGGGGGCTTCCAGTTAGGACTTTTGTGGCTCTTTGAGTGTTTAAGGTTGCCGACCCCTGCACTAGACCAAACTGGGTCATGTTGTATGTATCCAGACACTGCAGTTTATAAATCATAAGTTATGTCATATCATTTTGTGTGAATGCTCCAGTGTTTCAAAAAAGCCTCATCTTCGTAGTGTAGCAATCCGGCCAATATTTAATGCTATATCTATGAAAGGGAAATGGATGTAAGAGAAAATTGATCAAGATGATGTTTACATGATATATTATTTCCTGCATGTTAATCTGCAGAATTAACTTGGCAGTGTGAAAATAAAATAAAATATGTCTTTGCCTACTAGCAGGGAGGGGGGTGGGAAACTCTTCAGAATGGGGAAAAATGTAATTAAAACAATCTTGACCTACATCAAAGTATACATAAATTTCAATGACAGAAAATTTATTTCATATTTGGTAGCAAATTTATACACATCTAAGATGCTTTACTTAGAAAAAGTAAGCTATACATAATGGAACACTTTCTTTAAAAAATGGAAGCATTACATTAACTTATGTTCTATACAGTAACTAGTATAGACTCTGGAGAAATACTATAGAAAGAAAAGGCTTATGACAAAATATTCTAGAACAAAATTAAGGGGGCGGCGTGTTAGCCCCCCCCAAAAAGGATTAAGATTCTGCAAACATCACTGTAGACAAAAATAAATATATATACCACATATATATGCTTTGGATATCTTGGGGTGGTATTCCAAGCCAAATCCATATCCTACATTTTATATGGCTCACAGGCATATGCACATAGTACCTTACAATTATCCAATCCAGATTTCTAAGAGTGCTATTCCATGAAGCTTTTTGCATTTTAAATGCAGCAACCTGTTTAGAAAGTGGGATGAGCCCCCTGAGATTTAAGATCTGCATATGCCGGCTCTACTTCTGGCTCAAGCATTATTTTTCTAGTGATTCCTTGGCCACCATGATCTTTCTAGAGTAGTGGTTCTCAACCTTCCTAATGCCGCGACCCTTTAATACAGTTCCTCATGTTGTGGTGACGCCCAACCATAAAATAATAAAATTATTAGGAAACTCAGGGGTGGGTTCTAACTTACCTGGCTGCCGGTTCGCTTCCTCCTGCGCTGCGTGGGTGCACGCATGCGCAGTGCCAAATTTTTTTAAAAAAAATTGCAAAAAAAAAAGCGCCGAAAACAAGATGGCGACGCATGCGCAGTGCCGGAAATTTGGCTTCTGTGCATGCTCAGAAGTTCCCATGGTACAGATTTTTTTTTTGCAGTAGTCTATTTACATGTGGGTGGACCCGCCTGGAGACAGATAGAGGAACGGTGTCTTGGTTCCTAAGACCATCGGAAATATGTGTTTTCCGATGGTCTTAGGCAACCCCTGTGAAAGGATCATTTGACCCCCCAAAGGGGTTGCGACCAACAAGTTGAGAAGCGCTGTTCTAGAGCTTTTGCTTCTTTCTGGAAAACTAAAATTTAGACTGATCAATGCTTCTTGTGCCAAGTCTTCTGGCCATGGGACCTATCAAAAACTAGAGCTGCCATCTGGCAGTGGGTGTTTCAGAGAACTCACCAGGTACAAAAGGTGTTCCAGGCAATTACTACTGACAGGATATAAATAGAAACCCTTTTATGCCAACAAATTGCCCATTCAGTACTACTTGCTAAAAGCATTGTAAAGTTCTTTATTTAGCCCATTTTATGGCCATACTCCCTATGATACAGGAGGGAAGGTATAACAATACCCTTTTTGCAGAGTGAATCTGCTTATAACGTGAACAAAAGTGAGACTGCAGACTATGTATTTCTATGTCCTTTCTACCATAATTTTTACCCTAGCTTTGCTTGTCATAGAAGTCCAACCTGTTCTGAGAATGATTTCAAGTGGTGCTTTTTTTTTTAAACTGTCTGACTAAGATCTTAACATCTCTAGTGAAGTCACAAAAATTTATTTCAGCTGCCAGAGCTTTATAAAGGAAACTATTTTTCTCCTTTTAGGACTATATGGATATACAAAGTGTCCTTGTGCTTCTTATCCAGTTTTATGAACTGATTCTACATCTTCACTGTTAAGTTTCATAATTTGGCATTTTTAATATTTCAGTATTTTACTTACAAAGCTATTTTATCATTCAAATCATTTAAAATATTTTAATATTCTACTTTTAGACACCTATTTACTGTGTATTTTAGTTAGATCCATTTTATTTCCATCAATTATTTAGTAAATGTTTACGTATCTTAACTTGAGCTCAATAACCCTTTCACAACATTGTATAAAATGCTGGTTCGTGACTGCAATAAAAATACTACTATTACAATAAATAATTGAATCCATATGTTATTGGTCAATTTTAATTATATTAGGAAGGCATGAAAAATGAGCAAAAGATGATTGCAAATTACATTTCAAAGCCTTAATAAAAACAGATATATGGCTACTATCAAAGCAATTGCTGGACATACACATTTTTGGGCACACCATGCTCATACAATGATGTGATTTTAATAAGACTGAAACTGGTGAATAAAAGTGATATTTAAGTACTTATTTTCTCATAATCTGAGCATTTGCCAAGATGGCACATTTTGTTGACACAGCTTATTGTAACTGCTATTTCTGGAAATGTTTGAATATTTTCATTATAACCCTTTATTTATTTATTTATTTATTTATTTATTTATTTATTTATTTATTTATTTGGTAGTTTTTCTATGCCGCCCTACTCCCTCAGGACTCAGGGCGGCGTACAACATTTTATAAAAACTCCAAACAAATCGTTAAAAGACAGTTTAAAAACAATTTAAAAAACCTATAAACAACATACATACATGGGGGAGACATCAGATATAAAGTCGTCTCAAAACCCCGCCTGCCGGAAGAGCCATGTTTTAATGGCTTTTCGGAAGGCCAGCAAGGTGGGGATCTCTGGGGGAAGTTGGTTCCAGGAGCAGGGGCCCCTACAGAGAAGGCCCTCCCCCTCGGCCCCGCCAGTCGGCACTGTTTGGCTGACGGAACCTGGAGGAGACCCACTCTGTGGGACCTAATCTTATACCAAGGATTGTTTTCTTAGAAATATACTGTATGTGTGTGTATGTATGTATGTGTATATATATGTATGTATGTATGTGTATATTAGTGACATTTATTAGTTTCAATTTGACAGTATTCAAATTAAAAACTCCAACACTGAGAAAGAGAGAGAAGCAGATGCTTGAACCAGTGTTAAAACTGTTGAAGTCAGCTACATTTGATTCAGTGATTTGCCATTGGAATTCTTAGTATGAATCTGTTGAAATCAATAAAAAAATAAACAAACCTTTCAAAAAATTTTAAGAACATTCAAACCAATCATAGTTTTTTAAATAATTAAATTCTCAGACGAACAATGCAGTATAATTATTAGAAGTAATTTAGAATATCAGAAAAATGTCCCAGATGTGACTTTCAGCTTAGGCTGATAACCCTAATATGCTATATGAAGAGAATAATTTTCATTTAATTGTATATATTAAGTATCCCTTCCCTAAAAATATTCATTTTATAGCAGTCTGTCTATAAAGGTACTGCATTTTCCAGTTTCTAGAGAAAATCACGGGTCAGTCTTGATTTGAAATGGGAAATTGTCCACTGTCTTTAATGAGCTGGTGTTGATCATCTTGGTGGTTTTATAACTATGCAATCTTTGGTCCTTCTAATACTCTTTCACATTCTGTATTCTCTTGTCCATGAATATAAGTGCTGATTTTTACACTAGAGATCTGGATTCAAATGCCACTCATTTCTTTATGCAACAAGAACTTTGTAAAATAGCTTTCTTAGTATAGATGTTAGAATTTGTACTGAGAAAGTATGTTTTATGCCATGGGTGGGTGACAATGGAAAAACCGAGTCATTTTGCTTAAAATTTTGGCAAATTAGGGAGAAGTAGAACTAGGAAGCAATTGCCTACAAGTCAAGATTTTTTTTAATAGAAATTCTTGAAAAAGTCTTTACATATTAATCTACTTCACAGGTTTAAAAGTTCTTAAACATTGTCTCAAAATATACATTGTGATAGAAAAAGTATGTTGTTTAGCAATTTAAATGCTTCAGCTTGAAGCAATGGTTTATTCATGCAATCATGAAATAAAAGTCAATGGGAATATCTATATAAGTTTCTCTGGATTCCATCAATTCAAATATTCCAATGTGTACGGAATGTAACAGCCCCAATAGAAAATGCAATATAAGTGAGCACTGTTTTTATTCAAACAGTTTTATAATTGGAGAAGTTGCTGGAAACTCACAATAAGGTTGCTAAGTGGGTTATGGACAAGAAAATACTAAAAAACAAAGCCAGCTAACACTCACTCCATTGTTCACCAGAATGATCTCAAGAAGATCAGGTGCAGAGATTTTTGCTAATGAATCAGTAGGTCTATATGGAAGGACCCATGGCAACAAGTCATTTGATTCACAAAATCCAATTTTCCACAAGCCTTTAAATGTTAAGTCTTTTTATTCCACAGAAAAGGAAATGCAGCACTATTCCCTAAGATCAGTGAAGCAAAATTAAGTAAATGCTGTGAAACTGAGAGCCATATAAGCACAATCATGTGCAATCTTCCTGGTAGTAATACATGAGTGATTGTCACGGTCACTGTAATTGTCTTTAATCTCAGGATGATTAAAAACCTAGTTCAGCCTATCATCCTGAGATTTCTTGGTTGATTTCCCATTTGCCTCGCCCTGCTCAGTTTTGGAGGGAACATTTAAGGAAAGCCACATGTTGCCACTCTGTTGACTTACAAAAGATAAATAAAAACAAACAGCTTCATTCAGTTAAAGAAAAAAATGCTAAAAGTTTCCTTCAAGTTTAGTTCCCTTCCTGGTGATTTCATGGACAGTCTCTTTTTGGTGCAGAATGGAAACGGTTTTGGTTCCTTTACTTTGGGATTTGTGATGTTAAAAGGGATGGATAGGCCCGGCAACAGTTATTCACCACAATGGCTAAGTTGAAGGGCAGGGTATTCTATCAAGTGTTGGCATGTGGTTTGGTTTACATTTGACTTGTATAATTCTCAGAAACATCTAGTTTGCCAATGAGAAAAAGGGGTTGAACTAAATGAAAGTTGCGTCTGGCATGGTGCCTACCAAGTGCATCTCTCAATTGCCAGGGCCCTGGGAAAGGCTTCAAAACAATTTTGCACGGCAAAATATAGCTGCGGCTCCCCTCCCCACCCAGCGTTGTATAATCCAGGTGGTGACTAGCCGCCTGTGTGCGTGAGCGAGCTGGGGAGAAGATGCAAAGGAGGAGGAAGGCAGCCAACTCGGAGACAAACCCGCTCGCCTGATCTTCTCCTCCGCCTGCCTTCGCTCCGTTGCAGCGCCTTGGAGACAAAGAGCCTCCCACAATCCGCCCCTTTCCTGATTGCATTGCAACCGCAAGCCCCTTTCTGGACCAGGGATCTTCTTCCCCGCCCCCTCGGCCGGCTCCTCTGTGCCTGCAAGGCGAGGCGGATCAGGCGCAAGATGGCTTTAGCTGGCGTTTGCATCTGGCTTTCTTGCTGCTGCAGCCTCACGGCCGCCGCCGCTAATGCAGCCGCCGCCGCCGCCGGGCCCGCGGCTGCAGGGCCGGCTGAAGCAGGCGGGGACCCTTCCAAGGAGATGGAGTGCAAACTGAAGAGCATCACCGTGTCAGCGTTGCCCTTCTTGAGGGAGAACGACCTAAGCATCATGCACAGCCCCTCGGCCTCTGAGCCCAAGCTGCTCTTCTCGGTCCGCAATGATTTTCCCGGCGAGATGGTGGTGGTCGATGACTTGGAGAACACCGAGCTGCCCTACTTCGTGCTGGGTG
Source organism: Diadophis punctatus similis (assembly GCA_023053685.1). Taxonomy (NCBI): domain Eukaryota; kingdom Metazoa; phylum Chordata; class Lepidosauria; order Squamata; family Dipsadidae; genus Diadophis; species Diadophis punctatus. The sequence continues at coordinate 95,224,247 of JALIGW010000003.1, forward strand.
AGTCCCCCCTTCCCCCCGGCCTAGTTGCCCCTTCTCTGAATCACAGGCCCAGTCCCCAAACTCTTCCGTTTCTTCGCTGGATTCCGACGCTCCGAGATCCCAAGCTATGGCCACTCCAAGTTGGCAACCAGGTTGATTCTTTGCCCCCAAAGGCCTTTTGTGCCAATGAGGGCACGCCGTCTCCTGGCTGAGAGGCCCTCCGTGGCCCGCCCTTCCCAACCCAAGGAAACGGGGAAAGAGGGAAGCAGCGCTGGCTGCAGTTGCTAGAAACTGGCCCCATAGCTTGCTCACCTCGGCAGACTGCACACCCCTTGCCCTTTCTCTAGTTGCGCGACGGCGGAGTGAAAGAGGGAGCCGGTAGGTGGGCGCAGCGCACGCAGGTGGGGAGTTTGAAGACTCGAGCGGGCGGTCTGGACTCCAGAACACCCGCTGCCACTGCCTCGGTTTTCCTGGAGTGGAGAGCATTTGGGAGAGGCCACGCTAGGCCCAGCCTTCCTGCGCGTTGCCTACAGAAAAGAAGAGGTGAGCAAGTGGAGAGATGCTGCTCCTTCTCCTGGCGATCACCTTTATTATTCGCTTGTTGAACCGAGTGATAGGAAGCTGCGAGGGAGATTCCTTGCCTCCGTGCGCCCAGCAGGTGGAGCTGTGCGGGTGAGGACCTGGAGCAGCGATGTCACTGTTGCTGCTTGCTCATCAGAAGGGGCTCCGAAGAGGATGGCAAGGAGTCATCTGAGGCTGCTTGCATGCCCCACTCAAACATAAACTACTCGAGTCCACTTGGCCTTGTTCTATTTTATGTCAAGTGTGATTACATTCTGGATCACTGTGTCATGTAATACCCAGAAATGGGTTATCTATGGGTAGCCACCTCATATAAATACAGCCACTATCTCCATTTGCTCACTAAGTTGGCAGATAGAATTAAGCTTATCCAAGCAGTCGAAATACTGTAGGATGTGAAATGAATGGGAATAATCAAAATTTCAGTATATTTCCCTGTTCAGGATCTTTGCTGTTATTAAGCTTTTGCTATTATCAGTTTAACTTTTTGTTCATTAGTGGGACATTGTCTTGATGTCTTCTTGGGAGGAGATGCTGTTGGATAATGACAATCCAATGACATGCTGTTCCTGCATTTTGTTTTAAAGTATAGGCACTTCCCTTTAGAAATTACCAATGATTGATCAAAGCTGGTATACTCAGATAAAATTTATCCCCTAAGTTATGGGTCAGGAGTCAAAGAAACATGTTTACAAATCATGGCTTTATGATAGATTAAACATGAAAAATTGCTTATATTCCAGAAGAGGAGGAATTGTGCATAAGGCTGTTTAAACAAGAATTGGGGCTGAGATAAGGCCATCACTTGACGTTTGTTGGGTTGCTAGGAAATTCTGATTAAGGACCATGATCTTACTCAACAGATCAACTAGTAGTCAGTAATGGACCCATGTGGAATTGGGCCCATTTGGGTAATTAAATCCAGTCTAGGTTTCAGTAGAGAGATACAAATCAAAGCATCCCTCAGTGTTCCTAGCTGAATTGCTTTGAGGATAAACTTCAGTGAAAGAGGTAGGATAAATGAGTATGAATGGCTCCACCATTGAAACTATACTGGCTTGTTTTTGGCAAAAGTGAAGGCATATTGTTATTAAAATGATGATTATAGCAGCCAAGCATAGAGGCAGCACATACTCTATCACCTAGAGGCTTAGTTGTGGCTCATTTTCTTCAATAGCAGCTGGCATAAAGCTAGGGCTGAGGAATGATCCTGAGCTAACCTTTGATACTCTATTATTATTATATTAGGTATTGATTTAATGAAGCATTTAGTATTCACACTCATTGTTCATTCCAAGAGTGGCTCTCTCTCCGTACAGAATCTTAAAACCAGATAATTAAAATGTGATGATGAAATGTTAACAGTCAAGTTAAACATAGATTTTTAAAATAAAAAGGCTTTTATTTATGCCAATGAAACAGTTTTGGTACCAAGTAAATATCTTTTGGTAAAAGAGTTCCAGAGTCAAGGTTCCATCCCAGAAAAAAAGCCAGGTAGGTGTCCCTTAAGTTTTATTTTCTTTGTGTTGCAGCAACATGTATGTGTCCTGATTCTAAATTACATCTTTTTGGAAATAATTTATTTCTTGCAGTAGATATGAATCCTAGTGAGCAAATTGATCAGATGTGAACAAATTTATTAAGTTTCAGAGTTTAGGGTTGGGGTTTTTTTTGTTTCTGTTTTTCTGTTTTTGCCTTTTGGGTTTTTGGCTTTTCTAGAAATTTAGAGAAGGGTTCTTGAGATTTAATAGAAAAGAAAGGCTCCATTTCCTCCAATTTTCTCCAATTTCTTCATCCAAGTTCGAGTATGGGCTATGTTGATTGTACTGCTGGGAATTTTATCGAGGAATATCTAGGGGTCTGAAAGGTTTTTACCCTTCCTGTTCAGTGGCATACATTTCCACTCCAATTCTACAGGCTCTATCCATTTTTTACTTGCCAAACCGCCCCGCCCTCTCTTTACCCTCAGGTCAGCAAAAATGGTATTACACAGAAAATGTAAAAGAAGGGAAGACTTGACATGGTTGTCCTTTGCTATTCTGTCGTCCCAAAGGAACAGTGTCCCTTCCATCCCGCTTGTTTAAAATTAGCCTTGGAAGAGAAATCTCTTTAAATGCTGCTGGATTGAAAGAAGCCTCCTGTATTCAGAATATTTTATGCAGTTGTGTGGCACCCATGGGTATGTTTGTCCCTTTTTTGGTTCACTCATTTGGGTGTATGATTAAGGTGACCAGACGTCCCGCTTTTGGCAGGACAGTCCCAATTTTTAACATTTTGTCCCGCGTCCTGTAGCGTTTTAAAAAAGTCCCGATTTTTTGAAAGAATGCATGACAAGCTAGGGAACGGCGGGAGAACGGGAAGGGAATATACGGTTTTTGGCGCCGCAAATTTGAATTTGCGCAAACCACCTCGCTTCCCTCGAGCGGATCTTGAGGGATACAGCTGCGCCCGCACGCTAAGATCTCGCCAGCTCTGGGCCAAGCAGGGAAAAACCCCCACCGCGCTCCGACGTGCCCGAGGGCCCAGTTCAGCACCTCGCACGCTCTGCCCCACTTGACGGCAACAACCAGGAAATGTGCTTCCGGAGGCGTAGAGGGAGCAGCGGCTTTGGCAGGTCTGGCCGTGTCCTTTCCCGGGTCTGCCACATGGGGGGAAGGAGCGGAGGCATGAGGCACCCGCCGGACGCCACCCCGGAGAGAAGACCAGGCCCGGCTGGCAAGGGCCAGAAGGATTTTTCCTGCACCGCCAGCCAGCTTGCTCTTCCTCCACTGGCCTGGCACGCCAAACTTTGCGTGGCAGCGGGAAGCAGCCTGAGAGCTGAGGTGGGCGCCCCACATGCTCAGCGGCCAAGCCGAGCCCTGCACACCCCTCTGCCTCCTGCCTCGCCTGCCTCTTCCTGCCAGGCGGGGAGGGAGGGCAGCGAGAGGGGCAGCGGCCCCTGCCAAGTGCAGCACATGGAGGCGGCGGGCAAGGCATCCCCAGCACACCTGTTATAATCCGGCCAGCCACGTGACTACAAGTGCGGCGCGGAAGCCGCTGGTGGCCGGATGGGCAGCAGTCCCCCCGGGCGGGTATAGGGCCAGGCCTGCGCTTGGAAGGGGCCGCTGCTCTTGCTGCTCTGCCTCCCTGCCTGGCTGCAGACGTCCGCCTGCCCTCCTGAAGCAGCGCTGCCGCAGTTCACTTTTGTTTCGCGGCGGGAGAAGGAAGAAAGCAGGCAGCGAGAGCAGCAGCCTCTTCCAAGCGCAGACCTGGCCCTCTCCCCACATGGAGGGCTGCTACCCGGCTGGCTGGCGGCGGCTTCTGCAACAAAAGCAGCACGCGGCTGTGAAGAACCCTCACCACCCGCCCTCCCGGAGCACCACAGCCGCAGTTTGCTTTCTTCCTTCTCCTGCCGCTGTCCCTCTCCGGCCAGACGCAGCAGAGGCGAGCCCCGGTCATGGCAGCTGTAAGGGCTGCGATGAAGGGGGGTGTTTGGGGGGTGCACAAAGCTGCAGCAAAGCAATCCTGGGTTTGTGTCTCCACCTTTATTCACGTGGATGGGCTGCGGGATAAAAGAGACAGACCCCTCCCATCTTGCTCCCCTAGACCCCCCCTCAATTGTGTCCCACTTTACAAATGTTAAAATCTGGTCACCTTATGCATGATGGTGCCAAATATGGAGAAGTGGTAAAGGCTGGGTTAAAAGGAACTATTCCATCAACCAAATCATGTCCTTTGCCACACTTTAGGACATAGAAGAGATGGTAAATCAAAACCAAAGGGGTGGGGTGGGGTGGGATGGGGAGGGAATCTCAGGTATTCTGACAGTAAGAGGGCCACAATTTTCTTTCTGCCTTTTCTTACAAAATAATAGATTCAAAGATGAACAGAACAAATATACTGTATATCATGTGTATTTTACCTTTGTAATCTATGTTGAGTGGTCTTACATCCTGTCAACAATGAGCCAGTGTAATGAAACTTGATACATAAAATTTGTGATGTGTACCCTTAATTATTACCTGACATCCTATACAGCTGCAAAACATTTCCATAGAAATTCTCCTGGGCAACCTTTCTTTCATTTAATATCTGGTTACCTAGCCCATCATGTAGATGACATATGTTTTATACAGGAATGGTTCTTTGAAAATAGGGAGTTGAAAACCATTGATTTTTGCAGTGCATACAAAATAAATTCCAAATTTCTTGCCCATAATTTTTCTGTGAGACTCACTGATAGGGTATCATAAAGAACTTATATTGTGTTATTGATGTTGCATTTGTTATGTTTTTGAAACTGGATTGTAAATGTCATTTCACATGGCACATAATGGTGAGGCAAGGCACCAATCTTCATGACAAATCTGGAATTGAAGCTAATTGCAGCCTTCTTGCAAATGCTGTTTTTTACAAGTAGCAGAAAGTCAGATTTTTTTTTAATCTTCTCACTCTGCTAGAGAGAATGGTCTATAGCAGTAGGCACCCAACCTTTTGGGCACCAGGGACCGGTTCCATGGGGAAAAGTTTTGTGTGCTGCCTGCATCCTGCGGATGGGGCTTCACTTGTTTGTGCGGTCCGGTTGCTGGCATGCCGTGGCCTGGTGCTGGTCCATGGACCCGGGTTAGGGACCCCTGGTCTATAAGTAATAGAACAATATCCAAACAAACAATAATATTATGTGTGTGTTCTTTGCAATCTAGTAAAAATTTGAGTAAATTATGCCACTCTATTAATTTACAGAACTGATTAGTTCCTTTTTAAAGGATAAAGTTGCCATTCAGTTATGTACATACCCAACTGATATCTAGCAATCAAACTACATGTGGTACTGAGATGTGTGAATGCTAAAAATAAAATGGAGCAGCAGAGGCGATGATGATGATGATGATGATGATGATGATGATGATGATGATGATGATGGAGGAATAAAAATTCCCTGGTGACAAGATATTATTTTATTAACATATCCTCTGTTTCCTTCAAGAAGGACAGAGCAGCATTTTAACCTTACATCAACTTTGAGGCTGTAAATAAGAGAAAAGACTTTTTCCCTCAAAGTCACAATGGATATGAGCTTAGAATTCCCATATTAAAAGCTAACCCTGCACCATGCTAGATTGACTCGTTGTTGAGTGGCATCAAAAGGTAATGCCCAATAGGGTAACTGTATAAGTGTGTATTTTACCATCAAAATATATTGCATATCTAAATAAATAATTGCATTTTGTGGAGTTTGAAAAGTTTATTAAATTCCACTGGTTGTTACATTATTTTTTAATGGTATCCATGCATTCTTCCCACTCAGATGGTCAATAATTTAATTCTCCCATTCTGCAAACAATTACTAGCAATTCAGTAATTGAGATGCAGCTCATCTTCATCTTCAAGACTTAGCCGTCCATCAAAATTTCAGTACTGTCTGCATGAGTCTTGCCTTGTGCATGAAAATTATATAAAGATCTGTAGGATAGAATTTTATTTTTTCAATGAGTGCAACCATGTACATTCCCTCCCCGCTTTACAGTTCTTCTGTTAAAATGTTATCAATTTGGATATATCCCCACTACTTTAAATTCACCTGGCATACTTATTATGTTCATTTAATATATTTTCTGTTACCTATTTATCCATGCCAGGTTCTTACTGAAATAGTCTCTAGCACTGCAGGTTCTATGACTGAGTGATTTTTCACATGAAAGAATTCTCTGAATATAGAAAATTACTACACCATTGAAAAGTGCTCTACCTATTTGACAGGCATCTCCTTCATTTAAATTTTAAAGGCTTAATGTGTCAATTGTTCTTTTTTTTAGAAAGGAGTTTTACATCATATGAGCCACCACCCATTACCCTCTCAGTGTAGCTTAGTTTAGTGAATAAATGAAGCAGTGTTTTTGAAAAGAGATGGAAAAAATAACCACTGAGATTATGGATAGTAAATAAATTAGCAATGGCTCTTTAACTGGACATCCAATCTACAGCTGCTTCTCAGCCAGCAAAAAACCTGTCTGTCTATTGCAGGCACGTTTACAAAAAAATAAAATAAACCCAAAGATCCCAGAGCAGTACTTTACATAGCTGGAAAAAGATGGTATAAAAATGTTCTTCTGGCCGTTAATTTTTGATATCTCATCCTTAAAAATAATAGACCTGTATTTTCTCATGATTTTTGAAACTCTTCTTAATGTGCTTATAGCTAAAGTATAACTGACATTATTAGTATTTTTGCCTTCTCCTCTTGGTTTCTGGAAGATAAATCAAGATTTGTGCCAAATTCATCATGAGTCTAGTGCACATTAGTATAAATGATTGGACACAAAATACCAAGTTCTCACTGCATCATCCATTACTTCTTATTCATATAGGAGTGTAGCTGACTTGCTATTAAATATTCTTGCTTTTCATCTTTTTAAAAGGTATCATGGGTAGCTTACCTCTACATTAGAAAACTAATACAATAATGTACTGAATTCTGCTGAAATTCTGCATGCGTGGCAGAGACCCGAAGACCAGCTGGGGGGCGCGCGCGCATGCGTGGTGGAGCTGAGCTGGGGCGACGGCTCATGTGCCCGCAGAGAGGTTCATAGGTTCACCATCACAGTTCTAGGCTAACATTTGAATCATTATTGGCTCTCAAAAAACAAACAGAGAAGTTGGTTATTTACAGTAGTTTACAATTCAAGATGTGCTGATGTAATGGAAATGAAACTGGGCTTCTATCAGTGATAACTATATAGTGCTAGAAGGAGCTATAAATCATTAGTAAGACAATAGTTGCAAGAAGAACAGGTTCTCTATCTGGGTTGTCCTTTTCATCGGTTTTGTATATCCTTTTGTGCGGCGTCTGAAACTTACACTTCTTTTAATTCAGAATTGCAGTAGATACCGTACAGTTTATATCTTCCTGTTTCAAAAAGCTGAAAGTAGCATTCATTTAAAATAAAATATGCATACTAAATCAATATATTACACACCAGCTTAATTTTAACTTAATCATTATAATACATTTTCCTTTGGGAAAATGTATTTCACTGTATTGAGGCATTCCCTAAACTATATTTCTCTACTTGCTGTTCATATATGGAGATTTACTTAAAGGTAATAAATGATCTGAAATGAACTGATAGACAATGCCTTCATAGTTAAGTTAATTAGTTGTCTAAATGACTGTATTTATTTGACACCCCTCCCCCCATAGTTAGTATGCATTTGTTACTAATTCTTTTGAGGTCTTTGAAATAGGCCTATCAGCTTGGGAGGGAAGAGGGATGAAAACTCTGAAACGTGCATGGTAAACATGCACAGAGCAGATGGTGCCAGCAGTGGCCTGTGCAGAATAGGTATGATGCAAAGCTCCAGCAAACTCAGTCCTTTGCTTGGTCCCACTGTTTCATTTCTACATGTAAGTAGGTCTCTAGGCTGCCACAGAGAAGCTTATGTCCATGGCTCAGTTGCAGCCACAGGAAGGTTGCAAAATCAGGCGTTTGGTGCACTTAAAACAGCCTGTGTTCAGCATGCCTGGCACCGTTGCCATGGTAACTCATAGCAGGGGCCTATGCCACCCAGTCAAACAAAGACGTATGAGGGATAAACAAGCAACTGTTTCTTCTTTGGTTTCCAAACTGTTTATATGTTTCCTGCCTCCTAAACATTCAGAGAAATAAAATTGGGGTGCTGGAAAACCTACATATGGTATTATGAATGGTTTGTTTGTTTGTTTCTGGTAATGGTATATTTTTGGGATGAATAGCTGCATAATGCTAGAACAAGATATATTCGCTTAAAGAGTTGAGGAACCTACTTGGCATATACTGTATTGTAATTGTTCCTTCCCACTCTGGAAGAAGGAAGGAGTAAAGAAGAACGATGTTAAATCAGCAGTAGAATAGCTTTGCATAATGGCCATCTATCAACCTAAGGTTTACATGTATCCTTCTATTACTTCCCAGATTGTTTTATAATAATGTGAAAAGGTATTGAAATGCATGTTTTTGTCAGGCTATTTTTATTGCAGATCATGCATATTACCAATCTGTAACATTGAAACATTATGTGGACTTCAACAGAGGGCAAGCATTCATCATCACACTCCCCTTCTGTATATTTTTGTGAATGAAAGAGGCAATAGCATCCCTTTATAGACTTCTTTCCATAATGGGATTCAACAAGTAGCCTCCTCCTTAGGTGATTAATGAAGTTCATAAACATATTTATAATATAGATTCTCATTCTCATTCTCATTCTCATTCTCATTCTCATTCTCTCTCTCTCTCTCTCTCTCTCTCTCTCTCTCTCTCTCTCTCTCTCTCTCTCTCTCTCTCTCTCTCTCTCTCTCTCTCTCTCTCTCTCTCTCTCTCTCTCTCTGTGTGTGTGTGTGTGTGTGTAATGACTGCACTGCCTTTGAAGACCATGCCAGAAAGTAGCATCCTGTGTGTTGTCAGGCAGTTGGCAGTACACCCATCTGACACTAATTCTGCAGATCTTGCCAGTAGGTTTCTGCATGGAATTCAAAGTGCTTGTTTTAATCTATAAAACCCAATTTGGCTTGGCACCGCTGTATTTTCAGGATTCCTCCAAATGGATTCAGACCCTTTCACACATCTCTCCTATGAGAAGAAACTTTTAGTAGTATCACTGTTCTGGAATGTGTGCGGCAGGGGTGGGTTCCAAAAGTTTTAGCAAGGGGTTCTCTGGCCGGTTGCTGGGTGGACGTGGCCATGGTGGGTGTGGCGTAGTCGGTCTCCTGCACCACGGTGGGGGGGGGTTGCCTTCCCTGGGCTCCGTAGGCTTTCCTCGAGCATCCGGGAGGGTGAAAATGGCCTCCCCAGGCTCTGGAGGCCCTCTGGAGGCCAGAAAGGGCCCGTTTCTGGCCTTCCCGAATTTCCGGTAAGCCCGTTTTTCACCCTCCCCGAGCCTCCGCTGTTGTGTTTGCTAACGAGTGATTAATGAGAGAGTTTCTGGTGGAAAGTGGGCGGTCTTTGGACTCGTCGTCGGTTAGGATGTTTTGAGAAACTGTCTCCGACTGGAGCTCCCTGTCAGCCTCTGCGCATTCCTGTCTGCGTTGTTTCCTAAGTTGATATACATGTCTGTGCCACAGCCATCACTTATTGCCAGCATGTAAGACCGGGGGCCTTTTACTTGAGTGACTATACCGGGCAACCACTTAGAACCTCCCCCAAAGTTTTGGGCAAATACCCAATTGCCCAGGTGGAAATAGCAGGCCCTGTAGGTTAGCTCTGCGGGCTTGGCTGGGGCATAGGTAGGGTGCACCCTGTCCAGATCAATTCTTAGCCGCCGGCCCATTAACATCTCGGCTGGGCTAAGGTTGGTTAGGGGGCACGGCGTGGAGTGCTGAGCTAGGAGGTATCTGTCCAGTTTGTTTGCCCAGTCCCCTTGCCCCATCTTTGCCAGCGCCTCCTTTACTGTTCGAACTGTTCTTTCAGCCAGCCCGTTGCTAGCTGGGTGCCATGGGGCAATAGTGTGTTGGATCCCATGGGAGGCCAAAAATGTCTGGAAATGCATCAACGTTAGCTGGGATCCGTTATCGGACACCACTACATCTGGCAGGCCATGCATTACAAATAAGCAGCAAAGGTCCTTTACAGTGGCTTTCGCCATGGTTGACCTCATGCGGACTACTTCGACCCACTTAGAGTAGGCATCTATCGCAACCATGAAGGTCTGTCCGTGGAAAGGTCTGGCGAAATCTATGTGGATTCGGGACCATGGGGTTCTCCCATTCCCTAGCTGGTGCTCTTGGGGGTGCTGGACATGACTGTTGGCATTGTGGGCAGTTCTCTACCCATTCAGCAATAGCCTGATCTAGTCCTGGCCACCACAGATAATATGGCCAAGGGCTTTCATCCTGACTATGCCAGGATGACTTTCATGTAATGACCTTAGCAGAGGCTTTTGCAATACTGTGGGGACTACTACTCTATTTCCCCAAAGCACACACCCTCTCAGCACCGATAGCTCATGCTGTCTGGTTCTGTATGGGTGAAACTCCCTAGCTCCCTCCCTCCTAAGGGCCACCCCCTTCGCACCCAGTCTCTTACTTGGATTAGCATGCGATCCTTCTTGGTGCATCTGGCAATATCCTCAGCAGTGACAGGCAACAGCTGGTCCTCGATCAGCATGACCTTCGAGACAGGGGCAGGGTCCTCTACTGGTAACGATAGCGGGCATTGGCTGAGGTTTGATTGGAACAATGATTGGCATCTCCCATTTGGCATAATCCACAGGTTCTAACACTCCCTGTGCCAACAACTTGTCCAATTCTTGATCTACTCTATAGCGAAGAGCGAAGGGAACCTATCTAGGCTTTAGCCTAATAGGTGCTATTGAGGGATCTAGATTGAAGGACACCGGCGTGCCTTTATAATGGCCCAGCTCACTATTAAATACGACAGAGAATTCTGTCAGTAAGGTGTTGAATTCGCTGTCATTAATTGTATGGACGCCGGTCACAGCAAGACCCAATTCGTCAAACTAGTCCAATCCTAATAAGGAAGGAAAGGAGCCGCCGACAACAATTAGCTTAAGGCAGCCAGTAAACCCCTGGTATTTAATTTTAAATTTCCCGCAGCCCACTACTGGGATTTGATTACCTTGGTAATCGTGAAGTCGCACATCATCCGCAGCCAAACGTTTCTTCGACATTGATGAAACCAGTCTCTTCAGTGTGCTCCAAGAGATAATGGATAGGACTGAACCGGTATTGATTTCCATCTTACAGGGTTTTCCCTCTAGTTCTAGTGTGAGGTAGATTTTTTTCTTGACTTCTATGCTGGTGTGGCCTATCACAGTTTCTTTACGGCCGCAATCCCTGTAGATGGTAAAACAGTCTTTGTTTTTCCACTCGGGTCCTCATCTTGTATGGTCTTGTTGATAGTATCATGCTGGGTTAGCCCTCAGATTGGAAGGTTGCGCGGCTTGGCAAACCTGAGCCAAATTCCCCTTTCTTCCACAACGCCTGCAGCTTGCGTTCTTAACCGGCAAAAGGACCACTGATGATTTCCTCCACAACTTTCGCAGTTCACCTGGTGTTTTTTTCCGTCGCACTCTCGGCTCCTTTCTGGGGTTGCTTGGAGTCGGCTCACATCGTCGTCCTCCTCTGCCAGGGGATCCAATTCGGCCTCCTCATGGTGCACAGCTGTCCCTCCTTGACAGACGAGGGGCTGATTGATTTTTGTATTTCGGTTGCTGACTGAGTGGACAGTTCAGAGGCTCTAGCCTCATCTAACACTGTTTGGAGCGTGACATCCTTCTTAGCTAAAAGCCTACGCTGCAGCCGCAAGTCTCTAACCCCACACACTAATTGATCCAGGAGGAGATCCTCTAAATCCCTAAATTTGGTTTCTGGCATGCAATGGTCTGGTGCTAGTCCATGGACCAGGGGTTGGAGACCCCTGATGTAGAGGGAATTGGGAATGTCCTTGAAGGACAGGAGAAAGACCAAAGCAATGGTCAGATGAAAGGGACTTGAACCCAAGTCAAGAAATTAGTTTGAGTAAATGTCTCAGACAGACTCTTCCCTAGTTCACAAGAGCTTAAAGTGATGGGAGAGGAAGCACATTCAGACTTACAAGATTCTGTTACTGGAGTTCTTCCAATAAGAGTAGACCTAACCTAACCTGCTGAAATTGTTACATTCTATATACATAATTCTAACAGAAAATTTTCACATTCTGAAAAACATGCTAGATAATCTATCCAGATTGTTACTGAAAATGACTTATGCTCCTTAAAAATGTCTGGATTGGACAAGCAATTGGTGCACAGCAGCAGATGGAGGGATTTAAAAAATGGAAAAAGAATTCCCAGATTCAATAGCCAATATGGGATGCAATTTTCACTCTGTTGATTATTTGAAAAGATTTGTGCATATACAACTATAACACCAGAAATCATTGAGAAAAAACAATAATGTTTCTAATCATGCCAGAAATTCAATTTCCTAATAAAGCATAACTTTATATTATGATTGCTTCTCATTATAGTCCATATAGGCAATTCCTTTGCATATGTTGAATTCAAAGAACTTATGTCTGAAAAATCTTAGATATTTTTAGTAGAATTGTTAAGTCAGATGGTTGAAGAAATAGATTAGAAACAAAGCAGATATTGTATGCCAGAGGCTCATGTTCATGAAAATTAAGTTTTATTTGATTGATATCCTGCTTTTTTACCTAGAGGAGTTCAAGTCATGTTCTCTTAACCCACATATTCTTTCTGCCATTCTCTTCTTTTTCTGACCTGACTTTTAAATATGTAGTCTGGGTATTTCTGGCATAATTTTTAAACTTCTTATTCAGAGCCTTTTCTTTTTCTGTGCATCTGATCACAATTCCTAAATGTCTGCCTCTTAGGTCAGGAGTAAACAGCTTCTTGAGACTAGGAATATACTCCTGTTTGAAATTCTGAGAGAATGCAATGTGCGCACCAACAAAAGACGGGAAACAGAGCCTAATGGGCCACAAAGAATTTGTTCAGAAATATATACTTTGCTTCCACCTACCTGAGGAGTCAGATGAATACTATATGTATTCCCTTGTCACAGTATTACAACTCGAACATCAAACTATGTAGAGATATTTGCAGCAGGTGTGCAATGATGTCGATGCATACACAAAAGTGGCAGGATGTCTAACCCCCTGCAGGTACAACTGAAACATGACAATATATTACTATCAGTACCAAGAGCCTAAATGTAGTGAGATGTCAGCCCAAGGTAGACCTGACTAAGAAACCAATGCCATATACAGGTAGTCCTTGACTTACAATCGTTCATTTAGTGACCATTCAAAGTTACAATGACGCTGAAAAAAGTGACTTATGACCATTTTTCATACGGCTGTTGTAGCATTCCCATGGTCGCATGATAAAAATTTGGACACTTGGCAACTGGCTCATATTTATGTCAATTGCAGTGTCCCCAGGGTCACGTGATCACCCTTTGCAACTTTCTGACAAGCAGAGTCAATGAGGAAGCCAAATTCACTTAATAACCGTGTTAAGAAAGATTGTAAAATGGGACAAAATTCATTTAACAACTGTCTTACTTAGCAACAGGTCGTATGTCAAGGACTACCTTTATTATATTCTTTTTCTTCAGGCAGAATCCATATAAATCTGATAAACTAAAGTTTGGTGTATTCAGCCCACCAACAATCCCTTTACACCGGGTTGTCAAACTCGATTTCATTGAGGGCCGCATCAGGGTTGTGTTTGACCTCGGGGGCTGGGGTGGCCGTGGCCAGGGTGGGCATGGCCAGCTCAATGTCACTCGTGTTGGGGGCGCCTGTGGCAACTCTGCCAGTGAAAACTAACCCTAACCCGAGCTACCTTTTCACTGGCAGAGGGTTGCAGGAGGCCGTCGCAGCCGAAAACGGAGCTCGCGAGGGCTGTGTGCGGCTCTCCCGAGCTCCGTTTTCACTGGCAGAGGCACCGCAGGTCAGTCCTTCACTGTTTCCATGGTGGACCCGCGGGCCGGATCTAAGCACCCCACAGGCCAGATCCGGCCCACAGGCCTTGAGTTTGACACCCCTGCTTTCCACGATTAGTTTGACATCTTTCCACAGTGTTGTCTTCATAGTTAACTCTTTGGAGGTGATTGTATATAAATGGTACAAAATGGCCAATCCATTGAGCAATAACTGCAGCCATCACTCAAGATTTTTAGATTACTTGGTTGAATAAGTAATTAAAAGATTAGAAGGATCAGGTTGGGCAAGTGAGCAAAATCGTGTTACGTCTGAATCACAAGAGTATCGTATGAAGCTTTTTTAGAATGAAATTATATTTCAGCTTTAATTACTCCCAAGCCAGCTGGCGAACACTGGTTGGTCCCTCTGCAGTCAATGACAATATTTTGTCTTTTAATGCCGTATTGAAATAATCAGCTTCATGGATATGGAGGTTGCAGACATTAATCCTTTTGATGATTGGTTACAGAAGGGTGACAAGACCCTCTAAACTAAACAGTTGGCCAGGGACATCACCTTCTATCATATCTGCTGCTTTTATCCTGCTATGTCTGGTTGTATGATCTTAATTAAAGTATGCAATTAAACATTTAATAGTATGCAACTGGAATGCTGCCAGAATTTAAATTGGTAACTCAGTTTAAACTAGGAAATTTTTCCAACTTAATGAATTCATGCTGAAAATTTAAAGATGATTGGCCAGTCTGGCGAAGAGAAGGACCAGGGGTGACATGATAGCAGTGTTCCAATACTTGAGGGGCTGCCACAGAGAGGAGGGGGTCAGGCTGTTCTCTATGGCACCAGAAAGCCAAACAAGGAATAACGGATGGAAGCTGACCAAGGAGAGATTCAACCTGGAAGTGAGGAGAAACTTTCTGACGGTGAGAGCGATCAACCAGTGGAACAGCTTGCCAGCGGAGGTTGTGAGAGCCCCAACACTTGCGACCTTCAAGGGGAGACTGGACTGCCATCTGTCTCAAATGGTGTAGGAACTCCTGCTTGAGCAGGGGGTTGGACTAGATGACCTACAAGGTCCCTTCCAACTCTAATAATAAATCTAAATCTAAAACCTTATTTTTATATCAGAAAACACCTAAAATATTACACAACCCAGAGTCCCTGAAAGTCAGGCAGTGTATAAATTTAATAAATTATTATTACATTATGGTTGGTAACGTAGTCAGCCAGATGTTTAGACTGGACTTGACATTTTTATCCATCTATCGAGCCTGTCCAAGAGCCTGGGATAGGCAGAAGTTGTTATTTGATGGTGTTTAAAGGTACCATTGCAGCATGTAAACTCTTCCAAGTAAAGCTGCCTTTTGCAATTGACTGATGGTGTTTTTTTCAATGCTGATGGTGTTCAAGTTGTGCTTCAGATTGCATGCAAAGTGCCTATTTCTATTAGTATTAGGAAAAAAGTTAAAATATAAAATTGGCTTTGTGAGGAACAACTACATTTCACTTTAATTTCAACATATTTGGGGATGATGACTTGTAAGAAAGCTGCTAAAAAAAAAACCAATAAAAAAACCCCCACATCCAGGAAACTGCAAACTGCAAGTCTTATTAGAAGCAACCTAGAATTAGAGAGAAACCTCATAATAGTGAGAACAATTAATCAGCCGAACTGCTTGCCTTCAGAAGTTGTGAGTTGCTCCATTACTGGAGGGTTTTAAAAAGAAACTGGACAATCATTTGTCTGAAATGACATAGGGTCTTCTGCTTGAGCAGGGGGTTGGACTAGAAGACCCCCAAGGTCCCTTCTAATTCTGACATAAATTGTTTCAACTCCTACCCTCAAAATGACGCTATAGAACACTGCACACCAAGACAACAAGACACAAGAACAGTTTTCCCCCAAACGCCATCACTCTGCTAAACAAATAATTTCCTCACCACTGTCAAACTATTCACTAAGGCTGCATTACTATTACTATTAGTCTTCTCAGCATTCCTATCACCCATCTCCTCCCACTTATGACTGTATGACTGTAAATTGTTGCTTGTATCCTTACAATTTATATTAATATTGATTGTTTCCTGATTGCTTATTTGTACCCTATGACAATCATTAAGTATTGTACCTCATGATTCTTGACAAATGTATCTTTTCTTTTATGTACACTGAGAGCATATGCACCAAAGACAAATTCCTTGTGTGTCCAATCACACTTGGCCAATAAAGAATTCTATTCTATTATTCTATGAAAACCTTGTCCCTCAATTTCATGGAAATAGATTGGATAATAGCTATAGTCTTTTGGCCTTCAACCAGAAATAATTTTAAAAATATAGCCCTTGGCCACAAAAAACATTGCTTACTGCTACTCTAAACATAGCAATAATGCAATCATTTACAAACAATAAGTGTTTTTTTAAATCCACCTTTATTAAAACCTCAAGGCGGCAATCATACCTAATACACCCCTTCCTTCTATTTTCCCAACAACTACCACCACCCTGTGGGCTTGATTGAGCTGAGGGAAAGTGACTGGTCCAAAGACTCCCAACTAGTTTCCATTCCTAAGGTGGGACTAGAACTGAAGGTCTCCTGGTTTCTAGCCTGGGACCTTAAGGTTTTTGAGGAAATTTGCATAGGATATTTATAAATAACCTTTTTTTTCTTAAAAAAAAAAACCCTAGGTTTTTTTTTGTTTTATTTTCCTTTGCTGACATATAAAAAAGCAAACAGGAAATTAAAAGAAAGGGTTTTGCAGGTGGAGGGGATGGTATTGCAGGTGGGGAATGTAAATTGACCTATAGGAAGCCAAAAATAGGGAGGAAAAGAAGAAAGAAATTAAAAACATAATTTTCTGAGTGGGGCCTGTCATAGAATACAGTGACATATTTTAAAGATAGGTGCAGTTTTATGAGTTTTTCTAAGCGTGAGATTTTAAAATGAACCTTTATCAGGATTCAGAAACAAGACATTGGTTTCGAAATCCCTAATTCCAAGGAGGAGGAAGCTGGTTGAAAAGCAGTATGTAATTCAGTTCCCATGGCTAGCACATTTGCTCTTAGCCAAGTGAGTTTTCTGCATTGTCCCTGGTATAACTGGCTCAAGGTTGACTCAGCCTTCCATCCTTCCGAGGTGGGTAAAATGAGGACCCAGATTGTTGGGGGCAATATGCTGAATTCTGTAAACCGCTTAGAGAGGGCTGTAAAGCACTATGAAGCAGTATATAAGTCTAAGTGCTATTGCTATTGCTATAACTCTTGGCATTTTGTTCTGATAATGCCCCTACTAATTATTCAGTTGGATGAGGAACACCGTTCTTTCTGCTAGACTTTCTTCTAAAATGACCAGGAAGGCCACTAAAGTCTGTTTAATAGCAACTGCTGTAAGAAGAGGTAGGCTTTATGCTAAAGTGACCAGATTTTTTTTTAAAGCGGGACGGGGGCGGGCCCGCCTCGGCGCCATTTGAATTTTGCCCTCTGCGCATGCGCAGAACGCTGCGCATGCGCAGAGGGCAAAACAACGCAAATGTCGGCATGGGGGGGAGGCGGGAGGCCTTTCCTCGCCTCCCGCCTCCCCTTCGGGAGCCGGCAGTGGCTTGGGCTGGCTGGCTGGCTGGCTAGATGCGGAGTCTCATGGTCCGGGTGAAGATCGGTCACTACGTGCTGGGTGACACGCTGGGGGTCGGCACCTTCAGCAAAGTCAAGAGCTACGGGGCACGGGGCAGGGCAGGCAGGACGGGGCGCCGGGTTGCAGGCCGGCAGCGGCGGAGGGTCGCTTGAACTCGCTTCCCACCGCGGACCGCGTTCATGCGCGGCGGCGACGACAGCAGCAAGCCGGGAGCGCTCGCCCGGAATTGGAGTCAGCGAGCAGCTGGGCATCGGGGCTCTTCCCCCGCCTTCTCCATCCTCCAGGGTCGCCACTGCGGGGATTCCGTCTCTCCGGTGGTGCCTGCGTTGGAAGGGAAGTGGGGGAAAGGCAGCCTGCGGGGCTTGGCACGGCTGGGAGTTGCGAGGCGGCGTAGCAACCGGGCTGTTCCTCTGGGTGTGCTAAAGTGCTCGAGTTTTTTCTCTCTCACACACACATGCACAACCTTCCAACGACCGGGAAGTCGTGCTGGGAGATCCAGTCCGACCCGGTCGTTGGAAGGTTGTGCATGTGTGTGAGAGAGAGAAAAAACTCGAGCACTTTAGCACACCCGGAGGAACAGCCCGGTTGCTACGCCGCCTCGCAACTCCCAGCCGTGCCAAGCCCCGCAGGCTGCCTTTCCCCCCCTTCCCTTCCAACGCAGGCACCACCGGAGAGATGGAACCCCCGCAGTGGCGACCCTGGGGGATGGAGAAGGCGGGGAAAGAGCCCCGATGCCCAGCTGCTCGCTGACTCCAATTCCGGGCGAGCGCTCCCGGCTTGCTGCTGTCGCCGCCGCCGCTCACCCTTCAACAGCCAATCAGCGTGGGGCGCCGACAGCAGCGACGTCATCTCTCCGCGCCCGCCTTGCAGAGAGAAAGGCATGGGTGGGTGTTTTAAGGTGACCAGACGTCCCGATTTTGAGAGGGCCTGCTGCTGCTGCTGCTGCTGCCCCTGCGGCTGGGCCCAACCTGGCCGTCCTCGAGTGCCTGCAGGCCGATTTTTGGAAAGAATGCCCTAGTCGTGCATTCTTTTAAAAAATCGGGACTTTTTAGAGGACGGGCGGGACACGGGACAAAGCATTAAAAAGCGGGTCTGTCCCGCCAAAATCGGGACGTCTGGTCACCTTACTTTATGCTGTTGTATGAATAAGTTTTGTGGTGCAATCCCTGGATTTATATTGCTGTCTGAATAGGTATTGTGATAGACTTTATTAATAATTCAGTCTTTTAATTGTTATTTATGTTTATTTTTAGGATGTAATGGTTTTGGTTTTTATCCATGAATAAATAAATACATCTCAGTAAGGAATCATTGGCATTTCTTTTTCCATATGTCTCTGAACTAAGTAGTTATATCTTATAAATGTATATTTAATGGGAACAGATCAGTGGTGGGATTCAATTTTTTTTACTACCGGTTCTGTGGGCGTGGCTTGGTGGACATGGTGTGGCTTGGTGGGCGTGGCATGGCTTGGTGGGTGTAGCAGGGGAAGGATACTGTAAGATCTCCATTCCCATCCCACTACAGGGGAAGGATACTGTAAAATCTCCATTCCCTCCCCACTCCAGGGGAAGGTTAGTGCAAAATCCCCATTTCCTCCAATTCAGCTGGGACTAGGGAGGCAGAGAATAGATGGGGGCGAGGCTAGTCAGAGGTTGTATTTACCAGTTCTCCGAACTACTCAAATTCTCCAGAACTGGTCAGAACCTGCTGAATGCCACCTCTGGAACAGATCAGTTGTAGCACTACAGGTAACAAACATGGCTATCCGACATCCAGCATTTTCCTGAAGGAGAGAAAGGGTGGTTCCACCTCTTTCCATTTCTTCTGCATCTCCAATTTCTTTGGTATTCACTGGCTGCTTTGAATGACCAGAGCCTGCTTATGCCATTGCTTGGTGTTGTTCTTCCTCAGGAGGTTTGGTTTCTGCAGTCCCAAAACCTTTCAGCTAAAGAACCACCGGCAAGGGAGCATGACAATGAGCTGAATATACTTGACAAGGGTGACAAGGCCTGTCTGCAGTTCTCTGATGGCAATGCAAGAAGGTGACATGAAGAATTAACCTGTTCTCAGAACATCCACTGAAGTGACAGTGACAGAGGAAAAAGGGAAAGGGTGCATGCATATGTTCAGAGGAAGTTCTTTGATATGACCTTGTAAAGTTAACAAGTGATATTTCAGATCTTGTTTGTAGTTACAGATTGCTTTTTAAAAAACGCTTTCGGGCTGTTCAGTTAATATAGCAGGTAACATTTAAACATTAAGAAGAAGGAGGATTTTCTTAAAATCAAGCTAGATGAGGAGGAAAGGCTTAATTTGTGATCCAGGCTTCTATTAAGACACCTAGGAATTAAGCTTACCTCTTTAATTTGCTATGCCTAGTGAGTTCAGAATTGGTGATAGCTACTGCATATAGCATTTCAGGGCAGAAGTGAAGTCATCTCTTTCTGTGTGGCAGGGGTCACCTTAACACTTGTAAGAGGTGAAAAGAAATGTATTTATATGGAATGTGGTAGTAGTGCTGCTTCAAAGTTGATCTTACATGCTCTAAAATGCTGTTATTGGTCTTTCATTGACTTATTGACCTAGAGATCTATTGACACTATGTTGTCATCTTTCCATTGAGCGATCACCAATAACATTCTGATACAGTGCAATCACAGAAATTCAAGCAAACATGGATATGTCCTTTATTAGGTAGCTGTTCAAAACTGATGGCTGCTGATACTTCCTCACAAGCTCTCATATTTATATGGAAAGGGTGGGGTAGTAAGTGCTGATGCATACCGCCTGCTTGATTTCTCATTATTTTTCTTTTTTTCTTGGGCAGAAAGACTTCTTTTGTTCTGCAAAGGAGCCTGTGGTACCTTATCATTTCCTATCAATGTAATTTGTTTTTCTAAAGGAGTGAAGTCAGCACATAAGCAATCAGCAAGCCTTATTACACTCTGCAGCTATGTAGCCCAGGGGGTCACAGATCAGAATCATGACATGCAACTACAGGGTAAATACCTATTTGGTTGTAGTCAGCTTTGTAATTGTGATGAAGCTCAATGCGTTAGTGTTTTTGCTTATCTCTCTGGGAAAGCATACATTCAAGCAAATAGCAATAATGGAACTTACTTTGTAATGTGTCCATACAGTATATAGATTCAGTAATATACTCCATGAGGGAAAAACAATCCCAAGTATCTCTCAGATTGTGTAAGGAAAAAAAAACACTCCAAAATTTTCTGGTTCAAAATACTGTACATATCGAAAAAGACTTAAAATATGCACGCGCCTACTCCCTTCCCCCCAAAAGCACTACACCTTTGCTTGTAAGATGCCTGAAGGGACAGTTTCTTGTATAATTTCTGCTTGTGAACCTTGCACAGCATGTGGCTAGCCATTATTGGAGTCAGAGACTCTTATGTAGGTGAAGAGAAGCACACTTCAGACTCAGTTATATCAATGTGATACAATTCAGCTGAAATACCATTGAATTCCGTAGTAGGGAAATACAACTACAGTATTGTTTCCTGAATAAAAGTTAGAGCAGTAGAAGCAGTGGATTTATGATATGACTGAGCAAGCTAATTTTGTATTTTAAACCGGATTGAATTAAGCAATATAATCTGCAAAGGAGTAGGGAAGGTGAGTTGATCCCAGAATATGATGACTTTTGGGTTTGTTTTATATCTGTTCCTAGAGAAAGGAGAGACCGAGTAAGATAATACATTGAAATACTTGTAAGCATACTAAAATTATAGGCAATAGCAGCAGTAGAAGCCACTGTTGCCGTGATGCATCCTCTGTATAACACCAGAGAAAAGGAAGAAGAAAAAATAAGGAGTAACCTTAGTTTGAATAACCTGCACTCCTCCTTGCCCCCTTCTCTTAATAGGTTTTCTGTCCTTATGTGTTACTTTCAAGTGTTGACACCTAGCAAAAACTGCCAGTCTAATATATCCATTCTACTAGGACCTCTGAGATACCATGTTTTTCTCAGTCTCTTGAGATTACTCGTGATTTTAGCTGCTTCCAGAGGTGGGCACAGTGGTGTTTCTTTCTTTTCCACCTCTTCTTCTGGATCACTCCTATTCATAGTAGTGGTGCAGAGCATGCATATTCCTGGTAAGGCAAATTTATTTCATCTCTTCTGTCTACATTAACATAGAAGATGTGCTCTGGAGGTGATGATGATTCCCTCTGGCAGCAGGCAGAGGGTGCCACAGGCTTCTGTGACACTTGATGGTCTCCTGAGGCAAGCCTAAAGCTATGGCTTGGTGGCTTTTTTTTAATTTTGCAGAGGACAATGTGGGAGGTGGGGAGTCTGGATAATAACAATTCAGTTTCCATGTAGCTACCATCATAGTTAACAAAACAGGCAGCATTGACACTGTGGGAGCTAAGCATTCAGCTGCTACCCAGGGAACACAGAACATTCCTATAGATTCTGTTAGTGAGGGACACATTGTGATTTATAGCCTGTAATTGCAGTAATAAAAGCAAGCACACATTAATGTCCCATTACAGGGAGAATACATTTTGCAGAAAGATGTACTAGAAAACAGGCTTACTGCTAAGTGCCGTTTAGTTTGTGCTAATATTTCTTTAGCTACTATAGGGAAGGAGTGTAGCTACTATATGGAAGGTTTCCCCGGCAAGTGGAAATAAAACAGATAAAAGGGGGGGGGGAGAGAAGAATGAGCTTAAATTGCCTTTTTAAAGCATAGCTTAGACTAGAGTTTCAAAACTAACTCAATAAACGCTTTATTGCCCCATTTACTCAATTTTGTAATTCTGTGCTGGGTGCAACTAGCGTAGATGAATCTGTGTTATACTTCTTTCAAATGTTAAGTTCATTCATTGTGCTGCCACATTCATTTGCAAATAGTTAAGTCCACATGAAAATTCATGTATGAAGATAAACGTGCGTGTATTCTTTCCAATGCACTTTGCAAGCGATATATACTCTGATTGGAGAACCTTATAAAATTCAGATCAGTGCAAAAACTGGGGATAGTTAAGTTTCTTGATATATTTTTTAGTAAGTGGGAGCTGAAGTAATTTGTCTCTGTTTCTTAGCACAAGTTTTCTTTTTTCTTTTTTTATAACTGGCCCTTGTCTCCAAGAATATAATTCTCTACGGTTCTTTTCTCCTTCTCTCTACCTTTCCCATTTTGCAGGCAGTATGGTGTGAAAGATTTTTTTTTAACTGACTGATTTATTTACAAATTGTATTCTGTTCTTTTTATTGTTGCCATTGTTGCTCCTTCTTTTTGTTCACCTACCTCTGTTAGTTCAAACTGCTGGGGTTTTGCTTCGGCAAAGGCAGCAGGGCTAAATGCCAAAATATAAAAGCCTCAAGAGTTTAGAATGGATTTCATCACAACAAAGAATTTTTTAAAATAAATATATGCGCCATGGGAGCCCTAGTTTTAGACTACAGTTATATATTTCTTGTTTCCCTTACTGTAATAACATATTTTTTTACTATAGGTAGACCTCGAATTGCAACCATTAGCGACTGCTTGAAGTTATAATGGCACTGAAAAAAGTGAGTTATGACTCACACTTAACTCCTGCAGCCTCCCTGTGGTCACAGGGCAACTGGCATGGGTTTATGATGGTTGCGTATCTTGGAGTCAAGTGACCACCATCTGCAATTTTTCCAGCTGGCTTCTGACAAGCAAAGTCAATGGGGGAAGCCGGATTCATTTAATGACTCTGTGCTTCACTTAACAACTATGGTGATTTAATTCATGACCATAGCAAAAGTTATAAAATTGGATACAAGCCATTTAAGAACAGTCTGGCTTAACAAAAGAAGTTCCACTCCCAATTTATGGTCATAAGTCAAGGATTACCTGTACATCTTGCCAGAGTGACTGACCAGCTAGGCAAACTTACACCAAGAGTGTCGGTGACAAGTGGGAAAGTAAACATTGCTTGTTTTGTTTTACTGCTGATAATGAGATCAATTTGGTGAGTTTCTTTAAAATCTCAGCATCTTGTCTGTAGTGTTATGCAGTGCAGTGTTATCAAACTTAGAAATATGGTCTAAGCTTAAAACTGGGATTTCCTTTGATGTAGACTTCGTAAAAGTTTGATTGAGATAACATTTTGCTGTACTCTATATGGATTGATTTGAAGGTTAAACTGGACAGTATTTTTCCCCGCATAATTCAGCCCTGAAATTGTTATTCTTTCCTCCAACTGAACATTGAATCCTAGCATATGAGGCACACCGATTCAGTGGTATACATTTTGTTGCGATTTTGATTTGGACTGGACTTTATGCCGTTAACTGTTTATTTAAATAAATAAACAATTTCTGGGAGGAAATAATTAAATCCTATGGTCTAAAACAGGAAGGCATGGGGGCAGATCTGTATAAAAATAAAAGTAAAGCAAAATTTTAAAAAAACATTTTAGTTATAGTCTTACGTGTTTTGCCTCAAGGAAACTCAACCATGGATTATCCTAGTGAAGCATAGCAATTGTTCCAGTCTCCATTCAAGAAAACTGTCCATTGATTATGACTTTGGAATGAAGGGAAGTACCATTCCCAACATTTTTGAAAATGGTTTTCTTTTATGGACTGCTTGTAGTGGCACGCATGGTAATCCATATCTCTGCAGGCAAGCCTTGTCTTTTCTTTTCCTTTTATTGACATGCTCAAAATAGCTAACCAGCAATTCTCTCAGTACAGAATGATGAAAATAAGAGACTTTTGATCATAGATTTATAGTGTTATGTTATAATTCAATTTCCATTGGACCTTGGCAAGAGAGGAAAGAAATGACCACAAACAACCTTTGCATTGACTTTCTTTGGAGAGAAGCTGGTAGTGTTTCATTGCTTTTGTTTGTTCCAAAAGTCTATCAAAACAACTCACCAGAAGACCAAAATGGTGAACAGGCAAATTGATCTAGTTCATGGATCCCCAATCTGTAGGCGGCAGCCCACTAATGGGCCGTGGCCTATTTGCAATCGGGCCGCATGAGCGGCAGGCCAGCGCATGTTGCATGCACAGCCCAATTCATGTGAGCAGTGGGTGCTGGCACTTGCAGCCCCACTTGCGTGAATGGTGGGCGTGCATGCCCGCTGCTCACACAAATGAAGCTGCATGAGTGTGCATTTGTGAGCCTGCCCCTCACACAAAACCATCCCCTCTTTCCCTCCCCTCTCCATCCCACATCAGGCAGCGCCACCAACCCGGAAAGGTAAAGGAATGCTGGTCTATTTTATCCTGCTTTTGATAATGTCATGTTAGTCTAGCAACTAGTCTAGCAGAAAATTGAAGGCGCCTTTCTTTGGTCTATTGCTAAAATTCATCGTCACTGAATAGATGCAATGAGGATGACAAATGGGAGGCCTTGGACCATCCCTTTGTCATAGGTGGTAGCACTGCTTCCCTGTCCACTTGTCTGTGGAATTTAGATTTTTTTTGTAACTGCTAGAGAAAACCACTCTATTGTAATTTTTCAGCATTTCCCATTCTTATGGTTTACTTAATAGCCGCCAAACTGATTGTAAGTATTGCTTCAGGCCAAATATTGTGGAAATCCTCTTTGTAAGGTAAAACAAAATTACTTGGCTGTTGAACAAATAGCTGCTGATTTGTCAACTTCATGTTTTGATAGTATATTCTCACTTGAATACCCTTTTCAAACTTCTGGATAACTGTAGCCAGTGAGAGTGACAAAAAACTACAGTTGGAAGATGCTGGGCATCCTCAATATGAGGATATTATCATAGAATAGAACATTTGAGATCGTGCTTGTTTGTTTGTTTGTTTGTTTGTTTGTTTGGTTGGTTGGTTGGCTGGTTGGTTGGCTGGTTGGTTAGCTGGTTGATTGATTGATTGGTTTAGTAGCAATGAAAATATTAAATAAATTGATTTTTGCTCAAGAGGATTTGTGGCAGTTGTGACTAGGAAGCCTGCCAGAGAAGGACATTATCATTAATGTAAAAGAGCATGTCCCTGCTAGAGCAGGGAAGGAATACTGTAAGTCATTTTGATGGGCCAAAATCATATCTTAAATCAGCATAACCATAAGTCAAGAATCAGCATAGTCAAATGGGGTAACTCCAGGGCTGAAATCCAGCAGGTTCTGACAGGTTCTGGAGAACTGGTAGCGGAAATTTTGAGTAGTTTGGAGAACCGGCAAATACCACCTCTGGCTGGCCCCAGAGTGGGGTGGGAATGGAGAGTTTGCAGTATCCTTCCCCTGCCACACCCACCAAGCCACACCATGCCACGCCCACCAAGCCACACCACGCCCACCAAGCCACGCCCACAGAACCAGTAGTAAAAAAAATTGGATTTCACCACTGGGTAACTCTACTGAATACAGACACCAGTAACTTTAGTGAGAGACAGTGTAAAATATGCAACATATCTTACTCTGCAGGGACAGACTAGAGGCACTCCTCAACTTTTAACCATTCACTAATTGACTATTCTAAGTTACATCGGTCCTGAAAAAAGTGACTTACAAGTGATCCTTGCACATATGACCATTTCAGCATCCCCATGGTCACATGATCAAAATTCAGGCACATGGCAACTGGCATGTATTTATGACAGTTGTGGCATCCCAGGATCATGTGGTCACCTTTTGTGACCTTCCCAGTTGGTTTCTGGCAAGCAAAGTCAACAGGGGAAGCTGAAATTGCTTAACAATTGCATTATTTACTTATCAATTGTAGTGGTTTATTTAACAATCGTGGCAAAAAAAAGTTGTAAAATCAGGCACAAGTCATTTACCTGCTTTGCTTACCCACAGAAATTCTGGTTCCAATTGTGGTCGTAAATTGAAGACTGTTTTATGGCCAGCTCATGATTCCTGAAGTGTTCATATGAAGAATAGTGGAAAGAAAAAGAACTTCATAAAATGATGGAGATATGGATAATTATCTTGCTTTATTTATTTATATTTACTCTTGGGTACTTATTATTATGATTAGAACAAAACATTGGGTACTTATTATTGTGATTAGAACAAAACATTCCCAGAGCTTTTGTAAAAATGCTTGTAGAATAGAACATTATAAAATTTACTTATTTGTTTTCCTTTCCTTTTTTTGTTAAAATCTGGCCTATAGGCTCACATCCTTACATTTATTAAACCTGTAATATGTAGGTTTCATCTTTGCCATTAAATGCCATGATGGATATTATTAGTTTTAAAGAAAAGATAAAGCAAGTTCATAGAGAAATTATTACCTACATGCTATAATGGTTCCAGTTGCTTGGACAAATGATACAGAAGACCTGCTGCCTTCAGTGGTCTCACGATGTTGAAGTAGATCGGGGTGTCAAACTCTATTTCATTGAGGGCCGCATCAGGGTTGTGTTTAACCTTGGGGGCTGGATGGGCGTGGCCAGGATGGGTGTGGCCAGGATGGGCATGGCCAGCTCGACTTCACTCATGTTCGGGTGGCCCGAGTGCTCTGCCAGTGAAAACGGAGCTTGGGTGACTGCGATGGCTTCCTGCAACCCTCTGTCAGCAAAAATGGAGCTCGGGAGCTCCGTTTTCACTGGCAGAGGGTTGCAGGAGGGTTGCAGGAGGCCGTCGCAGCCACCCAAGGTCCATTTTCGCTGGCAGAGGCACCGCGGGCCGGTCCTTCACTGTTTCCAGGGTAGCCCTGAGGGCCAGATCTAAGCACCCCACGGGCCGGATCCAGCTTCTGGGCCTTGAGTTTGACACTCCTGAACTAGATAGACTTTTAGATCTGATCTGGCAAAAGCTGCTGCTGTTTCTTTATATATAATATATAGTTCATACTTTGTCAGGGTAGGATTTTTACTTTCTATAAATGGTGCTTTAGGGAAACTGTAACCTCCTTTGAGAATTTGTATAGAAACTGGTAATTACACAAAGTGAAAGATATTTGCTTGAGGAAAGTTGGTTTCGGAAAAGACATGAGGAATGACAGCAATGGCCCCCTGATCTATTGGATTGGCTAAACTGCTGCTGCTTAAAAATTCCGGCTTTGCTTGTTACTGCTAATCATTCTGACAGGCAGCAAAGACATTTACTTGCAGGATCTTTGGAGCTGCATAGAGCTTTGCTCCTATGGGAGGCAGTAAGCATGCCACTCATCTGTTCTGGTCCATATCATGTCTCCAGGTTACCTCCCGCGATGTTCCCTGTTAATTTTTAGTGAGTTTGGAATCACTGGGGTAGCTTTTTTTCTCCTCCTTTATCCTTTCTCTTTCAAAATAAAGTGTACTTTTCTTTCTTCGTTAACTTTTTAATAAGAGAAATAACTCTTTTTATTCTTTTTGTTGTTACTTCTTTTTATAACTGCTTCCCCGTTTTGGTTTTTTTTTTTTTTTTTGGTCATTGTTTCATGTAATCAACTACTATGCATTTTAAAATAAACTTTGCTACAAATCACACTTATCTTACTTTATTTCAGATCCTATTTGTATGTTTTGCTTATTCAGATTCATGTTTTGCTTATTTAGATTCATGTAATCAACTACTATGCATTTTAAAATAAATTGTGCTACAAATCACACTTATCTTACTTTATTTCAGATCCTATTTGTATGTTTTGCTAATTCAGATTCCCTGTTACTCTTTTTACATTGTTTGGGGAATGCAAAGAAAACCTAGTGATATTTCTTCATATTCCATCAGCAGGAGAGGAAAATGAGTGAGAACATGAAGCTTGTGGTGAACAGGAAACAGTGCTGTTGACATCTTGAGGGTGAAAAAGAAATTGTTCCTTCCTCCAAACGGATTATAGGTTTGCAGCCAATCAATGCCCATCACAATGGGTGCATATATGAAAGCTGGAACAGAGTGGCAAACATTTTGTATGATCATTGTTTTACTGTTTTTATTGTTTTATGTTTGTTTTATTTATTGGTTTTATTATTGTTGTGAGTCCCCCAGGGTTGCTTAAGATGGGCAGCCATATAAATATTTTAAATACATAAATAAATAATTAAATCAATTGCTTATTGTCAGCTGCAAAGATATAGTGTGGTGTTAAAAAAGGACTAGCTGGAGGTGCTTGCCTGCCAGTCATTTCCACAACTATAATTTTTTTTTACTAACTTAAACTTCTCTCTATGGTCATATCTATAATAATGGCTGAGAAATATATAACTGGCATATATAGTATTAACTAGGGGTGAAGAGAGTGCCAAACCCTTCAGAACCCCACATAGAAAGGGTTCTCACTCCCAATCTACACTAATTAGTACTGACCCTATCAAAAAGAAGTAAACCAGCTTAATGTGTTGCCCACTCCCAAACCATTGAACCAATCCAGAAAGATACCATCACTAGGATCCAACTGCATGACACATATGGACAACTAGACAGGAGGAGCATGGCTCTAAAGAGCAGGTGGCTGACCTCAAAATGACCTTGTTCATTTTCTCATGCCCAATAAGATCAATTTGTTCCCAGATAATGGGGCAAGAGTGTCTCCCCCCGGCCAGCCATGTACACCAGACCTGTTTCAAAGCTAGTGTCTAGCTTGGAATAAATTCACAATTTTGTCTGACAGATGCTCTGCAATTTTCTCCTCATAGCCTTGTAGATATACCTCTCTTTTCTCAGTTTATGAGCAAGTACCTCTTGAAATCTTAGTAACTTTTTACCTGCTCTTCATTTACAACAAATCATCTTTTCTTCCCATGATTATTCTCCATAGTGCAGAATCATGCAGAATCATGTTTATTTTGAACTTGATTTCAAGTCCATATCAGTTGCAGCAGTTTTTTAAAAGGAAATCTATTGACTGTAGAAACACAACTATATCAAAAATGTATATATTTGGTATGCAGAATAGCTATGAAAAGTAGTACAGTGTTTCAGAAGATTCTGAAATAAGTGCATTAAAAACCTATTAATTTCAATAACATGTGATCTGGTGCATCCTAAATTAATGTTAAATTGTTAATCACATACCCTGCGAAACATCTGTAAATTTCAATTAGAGAACTGTGAAGTAAATTTTTTGTGGATTAAGTTCTTAAAAGTAGTCTTTAACTAGATGATTCAACATAAAAATATACCAAGAGTGTAGAATATAAGAAGAGGAATGAAAGAACCAAGGAAGATGGTGGACCTCTTGTCTGCTCTTTAGTGTAGAGTAGACCATTCCACATTAAAGAGCAGATGAAAGTCTTGCTATTGTGGCTTTATACTTGAAAGATCAATCAAAATACATTGAAGGAGCCTCTTAGAGTTTAACAACTTAGGGAAGATAAAGGATATTTTTACATTGTGACCTGGAACGAGTAGACAAGTAGATTTTGCTAGATGAAATGCACACAATTTGGGAGAGGGGCATAAGGGTACATAAGGGTACATAAGGGTACATAAGTATCAGGCAGATTTTGATGAGCCTGAATAGAAGCATGTGTCTTCACAAACATAATCTATCATAGACATACATGCAATTTCCCCATACACATAGACTCACAAACAAGTACTTTCTCATGCATATTTACAAGATATCTCACACTCTCTACTTAAGAGTAGAAAGCATAAACCAGCAAGTTGAGATCAGCTGGGGCAAATGCAAAGTCCAACAAAGGAAATCCATCAGTGTGATGCAGATGCAAAAAAATAAGGCAATCCTATATTGTTTTAACTGGAGTATAGTGTAAAGATCAGGAGTAGCTATTTTTTTTTTCCTCAAAAAAGTTTTATTAGTACAAACTTACATAAGTGGTAACAAAATATTAAATCCAAAGTACAATCATTTTTGTTTCCCCCCCCCAGACCCACCCCCTTCCCTCCCCACCTCCCCCCCCCGGACTTCCCAGAGATAATACAGGGCATAATAATAAGTTTAAATTGTTAATAAAAAGAAAAAGGAAAAAGGAAAAAAAGAACACTATTTTTAAAAAAGCTTCAACTCCAAACTATACAGTACTAATATATCGCATTTGTATACAATAGTAAAGATACAAAAAAGAGAGAGAAAAAAAAGAAAGAGAATAAAAAAAAGAAAGAAAGAAAGAGAAAACTCTTTAACACTACAAACAAACAAACCTCCTACCTCCTCCCTTCAGTCCTCTATCTTATACAAGGTAAATGTTACATAAGTAATAACTAAATATAAAATACACAAATCTTAAACTAATATTATTGACATTAGAAATAACCTCTAAGATAAAACTTAACTAAATGTTACATAAATAATCATCAAATATTAAATTTCATCATTAACTTCAATAAACAAAAAAAGAAAATAAAAGAAGAATAAACAATAAACAAATCTTCAACAAACTATATATATCTAATATTATCAACATTAAAAATAACCTCAAAATTATATAAAACTTAACTAAATATTGCATAAGTAATCATTAGATAGGGAAAAGATAAAATACAATCATATTAGTCTCTATCCATCCAATATATTTCAACATCACATCGTTTTGTATCTTGATAGTTCATCTTTTAATAGTTCAATAAATTCAAATTTGTCAAGTCGTCTCCCGTCTGCTCCCAAACCTCCATCTCCTTTTCCCCAGCTATCTGATTCAGGCACTCCTTTTGGATTTTTGAGTCTATTTCTTTTTGATCCATCGAAGGTGGCTTCCCCTCCTCCTCCTCTTTTATTTTCATACACCCTTCTTCTGGAATCTTGGATATATCAGCCTTTAGAACATTGACATAAAATTCAGTAGCTTTTTTTATCGTGTTGAGCCGGTATCTTTTTCCAGAAAATTTCACTGCTACTCCAACTGGTGCTTCCCATTTATATTGTAAATTTAATCTCTTAAATTCATCAATCAAAAAAGTATAGCTTTTCCTGGCTTTAAGCATTTTAGAGGGGATTTCTTTCCAAATCTTTAGTTCCTGACCATTCACCATAAGATTATTGTTAAACGTTGCTTGTATAATTCTGTTCCGTAAAGCTCTTGTGGTAAAATATATGACAATATCCCTTGGTAGATGCTTTTGTTTGGCGTACCACGAGTTGATTCTGTATGTTTTGTCGATTTGTGTAGCCAATTCCGCTTTAGAAATTCCAGACACCTGATCCAATATGTCAACCATCCTGCCTTTTAAATTTTCATATAATCCTTCTTTCAAACCTCTAATCCTTATAGCAACTTCCATAGATCTGAACTGAGTCATTAAGACCTCTTTTTCAAAATTTGCAATGTCGTTTTGGATTTTATCTATGTAATTCACCGAAGTTGCCAAAGCTTATTTATTTGTTTCAATACGTTCTGCCAAAACTTCAATATTTGTTGCTAAGCCTTTGCAAACCTCTAACACATCAAATCTTAGTTGTTGATTCATATTCTTCAAAGCAGCCTGCATCTTATGGTCTATCTCACTTATTTTCTGGTTAAATTCCAAAGTAAGTTCATGTTTCATAATCTTTAAATTATTTAATAAATTTTCAGGTGTCAAAAGCTGTGGAGGTGTTAGCTCAGTGTTAAGTTGCATTTTAGAAATATATCCAGATGAATAGTCATTTCTTTTAGTCAAAACAGTCTTTCCAAACTTTGAAGCCATTGGTGTTTCAAAAGAGTACAAAAAAGAAAGAAAGCCAGTTGCCTGATTAAAGTTCTTTCCAGTTTAAAAATCAGATAGTCTTTTATTATTGAAAATATTTCTATTATAACTTTAATCCAGAGTTAGGAGACAGAGAAAGAAAAAACCATTTTTCCAAGTTAAAAGTTTCCATAAGAGAGAGAGAAAGAAAAAAAAAAAAAAGCCTCTGGGGAAACGAAAGTCACTTTCACTTCTCAATCGCCATATTGTTACTCTGTTTCCTTTGTTCCCTTGCCGAAGTGAAAGCTTACCCAGGAGTTGAAAAAAAAAGGAAAAAAAGAGGTTTCAGTACTTGCCCATCTCACGCCTGTTTCTCTCTGTCTGCTTCTATAGTTTAAATGTAGTTATAAATCCCATTTTTGAAGCAGCGGCTGGTCACTCCATCTAGCTCTGCAGAGGCAGAGGTTTCCGGATCTTCGGAGCTGGAGACAGGCTGCATGGGGAGCTCTCCCTTCGCGCCCTGCCAGATGGCTCCTAAGGCGCTGGGGGGGCTCTACCCCTCCTGTCAGGCTCTCATCTCTCCCCTTTGCCCGGGGAAGAGATTTTAAAGCCGCCAGACAGCTGTTCTGGCGGCTTTTAACAAAGATCGGAAAGGCATCCAACGAGGGATGTCTGCGATGAAGCGCTCCAAAACCGGAAGTCCGATCAGGAGTAGCTATTGATTCTTTCCTGTGGTTGTGTTTAGTTCTGGGCATCCTATTTTAGAAGCTCAAAGACCCAGGCATGTCCAGGAGAAAGAAACTAAGGGGATAAAGGGCTGGAGAGAAAATGTTATAAGGATGGTTGGAAGCATGGAATGTGCTTAATCTGCAGAGTCTTTGAGCATATAAGGAAATGGAATGGAATTATACAGACTTCTTCCAAAAAGGCAAAAAAACAATAGATTTAAATGAAAACGAACTTAAAAGACAAAATAACTTAAGTCAAAATAAATTATCACTAATAAGAGCTGTCAGCAGCACAGGCTACCTCAGGTGATTTTGAGGTGTTTAAGCAGATGTTGAATGGACATCAATTAGGGATACTGCAGAGTAGATTCTGGCACTGGCCAGAGGTTAGACAAAAAGTTCTCCAAATGCTTGTTTTTTTTTTAAATCCTAGGATTGTGCTTGCAAATGGCTATCACAAATGTCTATACTTATCTATCTATATCTGTCTGTCTGTCTAAACACAGAAGATCTGAATGACTTCTGATGTTTCCAGTGAAATGCAAGCATGCCTGTTTGTGTACATACAAACAAATAAATGTATATACATCCATTTAATATACATTCACATACACATGTATAAATTGTTATTAACTTCATTTCGGGTAGAATGGGATAATATTTACTGTATCCTCACCCTACCATTTTCAAATGAGCTGCAAATATGGGGTGGTAAAAGAAGGTTCATTATTCCCTCAATTATACAGTGGGCAAAGTCTATGAAAACACTGTTTATTGTGTAGAGGTGATTTAAGCAAGAAACGTGACAAGTCACCAAAGGACAAGTGCATGCATTTTGTGACTAAATTCCTTTATGTATGTATAAATGTAAAAAGTTATGCAACATTTGTTTGAGACAGAGTTATATATCAGAGGATGGTATCTGTTAGCTAAGCACTCCCACAGTTATTGTATTTGGAGAGTCTCTGATGGACTATTAAAAAGTAGACTTGTCAGCCTCTTGGTTTAAAATTTTATTCTTCTCTCTCCACCCTAGTATTTTACAAAAAAGGGAAAGCTGAATTCTGCAGCATTTTTATCTAGATACAGTATAACCTTTTGGCAACATTGATTAAATAGCACACAAACCTTCCTAAAATCCCCCACTTCATTTGAGTATCTACTTGTCATAGGAATCCAAACTGGCCATGATAGTCCTACTGGGTGCCATGCCCAAAAATCTTGGACAGCACTTAGAAAATCTGCACATTGAAAAATGTTCTTATCCTAATTCATTGCAACACCCTAGGTCAGTGATGGCGAACCTTTTTTGGTTCGCGTGCCAAAAGGGGGGGGGAATGCGGGGGATCACGTGTGTGCGTGCCCACACTCATAATTTTATGCACCCCCGCACATGCACGCATGACCCCCCTGCTCCCAGCATGCAATGGCACGCCCATTTTTCGCTCTCCCCAGGCTCCAGAGCCTTTCTAGGAGCCTGGGGAGGGCGAAAACGGCCTTCCCCACCCCCTCTAGAGGCTGGAAACAGCCTGTTTCCCGACTCCCAGTAGGCCCAGAAGGCCCGAAAATCAGCCGGCTGGTGCACACATGCATGCCGGACCTGAGCTCGCGTGCCCACCGATATGGCTCCGCGTGCCACTTGTGGCACCCGTGCCATAGGTTCGCCATCACGGCCCTAGGTTCTTGGAAAGAACGTGATGCATGTGAAAACTAACACCAAGTAAAGAATTGCCTGATATGATTTCACACTGTTGTGTTAATAATAATAATAATAATAATAATAATAATAATAATAATAATAATAATAATAATAATAATAATAATAATAATAATAATAATAATAATAATAATAATAATTTATAATTTATATGCTGACCAACTCCCAGCAATTCAGGGTGGTTGACTCAGTTGTTTCAAGATGTATATATTCTTCCCATGTTTTAATTTAGGTTTACCCTTTAAATGTTGGGTTATTTGACCCTGAATTAAGAGGAAATGCAGAACAGATTTATTCTGAGTTATTTTATTTCCTATTTTACATCTCCACCTCATTACTTTACCTGTTCTGAATATTACTGAGGCTGAATCTCTGGGTTAATAGGCTGTGGCTTAAACATTTAAACTGGAGTAATCTGAGTTTATTGGTGCTTACAGTTGTCCTTTCCATTATTATTCAACTGTCTGGGATTACAGCAACATGTGTAATGCATTCATACCAGTTTGATGGCCTCACTGGGACAATTGCAGCAGGCTTCTTAGAGCAGAGAGCTAAACTGTCAGTGGAACATTATTAATAGTTATCACTCCACTTGCAATACATGTTCAGTATATGTATTGTGAACAAGCCTTTGATAAGCCAGACATTTTTCTTGAATGGTCCCTTTTTTGTTTTGGAAACTCTCATCCATAGATGCCTATTATTCTGGGCTTGTGTTGTGAAACATGGGGAGGAACCTGGCCAATTGAGAAAAGTTACAGTGCTGAAAGCCAAAATTCAGGACCATGGAGAGCTGAGGAGAAGACAGAGGAATAGGAAAGCATTACAGAGGATCAGGCTTCAGGTAAATGCACTGAGGGGTGTGTGTGTAGATGGATGGATGGATGGATGGATGGATGGATGGATGGATGGATGGATAGATAGATAGATAGATAGATAGATAGATAGATAGATAGATAGATAGATAGATAGATAGATAGATAGATAGATAGATAGATAGATGATAGAGAGAGAGAGAGAGAGAGAGAGACAGACAGAGAGAGAGAGAGACAGACAGACAGACAGACAGACAGACAAGCAAGCAGGCAGATGATAGATGGATGGATGGATGGATGATAGATGATAGATGATAGTCAGTTTTTCTTTTTTACTTTTAAATGTTGTGTAGGTGTGCTAATCAGGATTGGGATGGTAAGAGAAAGACAGAAAATTCATCCTGTTCTCCCTTCTCCAAAGTCCTGGATTTTATCAGAGCAGCCATGATTAAGTTTAATCTAAACCATATGATATACAATATTTTTTGACCCATGCTAAAGTTTATGAGGCTCACTAAAGTCAGGGTGTGTACAAAGGTGGCCACAGTTAGCTTTGCATTTATATTTTGGGCACTAATAAATGAATGCTGATATTGTAAGCTGACATCACTTTCATATATGGGCCTATTCATTTGTTTTATTTATTTATTTATTTATTTATTTATTTATTTATTTATTTATTTATTTATTTATTTATTTATTTATTTATTTATTTATTTATTTATTTATTTATTTATTTATTTATTTATTTATTTATTTATGTTTCCTTATATGCCGCCCTACTCCCGAGGGACTCAGGGCGGCGTACAGCAGAAAAGATACAAGAAACCAACAATAAACATAATTAAAAACAAATACAAAAATTAAAAATTCAATATTACAAAAAAACATCCATCCACCAAACATACCCGGGGGAGAGCTCAGATGGATTAGTCTCTAGCCCCCCGCCTGCAGGAAAAGCCATGTCTTGACGGCTTTTCGGAAGGCCAGCAGGGTGGGGATGGTTCGGGTCTCTGGGGGAAGTTGGTTCCAGAGCGCGGGCCCCCCCACAGAGAAGGCTCTCCCCCTAGGGCCCGCCAGCCAGCATTGCTTGGCTGACGGGACCTATAATATATATCCATATATTATAGGCCTATATATGGGTCTATTCATTTGTTAGGTATTTAAGACAGTATACATAGTTCCCCCTCTCTTTATTCCCTCACGCCACTGCAACAGTTTTGTCAGCTAGCGAGTGATTGGTGCAAATGAGTCTCTATGACTGATTGGAACCTGCCTCCCCCTGGTCCTAGTCTGACATCTTATTCACTACAACTTTGTTCTTCCCTTCTCTTGATAGCAAGAATCAATGAAACTGCTGCAGTATTTTGGTTCAAGTTGTGGACATTGGCTGAATCCCAGTCATTGGATGCTTGTTAAACAACCTTTAATTTGCAACAAAATCAGGAACAACAGTTCTGTAGTATAGGTTTCTGTCCCCCCCTGCCCCCCAGCAATTTGTGTGAGTCCTGTTTGAGCCTCCAAATATTTGTCATTGCTCAATAAGTAGCATAATAACAGAAACTTGATGGGAATCTTCAAGAACCTAGAGACTAATAGAGACTAAATTATGTCAGTGGAAGTTGATGGTTTTTTTTTGACTGATTGAATTACTAAATGGGCACAACTAATAGAAAGCAACAGCTGTGTTTGGACTTCGGCAAACTCTCTGAAATAATGGCTTGCAAAATCTTATTAAAGAAATTAATTGAATTTGGCTCGAATCAAAGTCTCTGTCTCTTGAATCGAAAACTGGCTAAGCAATTCTAGCAGAACAGCATTTGTTCTTGAATTATGGGGTTGTGTGAATAGGGAAGAAAGATAAATTATACCCACAATTCCCACCTCCAATCTTTCCATTTAATCGTATTGTGAGCTCCTTCTGTTTTTCTTGAAACAATAGCTAAGGTAGCTATCACAACCAATAAAGTTCTGGCCCTTCTTTCAGTTTTTGTACTAAACTGAACTGTACTACACCAGTTATTGTCTCTCAGCCTAATATATCTCCCTCACAGGGTTCTTGTGAGAATTAAGTCACAGAGTGAGACCACACTAAATGTTAAAAATATCAGGAGACAGATTGTGGGTTTCTGACTTACCTGACCAAAAATGTCTTTGTGTGTGTGTTTAAAAAAAACTGACTTTCTTAAAGTAACTGAAACAAATAGTGTTTCTGACTGGAAAGGAGGGTGGGTGTTTCTAATACTTTTTTTTTTAAGCAAGGCTCTCACTATGTTAGAATCACCTTCTAAATCTATCAGTGACTAATCAGAGCCACTATAGACTTTTGCCCATGGCCCTTAAATGGGAGGAGGCTGCTTTTTGTGACCATGGGCTGTGCAATTAATGTTTTGGGGGATGGTGTAGACTTGATCTACAGGTTGCAATACATAGGATGGGGATTCAAAGTGAAGGAGCACAGGATTTTCTGGATTTTTTCCTCTTCTGTTTTGAGGAGTAGTATGAGTGCTTGACTTCTAATATTGCATTCTGATAAGAAGATTTTAGATATGTTACACAATATTTTACATATAATGATTTGTGAATGCTGTATGATCCACAAAGTCCCTGGCTTTGTTGAAGAGTTCTATTTCTACTAAGCAGCTTAAAAAAGAATTTCTTTTTAAAATAGGGTTTTGAGTAGTTTAAAAGTTTAGCATTTTAGAATAAGCCTTTTGTAATGCTGATAGTTCATTGCAAGATCATTCTTGGCTTTCACTAGAAAACAAAGACTGTGTTACAAGAAGTGGACTAATGCTTATAAAACAAACGTTTCATGGATTGTACATTATGAAGGTTTCTGTAGTTCCAATGATGTATTGCATAGCATGCAGAGAAAAAAATCTAAAACATTCAACACAACTCATTTTTCACACACAAATTAAAAAAGCTCATCACCCAGTATGAAAGTAACATTAGCACTATTTTCTACAATATTATATGGCAGCCAGCATATACACAAGTAATTACGAACCTGAGAGCAATTTCTAAAATGGTTGTAAGAAATACTTATGTACAAAAATAATAAAATAGGTGATTTATAGTCTAATTCTATGCCCACTTATCCAGAAATAGATATTAATGCATTAATGCATTTAATAGAATGTATGCATTAAAAGAATGTGATAAAGGATCAGTCTTTATAGAAGATTGCAGAAGAGTTGGAATTCAGAATGTATTTTTCTTCCTAATATTTTTTTAACTGCAATTTTTATTTAATTTTTAAAATAAATCATTTGGACCATTCTGGGATGTCTAAATGAAGGATTTACCATGCTAATGATATAGCAGTGTTTTTTTTAGAAACGTGGGGCAAAATAACCAAGTCCTATGCTTGACTCCTATGAATTATATATTATGGGAACACTTAGTATAACCCTGTAACACCTCTACTATTCTAGATGCAGTACATTTCTGGGTGGAAGTTAAGAACTTGGTTACAACTATAACCTTTTATGGCCCAGGTGGGCCTAATTAGTTAAGGAGTGCCTCACCCATTGATTTTGCCCATCCCATGGGACCTGACCGATAAGTTGGAGTGTGTCCATCCAGGTTATGTGATGTGAGTTTGCCAGGATGCAGCCTTGTTCCATGTTACATTCATTTCCTTTTTTGTTTTGAATCTGATATTGTAATTATTCTAAGTCCTTGATGGCGAACCTATGGCACGGGTGCCACAAGTGGCACGCGGAGCCATATCAGTGGGCACGCGAGCTCAGGTCCGGCGTGCATGTGCACACCAGCTGGCTGATTTTCGGGCCTTCTGGGCCCACTGGGAATCAGGAAACAGGCTGTTTCCAGCCTCCAGAGGGGGTGGGGAAGGCCGTTTTCACCCTCCCCAGGCTCCTAGAAGCCTGGAGAGAGCAAAAAATGGGCGTGCCATTGCATGCTGGGAATGGGGGGTCATACGCGCATGTGCGGGGGTGCATGGAATTATGGGTGTGGGCACGCACACATGTGATCTCACACATCCCCCCCCTTTTTGGCACGCGAACCAAAAAAGGTTCGCCATCACTGTTCTAAGTTGTATGTTGTCCAGTGACATTGTTAAGTTGGGTAGATTTAGAAATAATAACAACAACAACAACAACAGGCCATGCCCACCCCAGCTCCACAAAGGGGAAAAAGTCGTGATACGTCACGATACATCACATGACGTGATTGAGTTTGACACCCATGCTGTATACAAACACCTATTCATGCAGCTCAAAGGCAGTACTACTATGACTAGTTCTTGTATCTCTCATTCAGACTTCACTCTCTCACATAAAGTTATACAATATATGTGATAGATGAATCATACCTATCAACATCAGAATGTGCATCTGCCCCCAGAATGTAGGGGGCTAGCAGTAAAGAAAAAATAAGTATTACATGTAAGGGGAGCAGAATTTAATCTTAAAATCATTTCAAAAATAGCCAACATGATAACTAAAACTTTTTATTGCTTCCAGAAGCAGGCTGGAACCTAACTATTGCAGCTCTCAAAGCAAGGCTGTTAACACAGATAATCTGACACCCATAATTACATGAACCACTAAATTCTGGACCAGCTGAAGCTTGGGATTGGTCTTCAAGGGCAATTTCATGTGGAACAAACAAAAGATGATCAAGGCACGAATGATAGCAACCATGGCCTGCCACTCAGAAAAGATCATAATTAAAACTCATGATTAATACATTGAGCTAAATTGAGCAGGAACAACATCTTTAAGGACCTCCAGTTTATAAACTAATTCAGCCTGAAGTCAGGAGGCTTCTGCACTCACAGTTACTTTGTCTTGTTGGAATTGAGTCTCAGTTTACTCAACTTGTAGTTTACTCCAGAACTTGTAGCCTCCAAATACAGGGCAGGACCTTGCATTTACTGTTCACTCAGCACTATGACTTTTCATTCTGTTGCGGGGGACCTATTTCTAATTTACGTATCTAACTTGTCCCTACAATTATCCCTAACGTAAGAAACCAAACCTTCTCCTGACCTGATTCTTTCATCTACTTATTAACACTGTTCCACTCTGTATGTCTAATTGCCCCTTTGCTTATGCAACAGGTTAACATTTCATTATTGCTTTTTATCATTCCTATGGGAAGAGGCATGCAGGGGAGAAACTTAAAAGAAAGCAATTTTCTTAAGGCCATTGAATTCAGATCTAAACATTGGATGTTCTGAAATTATAATACATTGTCTTAAAAGTTCTGATGAATGCAGGGTGTTACTGTGGAAGCGAGATATCCTGAAAGATTTCATCAGAATTAAAAAGGGTGATCTTTTTTCAGCCTTTTTCAAAGATCCTTCATCTTTGATTGTTTATATTATAAGAACCATTATGCCCACTGCTGACATTTATGATAAAATGAGCACATGGCTAATTGGTTATATAATGTGACATCAATATGTCACAAGTAGCTAGTGTACAGTACATTTATTGAATAGCCCGAAGGCCTTTTCAAAAAAAGAAAAACAGAACAAACAGGTACAGAAACAACCGTACAAAAATATATATGGTACATGACATCAAAATTCAACGATATTAAAATTCAATAACTAAATTTCTAAAACTAGATAACCCAAATAAAATATCTCGTCTCTAACTCAGCTCATCTTTCTTACAATCAATGAAATTCTTTTCAATGTAGCTGGCTCGTATTGCTGTCATCCTATTAAGATAGCGAGTGATAGCCCTTACCAGGGGAGGAGAAGGTAGCTAGTGTCACATAAGCAGAAAAGAAATAGGGGAAAAAATCTCTGAAGCCACAGCAAAGGGTAAAAAAATTGTATTGTCACATCACACACATACTGTACACACACTAAGAATTTGGCGGAACTGATTTTCCTCAGTTCTGATGCATTAAAAGTATTGATCCTGGATGACATTTGACACAAACATGAATGAATTTGCCATAGTAGCATATTTGGACAGAGGGAATATGGTATTCTGTTATTCAGGGGTGGGTTCTAACTTACCTCACTGCCGATTCACTTCCTTCCGCACTGCTTGGGGGAAAAAAAAGATGGCGCCACCTATGACACCGCCAAGAGAGCCGGTTTGGCAAGGGCGGGGGGGAATTCCCGCTACCAGTTCTATAGAACTGGTCCGAACAGGCAGGAACCCACCTCTGCTGTTATCCTGATCAGAATATTGGCGCCCAGTGAAAGGATAATAATTTTTTCAATCTTTAAAGTGGGCTTACCCAATTGTAGTACTTTGGGAAGGACATTATGATGAAGTAACTGGATGACATTCATCTCTTTACTTTAAACAAAGGTGAGCCTTAAGCTTAGGTGATATTTTTATATAGTTTCATTCTCATATGTTTTCTGAGCTTTTTGTTTTTGTATATTACTGTTTTTGCTACTATATTTGTTTGTTTATTTTTACCTGACCTTTATGATTTTTATAAACAACTGAAAGTGGTGAACATACCTAATTTTCCTCCTCCTATTTTTCCCACAACTAGGCTGAGACAGAGTGACTGGCCCAAATTCACCCTGCTGACTTTTATGCCTAAGGTGGAACTAGAACTCACAGTCTTCTGGTTTCTAGCCTGGTGCCTTAACCATTAGACCAAACTGGTTTTAAATCATTCTGTAATCTGCCCAGAAATCATTTGTATTTGAGTGGGGTAGATTAATGTGACCAAAATAAGAATTTTCCCATCTTAGAAATGAGCAAATCATACTCTAACTTTCAGAATATTCTACATGCATACACAGAGTCATATAAATATTGGTACTGCCAGATGATTTAATATATCATTGGAAATGCCAGTTCAAACCGGGCTTGTAATCCATTCAGATATTTTATAAAAGCAATTTCTGCTGTCATCTTATGTGGTAACTTCCTGTACTGTATGACATGCAGAGAAATTGAATTTTTACCATAACAGTTTTTATTATAAGCAAAAGCAAAACAAAACAATCCACAAAATCATACATCTCTCATATGCTAAAGGAAACCAGGCTTTCATAAGTATTTATGTCATGTTCTATAAATAAATTAACATGTAAGTCATTTTAACAGAAATATGAGAAATTAAATTATTGTAGACAGTCCAAATTGCTAAACAGTCCATCAGTAAAGTATTGTTTTCAGATATAGAAAGACAACAGTTCTTCAATAGATTAATGGATATTATTCTAGCTTTATTTTTAATCATAGTGTTCCCACTTTATACCATAGCAATTGGTATATAGTTCAA
The DNA here is from genome assembly GCA_023053685.1 of Diadophis punctatus similis. Classification (NCBI taxonomy): domain Eukaryota; kingdom Metazoa; phylum Chordata; class Lepidosauria; order Squamata; family Dipsadidae; genus Diadophis; species Diadophis punctatus. The sequence goes on from JALIGW010000003.1 coordinate 95,266,845, forward strand.
AAGTGTGTAAGGTCTCATGAATTGAGTCTTCCAAAAGAATATTAACATATCAAATTGTTATTTCATTTTGAGCATGAACTATACAAATAATTAATTGGACCTCTCAGTTTCTTCATGAAAAGAGTTGTTTGGTTAATTTTAAATTTAAATGTACACAAATATGGTATTTAGGTCTTAAAATTAGCTTCTACTTATGTTCATTTATGAAATTCATTCCACCTCTTTATTCCATGCCTCCTCGTACTTTTGAGCATATAATTTAATATATTCTCAATTTTGTAAGGACATATAAAACACTAATCCTAAAGGATGTTCTGAAGCACCTTTAGGAACTTCATTCAGAGTTTTTCTACATTAGATATTTTCACAAACCAGACTCTGGAAACTTCTGGAATTCTCCATGCCTATTTTGGAAAAGATAAATCATTCAGTCAGGTGCACTGAAGAGGACTGGAAAGGTGCAGATTTCTATTTAGCAGCTGTTATTTGTTCTGCTGAAATACTTCATTTTTTTAGAAGTTTCATTAATTCTCTTCATAAAGGCCAAAAACGACTGCAAGGTTTTGTTCATAAAATTTCAACAACTTTGTGCAGATCTTTTGATTATCAATTCAAAACATAAAGGAATGAATGATTAAATAAATGATAGACACAATCCAATCAGTAATCTTGGACATTGTCCCCTGAACAGAATAGGAGGTGTGCAAAAGAAAAAAACGAATGAAAGAATATTGAATTATTATTAAATGATACTTAAAGGAGACTGTTATAAACATTAACAGTCTGAAAACTATCAGTTCCCCTTTGAGGAAAAAATTGGGAAAGTCCCAAAATAAAGAATTACTATAAAAAATTGATATGTAGGCCTTAGTGTTCAGCTTGTCACAAAATAGGTTCCTTATTAGATTTATTAGATTTCAGATGATGTGTCTAGGGAGAGATGGACCCATGGCGGTCAATAACTTCCAGATGCATGCATTTTCTCTTATGATTTTTCCTATAGGAGGACTCTGGAAAGACACCTTCATGATGGTGATGGCATTGTCATAACTTGACAATAAAATGAGCTTTCAATTACATTTAACAGTGGCCATGCAGAGAATGCATTGCAATGATTAATCCTAGAAGATAAGGAAATAGCTAGTAATGATCTGGCATTTCCTTTTTTTTCTTTTTTTAAGCTATGAAGTAAAAAGTAATTTCTAGTAACAATAGCAATGCCAGTCCAGGGCATATTCCCAGGTTTTTTAATCTTCTGAGATGTAGACAGAGTGTTACTATCAATCACAGAAGATCTTCTCCAGAATCATGACTGATGGTCATCAGCATCAGAGGAACATAGAGATGTCACTGAACTATCTTGGTGGGAATCTGAACCTCAGAAATTCATCATATTTTCTTCTCTGAGATGTTTCTGAGGTAAACATTTCTGAGGTAAACATTTCAACATGACCCGAACAACCCATTTTCTTGGAAATCACCACCACATTGAAGAGTGCTCTTCATTTTTTAGAGGCAGAATTTATATGAAATGTTTAGTGTGAGGTTCTGTTTTTTTAAAAAAATAAAACTTTAAATAAATGTGACATTTTGCTCCTTTGGAGTATGTTTGTGTTTCCTACAGTACATGTGTGAGAATGTGATGTCACAAAGACTTCTTGTGAGCATTTCAGAAAGTATTTGAGAGGGTCATCAGTCTGATTTGGAGGCACCAGAGCACCTTTATTTTCAGTGCTAAGATAATATTTTACATTGTTTTTTGTTTTGTTACAAGCATTTCTAAAAACATTGCCATATGCTTTCATGTTTCTCAAGCAATTTCCATTGCCAGCTGGAAAGCAGTGAAGCACAGAAGATCATGCACATATCATTTTTAAAAGTTTTTTTAAAAAGCCACAACCAACCTCACAACATGAATTATTAAAGTTAAATTGAGTTCTACCATGAATCAAGCCAAATGCCCCCCTTTCATCTGAGATTTTGGTCCTGGTTAATATAACGGCATTATGAATAGGAATGATCAAGAAGAGAAGCTACTGCAGTAACAAATTAAATTACAGGAAGCAAAAACTGAAGTCGTTAAGCAACAGACCCCTTGAAAATCTTATTTAAATTATTGAAATAACTTATTGACACAAAGACAATGTTTATTTTTCAAGTGCATATGTGGAAGGTACAATAGAAGCTTTTTCAAATTGACTTTGAGGTTATAGTATAAACAGTACAATCCAACAGTGTAATGTGGTCCAATCGAACGCGGATAGTATCATTAGGAATAAATTATTGATGATTTCTCACTGCATGGTAATTTTCTTTGTCCTATTGGGAGAGAAAAGAAAATGAAAATGAACATCTTATGGCTCTTTCTAATAATGAACATGAAGTTACATCAGTTTCATTTCTTTGGCCTGTGTCTTCAGTGACTATCCAGTATGCAAGTGGGAAGTGGGGGTGTGTGTGAGAATGGCATTAATTCTGCAAAGAAAATGTGTATCGATTTATCCTGGCAACACAAATAGGCTCTTATTTTCAGTAACTCAATTTCTCCCTAGGAGAGAGTAGATTTATAAAGAAGACACCTTACCCTAATGTTTAAAATATTTTTAAACATTTGATTATTACCCACAGTACTCTTCCCCCAGTAGGATTGAATGTTCTGATTTCATGCACAGTAAAATCATGTAGGAGGCAGACTGAACCGTTTCACTGCATTTCTTTCAGTGTGATTTGTCAATATAGCTTGTAGGAGCTTGAAACTGTGGCCTGATTCCCATAGCTAAAAATAAATGCAGTATATGATGAAGTCATTGTGTTTTCTAGTTGACCATAGGGCAATGTGGTTGTTGATTGCCCCATTGTATAGCCAGAAATTGCTTTATTGTGTGGAAATAAGCAATTGTGTGTATTTTTCTTTCAAGGGAGCTACTTAGAGGATTGTTGTTCCATGTAGACAGCATTAATTTAAAGGCACTGCTTGGAGTAGGCATTTGAAAATATGAATCAGTCTTGCATCTCTGTTAAGGCAGCATTTAAGTTATATCCTTGAACCTCTTAGAATGGTGATGTACAGGGAGCTTTTTACTGGCATTCAGCAAGAGTATCCTACAAAATTATCGTGCTCTTAAATTAGAAATGTTATTTTCTTTTTCTCCAAGAACAGATGGAACCCCATGGAGCTAAACATGCTTTTCATTGCTAAAAACGACATGTAGCACTTCAGATCAGCATTTGCAGTCAAGTCAACGTGAGCATAAATCTGGCTGTAGTATAGGTTAGACATACGATAGAAAGTGATTTTTCCGGTACAAACACACACACAGTGAGAAGTTGATTTGCAAAATTAAGTTTAGGAAAGGAGAACTAGTTTTGGTTGGATTTGAAGGCCATAAAAATCAGTTTTTGGCATTAAATCTTTTCCCTTATTCCAGGAGAGCATATTTCTCCAGTTACTAAATGTAAAACATGCACTGTTGTTCATAATATATAATAAAGTAACTAAATTGCTGTGCTGGATCAAATCCAAGTCTGTCATACCAGTATTATGTTCCCAAAAGAGTATAGTATTAGAAAAAAAGGTGTTGGTAGGACATAACTGCAATGCGCTCTACATGGGGCTACCCTTGAAGAGTGTCCGGCGACTGCAATTGGTGCAAAATGCAGCTGCGCGAGCTGTGGTGGGTGCACCCAGATGCACCCACGTAACACCGATTCTCCGCCAGCTGCATTGGTTGCCCATTAGTCTCCGGATCCAATTTAAGGTGTTGGTCGTTACCTTTAAAGCCCTACATGGCTCAGGGCCAGGTTATCTTCGGGATCGCATCCTGCCGCATACCTCCCTACGACCGGTCAGGGCCCACAGAGTCGGCCTCCTCCAGGTCCCATCGACCAAACAATGTCGGTTGGCGGGGCCGAGGGGGAGGGCCTTCTCTGTGGGAGCTCCCTCCCTGTGGAACCAGCTCCCCCCGGAGATCAGGACTATCCCCACCCTGCTGGCCTTCCGGAAAGCAATAAAAACCTGGCTCTTCCGGCAGGCGGGGTGAAAGTGAGACCAATTAGCTTAGATATGGGTCTCCCCCTTTGTTTTTTGAATATAAGATACTCTTTTAACTTTTGTATGTTTTTAATTATTGTATTTTATTGTATTTTACACTGTTGTAATGGATCCGAATATGCTGTGAGCCGCCCAGAGTCCCTAGGGAGTTGGGCGGCATACAAATCCATTAAATTAAATTAAATTAAATTAAATAACACCAACCCCTATTCCATATTGTTCATTTCTAACAGCTGGTATTTAGAGATACAGTATAGGTATTATGGATGCAATAGCCATTGCTAAACTTAGTTTCCATGAATTCGTCTAATGTTTTTTTTTTAATTACAAGATACCCTCTGGTTTTCTTCTTTTCCCTTTTCGTTTTATTCCCACAATATTTCTGTGAATTAGATTAATCTCAGATGATAACTAGCACAAGAAGCTTTGTGAATGAATGGGGATTTCTCTCAGATTAAAGGATAAAATAACTGTCAAGCTGAAACATAATTGGATACCACCATGCCTTTATCAGTACTGCATGTTGCTTCCAGTAAATTCTTACACCGATAGAAACTGGCCACAAAAATTACAGCTATTACTCAATTCTATACTATACTCTTTTCTTCACAGCAATTCCATATAGTCATAAAGTAATCTACTTATCAGTAAATCAGCAGAGAGAATCTTCAGTCCGGAACACACCATCAAACACAACCACCAACCATAAACCATAAACCATAAACCATCAACCACATTGAGCATGCTCTCTTGCTTGCTTATATAGTAATCATCCACAATGCATTTAAAGCAATATACACATAACAATGATTTGTGGCTTAATCATATATTAACACACCCAATTGTTTGAACAGGGTTCTAACAATGCTTAATAAGTAATTGGTAAATTTGAAGGCATCCTAGAGCCTGGGTTGAAAGTCTCTCTTGTTCTTAAATGCAGAGCTCTATAATATAAAGATATTTGCAACAGAAATGAGGACACTGTAGTGACATTTACACAGTTGTACCAAAAAGATCTATATCTTAAGGGGAGATATAGCTCAGTCATCCATTGTTGTGCTATTCATGATGCAAAAAAAAAAGTTTAGGGTATAACATTTGGTCCAATATCTCCATCTGGCATAAGGGCAAGGATGGTACATTTCCTAATGTGAGCTAATATCCTATTATAATTTGCAGCTTTCACAGTTCCCTAGAGGCAGACAAAGAATAAATAACAGGGGCAAGTTAGAGTAGTTCCATGAATGGATAGCTTCTAGTGCTGACAATAAAAAATATTGGCTGTTTTTTCTGTCTTTGGATTAGGAAAAAAGGAGGTGGCAAAACATGGAAGTCATATCAGTTATCTGTAATGTGGAGGCTTGCCCACTTTACAGTTATAAAGCAATGTTTACGAAAAGATAGACTAGCGTAGCTGCTCCTTGTCTAGGATTTTTCTATTTCATCTGAGCTTGCTTTTTTTCTTAGCAAGCAGTCCCATTTCCAAACAGCATTGTGCTGTAGCCACCCACTTTCCCCTGCTTTAACAATGCCTATGTCGAATTCGCTTATAAAACTGAACAGTAGTGTTGCAAATAAAAAAATTGAAGCTTACAATTTGATTTATAGCATGCAACCCCCCTTTTTAAAAAATACAATTAATATTATTTTTAATCCAGTGGAAGTTGTCTGCATGCAAAGTGAAGGCAATGGCAACCATGTTGAGAACCCAAGTACCAGAGGTGGGTTCCTCCCGGTTCGGACTGGTTTGCCTGAACCAGTAGCAACCCACTGGTGACGTCACAATGACGCCACGGAACCGGTTCGGTCGGTGCTGGTCTGTGGAGGCCACCGTCTTTTTTTTGAATTTTTTTTGAATTTTTTTTTCGAAAAAAACTTTGGGGGGGATTTTCCCCCGGTTTTTTTTCTTCTGCGCATGCGCAGAAGCTGAATTTTCAGCACTGCGCATGCATTACCATCTTGTTTTTTGGGGGGGAATTTTGGGGGGATTTTTTGCTACTGCACATGCATTCGCACGCCCACACGGCGTGGGAGGAAGCGAACCGGCAGCAAGTTAAGTTAGAACCCACCCCTGCCAAGTACAAAGTGTTTGTTCCTGTACATAAAAGCAATAAGATGAGGACATCTGGGGTAGGGCAGCATGGACTGATACAAACACCACTTTCCCTTCTGTTGACTGGCCTGATCCTTTGGGGTGTGTCTGTGCGTGGGATGCTTTCAGCACTTCATTGCATAAGTTGTAAAGGTAAAAAAATGCTTGTTTGTTAAAAATTATGGTTTCAGCTTTGAGCAGAGTAGTGTTACCCATTGCATATCCACACGCAGGTGGTTACTGTCATTTATACATTAAGAGCTCTTTAGGGCTAGTAGATACATTTTAGTAGAGATTTATCCTATCAGGATTAAATGTTTCAATGATTCTATCCAATTGAACCTGGAATCTCTAAAGGAGACAAGCAAGTGGCTTGATGATAACCCTAGTAGCATACAATTGTCTCCAAGGGAAAATATCACAATATTGTAGGTTCAGCAAACAATTGTTACTATGGTTTTTAAAAATACTTTTATTGAAGTTTTTAAAAAACAGTAAAAAACTAATGCAAACTCAACTTGAAGGAAAAAAGTGCAGAAAAAAGAAAAAGAAAAGAAAAATTGGAAAAGAAAAAGTCAATAAAGGAAATAATGAAGAAGTTTTGTTTGTCTGGGATATGGAGTAAGAACAACTGCCCTCAGCAGGGGATTGGATTAGAAGACCTCTAAGGTTCCTTCCAGCCCTATAATTCCATGATTCTTAATTGTTCCCAACTTTCATCAGATCAAACGTATAGACCAAGCTAATATAATAACTTCTTGGCCTCTTTTAAAGTTACAAATTAAAAAACAACAACCCTCTTCTTCAGAGATGGGTTCCTCCCAGTTCGGACCGGTTCACCTGAATTGGTAGCAAACTGCTGGTGACATCATGATGATGTAACAGAACCAGTTCGGTCAGTACCGGTCTGTGGGCACCGCCATCTTTTAGGGTTTTTTAAAGTTTTTTTTTAAATTTTGGGGTGAAATTTTTTCCTGGGGCTTTTTCTTCTGCGCATGCACATGCGCAGAAGTTGAGTTTCCAGCACTGCGCATGCATCACCATCTTGTTTTTGCCTTTTGGGGGGGATTTTTTGGATTTTTGGGCACTGTGCATGTGCATGCATGCAAAGTGCGCGTGCGCACACAAGGCTTGGCCACGTGGTGTGGGAGGAAGCGAACCGGCAGCGAGGCAAGTTAGAACCCCTGCTCTTCTTCCTGTAGCCTAACTTTATGCACAATCAAAGATCATTATCTTCTCAGTCCTGGTTCAACAAAAAGTCCATTAACTGTTATCAGAAATATCAGAAAAATAGTTTATGCCTGATTAAACAGTCCCACTTTATATTTCTTTGTTTTTGCATTTCACAGTCTTAACCTTTAAATCATTCCAATGGCATGGAGCAAGATTTGATCATTCATCAGACTTTGGCATTCGAGAGGAGCCTGCAAAGCTTTTACCAGCTTACTTTGTAAATCCCATAAAGAGGCTTCATTTAAGATTTCTTGTCACAGATATTCCATGTCCAGATCCTTTTCTTTATTTGTCTTTTGTATCCCCATTTTGGTAATCTCAATTTGTTGATAATCATGTTGTCTTCCATGCCTTCAAACTCTACAATGTAAGCATCCCTTAAATTATTTTTTAAAAAATTCTCATCTTCTAAATTCTTTCTGAAATATTAGATATTAATATCTCAGTCCATTTTTCAAAAAACTCTTAAAAGTAAGAAAAAACTAACACTGGATTAGTCATTTAGTCTTTTATGCCTGGCTCTTTAGTTCCCCCTACTATCCATTTGCAATCTTCATCAAGCTTCAGTTCCTAAAACGGGTATCGTACCATTTCAGTCATTTTCCATGAGTATATTATTTAATTATATACTTCTTTTTCAATTTTACAGCAAAAGTAACCAATATGTCAAATCTCTCTGGTCTCTAAATCCATTTAAAACTTTCTTAAATCAATTTGTTTTTGTTTTTTGCCAATTATATATTACTTTAAATTCTTATGTCTCTGTTTAAAATTACTTAAATCCAAAGAAAGATGTAAAAGCCGAGATGGCGCAGTGGTTAGAGTGCAGTACTGCAAGCTACTTCTGCTGATCACTGGCTGCCAGTAGTTTGGCAGATCGAATCTCATCAGGCTCAAGGTTGACTCATCCTTCCATCCTTCCGAGGTGGGTAAAATGAGGACCCAGATTGTTGGGGGCAATATGCTGATTCTGTAAACCGGTTAGAGAGGGCTATAAAAGCACTATGAAGCAGTATATAAGTCTAAGTGCTATTGCTAAAACTCACTGGGTGTCAAATTAAGATTACAATTTTTAAGGTCTCTAATATCTAGTAAACATATAATTTAACTATATAGGTGATTAAATTAAACATTTCCTTTTGAAAGATTCCACTGCTGCTGAGAACAAAGATGTCATCTCCCTTGCCTCCTGGTGTTCAAACCTGTGGGAGACTGCTATTTTACGATCTCCTCATGAGGAGCTGCCGTTTAGAGCATTTGCTTGTGTAGATGTCTTCAGTCAGCCATGATTCACATCAGATGCCATCATGGTTATCTTAAAGGACAATAGCAGTAGCACTTAGACTTATATACTGCTCCATAGTGCTTTATAGCACTCTCTGTGTGGTTTACAAATGTCAGCATATTGCCCCCAACAATCTGGGTCCTCATTTTACTGACCTTGGAAAGATGGAAGGCTGAGTCAATCTTGAGCCGGTCAGGATCAAACTCCTGGCTGTGGGCAGAATCAGACTCCAATACTGGATTCTAATTACTGCGCCATCACGGCGCCTAGTTGAGCATTACTGAGATAAACTTAAGTACTTTTTAATTACAACGACCAAGCTAAGAATGTGTTGTACTTCTCCCTAGGAGATCAATAATACAGGTAGTCCTCAAAATTTAAGGGAGTTTTGCCACAGTTGTTAAGAGAATCACTGCAGTTATTAAGTTGGTAACATGATTGTTAATTGAATCTGGCTTCCACATTAACTTTCCTTGTCACAAGATCGCAAAGGGTGATAACATGATCCCAGAACATTGCAACCGTCATAAATATAAGTTAGTTGCCAAGCGTCTGAATTTTGATTGTGTGACCATGGGGATGCCACAATGGCTGCAAGTATGAAAAACGATCATAAGTCATTTTTTCAGTGCTGTTGTATCTTTGAATGGTCACTAAACTAACTGTTGTAAGTCAAGGACTGCTTATATTTAAGATTTATATTTGGCTAGACTAGTTTATCAGGTTTAATCAGAACCATGTGAAATAAGCTTCCCAACGTTAAACAACACGATTAGTATTTTGTATTCTCAAATATTGCCTACACACATATTGACTAACTTGTTAAAATATACTGTAATTGATTATTTTTTAAAATCATACATGTCAAAATTTTCTATTTGTATTGCAAAAGTATTTTCAAATCTCATAAGGTTTTTTTTACTGGTAGCAAAATTGGATTACATGAGGTGGATTACATGAGGTGCATATTTTAAATTGAGAATATGTCACATAAGTGAAGGACACAATGTTGGACATCTCTTTAGAAGATTTAATCATCTACAACAAACAGGTCCTCGCTCTAGATCGACTTTATTCTTTCCTCTTTCTCTCTACACAGTGACCCTATACCCGTGATGGCGAACCTATGGCATGCGTGCCACAGGTGGCACGCAGAGCCTTCTCTGCGGGCATGGCAGCTGTTGCCCCAGCCCAGCTCCACCGCACATGCGTGCGTGCCTCCCACTGGCCAGCTGGTCTTCAGGTCTCTGCCACACATGCGCGGGGGAGGGGCGCATGTACGGGGGCACTCACATTGCATTTTGAGGGTGTGTGCGCCCCCCATGCCCCGTTTTGGGCCTGAAAGGCCTCCTGCACCAACCTGGAAGCCAAAAATGGGTGGGGGGTGCATGCACAGAGGACGCTCGCATTGCATTTTGGGGGTACTTTGGGCACTCGGCACCAAAAAGGTTCGCCATCACTACCCTATACGTTTATGATTGTGAGAAACTGGGATCTTATTTGACTGCTTCAAATGGTTTTGAGTCTATGCCCAAAAGGCACTTAGTTCTTCATTTAATATTAACAGGAAGTGAACAAAACTTCCTTTTCACCTTTACAACTTACTTTCAAAGAGAACAATGGAGTATTGAAAAATAATGGGAAAATGTTGAAAAAAGCTTGGAGGGATATGACTATAATTTACTGCAAGTGCCAGTAGAAAACATTTGTCCTGTGGTGTTATTTAGTGACAACCCAATGTTTGTAAATACTTTCATTAGTACTTTGGCCAAATCCTGTGAATGAAAAGAAATTCTGCACCTAAAACAAATTATTACTATAGGTAATCCCCGACTTAAGACCACAACTGAGCCCAAAATTTCTTTTTAAAAATAACTTTTTTAATTTTTAAACAAGACAGTTGTTAAATGAGTTTTGCTCCATTTTACAACTTTTATTGCCACAATTGTTAAGTGAATCAATGCAGTTGTTAAGTTAGTAACATAGTTGTTAAGTGAATCTGGCTTCCCCATTGACCTTGCTTGTCAGAAGGTTGCAAAAGGTGATCACATGACCCCTGGACACTGCAACCATCATAAATGTGAGCCATTTGCCAAGCGCCTGAATTTTGATCACATGATCACAGGGATGCTGCAATGATCGTAAGGGTGAAAAATGATCAAAAGTCATTTTTTTCAGTGCCGTTGTAACCTTGAATAAACTGTTGTTAAGTCAAGGGCTACCTATAAGTTCAAAATCTTGAAAATTAAACCTCAGAATGAGCCAAAGGAAGCAAGGGATACCTATAATAGCCAAAAAGCTGCTTCATATAGGTTCAATATAAACCTGGAAAGTATCTCTGTTCCAATGTTCCTTAGTGATTATGCCCAAAATATAAAATTAGCAAAGAGAGAGCAGAATTTACGGATTGAAAGAAATTCTCATGTGACTTGGGAGCTACTCGGGTCTCATTGGCTTTATTCCTGAGTCCCCACTCTCTGTTACCAGATGTATGGCTGACAGGAAGAACATTAGTTCTACCTCTTCCAGTTAGAAGGATGGTGAAGGAAAGGTTTCCTATTTCTTCTTGTTGCTTGGATGAAATCTTATGCTGTGCCTTTTAGAAAAAAAGCTGTGGTTTTTTTCTGTGGAAGAAAGAAGAAAGCAGTTATAATTTCCACAACCTTCAGTCTTCCTCTCTTTCCTCCCCCTCAAGACTTCAGTCTTCTCTTGGACAAGAAGCAAGCGAGGAAGAGTACCCTGGAGCTCCAAGTCTCATCATCCAAAGCATCCATCTAGTAAACCAGATAGAAAATCAAAAGAAATACCCCTTGACGTAATGTTATTAGCTACCAGTTGGGCGAGTGACAGCAGAAAGATTGATGTACTCGTAAGACATCTTGAAGGACAGATTAGTCCTAGAGATATCCATTAAAGTTCTCAAGACAGTTAAAAGACAGTCATATCTCTTCAAGAACAAAGAGAAACATCTCAGGATTAATAGGGCAATAGAACATTCATGGGATATAAGTACACTAATGCAGATAACTTGGAAAACACCTTCTCCAGTGAGTTTTTATCATCTTTACAATACTAAAGAAAAATGGGGATTGGTGAGCCATCTTCAACTTCAGACTAATTCATGAGGCATTGAACTCCCAAGATTGGGATATTAAAGTTAAGGGAGGAAGGCATTGTACTGAGTGACTTTCTTGCCTTAGTGGGGTTGTCAGTGATCTACTTGCCCATCCAATCAGAACCTCACACGAGAAGTTCCTCACTGTACATAAGGCAATGGGTTTCAGTTGAGAGCACTCCCTGTCAGATTGGTATCAGATTGTTCACTCCAGGGATGGCAGCATTCATGACCATGCCTGTTTTGATTATCAGAACACCCTTTCTGGAACAAAGCAGTAAATAGATTCCACTTTAATTGTTGCAAGGAAGATAGTTTCATGGTTAACCTAACCAAAAGTACACTAATGCCATTGAACAGGTACAGAGTCAACCCAGAGAAAATGAAGTTGTTCCTGTTCTAGACGTACATTTGTAAGCTTTGAAAGAGTATGGAAAAGATATTGACCCCTAAAGAAGTGGGCAAGTTGAATTCATAGGACTGGATTGAGTCCCATGAGGCTGCTTCCCTTCCAAACTGCTGTCTTTGCTGTTTCACTTGCATAATGGTGTCAAACAAGATAACCCAAATCTTTACATTGGTGGCTGCTCCCAGACAACTTGGCATAGGAAATGTCCACTCAGGGAGCTGATTAAAGAAATGCTAGTCTGACAGGATGGAAAGTGTGCTTCTAATAGAGATCCGTTTTTCATTATGAGATAACACTACTGAGACTGAGGACTAATTAGGCTATCAGATTAGGAGTGAGGTTGCCACCTATTGGTATAAACAAAAATATTATAATAAAGCCCATTTGCTCATCACCGCAGATCCAGATCAAAGAGACATTAGACAGAAACACATGTCTAATAATATGGGCAAAGAAATGCCTGTTGTCTATACTAGTGGAATATAAAATGGGATCATTGGATACCAGAGCAGACTCCCTGGGTTATCCATGAGATCTTAGAATAGAATAGAATAGCATAGCATAGCATAGCATAGCATAGCATAGCATAGCATAGCATAGCATAGCATAGCATAGCATAGCATAGCATAGCATAGCATAGCATAGCATAGCATAGCATAGCATAGCATAGCATACTTTATTGGCCAAGTGTGATTGGACACCCAAGGAATTTGTCTTTGGTGCATATGCTCTCAATGTACATAAAAGAAAAGATACATTTGTCAAGAATCATGAGGTACAACACTTAATGATTGTCATAGGGTACAAATAAGCAATCAGGAAACAATCAATATTGATATAAATTGTAAGAATACAAGCAACAAGTTGCAGTCATACAGTCATAAGTGGGAGGAGATGGGTGATAGGAACGATGAGAAGACTAATAGTAATAGTAATGCAGCCTTAGTGAATAGTTTGACAATGGTGAGGGAATTATTTGTTTAGCAGAGTGATGGCGTTTGGGAAAAAACTGTTCTTGTGTCTAGTTGTCTTGGTGTGCAGTGCTCTACTTTGAGGGTAGGAGTTGAAACAATTTATGTCCAGGATGCGAGGGGTCTGTAAATATTTTCACGGCCCTTTTTTGACTCGTGCAGTATACAGGTCTTCAATGGAAGGCAGGTTGGCAGTAATTGTTTTTTCTGCAGTTCTGATTATCCTCTGAAGTCTGTTTCTGTCTTGTTGGGTTGCAGAACCGAACCAGACAGTTATAGAGTGCAGATGACAGACTCAATATTTCCTCTGTAGAACTGTATCAGCAGCTCCTTGGGCAGTTTGAGCTTTCTGGGTTGGTGCAAAAGATGGAGATGCCCCACTGTTAAACTGTGAATATGAATATTGGCAAGGTGCAGCACTTTTTTCTCCCTGTTACAAGACAATAGAGCAAGAGGGTTGCTGATGTTGCAGACTTTTTGGATAGTAGCGCCATTCAAATGGTGAAGCTAGAGAAGGCTAAATTGTTTCTAACTGGGAGATTGCCCTCTGGCTACTTAGAGATGAGCAAAGAACATCCAAGCCATCTCCTCTGGACTTCCTGTCAAGAGTCTGATACTATACCTAGATACAAATAAGCTACACCTATGCGCTTGGAAAAAGAAGCAGCTTCTGAGTGACTTCCACATTTTATGGTAGAGACAGTCTTGGATTCAATGCAACCAGTCACCCCCAGATGATTTGACAAACTTGAACAGTGGTGCCAGAGATTAAAAATTGTAGCATGTCAGGGCCTTGGTACTCTCTGAGCTTGGTGGTTTCTTTGCAGAATGTTTCATTATCAAACTACCGGTAGGTAACATCATCAGTGCACTCTTCTATCTTCCATCTTCTCTTCTATCAATGTGTAGAATCTACAACAAGGATCTTTAGACTGTTGGATTTAGGACAAGCAGGGCCAGAATAGAGGCTTGGATCAAAGTTATTGCATGGATAGGCAACCGCTTTAAGTTCTCTTTGTCTCAGCAGACGGTTTTCAGTTTGCCTCATCCTCAGGCACACTTCTTTCACTCACAGTAATACACCAATAATACCTGGGATTTGTAGTAGGCATTCAGGCACTAATGACTGCTCCTATGTGTCCCTAAACCAGACTGTCATGAACATCCTTACATGAGAATAGCCTTCATGGCTTGATATATTGGCTCACTTGTAGTGAAAGTAGCCTATGTGCCTTTCAGCACGACAAGCAATCTATCTTGCTTCACCTTCAAGGTTAATATGCCTCTCCACCTGGGCATGGAGGGTTGTTCTCTCCAGTGTCTGCCAAGATCCAGTCTGCTATTATAAACAGGCCTGGTAAAACCTAGATTTGTTCAGAACATTGAGAAACTATTTCAAAGGTGCATTAGAAGAGGAAATCTCTGATAGCTTATTAATCTCCCTGCAAATGGGAGATCTGGGAGTTGAATCCTCATCCTGCAATTAACACATAGATTGGAAAATGCTTTGTTATGGAATATGTAACAGCCCTCTTCCAGGCTCATAGTGCACTCCATATGGAGAGGTGGCTGCAAGAGCTGCCTTAACTCCAGGAATATATTTAGTAGACATTTGTGGAACAGTGCCATCTATCTGTGTTAGCCATTATAGAATAATTGTCAATATAAATTTTTTGCCTCTTGAGGTATGGGCTTTTATTGTGTAGTACCATTCTGGAGGATGTAATCAACAGCCCACCTTAGGTAGGTGGGAAGGCAGTTAAGAGAAAGATCAAGCAGTCTAACATTGAGCTATGAACTACATAATTGTATTATGCTAATCGTTGCCATTTTCCTCCCTTTATTATTAGTTATGAAATGCACAGTAAAGGAGCATTATTTAAATCAAGTCACGTGAATTAAAAGGAGGGGATTTCCTCCATGGGATAAGAAGAAGCCTGAAACCCTGCTTTCTTTCTAGTAGAGAAGTTAACCCTTCTCCTATGAGGTTTGTATTTTGATGATGATTATGGTACATCACAATAACTCCAGCTACCACTCTTCAACGTTTCTAATAATGATTTGAATGAAAATGTGGGAGGCATGTTTATCAGATTTCCAATAAAAACTTTCCAATGGTTTTGATAACTTAGGTAGTGAGCTAAAAATAATAGAATGAAATTTAATAGTGATGTCTTTTTCACTTGGGAAAAAAATCAACAACCAAAAGCAGGAATAATAGGGCTGGCTGATAGTAGCTGATCCCGAGCTGCATTTGACTCAACAGTATGACATAGCTGCTATAACGACCAATTTTAGACTATATCAGTAGAAATATAATTTGTAAATTGTGGGAAATAATGCCTTGTCTAGTTAATCTGTGATAATTCAGTGTACAAGGAAAGGTGAGCACTCTCTCCTTTATCCAAGTCATGCAGATGATGCTACTGAAGAGATTGCCTCCATTAGTGTATTGTGATTGTCTGCAGCAGAGAGACTTTGTACAGAAGTGAATACTATCATATGATCTGGTGGTGCATCGGGGTTATTCCTCCTGCAAACAACTGTATTTGGGATATCTGGTTTTTCAGTGATAGCAGCAGCACAACTTGTGAGCAGAGAGCCTTGCTCGTTGCTTCTCTGGGTTGAATTGTACCCAAGAACTAACATTTAAATAGGCTTAGATTTCTAGTACATTGTGAACTGGTCAATCCCATCTGTAGTATCTTGTCCAGCTTTTGCTATACTTTTAAAAAAGATCCATTGTAATTGGGAAAAGGTGCGAGAAAACAACCAGATTGGCGAGGGGATTGGAAACTAAGGTTTATGGGGAGAAACTAAGGGAACTGAGCATGTTTAGCCTTTGGAAAAACAAACTGAGAATTAATGGTAGCTCTATTCTAGTTAGTCAGTGTTCTAGGGAACAGGACATGTCATAATGATCTTGATTGTAGGAAAGTGATTTTCTGGTACGTTGTTAAAAAGCCTTTCTCATAGTAAGAGTCATTGGACAATGGAATCAATTTCCAAGGGAGATGGTAAATTCCCCTTCATTGTATACAGTATATCCAAGCACAAGCTGGCGAGACTTTAATTTGGATTTGTGAATATAATGCAAGAGGGAAAGTATTAAATATGTAGAGCACTAATTGCACTGTCTCTATTGAATAATTTGTTTGACCTCAATTGCAGGATCTTAATTCTTTGCTTTTGCTATTGCCGTTAAAGGTAGCAAGGAAGATAAAGATGTAGGAAATTTAAAAAGGACTGGTTGCGCTACAAGAACAAATATGACTACGGTAAAAGAGAATCAAGCAGTGATGAAATCTAATTTTTTTAAACTGCTGGTTCTGTGGGCATGGCTTGGTAGGCTTGGTGGCCGTGGTTTAATGCGTGTGGCAGGGGAAGGATACTGCAAAATCCCCATTCCCTCCCCACTCCTGGGGGAAGGATATTGCAAAATCCCCATTCCCTCCCCATTCTGGGGCCAGCCAGAGGTGGTATTTGCCGGTTCTCCGAACTACTCAAAATTTCTGCTACCGGTTCTCCAGAACCTGTTAGAACCTGCTGGATTTCACCCCTGGAATCAAGTATTAACAAAAGGAGATGCACCATAGGGAAACTTAGGAACTATTTAAAAGAAGAGGAAGTCATTGGCTGTTTGAGTTATGAAACTGGTCAAGGAAAAGCCAGCTGTATGTATTTTATTTAAGCACTCTTTGCTGGACTGCTGCAATGCTTATCAAAGGGGTTATGCTGAAAAACATTACACTTCAGAATTTGAAAAAAGAAAATACTCTAAGAGGTTAAAAAAAATTTCTTCAATACAAATGTAATTTTTAGAAGATAACTGAGTCAAGCATCAAGTTAACAATCTGGGCAATCTGTGGCTTTCATAAAATGTCTTGATTTAAAAATGTATGAAACAGTACTTCTTTTGATTTGAGCTCAATTTCTTAAGTTGCAAAGTTTACTTTGTGATAAATTATTGACTAGGTTCATACAGTGCACTAAATGATAACTGATTTATTATGTAAACTACAATTGTCATTTTAGAACAAATATAAATAAACCACATTATGACTGAACATGATATGCAGAACTAGCCTCAGTAACACAGTGAACTCTAGGTGGCTCTCCCCGTTCGCTGTGTCACTTTCCTTATATATTTGTTGAAACATTTTTAATTTCTTTCCATTATCCAGGCTCTTCCAGGCTCATAGTGCACTCCATATGGAGAGGTGGCTGCAAGAGCTGCCTTAACTCCAGGAATATTTAGTAGACATTGGTGGAACAGTGCCATCTATCTGGGTTAGACATTATAGAATTATTGTCAATAGACAATTTTGCCTCTTAAGGTATGGACTTTTATTGTGTAGTACCATTCTGGAGGATGTAATCAACAGTCCCACCCTAGCTAGGTGGGAAGGCAGTTAAGAGAAAGACCGAGCAGTCTGACATTGAGCTGTGAACTACATACTGGTAATTCAAAGTGACCAGATTTTTTTATTTTTAAGCGGGACGGGGGGGCGCCTGGGCGCCGCCATTTGTTTTGCCCTCTGTGCATGCGCAGAACGCTGCGCATGCGCAGAGGGCAAAACAGCAAATGTCGGCGTCCAGGTGAGGTGGGGGGGAGGGGGGGGGAGGCGGGAGGGCGCTTGGATGCCTGCAGCTCGCGACAGGTAAGCTGCCGGCTGCCTCCTTTCCCCGTCTCCCGCCTCCCGTTCGTTGCTTGCCAGCCCGGCCGAAGGGAAGGCGGGAGGCGAGGAAAGGCCTCCCGAAAGGGAGGCGGGCTCCCGAAGCCTCCCCTCCTTTCGGGAGGCCTTTCCTCGCCTCCCGCCTTCCCTTCGGCCGGGCTGGCAAGCAACGAATGGGAGGCGGGAGACGGGGAAAGGAGGCAGCCGGCAGCTTACCTGCTCCAAGCACCTTTCGGGAGGCCTTTCCTCGCCTCCCGCCTTCCCTTCGGCCGGGCTGGCTCGCCTCCCCTCCTTTCGGGAGGCCTTTCCTCGCCTCCCGCCTTCCCTTCGGCCGGGCTGGCAAGCAACGAACGGGAGGCGGGAGACGGGGAAAGGAGGCAGCCGGCAGCTTACCTGCTCCAAGCACCTTTCGGGAGGCCTTTCCTCGCCTCCCGCCTTCCCTTCGGACGGGCTGGCTCGCCTCCCCTCCTTTCGGGAGGCCTTTCCTCGCCTCCCGCCTTCCCTTCGGCCGGGCTGGCAAGCAACGAACGGGAGGCGGGAGCCGGGGAAAGGAGGCAGCCGGCAGCTTACCTGCTCCAAGCATCCAAGCGCCGCGGTCTTCCGGTCGCCCGCCCGGCCCCAGGGCAACGGCGGCAGCGAGGCGACGGGGGGAAGAAAGGGGAGGGGGACGAGGAAGGGCTGTTTGCGCCACTCGTAAACTCAAAGCGGCGACGGCTCCTCGTCCCTCACCCCTCCCAACTGCAGCGGCGCCTCCGAGGGTGGGGCTAGGGATGGGGCAGGGGAAGGAGAGGAGGAGCAGCTTCCCTTCCCCCTCCCCCCAGCTTCCAGCCGCCGCAGGAGGAGTCAACAATGCTGGACGCCCGCCCACCGCCAACGCCGCCCACGGCCGGCCCGAGCTGAGAGGCCTGCTGCCTTTCAGGCCAATTTTTTGAAAGAATGCCCTAGTCGGGCAAACTTTGAAAAAATCGGGACTTTTTAGAGGGCGGGCGGGACGCGGGACAAATGATGAAAAAGCGGGTCTGTCCCGCCAAAATCGGGACGTCTGGTCACCTTATGGTAATTGTATTATGCTGATTGTTGCCATTTCCCTCCCTTTATTATTAGTTATGAAATGCACAATAAAGGAGCATTACAGTATATGGCTGGACATGATATGCAGAACTAGCCTCAGTAACACAGTGAACCCTGCAATGCGATGGACTAAAACTTTCTATATGTTTGAAACTTTCCTTATATATTTGTTGAAACATTTTAAATTTCTTTCCATTATCCAAGATCAGTTTATGGAGAACTACTAATGCAAATACAATGTTTTAAATTTTGCTGTTGAGTCAGTGTTGCGTTGCATCCTGACAATTGCCGGGACAAGTTCCTTCAGTTGTTTTTTTTGGGGGGGGGATGTTTTTTTGGAAATAGTTTGCCCTGGGCTGCTTCTTAGGGCTGAGAGAGGGGAGGGACTGGCTCAAGATCAGCCAGCTGGCTTCCTGCCTAAGGTGAGACTAGACCTATCCTGGTTTCTAGCCTGATACCTTAACCACTATACTATATTGTTTTCCACTATTACAAGATATGGAGATTGTGTCTGGGCTAGGATGTTAAGCAGTCAGTACTTAAATGGAAGATTTGGGATTCCAGAACTGTAGGCTAGGTTGGGAATTAAAAAATTAAATAGAAAGGGAAATATCCTCACAAAATAATATGTTGTGCACACTTGAGAGCTGATGTGGATCAGCCAAAGGTCCAAATATACTGTAGCTTATGAATTTGGTTCAAGGTTCAGCAATGAACGGATAAGGAAAATGTGTTGGATGCTACTTCACATGTACTGTATATCACATGTGGGAAGCTAGGACTTTTAATATAGGCTGCAATTTAAAATATAAGTATTGACATGATATATTGGGCTTTGTGTGTAAATACTGTTGCAGATTAAACCAAACATGGTGCTTCTTTGAATGGATTCACACATCTTACTAAGCAATACTTTATGAATAACCACCATTACTTGGGTTCATAAAATATCCTAAATTATGTACCAACTCTAACAATATTTGGTCCACATAATACATTAAAGCACACAAACTAGATTATGGCAAAAATAATGTGCCAAAAAGTTGGGGTTTTTTAAAAAAATCTAGACTTCTGAACTGGTCTAGTGGTTAAGATACCAGGCTAGAAAATGGGAAATCATGAATTCTAGTCCTGCCTTAGGCATGAAAGCCAACTGAGTGACTTTGGGCCAGTCACTCTCTGTCAGTTGACCTCACATCACAGGGTTGTTATTGTGGGGGAAATAGGAGGAGGAAGGCATGTTTGGATATGTTCACTTCCTTGAGTTATTTGTAAAATTAATGAAATGAGATACAAATAAATAAATATAGTAAAAAAATCTGCTGGGTTAATTGCCAATATTGTTTATAGACTGAATTCAGCTTTAGTAATCACAACTAGTTCTGGACAGTGTCAAGCAAGAGCTATGGGTTTCAAGCCAAGGTTTGACCAGCTGATGGTTTTCATGCCAGAATTAACTTGCAATACACAATATGCATAATTTCCTGCAAGTAAGGGGATTTATGTATCCATAAAGATATCTTTCTTTTATAAGAACAGGCAGGCAGCACATTAACCTTTTAGAAATAGATGTAAATATTAAATTGGCCCAGTTTCAGCATTGTGAAAACAACTTTTCAAATTGGCTTTGCTAGGGATATATTGCATGCAAATACATGAAATCATGGAAGAAAAATACTGTAGAATAGAACAGAGTAGAATAGAATAGAATAGAATTTTTTTATTGGCCAAGTGTGATTGGACAACACAAGGAATTTGTAAAGACATACTTTCTTCCATTCATTCCCTTTATACAATTTCAAATTTTATATTTGAAATTTTATATTTGAAATTTTATATTACTATCATGCTTAGCAGTGCTTTATATAGGTGGTCCTTGCTTAGTGACTGCTCTGTTTAGAGATCTTCTGAGGTGACAGTAGGGCTGGAAAAAATAACTTTATGATCAGTCCTCGCATTTATAATTGATCCAGTGATCACTTCACAGCCAGCTTCAGACAAGCAGAGTCAACTGGCAGTAAAATTGCAAGTCCCAATCACGTGATGTTTTGCTTAAAACCTTGTTGCTTAGTGATGGAATTGTCAATCCCGACTGTGGTTCTTAAATGATGACTTCCTGTACTTAGTCCAATGTCCAATCTCTTTCATTCTGCCTTCTTCCATGGTCATGATTGCCTTATACAGAGGAGGAGAGAGTTTTTAAGCCAAACATGCACAACCCCCGCATCTGTTCAACTGTTCTCTGCTGTTTCTCTGACATTCATGCAGACTTACAAATTGCCAGTTACCAATGTCTCCAGGGCAAACACTAATTTATTCTCAATGAGCAGCTTATGTCAGATACTTCACAAATGGTCCTATGACTAAGTGCTTATGTAAAGGTGAGCTGTAGCATTTAATGTGGGCTATTAATGTTTTTGTGTTCAGTCATCCTTCTTGTAAAAATGTTTAAATGCAGGTATCACATCCAGACATAATATCACATATTGTGTTCTGGCTCCTAAATAAGGGGTAGAAGAACAGAAGCTTAAAGGGAAGTTTTGAAACAAGAATGTAATAAGGGTATGAAAAAACTATTCCTATAACTTCAAAGATTGTTTTACCCTGGCAGTAAAAATACTTGAGGACATCTTTTTAGTCTATAGTTTTAAATTCTCTACCGTGATTTATATTTTAATTAATACACATATTAGAAAAATACTGTTATCTTTTAATTTGGGCAATTTCTTGAATTTTTTGATGTGGTTTAAAGTTTACTTGTGAGGACATGTCTAGGTTATAATGCTTAATAAAAGGTGTATTGTGGTATATACGGATCGTAAGAAAATGTATTCAGGCAGAATGCCCTTTTTCTGAAGACTTTTTAAAATGCAGATTAATGTAAATATGGTCCACACATTTACTGTGTGTATTAAAAAATATTTTCCCACAAGTATATTTACTTTTAGATTGACTTCAGCATTTTACAATATTGCTGGCTTAGCTAATGGAACATGCAGCCCATTGAAAATCACAGATTTCTCTGAACAGAATAAGGCAATAGATTAAAGCATAGCCCTCCAAAAAGCACTTTTCAAATTCGTTGGCATAATCAAACACCTCTTCTAAATGTCGAAGTTGCTTCATTCTCCATAAAGCTCAGTGAGGCTGCTTCAAAAGCTTTCCCAGTTGCCTGCCTTTGTTTGTATATATTTGTACATGTCTACACAACAATCCTCCTGCTGCTGAAGACTGCACAAGTATTATATAGGCAACCAGAGGCAGCCTTTGAAATCTCCATGTGAGTTTTCTGGAATACGCAGCTACCTTCAGGAGGGGGAATTTGCTCACACCAGAATATAGCCTATTATGCAAAACTGAACTACTATTGCACACATCATGTACAGTAGGTTTGATTAGACACCATGTCAGTATGTTTCCCCCCACAAAACCAGGGATCATAATCCCAGACTTGTTGTTTGTTAAGCATGTTTATCCACCACAACGAATAGGTGCTTCTTGGTTTTGTGGGATTCTTAAGTATAAGAAATACATCTGTCATCTTTTCGACCAGTTCCTTGAAATTTTGACATTGTGTGTTGGCTTCAGCTGCTTACAGTAAATGCAGAAGGAGGCAGCTCAGTGAAGGTGAAATGGATTTCTTTCAAAGCTTTGCTTTCCATAAGCAAGTGGCCTCCTGCTGCTTCAGAGGCTCTTGAAAGGAGTCTGGTTTCCCTGGTGTACTAAACCTGGCATGTTCAAGCCTTTGCTGATTTATATAGATCATCAATTTGGTAATTATACATTCACGCAGCCTTAATTGCCTCCATTTCTTTGAGCCATAGACAGATTTATGACTTAAGCCAATTCCTGAAACTCTGGCTTGATTAGACCCCAAACTCCCTTGCCCTGATTAGTTTTTGTGCAGTGGGATCAGTGGACTTCCCTGCTCCTTTTAGGAAAGATACATTAATGAGCTGTGGTCAGACCCATCTTTTTTCATTTCTTTCTTTTTATTTGTCATACTAATAATTTTAAAAAACCCTCTGTTGAACTTCTTTGTAATGAATTTGCCTTAAGACTGGCCACACTGGCTGAGGAATTCTGGGAGTTCACAAGTTTACAGATTAACAGAGTCGGAAGGGACCTTGCAGGTCATCTAGTCCAACCCCTTGCCCAAGCAGGAGACCCTTAGATCTGCCTCTACCTAGGATCGAACTCACAACCTCCTGATTGTGAGGCAAGAGCTCTACTTCTAGGCCACAAGTGATTCACAAGTCCACAAGTCATAAAGTTGCCAAGATTGGAACCCCCTGTTCTATGGGTAAGAAGAATTGTGATAGTGAGGCAGAGCTTTTTCTGTAGTGGCCCCACATTTCTTTGATATTCTTCCCAAGGAAGAAGGTTAAGCTTATTCGGCTTATAGTTAAGACTACAACATATGCTTGTGGCTTTGGATAATTTGTGATGCTGTATTATTTTATCTGGTGCCATTATTTTTATATGTAATATATAATGTATATGGTGTTTTAATACTTTAATCTTGTTTTTCCTATAAATTGTTATTGCCTTTGGTTGTGTGATTTTAAATTTCTTAACTGAATACTATAAATGCCCTTTGGAAGATAATTCATCTTGACATTTATGGAGTAGTGTTGTTATTAAATCAAGTTTTGAAACTGCATGAACACAATTTGAATTGTAAAGATTACATACATAGAGACCCATCATCCATTTTGGGGTAAATAAAATTATGCAAAAAATAGAGAAGCAGCAAAATAAACTTGTGAAAGGAGAGGATTATCACTGCAATCTGGCTAAAGATAATTAATGACAACCCCATTCACTTTACCTTTCCACATCTTTTCTGTGCTTTCTGGATGATGACAATAATTGGAAGCTTTTTTTTTATCATGGAGATTAGCCCATTCTAGCTCATAATTGCCTGAATAGTGACTAGGAGGTGATCTAAAGGTGTTTAGAGGAGGTATTTGTCACAGATTAGATGAGGAATCTTCAGTTTGCGAAGCATGTCTTATTTCATTGAACTACAGCTGCTTCCAAAGAATTATATTGATCTGCTATTCACAAGGCAACTAAGAGCCAATGTAGTACAGGTAATCCTCGACCACGATTGAGTCCAAAATTTCCATTGCTAAGCAAGTCAGTTGTTAAGTGTGTTTCACCCCATTTTTATGACCTTTGTTGTTAAGTGAATCATTGCAGTTGTTAAGTTAGTAACACGACTATAAGTGCTCCTTGCCTTCGCTTGTCAGAAGGTTGCAAAAGGTGATCACGTGACCCTGGAACACTGCAACCGTCATAAAGACATGCCAGTTGCCAAGCATCCAAATTTTGACCATGTGACCATAGGGATGCTGCAACGGTTGTTAGTGTAAAACATGGTCATGTCTTCGCAATGCCATTGTGTCTTCTGATGGTCGCTAAATGAGTTGTCATAAGTCAAGGACCACCTGTAAATGAAGCAGTTGGATTAAAGAAACACAGACTACAATTTTCAATAGTTACAGAGATTGTTTAACTAGATACTGTTTCCAAATTCTACCATATAAAGTTATGGTCAAAACAAATAGAAGGAAGAACATGTGTATGGCATTGAGCTTGTTGGAAGAGTTATGATATTAAAGTATTAAGAAATCACTCATGATCATCCTATCACAGAGTTTAAACCTTGCTCCAAATGAGAACACAGTTCTTTGCAGATCTTTAGATGGAGCCTGGCATAGGTATGGATTAATTAACAATCCTGGGCTTATTTGTAGCTCAGCTAAGCTTGGTTCATGATCCTGGCTTTATTCATAGCGTAATACCCATCCCCTATGTGTCTACAATACAATAATAACTGTTTGTAATTGGGGAAACTGCATTCTTCTTTAGGAACATGGGAGGTATAAGAAAGTATCTAAGATAATTGGCCGAGGAAAAAGTAGTCCGTGGCTTGAAACTGATGAAGTAAGAGCCTCTCACTCTGATACCAAAGAGCCCTGTTTTGTGACCAAGGCAGATGGTAGAGAAAGTCTGTTAATTCAAATAGGTGAAAGGATGACACCCAGGATTTGAGCCTTGGGGTTGACATATATATGCTGTAGGGGAGATTTCCTGCATGCTGCTGTATGTTGAACTTCATATGTATTGCTTTGTAATTCTTGGTAATAAAAATATTTCTGTAGTTCTGCAGTGTTGTAATAATGCTTGGGAATGTAGACCTGATAGAGACAGAGAGTCTTAAAGGTACAAAATGATGGTAGAAAGTGGCTGTTCCTCTTTTCTTCCTGAGGTCAGGGAAGTAAAGAAAACTGACCATTTATCATAGGATGAAATACAATTGTATTTATTTATGTGGCACCACTATTATTTTTACAAACAACTCAAGGTGATGAACATATCCAACACATCTTCCTCCTATTTTCTCTATTACAGCAACCCTGTGAGGTGGGCTGGACTGAGAGCGAGTGACTGGTGCAAAGTGATCCGGTTGGCTTTCATGACGGGATTTGAACTCACAGTGTCCAGCTTTGTAGCCTGGTGCCTTAGCCACTAGACCAAAGTGGCTGTCTGAAATATAATTAATGTGACGGAGGCGAAATTTATCTCACAAAGGAGAAATAGATCTTTTCCCGGACATCAGACATTAGAAAAGAAACCGCAGTTTAAAAATCTAAGTAAAAATATTTATTTCGGTACAAAACAATAAATCCTCATTAGTCTACATTTCTGATATGAAAATAGGTGTTGCTTCGATAGAAGCTAGGAACAGAAGGAATGAACGGAGAAAGGAATGTGTACATGCTTACAAGAACATATCAATCACGTGCTCAGGAATAAACCATTATATTAGATAGGGATGCTTCTCCCTGCATATACATATAACCGGCAATAATCACTGCGTGACATAATGTAAGAGCATTGTTAAATTATATCAATGCTCTCAAATACTGTATAAAGATGCATGGGATCACCTAACAGCAGAAGTTGGGAGGGAACAGATTGAGATTAGGAATCCAAATAGTAAAGTCTGGTCTCTCTTTCTCTGCAAATGAAGGAGAAGATTGATAGCCTGAAAGAGTGAGAGTTGTGTTTACCTTCTTATCAGTGGTTGTTATAGAGTTCATATTATCTATCCATAGGCCACTTTGGGCAATCCATGCATGAATTTGCGTAGAGTATATAGGTGAGCTGTTGCAATTGTGGGCTTGGAATGTCGATTCAGAAGACTACTCCATATCTCTGCACACTGCTAACCCAGGGTGAAATCCAGCAGGTTCTGACAGGTTCTGGAGAACCGGTAACAGAAATTTTGATTAGTTCGGAGAACCGGTAGCGGAAATTTTGAGTAGTTCGGAGAACCAGCAAATACCACCTCTGGCTGGCCCCAGAGTGGGGAGGGAATGGGGACTTTGCAATATCCTTCCCTGCCACGCCCACCAAGCCACACCACGCCCACCAAGCCGGTAGTACAAAAAAATTGGATTTCACCACTAACCTGGTTCTCCTTTTATCGAAATAAGAAGAGAACTTTTATTTTCTAACCCTTAAAGACTTGAGAGCCAAAATATATGCTGAGGGGTAGGAAGAGGCATGAAGTTTTTACATGCCATACTATGCACAGTGCACTTAGTAATGCCTGAACTGCATCTTAGGAAAAGAGATCTTTTTGTTTCTGTCACAGTGTAAGAGATGGAACTTTCCATAAAGAGGCTGATAGAGTGTCAGATAACAACTATCAAAGCTGAATCTCTAAATTAAATGACTCGGTGCTGAATTTCTTTGTCATCCACTTGTGGAAAGGTGAAATACAAATCTCTTCCATTAAAAATAAAGTTGATGTAGTTGTATTTTCCTGGCTTCGATGAATAAAATATTCATTTCAAAG
Source organism: Diadophis punctatus similis (assembly GCA_023053685.1). Classification (NCBI taxonomy): domain Eukaryota; kingdom Metazoa; phylum Chordata; class Lepidosauria; order Squamata; family Dipsadidae; genus Diadophis; species Diadophis punctatus. The sequence goes on from JALIGW010000003.1 coordinate 95,293,621, forward strand.
AAATTCTAAGCTCAAAATATGTTTTGCAAATGAACATTCTTGCCAAAGGGTTTTTTTTTGGGGGGGGGGGTTCGTCTGTTAGACTTTACAGGACAAAGACAATGAAAGAAGAAAAATACTCATATTGCAGTTCAGACACCTAAATTCTGAAATCTTTAGGCACATGTGCTTGCCTATATTTAGTTTTATCCATAATCAGGAGCGCTAGGAGCTCTTTTTAAAAGTAGGGAAAGAATCAAAGAAGGGTATCATGGCATATTCCTCTGTGTTGCTCTGCTTCTCAGAGAGAATAATCGAACACAGAGGCAAATGCTGGATCAAACACCATGCCTCGGTTATGAATATGTTCACATTCTCTATGATGAACAACGAGCTTTCTTTGTTCCCTGCACCACGCCTTAATTTGCAAAACTTCTTTGTCCTCTTTGCTGTAATAAGCACTTAAAGAAATTAGCTTTCAGTCCATCATCTGTATAAAACACCCTCTCCTCCTACCCCAAATGCACATTTTGCTTAGATTTCTTAAATATGCTTAGATGCCTTGCCAAGAGGGAATGGCCATTGCCTTGATAGTCAGCCTTGAACAGACATTATTTGTTCATAGGTTTTGTTCAATTAAGATGGCCCTGGAAATCGCATCCCATGTTCCCTTAATAGTAAGAAGAAAGCACCGTATGATTTAACTAGCATGAATAGACTGTAAGAATGATTCCAATGTTTTGGCTCTGAAAATTTTTGGGGCTTAAAATGCTTCCTCACTGCTAGTTTTTCCTTTACCTGCACAGAGATTGGTCTGTCATATCTTTTGCCCCAAGGCTGAAAAATTTGCAAAGAAGAAAGAACAAGGCATTTCTTTATACTAGCTCTGCCTCCAGTTGCACTGGCTGTGTGCTGTGGTTGCATTTACAGTGTATTTTAGAAGGAACACAGAAGATCCGTGTGTGATACTCGAAGGAGCCTTGTACTCATCTTCCTTCAGCTTACCTGAAGGGTGTGTGTTCACTGATCAGTCAATTGCAGTCGAGGCTCAATTTGAATGGCATCTCCATTCATTCTAAAAAGTTAATTCAGCTCATGGTGGTTTCATTGTATGAACGATAAAGATAAGTGTTTTATGGATGGATATTTATATGGATATTTAAATAAAATAATATCACTACTTAGATATTGTCCACTATTTTTAACAATGTAAATATTGTGCTTTGTATCTTAAGCAGTTTTAACATTAGAACATTCAAAGAATCTCCTGTTGGGATTTCCAGGACTTGAATTGTAATTTACAATTTTTAACAAGGAAAAATAAATAAATGAAGAACTGGATTATCATAACATATTAGAATGTGGCAGATCAGTGTACAACAACCATAAACAAAAGGTAGAATTTGTATTCTCAAATTGTTGCCCAGCATCTATTTATTTTATTCACTTTACAAGCCTTTAAAACAGGAGTCTCCAAACTTGGCAACTTTAAGATTTGGGGACTTCAACTCCTAAAATTCCTCAGCCAACCATGCTGGCTGGGGAATTCTGGGAGTTGAAGTCCACAAGTCTTAAAGTTGCCAAGTTTGGAGAGCCCTGCTTTAAACCACTGCATTTAAAAAGTTACTTTGAGTGCTGTAAGATTCCTTTTCCCCCCAACACTGGTTAAAAGAAATAACATAAACAATAGGAACTTAACAATCCATACAAAATATGTAAACAATTGGAATATAAAAGTCAGTAGTCCAAAATTAAGGTACCTTTTTTAAATCAGAGGGATAAGTCATAGCTGCTGAAACAGCCAAGTTTTTATGGATTTTTCCCAAAGGCAGGATGGAGGGGGTTATTTAAATACTTGGACACAAGCTATTCCAATTTTTAATTTTAAAAAGAGAAGTCAAGTACTGCCAAATTTAGTATCCAAAAGTGTGCCAAATTCAAAATTCTGCCTGATTTTCTCTCACATAGAGTTTTGTATTAACTGTTCCATCATTGTTTAGTGAACATTAGATATTCAACATTTCATGTTACTTACCTATAAAGTTTTACTCTGTTGAAATCACTTTTTTCCCATTAGAATATTGTCAATGCTGGGATCAGTATCAAGTTCCTTTGCACTGGATTTTGTACATGACTCCGATGCATCTAAACTGGATCCATGATATATTGTGGTGGCCACTTTATATTATCTCAGTAGGGTAGGTTGCCTGTACTAGTGAAGGCCTGCAAATGTAGAAGGCCTTCAGCATCTACTCCTTGTTGGTTTTGCAGCAGTTTTGCAGAATGACCTTTATTAAGGAGTCTCCAGAAAGGAACTGCCTGTTTGTATCATGTTTAAAAAGGACTAGGGCTATATGCCCTTGGTATGCTAAATTACTGCATTTGTTAATGATGTCTTTTTTTTAAGGGTACAGCTCATGAATCTACATGATGGGGTAGCATATTTAGATCCAGGGAGGGGAAAAAACTGGAAAGCACAGCTTTCAAGTTCAAAGTTTGAAAGATATTGATGGTAAGGCTGATTCCCCCAAGTGACTTCCATTAAGGCCTTAGATGAAGAGTCATTAACACTGGCATTAACATCCAACAAACAGATTAAAAAACAGCCATCTGGAGCCAAGGGTTAATAACTGTAAGGGAAAACATTTGTTACCTTTCAGTATACAGTGTATGGTAGCATCAGATGTGACCAGTGCCCTTAGCATCAATTGCAGGTTGACTTTCTCAAGCACTCAAATGGTGTGGGATGATAATGGTGACAGATGCTAACTGTAATGATCATCTGTGCAGACATGATGGAGAGGAATGGGCAAAAATAATATTGATGGGACAAACATTTAAGTGCAATCCTCAAAGAGAAGAGGGTGCGGAATAATTCATGAAAACCCTGCTGTAGCCTTTCCATTGAACCCCATTAATTGTCCTTTTCATTTGGAGCACTGCTGTTTTCCTGGGCACATTGTGATTCAATAGAATTGTTTATTTGCATAGAGGAATCTCTCCTATCTTATGGAACTCTATCATCCCCTTTTGTAGTTAATTCTTCTGAATGATTTTATTTTTGCTAGAAGTGGCCAAAGCTGGAGATGTGATGAGATCAAATTTAGTGGCTATTCTGAGTCGTTAAATGCTGAAATAAATGACACTATGTCTACATAGAGGCAACTGATAACAGAAAGTAGGATAAGATTATATAATAGGACTCAAATGGATTTTTTTTATGAAGATAAGATCATACCCAATGGCTTTAAATGGTTATTTTAAACATCCAGTAACTCCATGTACATTTTTAGCCTGGAGTTAGCCTTGTAAGAAAAGTTAATATTCTGGACACATAGTTGATTTATTAAATTAGTGTCTCCATGAATTGGCTCTTCAGCTTCTCTAGTTGTTTTTAGATAAAATTTAATGTTCCCCTGGGTATAAGAACATATGTAAACATGCTGGCTTTCTTAGCTGTGTCTATGCAAAGTTCACATTTCCTTTTAAAAATCATGGATGTGCTTAAGATTTGTTATCTAATCCTTCAAATACTGCTTTAATTACCGTATTTTTTGGAGTATAAGATGCACCTTAGTTTTTGGGGAGGAAAATAGGGGGGAAACAATCTGCCTACCAGGTATTCATCTGGCTAGCGTCCTTAGTCTGGTCAGCTTCAGCACATTATTTTATCCCCCGGTTAGGACTTAAAAAAACCTTCTTCTGAGAGAGTAACAATGAAAGAGCATGCAAGCCAGTAAGAGCTGGGAAGATTGTTAGCACCTGGTTAGGGCTAGAAAAAACTTATTCAGAGCAAGTAGAGCAATGAAAAAAACCCTTCAAAGACTTAGGGCTGGAAAAACAGTCTTCTGAGAGAGTAACAATGAAAGAGCCTGCAAGCCGGTAAGAGCTGGGAAGATAGTTAGCACCTGGTTAGGGCTAGAAAAAAACTTATTCGGAGCAGCTTCAGCACATTATTTTATCTCCTGGTTAGGATTTAAAAAAACCTTCTGAGAGAATAACAGTGAAAGAACCTGCAAGCCAGTAAGAGCTGGGAAGATCGTTAGCACCTGGTTAGGGCTAGAAAAGAACTTATTTGGAGCAAGTAGAGCAATGAAAAAAAATTCTGCAAAGATTTAGGGCTGGAAAAACATTCTTTGGAGAGAGTAACAATGAAAAAGCCTGCAAGGTAAGAGCTGGGAAGATCTGTTAGCACCTAGTTAGGGCTGGAAAAAAAGCTACATTCGAAGTATAAGTAAATTTTCAACCACTTTTAGGGAGGAAAAAGGTGCGTCTTATACTCCAAAAAATATGGTATATATATATATGAATATTACAGTACCATAAAAGTACAGTATAACAAAGAAAAGAAAAAAAGAAAAAATAATTAGAAAAAAGGAAACAGAATTTTGACTTCTGTCCTTTGTTCAATCAAATAATGGCCATCGTATTTCTTACTCTCCCTCTTTAACCCTTTCTAATCCTCAAATCCATAAATCATCAGTTGTCTTTTCTTCTAATTGCAGAAAGTCCAGAGTCCTTCGGGAGTTGGGCGGCCTATAAGATCGATCGAACAAATAAATAAATAAATAAATAAATAAATAAATAAATAAATAAATAAATAAATAAATAAATAAATAAATAAAGTCCATATAAGTTTTCCAGTTTTTTTTAAAAAAGTCTTAATTAGTGATCTGAGGCTTAGATAAATAATAATAACAATAAGCAACTGGAGCATTGGCATAAATTACGATCAATACAGAATGAAAATGAAGGATTTTATGCCTAGGGATCAAGTTAAGAAGAGCTTTTAAAACAATTGGAAGAGACAAATGAATGAAGCAGCACATGCACACACACCAACCTGCCAAATGTAGTTGAAAAGTTCAAAAAGATTGACTGATCTCCATCACTGAATTGGCACACTGGCAAAAAACTGATCCTTTGCTAGCAGCTCATGAGCAAAAACCTGAAGAGGAAAAAGCTTAACAAAGTAGCAGATAAGTTGGAATGAGTGAGTGAATGTGTACACATCATGTGAAGTTCTAGTACCACTTTACAAAGCCTGAGTAAGACCACACTTGGAATACTGCATCCAGTTCTGGTCACTACAATACAAAAAAGATGTTCAGACTCTGGAAAAAGTGCAGAGAAGAGCAACAAAGATGATTAGGGGATTGGAGGCTAAAACATATGAAGAATGATTGCAGGAATTGGATATTTGTAGTCTAATGAAAAGAAGGACTAGGAGACATGATAGCAATAACTGAGGGGCTCCTACAAAGACAAGGGGGTTAAACTATTTTCTAACGTACCAAAAGGCAAGGCAAGAAACAATGGCTGAAAACTACCGGTAATCAAGGAGAGAAGCAACCTAGAACTAAGGAGAAATTTCCTAATGGTGAGAGCAATCAACCAATGGAATAACTTGCCTTCTGAAATTGTGGGTGCTCCATCACTGGGGTTTTTCAAAAAGAGACTGGACAACCATTTGTCTGAAATGGAATAGGGTCTCCTGCTCGAGCAGGGGGTTGGACTAGAAGACCTCCAAGATACCTTCCAACTCTATTATTCTATGTTCTATATGGGCCTGTGTTTATATACCAACAACTTATAAAGTTAAGTCCTGTACTTCTAACAGTGAAATTTGAAAGTTGATATGTTTTTCTGGGCAGAGGGCTACAAAGACTGGAAATGAAACAAGTAATCTCTAGGAAAACTATTTCATTGACCAGAATTTAAGTGAATAAGTTCCATTGATTTTCCAGTTGAAATTAAGACATGACTTTGACCCAAAACTGTTCATTACAAAACAGGTTATGCTTTTTTATGACATCATCATGCAACAAGAAAGTCTTAGCCCTGGTAAATCACTGCTTTGATCTCCAAAACAGATTAGATTTGACTTCTTTGGTTTCCTCTTTAAACTTCAGAGCTGGAGTCAGCTATGTCCATTCCTTTAAATCAAGAGTGTATAACTGTTCTGTGGGAGGGATCACAATTCTGCTTTAATTAATCTCCCAAGGACCATAGATATTATTTTATGAATTAAATTTATATGATGCCTTACTTAAAAATTTAAAACATGAAAAAGTGTTTGCATGTTTAGATGTTGCAGAGATGGGATGGCATCACTGAAAGATTCAAGGAAAAGGTTGCTCCTCCTTTTTTCTTTTTGGAGATTAGGATTTTTTGGGGAGATTTTTAAAAGAAAGGATAGTATATTACACTCATCTAAATGGTGTTGTTGTTGTTGTTGTTGTTGTTGTTATGATTATGATTATGATTATGATTATGATTATGATTATGATTATGATTATGATTATGATTATGATTATGATTATGATTATGATTATGATTATTATACTACAATTGTATCACAGCGGCCAGTTGTTTCGCCGGATTTGGCATTGATTACTAGTCGAGCCCCACCCAGGGGCCTAGGATGTCGTAATGTATTTTCGAAGTATATGTGTGGAACCGAGCAGTACGGCTTTCTGCATTTGACTGATGGTGATTTTGTCAATTTTGAGCTGTTTTAAATGTAATTCCAGAGCTTTTGGGATAGCACCCAGTGTTCCAATCACCACTGGAATTACCACTGCTGGTTTGTGCCATAATCGTTGAATTTCGATTTTTAAGTCCTGGTATTTTGCGATTTTTTTGTGTTCCTTTTCATCAACCTTGCTATCCCCTGGTATTGCAATGTCAATGATAGTCACCTTGTTTTTCTCGACCAGTGTGATGTCTGGTGTATTATGCGCCAGTGCCTTGTCTGTTTGTATATGAAAATCCCACACGATCTTGATCATCTGATTTTCAGTGACTTTTTCAGGCTTGTGTTCCCACCAGTTTGTAGCAGTATGGATGTTATAATTTCAGTGGATCATTTGTGCAACAGAGTTATGCCGTAATTTGTAATCAGTCTGCGCAATTTTCTTGCAGCAGCTGAGCACATGGGCTACAGTTTCATCAGCTTCCTTGCATAATCTGCATTTAGCATCATTTGAGGATTTATCAATTTTGGCCTTTATGGCATTTGTACGAATTGCCTGTTCTTGTGCGGCCAGGATCAATGATTCTGTTTCTTTCTTTAAAGTGCCAGTTGTTAACCATAACCAAGTTTTTTCACTGTCCACTACTACTACTACTACTACTACTACTACTACTACTACTACTACTACTACTATTATTATTATTATTATTATTATTATTATTATTATTATTATTATTATTATTATTATTATTATTATTATTATCTCGTTTATTCATTAAACATGAAACTCAGTCAACTGAAATTTAAAAAAGTGTCACAAATACCACTGACTGGTGCTAATGGTTGATACGGGTTGCTGCCAGTGTCCTAGGTATCTTCTTAAATATCTTCTTAAAATATATGATGTTCCAAGTAGCGCAGTTTTTTGCAGTTCCGCTGGTGTTATTGCAGGACGCTGCAATTTCTTGATGTGTTTTGTGAAATTCTTGGACATGGTACCAAGTGCCCCGATGACAATGGGTATCACTGTTACATAGCCATGTAGTTTCAATGGCCAGGTCGCAATATTTCATAATTTTTTCCAGTTCTTTTTCTTCGACTCTGGCATCTCCTAGTACAGCGATATCAATAAATTGTACTCTTCGGCCCTCGACAACCATGATATTATTATTATTATTGTTATTGTTGTTGTTGTTGTTGTTGTTGTTGTTGTTGTTATTATTATTATTATTATTATTATTATTATTATTATTATTATTATTATTATTATTATTATTATTATTATTATTATTATTATCTTCCATATATCCTACCCAACCTGTTGGTCTTTTGTTTGCCAAATTTAAATGGTAAAGTTAGAGAAGGGGGCTCTGGGGATATCAATGAGGACCCAGATTGTTGGGGGCAATATGCTGAACTCTGTAAACCGCTTAGAGAGGGCTGTAAAGCACTATGAAGTGGTATATAAGTCTAAGTGCTATTGCTAATGCAAGAATGCTAGTTGGCACATACTGTTCTGTTTTTTTAAAGAGGCTATCCTGGTATGTTCTAGTACACTCCCCATTGTCCCTGACTAATAACTGTGTTGGCTTAGGTTAGTGAGAGAATCTTTATGCTAATTTGCATTTATTGTCCTTTCTTATCCACAGAGATTTCAGGCAATACAGAAGATATCCCGTTGGTGCGCTGGAGACAGCAGTGGCTGGAAAATGGCACCTTGCTCTTCCACATCCACCATCAAGATGGCACACCCGTCTCCCCTGGTTTAGAACCCACAGAAGAACCCCAGAGCGAATCAGCAGAAGAAGAGCTACGGATCCTCCACATCTCAGTAATGGCGAGTATCCATTTTGCCCTTAAGTCTAAATAAAATGCTATCACCTTTTACCCAGTAATCCAGGTAAGAATGTTATTGTGTAACAAAGTAGCTGATCCTTTACCTTTAAAAATATGGAAACTCTCTTTCAGGCAAACCATCTGAGCTATTTTACATGATTTTGAGAATAGTGAAGATAATAGCTTACAGCCCTAAAATGTAGTTAGTTAGAGTAGTTTATCACCTAAAATGAAATTGGAAGCAAAGTTGAAGACTGCTTTGCAAGAAAGACATCTGTGGAATTTGAAGTGAAACATAATTTTTGCAATAAGTATTTTAATCCATTACTACCTACCCTTCAGCTGTTTTACACATTTGGCTGATTTGGAACATTGTCTTGTAACAGACTAAATACGGCATATACTGTATTTGCTATACTAGGTGCCAGAGAAGAAGACCATTTGTTATGTCATATATCTTTTTATGGTGGTAAATTTATTTGTTGTCTTGGTTTACAGAAGTATTGATATGTAAAAAGATTGTACTAAATTAAGTTAGAATAGAATAGAAGGGACCTTGGAGGTCTTCTAGTCCAGCCTCCTGCTCAAGCAGGATAACCTACCGTATTTTTCGGAGTATAAGACGCACCGAAGTATAAGACGCACCTTAGTTTTGGGGGAGGAAAACAAGGAAAAAAGGCCTCTGCCTCCAAGCAATTTGCCAAACAGCAAACAGCACAGATGATATACACTGTTTGCTGTGTATTTCTGTGCATGTGTGCCTGACCCATAGAAATAGCAAAGAATTGGAGAAATGTACATTATGCCAGAAAGTTTTCTTAAATATAGTCACACTAACTCCTCCCAATTATTTAAATAGATCTACTGCAAGGTAACTAAACTCTTAATACTAAACAGGACACTGTTACATTTCATACTATACTTGTACAGAGCTGTTAAAATTAATTAAAATTTCTGGAAGTATACATTATTCTCTATTATTTAAAAGAAGATACAATAGCACTGGGCCTCTTCAGAGCAAGCATTTATTTCAAAAAGCTTCTTTATTTTGTTAAGTTGTCTAGAGGTCTCCAACCTTGGCAACTTTAAGACTTGTGGACTTCAACTCACAGAATTCCACAGCCAGCAAAGCTAACAAAGCTAGCTGTGGAATTCTGGGAGTTGAAGTCCACAAGTCTTAAAGTTGCCAAGGTTGGAGACCCCTGGCTCTAGAACAATAATAAAGCAGTCTTTAAAAAATAAGCCTAATAATTTGAACATTCTACAGACATTTATAGTTATTCACTTACCCCCTTCCATCCAGTTCAGCAAAAAATAAAAATCTGCTGTGTCTCTCCCAGCTATTTGCCTCTTTGTAGTTAGTTTCACTTTCATTTTCCCACGTGGCAAACCTAATCAGCTGTAGATCGGGAAACTGCTACTGACTTGCTTGGCTTTACAGGCTCTTCCCTCTTTCCTGCAAGCAGGTAAATTGCTGGAAGACAGAGGCCAAAGGGTGGGGGTGGCTGGGTGGGTGGGGCTGCATTCAGTGTATAAGACGCACCCAAGTTTTCACCCTCTTTTGGGGGGTAAAAAGGTCCATCTTATACTCCGAAAAATACGGTATACCATCTCAGACAAGTGATTGTCTAGTCTCTTCTTAAAAACCTCCAGTGATGGACTAATGGGGGTCCCTGGTGAAGAAAAGTTTGAGAACCACTGGCTTAAGCTAACCACAGCGACTGCCAACATTCAGCCTGAAAGAGGGGGACAACAAAGAGTAAGGTTAGGCTCTCTGGTAGAAGCAAGAGACTTTTGGTTGAAAATGTGCTTCTTTGAGCTCCTGTTTCACATGTCTCACCACAGTTTATTTATAAAGAATGGATATAAACACGTCTTAAGTGTGCAGGTTTTCCCGATCCATTGCTCAGTTCTGGACTCCAAAAGGACCCTGATAGGATGGTCTTCACTATCTTGAGCAGGAGAAGAATCAATCATCAAAAATAGGAAAATGCAGTTTTGATAAATTGTATATTGACATAGTACTGTTTTGTTTACAATTAATGCCTGATGCAGTTTTCAGTCAATAAGAAGTCAGCAGACAATAATCTATAAGGTAGATCTTGACTTATGACTGTAATTGAACCAGGAATTATGGTTGTAAACCATGCCAGTCATTAAGCAGACCATCACATGACTGATGTAATTTTACAAGATTTTCTTCTGTGGTGGTCATTAAGCAAATCACCACAGCTATTAAACAAACACTGCAGTATTTAAGTGAATCCATTGTCTACACAATGGGCATTTTTTGCTGAAAACTGGAAGTAAATGCTGGTTTCCAACATAGCAGTCATAAATTGCAGTTACATGAATGCAGGGTTCTGTAACCATGTGACCTGGTTACTGAGTGCCCAAAATGCAGTCACATGACTGTGGGGAGGGTAGCCACCAGAACTTTGAATCCGGGTTGTAAGTACCTTTTTTAGGATCTGTCATAATTTTGAACAGTCCTATAAGTCAAGGACTTTAACTCAGAGGTTAAAATCCAACCTTCTCATGACAAAGTATAAATAAATAAAAAAACACAACCTAGAAGGCATGTCGTGAAGATGGTCCATGATTCTAGGAACTAAGTAAAAAGACAATGAAATAACTGATACAATTATTACATCTGTTGCTTCTATCATCTGACTGTATTGTTGAGAAATATTCATAAAATGGACTTCTGTTGTTCTTCTGTTGTTCTTCTGTTGTTCTTATATTCCAGTTTGTTCTAATTTAAATAAGTTCTGAAAGTCTGATTCTTCCCCCCCCCCTCATTTGGATTCAGGGGTTCCCAGTGGTGGGCTTCAAATAATTTAACAGCTGGTTCTCTGCCCTAATGACCAGCTGGTAGGTGTGACTGGGTGGGCGTGGGTGGGTGGGCGTGGCCAGGGGGTGTGACAGCACTCCGCGTCCTGCAGCACTCTGCCAGCCAAAACAGGGCACGGAGGTTAATTACAAAATGTGGGCTTTGCTTTCTGACATCCAGATCCAGCGAGCAAGGGGTGTGAACTGCAGAGAAAATACACCTTTGTTTGATTATGAAGATATATCCCCAAAGTCAGATGTACACTAAATGTAGACTCTTTTAGTTACACACCTCCCCAACAAACAGCAAATTTTGAAGCTCCAGGTAAAGAGGATTCATTTTAGGATGAGTAACCACAGTTTGCATGTTGGAGGTTACTAAAGGAATGCTGGGAAACTCTGTATTTTAAAGAACATTTGAGGGAGGGGTGCAGAATAGCCCTTCTCTGCCTGAGACTGTAGAGAGTCGGCACCAATCAAAACACTTTTTGTGAAGCAACTGATCAACACTGATAGGGTAAGGCACTAGTATATGAAAATAAGAGCAAACTCCACTCCCTTCTAGTACTGATGAGATTACCTAGTTTGGTAATGAACTAGGTAATGAGGTTACCTAACTTGGCAAGAAAACAACCAAGCTCAGAGAGCACCAAGGAACCCACAGTTCAACCCTGAGCTACAAATATTCTCTTCTATCAATAAACACTTTTTGGTTAGAGGGACTCAGAGCCTGCGTTATATAAGATGGCTCCCAGTGGATTTCGTTCTAAATTTTGATATTATTCCGGTAAATAAGGAATGTAGAATTATAATGACTGAGTATTTGATCCTTTATACATCCAAAAAATACAAAGCTAAGGGATAAACAAATAAAAAACAGATTTGAAAAAAGAAAAGGCTCAGGAAAGAAAAAGAGTGAAAGTGTAAGAAAGAAAGAGGAAAAGAAGGAAAACTGAAAATGCTGATCTACAAATAGGGATTTTTCCATTCCTCTTTTACTGGTTCCTACTTACATATGAGCAATCATAATGCAAAATCCCCCATTTCAAACTCACCCCACAGTAATGATCCCAACTATTTTCCTGCACCAACCTGGAAGCCAAAATGGGGCACGGGGGTGCGCAACGCTCTCCCGTGCCCTGTTTTGGGCCTGGAAGGCCTCCTGCACCACCCTGGAAGCCAAAATGGGGCATGGGGGGGAGACTCCTCAGAGGGGCGGGGCTGGGTGGAGCAGGGCCAGCCAGAGGTGGGATTAATCGGTTCTCCGAACCGGTAAAAAACCTAACAATCGGTTCGCCTGAACCGGTGCGAACCGACTGCAGCCCACCTCTGGGGGTTCCCCTTTTGACTGTTAATATGCTTTGTTTTTCAGATAAGGGGGCATTCCATTTATTTGATTAGATAGTAATATTTCTTGATTCTAATTTTGCACAGGAGAAATTATCTTAGCCATTGATAGGTTCAGGTTTCAGATTTTATAGGAAGTGAACATTGATTACTTTTGTACATATACTGCACAGTATCTGAAGTGTATTGGTCATGGCCTCCATCCTGCCGGCACTATTTTTGTTCCTCTTATTGCAAGAAAGGAAGTACACCTTGTACTTCTTGTATAGAATTGATTGGATACCAGCCAGTCCACTATTGTTGTTGCAGACTGTTGTTATGCAACCACTGAATTTCTTTTGGAATAGATTGTTTAATCCAAACAACCAGCAGGGAGAGAGAAAAGAGACCTGTGGCTCAGAAAGGAGAATGAAAAAGACTACTTACCTGTTGACTATTTTGGCCTCAAATCTTTTGGCAAATACAATATTTATTTTTTAAAAAATTTCTTCCTCACTATTAACAAGTGTTAGGCTACTTCCAGCTTGTGAGCAGAATATTGTTCTAGAAGACAGAATGCTTGCAAGGGTAAAAAAAAAAGGTCAGTTTTAGAGCTTGAGTAGGAAATGTAGTTGCAGTTTTGCTTACTCTGGTGTACATTTATTGCTTTGCATTTTTCTGTCTTCCTTATTGACTTGTTAGTAGGCTAATATAACATGGGGTCTTTCTGAATTAATTGAATTAATTTCCAAACTCTTTACCCTTTGTTATGGGTAGTGGCATATTATTAAAACTATTCATTCTCCATGTAGCTCACATCTTTACTATAAAAAATAATAATAATATTAATCATATGTTTATCTTCCCAATGCATTTATCACTGCAGCAAATTTTATCTCTCACTCAAATGGGCATGGAGTTTTGAGTCTATAGAGTATAACAAATGGGATTGTGAACAGCTACGTGGTCCCTTTGACTGATTTCTACCCAAAAAAATTGAAAGTGGAAAGGGAGGGGAGGAGAGATGGTCAGAGAAATAAATCACTAGCTATGTTATAATATGTTAAAATGTATAAGGAAGAAATAAATGGGCCATGTATAAATATGTCAGTTTTGTCACTCGCATAGAATGCCATATATAGTATCATGATAGAATGACATACAATTTTATGTCATAACTTTGTGTAATTTAACATCATGAATGATGCATTCAAAGCAGGCCAAAAAGAAAAGTTAGTTCAGAAAAAATTCAGTTTATACAGCATGTGTAAAACTACTACCAGAATGAAGAGTTTGAAGACATTAGTCTCTCAATGAAAAATGGTTCCCAAAACATGTCATAATTCTTAGATACTGTATATTGGATGTGTCAATGCCATTCAATGGGAAAAATGCCAGGAGGTATGAGAAAAATGCCAAGGTAGATTAGGATTGACTAAGCTTTGATGGACTGTTGAAGTCTTCCTTTTTGGAAGAAACAGATTATATGGTAACTGTAGCCCTTTGTAGTCATCAAATAGAATATGGGACCATATGCAATGGGCGTTCTGCTCCAATTCTTTCAAAACTCAAGCCTAGCTTGGCCAACCTGACTTTGAATTATGTAGGATGTGTACAGTACATGAATGAAGCTTTTTGCTCAAGCGAACAATTGAAGTTGTAAACCTGTATGTGTTTTTGCAGTTCTGAATCTCTGGATAAAAAGCATGTACCAGAGGTGTCATAAAATCTCTTTTTTCTACCCTTTGTTTGACATGCTGTTGAGAAAAAAGAAACAAGATTAGTGTTGAAGAGGTAGAGCTTTCCTTCTTAAGTGAGGCTGAAGAATCCTACACTTTCTTTTGCAAGCAAAGGATAATTAGCAGGAGTCAACATGGCATCAGACAGCCCTGATATCGAGGACGAGGCTAGTTAATGAAGCCTGCTTTAATGAGAACGTCAGTATCTCTCTCAGATTGCTGCAGGAATGGGCTTTCTTCTGTCACGTTTTGCTTTTGATTAGTTCTGGAGAAAAATTAATAATGGCAAAAACAAAACTGCAAGCAGAATTTAGAGACTTTTTTTAACCCCAACCAGGCTGCCTGCTAACTGTCTGAAAGAGTCCTTAAGTATGTGCCCAAGCCTTCCTTAAAATAAAGGACAAGAGACCATCTTGCAATCCAGTGCTGAGTTTTACCTCATAATGTCTATGCACAGAAGTTAATTTATTTTTCCACTTTCTCTTTCTGTTTTCTGTGTAATGGTACTGTCTTACCATTATGCACTTGGCTTTTCTTTCCTCAGAAAAATGGGATAAATGATACTGCTTTCTATCTCTGTATTGCGGGCTAGTATTATTTAGATCTATTATTAAATCCACATCACAATAAGAAATGGAACATACTTATACTGTGTGTCTTCTAGCCTCTGTTTTGAATTAGGTAAAGTGTTGCATTATGTGATACTAGCTATGTTTGAAGATGGGAAAACAGAGAGAAACTGCTGTTTTCAGTCCATCAGTATGGCACTGTTTTGGAAATAAAATGGTGGCAAGATAACTTCCTAGGCTGTCCTGAAATTACAAGTATGATTTCAATTAGAAAATAATTGGTCTACTATGCAGGTATAGGACAGAGCAAATTAAATAGCAGAAGGTGGATTGGACTTGACCATTGTAATCAGAGATGACTTCCAAAGTGTGAGGGAGAAATGTCTACTCTCCTGATCAGCACTCTGGACATTGGAGGTTGATGGAACCATCTCATGCTTTCTCTCAGTACTTTTGGGCTGGCATCTTCAACAACCATTGAGTCTTCACCTTTGAAACAGACTGTCTGCCACATCCGACCAAAACTTAAAAGGGATCCTGCATTAGGGGGAAAAAGTGATTCTCCATATTAGTGGAGACAACATCCAGGAATGTGTTAACTCCGTCTGTAATCTGATAGCATTGAGTCTGCAGTTTGAGATGACACGCCTCCTCCGCTTGTGTCTCCACCTTTTAGACCCAGTCTTCGCTTGGACAAGATGTGTTTTATAGCTATCCCATTCTTGAATGCTTATCCATAAAATAATTACATCTTACTTCAACCAAGATTGCAGCGGCTCCCAGCTTAGGCTGGTTGAGCTGCTCTGTTCTTCCAGCGTGAAGGGCTCTCAGCCTGATCATACTGGAGCTGCCGGATGGCAGCGGGATCGAGGCAGCGCGCACGAGCCTGGCTTCTCAGCACTTGCTTGGGGCACAATGAAACCGCGCCATTGGAGTGGCGTGAAGGAGGAGAGCTGCGGCGTCATTTGAAGCCATAGCCATGGCGGCCACACCCCGAGATCTTTTAAGTCCTTAATGATCTGCCTGCTTTTTCCTTAAGTGTAGCAAGCAGAAGGGACTAATAATGCATGCTTATACACATACTATGAGAATTCATTTTAATTCAGTGGAATTAACTATTTGAAAGGTAGGTTGGTAGATAGGATTGCATCCTTACTTTCAGTAATACTCTGTCTGCTCAAATAATTAAATTGACCTGGTAGATGCAGGAGGAAGTGTGGAAATTTTGGGATAACTCCTTTAGATGGAAGCTGGGACTTAACCTGACAGAGTGTTCTGCATACAAAATATTGAACAAATGACAAGAGAATAAGCCTACTCTATACAGATGAATCAGACATCTCAGAAAGAAGACCTGAAAAATAAAACTTGGATTTTTATTTTTTATTTTCTAAATTAGGAGGAGAATCCAGTCAGGTGAGTTCACACTTAACTTTTTAAATTGATTATAGGTTTATCTTTTAATTTTCATACAGTATTTAATTGAGAAGCCCTTCCTTCCTTCTCTTTACAACATAGTTATTTAGTATGTCATTCACAACTTGTATTGATCCACCTTATAGAATTCTGAAAATTATGGAAATATAAGATATTGTTGCTGTCAGTGACTGTCACAAGTGAGATCCAATTCATTCATTCTAATATAAATCGTTTTCCAAAATAGTGGAATTTTAAAGCATTGCCACTAAGTATGAAAAAAACCCCACATCTCTTATGCATTAAACTTTAAATAATTTTTAGAAAATGATATTTTCTATGAATATTATTTTCAATATGAGTTTAATATGAAGTGTGAAATAATTCCCAGATTTTGGATGAATACAAAACTATGCATTTAAATTATAGTCCAGGAATAGTTTCCAGTTAAAACTCTGTGTCATATTTATTTTTAAGATACAAAATTAATTTGAATCTCAAAGCATTCTCCAGTACCATTAGGTTAATCATTCTTTCAAAGAGAAATAACCAAGTTTTCAGTAAAAAGTATATAATATTGTAAAGGTGACACAGAATTTAGTTCAAAATGGAAATCATTCAATATACGGATTCATGCCTCGTACAAAATTTGAACGTTTCAATATCTATATTTCAATTTGATGGGATACTTAAGTCAGAATAAATTATAGGTTTTGGCTCAATCTACCGTGTGTGTGTGTGTGTGTGTGTGTGTGTGTGTGTGTGTGTGTGTGTGTGTGTGTGTGTGTGTGTGTAGACAGAGACAGACAGACAGACAGACAGACAGACAGAAATAGAGAGCACACTTTATTTAGTGATTCATACTGTATTGACTGTAGGTCTTGTTTACCCTTGAGCAATATGTTATATTCAATTATTTATAAATAATTAATAAATAAACAAACAATATAATAGAAATAATATCCTAATAATATTAGATCTCTTATTTACTTACTTGTGTTCAGCTTTTTTATTCTCTTTACTCTTGTATAATATTGTTTATTATTTTCTTTCAAATGTTTATTTTAAAAAGAAAAAAGTAAGATACTTGGCTCACTGTGGATTAGAAACTCATTTGTTATTGCTTCAGTAATACCACCCACATTGGTTCTTCTAAGTTAATTAGTTTGTGGAATAAGAGTCAGTGTAAGTAAATAAGTTTATTGTTGTAGTCACGGGATGTAATAATGTAATATAGCATAAAATATAGTAAAACAAACTGATAATAAAATAAAGAAATAAAAAGAGTATTGGATGCAAACAAAGTAAGTCACGGTTATGATTAAGAACTTAAATATTTCTTTCTCACCTTAAGTGACAAAGCAAAAAAATGGTAACCTAACTACCAACAGTATGAAACATGCCTATGGGAAGGTTTGTTTAAGGTTTGAGCCTTTAAAATTAATTTACCATAAATAATTTGTCACCTTATCCGGAAGATGGGTGGCATATAAATTTAATAAACAAACAAACAAATAAATTTGGCCTTGATCTCATTGTAAATGGGGACAGTGGAAGACACAATGAATCATGCCCTGCATTTGATTGATGTCACAAGAACACAGATGCTGTTTTAAAGAATGCTGACAAAATCGGTCTTTGAGATATGCCAAAGTGATGCAAATGCCCTTCCTGGTGGTGGTAATAGATATTGGGAGGGGCTTCTGTGCTTCTTATATTGATGAAAGATGAGAATTTGGAAGGTGTACAGGTAGCCCTCAACTTACAATCATTTGTTTAGCGACTGTTTGAAGTCACTGTTGCACTAACAAATGTAACTTACGACCAGTCGTTGCAGCTGTGACCTTTGTAACATCCTCATGGTCACATGATTCAAAATGTGGACACTTGACAACCTGCCTTAATTTACAATGGTTGCATGTGTCAGGGTCACGTGTTGACCATTTGCAATCTTCCCACCTGGCTCCCCACAAGCAAAATCACTGGGGAAGCTGGATTCGCTTAATGACTCCATGATTCTTTTAACAATTGCAGTGATTCACTTAACAACTGTAGCAAAAAAGGTGATCGAATCAGGCATGACTCACTTAACAACAGCCTTGCTTAGCAACAGAAATGCAGTTGCATATGTAATGGCATCCTTTTTTTTATTTTTAAAAAAAGCCTATTTCTAGTAACAGTTCTCTGTTCCAAAAACTAAGTTCTCCCAAAGGGGATGAGAGTCGTTGTTTTGCATATTGGTTTTGTGTGGATAATGTTTCTGGTCTAGAATACATGTACATATCTGTGGAAGAAAATTTGCATTTTTCAAAGTGTAACAAGCTGTTGCTAGGTGACAGTATTTGCCATTGCATAAGTTACAGCCAGCAGCCAGTAAAAGTTTGTATCTTTTAGATTGTCAGTAAAATTAAAATACACCCAGGTTGCATAAACCTTCTGTATCAGTTAGCGATTTATTATAAAAGAGTATTGGAACTGAATTTTAACAATATTATTAAGGAAAACACCATTTGTTTTGCAGTCATAGCTATAATTGGTGATAGTAAACCATGTCACTTTCAAGCCATCATTATTATTTCAAAATGTTCTAGAATTAACATTTGTATAGAACAAATATTCTAAAATTGTATTTCTTTGTCTTTTATGTTTCTCCTTTGCATACTATATTTATCAGTGACCATAAATAAAAATATTCCTTGGGGAAAAAACATGAATGAATAGTAGCAAACTTCGATGTTTGGCATATTGTGTTACAGATAGTCCTTGACTTACAACCACAATTGAGCCCAAAATTTCTGTTGCTAAGTGATACAGTTGTTAATTGAGTTTTAGCACATTTTATGACCTTTCTGGCCACAGTTGTTAAGTGAATCAGTGCAGCTGTTAAGTTACTAACACAATTGTTAAGTGAATCTGGCTTCCCCATTGACTTTGCTTGTCAGGAGGTCGTAAAATGTGATCACATGAGCCCAGGACACTGAAACCGTCATAAATATGAGTCAGTTGCCAAGTGTCTGAATTTTCATCACATGATCATCAGGATGCTGCAACAGCCATAAGTGTGAAAAATGGACATGAGCCCCTTTTTCAGTTCCATTGTATATTTGAACGGTCACTAAATGAACTGTTGCAAGTCGAGGACTTCCTGTATTTGAGTAAGTTGGTTTCTTCTTAACATCTGCAATCTGTGGTTATAGACTAAACTTTGATATGCACTTTCTGAACAATTCCAATTTGAATACTAGCTCAATTTCTGCATCGGTTTCAAATACAATTATTGTACTATAAATTATTTTTATACATTGAGTTCCAAATTGAAGCTGAACAGAATCTGTATTTAGTACATATTGCAAAATGTACCGGTAGATGCAAACCCTAGACTCAAAACGCAGTTCAGCTCAAGGCAGCAGGAGACAAACCACTCTGTAACATGATTTGCAGTCAACAAACGTTTTTCCAGATTTTTCATTGGCATCTTTCAATCAGGCAAGAATAGGAAAGAAACAGGAGTATGCAGGGTACTTGATTGCAACATAAGCAACGTAAACAACACCAAATTCATCAAGTCCATGAACAACACCATGAAGTCTTTATAGTAGAACATTTAGAATCCAAAATCTTACCTTTTAAAATTCTTGGACGTGTTCTTTTCGCTGTCCTTGTTATTTTTACTGCTGTCTAGAAACTCTGGAATCAGATGTTAATCAATCAATCAGTCAATCAATCAACCAGCAGACATTAAATATTGTTTAATATTCAGGGCATTAATGACAAACTAAAGAACACCAAGCCTAGCAGTCAATTGAAACAAAGAAGCTGCTTTATGCCTGTTTAAATACAGGCTGGCCCTAAAACATGGACAGAATGCACCAATAGTAAATCTTTAAAAGTTAGAGCAGCAACAGTGGTATGAAGGCAGCCATAGTTGAAGGAATCATTTGGTTCTTTGATTGCCTTTGGGATATCCTAGCTTTCAGAAGGTACTCATTTGCAGTCAAGAGCACCATCAGATCACATAGACACTCTTGTGACATGTGGCTTTGCAGTTATCTTTTAGAAAGTTCAGTGAATTACATCCTTTGCAGCTGCCACTGTTACAGGTTTTGTTAATAAAAATAGCCATTTAATGCAGATATCGTTAAAGCTCCTCATCCACTACTGACCACAGGAAGTATATTCCAAGATCACACATGGTTTTGCAGTGACTTCTTGCTTCTTGCAAATTAAGCCCTGCAGGTATGCTAAAGCAAATTTGTGATATCTGAAACTATTTTGAAATACAGTGGTAGAGTTCAATTTATTTTTTGAACTGACTAGTCAAAAAGAAAATCTGAAAGTACCAAGCAAGAATTTTTGAATTTTTTTAAATTTTGTGCTTCTTTCCTAGGAGAAATATCTCTATTGGTATTTTATGGATATCTTTGAAGCAGAAATAAATGGGCATGTGAACCTCATTTACTGTGCCTATTGCACACATGATTTGAGCACCATTTTGGATTCAGATGTCACATATAGCAGTGGCGATTGCCATTATTTGATACTGTGTATCTCATTTTAATCTGACCACGTAGAAGTCCAAAAATGTTTTGTCCTTCTGACATAATATCATTCAGAATTAAATTGTGGCTATGCAGCAGAGTGAACATAAATAACCCTTACCTGTATGTGCTATAATTTTACCTTGGACAGCAGTATGCAACTCATTTGGAGTTACAGTCCCCCCCCCCATAGGCCTCAAAATTTTGACTTGCCTAGTAGTCCATTGTACTTTTAACGGTATTAAAAATGTTGTGTCTTACTATATTGTATTCTTTTATTTCTAAAAGACTGAACTACTCTGTTTTTTATCTTCAGGGATTCACTTAAAGGTCTAAATGTCAAAATAAAGAAATATAATAAAAGAAAGACTATAGAAGTAAGTAGAGTAATATAGAAGGGCGTAAAAAAAGAAATAAAGTGATTTGGATCAACTAGGTCTTGGCTAAAACCAGTTAGGGTCTGAGGCTAAATAATAGACCTTTGGAACTGTGGTAATATAGTTAATAGAGAACAGATTAGCAATTGAACCAAGACAAATTAAAGTAGAGATGGAGGTCAAGTAAGAGAACAAAACTGGAACAAAAAATAGTAAGCAAAATGAAAGGCTTGAGATAAGGGAGGAGGAGGAAATCTAACTAAATCTAGTTTATTTCACCAATTTGCTACACCTTTCTGTATCCTGTCCTTGCAAGACATTGTTACTTCCATCCGCCCATGCACTGTTGTTCTTCCCTTTCCTCCAAACCCGGCCAGTCTTTCTGGATATATTTATTTTGCAGTTCAATCCATGCTCATTACCTTTACATGATCAAGTCACTTCAATGTACTTTTTTTCATTGCTCAGTTACAGTATGTTCATATTGAGCTGGAATGATTCATTCCCTATCCTTTCTTGACCATCACTTCTATTTTTATCACACATACTTCAGAAGCCCTTTGCCACTTCATAAAATGTTGATGTTTAATCTGATATATGCACTTCTTATTTTTATGTAACATTTTTGAACACAGATATTTTATCTCCTTTTGATACTCATTTCCCACAAATGATCATAAACTGTCTGCTATTTTTCTGACAGCATTTGGCCATCCAGGTAGTCGCTGACTTCCAACCATTCATTTCGTGAATGTTCAAAGTTACACCACCATTGAAAAAATTGACTTATGACCAATTTTCACATTTATGACCGCTGCACCATTCCCATGGCCGTGTGATTTGGGTGCTTGGCAACTGGCATGCATTTATGATAGTTAATCTTGTCCCAGGGTTCTGTGATTACCACTTCCCAGCCAGTTTCTCCTTCAGTTTTGATACATTAATTTTCACATTCATTACCCTTGTTGCTATATATAGTCTACTTAAGTTTGCTGCTAATCATCAGCCAATAATATGGTATCAACTACATACAAAAAGCACAAGTACATTCATATCCCCAGCCAACAGGCCACATGTATGATACATTGAATAACTAAGGAGGCATCAATTCTGCTTAATGATCATTAGATACTTCAAGTGGCAAACTTTTGGCTCCATATGGACACAAAATATTCCAAAATTCAGGCTTTTCTTTTAATATAGTTTTTCCAAATCAAGAAATGCATAATTATTTTTCACATTTTTACATTTCTTAGGGATCTGCTGAATAGCAAATATTTACTGCCTGGCAGAATGCCTTACCACATTTCTGTAGTTTTATTCATTGTAACTTTTTGTGCCCTTTCACTCAGAATACTGTTAAACACTTTCTGAGGGCACAATTAACGAACTAACGTCCCTGTAGTTTTTACATTTGCCCTTGTTAACTTTCCTTTTGCAAGGGAAATGATAATGGCATTCTTCCAGTTTTTAGACACACATTGAAACCAGGGGTGGGTTCTAACTTACCTCGCTGCCGGTTTGCTTCCTCCCGTGCTTCATGGCCATGCCTCATGGGCGCACACATGCGCAGTGATGAAAAAAAATCTCAGCTCCAAAAAAAGCCAAAAACAAGATGGCAACACATGCGCAGTGCCGGAAACTAGGCTACTGCACATGCTCAGAAGAAAAAAAACAGAACCTCCCCAAAGCCCCCACCCCCCCAATTTTTTTAAAAAGATGGCGCTGTCCACGGACTGGCACCGATCGAACTGGTTCTGTGATATCATCGTGACATCACCAGCGGGTTGCTACCAGTTCGGGCGAACTGGTCCCAGCCGAGAGGAACCCACCTCTGATGGAGACACTTTACAAATGTCTCACATTCCATTAGTAAACCATGTCCATATTTACATACAGTACCTGCAGTTTCGCCATTCTTCAATATTCTCATAACATTTATGATTTAGTTTGCATCATTTTTTTCTGGGACATGAATATTTATACAATTAATATAACTCTACACTTCAATATGTCATTAGCATATTGATCTTAATTGACTTATCCCAGGATTGCCTCACTTCGGTTTCATTCATAATAACACTGTTCTACAGGTAAAAAGTTGTGAGCATGAAAACAGCTGTTCTTATATAATTTTGGGATGCTAAAAACAAAAATAACATTTAAAAATGTATATTGGCTCTAGTTTCCATGATATAAGCAACCAAATAATGAAGTAAGGTTTATAAAATGCATGATGCAATTTACACCATAGATTACATAGTCAGATTGGTGACCAATAGAAAACCGCCACGCGTACCAAGATGATGCAATATTAGCTAATATTACGTCACCAAATTCTATAAAAGTCACAGTACCTGTTGCTTGGCGAGTTAGACAGCGTCTTTAAACCTTGTTGTATGCTAGTAAATGCCTCAAACCTGTTTAAATAAAGCAGACAATTTCTGCTATATTTGCGGTGAAGTTACTTTTGCATCCCAAAAACGAAGGATCACAACCGTGATTAAGAAAGCCTACAATTTGTATTTCGGTTGCAAAATAGAAGACCAGGACAAAAACTGGACGCCACACATATGCTGCAATTCATGTGGATCGAGACTTGTCCAATGGTTGAATGGAAATAAACCTTCTATGCCTTTCGCAGTGCCAATGATTTGGAGAGAACCAACAGATCATGTCAGTAATTGTTATTTTTGTATGGTGCCTCCAATTGAGAAAGGTCTTACTAAGAAAAAAAAGTTGTTTGTGCAGTATCCAAACATTCCATCAGCAATACGTCCAGTACCTCATGGAGAAGGATTACCAATTCCAAAAGCGCCTGAATCTTTTGTAGTTGAGTCCAGTGAGGAAAAACCTCAGGAAACTTGTAGTGATGAACCAACAGCCTTACATGACCCGAATTACCTGCCATCCACATCCGCTGAACCGCACCTCATAACACAGATGGAATTGAATGACCTAATAAGAGATCTGGATCTTCCGAAGAACAAGGCAGAGGTTTTAGGTTCAAGACTAAAGCAGTGGAATCTCCTGGCAAGTGATGTTCGTACATAAAAATAAATGAAGGAATTTTTGTTGGCCCACAGATCCGAGAACTTATTAACGATGATGAGTTTCTTTCTCTGTTGCATGGCAAGGAAAAGACTGCGTGGATAGCATTCATGTCAGTGACATCAAATTTTCTTGGAAACAATAAAGCAGCACAAGGAAGTGGTTGAAAAACTCATCCAGGCCTACAAAAATCTTGGTTGTAACATGTCCTTAAAAATTCATTTTCTACACTCTCATCTGAATTTCTTTCCATCAATTTGTGGAGCTGTGAGTGACGAGCATGGGGAGCACTTCCACCAAGATGTTGCAGCTATGGAAAAAAGATATCAAGGTAAATGGAGCCCATCAATGCTTGCAGACTACTGTTGGACAATTGTAAGAGACAATCCTTTCCTTGAATACAAAAAAAAAGTCAAGAGAAGCAAAAGGGACACAAACTGAAGGCAAGATTAATGAGAAATTTAAACTTTTGAACATTTTAAACTTGTTTACTAATTTAGTTTTTCTTGATAAACATATACAATAGATTATTTCATGTATTCACTGTTGTGAATATAATTCACTTAATTTTAATAAAAATATATGGGTTTATATATACATATTAATTTTGGTGCATTATTTGCCTATTACCTGTAGTTGGAACATGTAAAATGTCCGTTGCATGAAAACTAGAGCCAACTAACAAATTTCATTATTATGTTTGAATTCAGCATGTGAAATTCATTAAGAAATGGCACATTTCATTTCTGAAACTACAAAAAATTGAACAGTGTAATTGATCAATTTTACTTACTTCAAATCATTTTCATATCCATCAAAATTTTTAATAAATAAAATCTTTAATCTTAAATGTTTCCTACTTTCTTTGATTACATTGCTGCAGTTTTTTCTTACTGTACTAATCATACACTGTTTTTCTCTCATAATATTTCCAGCAATCATTCTAATTTGTATGCTTTTTATTCATACAATCTTTTTGCTTCTTCATTCCACTGAGCATCCTTTTTGTTCTTCCCATTAGTGTAAATCAGAGATGTCAAACTCAAGGCCTGGGGGAGCCGATCAGGTCTGCGGGGTGCTTAAATATGGCCCATGGGGGCCGCCCTGGAAACAGCGAAAATGGAGCTCAGGAGGGCCATGTACAGCCTGTCCAGGTTCTGTTTTCAGACATGACGGCCTCCTGCAGCCCTCTGCCAACAAAAATGGAGCTTGGGGAAGCTGTATGTGGCCCACCTGGTCTCTGTTTTCAGCTGTGACAGCCGTGACAGCCTCCTGCAGCCCTCTGCCGCACGCGGCCTCCTCAAGCTCCGTTTTCACTGGCAGAGGGCCACAGGAGGCCATCGTGGCCAAAAATGGAGCCTTGATGAGTGACGTCAAGCTGGCCACAGCCACCCTGGCCACATCCACCCCGGCCCCCCAAGGTCAAACACAACCCTAATGCGGCCATCAATGAAATTGAGTTTCACACCCCTGCTGTAAATCCTCTCACGTTTGTGTGGATTCAGTAACAGAATTATTTTCACTTTGTTCCAGGCAGTTTCCATATTCTCTTTCCTTATGGCTACTTCCACTACTCTGTTGGGTAATCATCTTCTAATATGTCCCCCCCCCACTCAGGAGTTACAGTTCACTTTCCTGCAGCCATTCTTCTTTAATTCTGTTCTTCCGTTGCCAATTTTTTCCAAGGTCGTATAATCAGAACCCCTCATCACTCTTGTATCTTTCACTGATTCTCTCATTCTTTTCTCATCAAATCTGTAATGCTTTTAAACTGATGCTCTTTTATCATTTATATCTATGAATAGAATTATGCTTACATGAACCATTTGGAGCAAAGAGCCTCTTCTAAGCAGATACTTGGAAGAGGCTGTTTAGTATCTAGTGACTAGATACTAACTAGTCGCTAATCTCATTCATTCTTGGGTCTCTGAAAACCCAGTTTTTCTATATTCTTTTGTCTCTTTCTAAGTTGTTTATATCTCCCACAATAATATTTTCCTCTGCATCACCTAAAACTTATTCCTGATTGTTCTGTTATCACCATTCACTGAAATATAACATGCCACTATCACCAACCTATGGATTTCTATAGCTATTAATATAAATATCATTTCAACAATATCATTTCTCTTTAGTCCTGTATGCCATATTTAAAGTGTAAGCTTCCACACCTTTGACAAAGAGTAGATTTTTTTAATAGGAACTTGTAAATTATATATACGTTCCATTATGATTCTTAGGTTTGGGGGTTAGTGGGTCCATAGCAGAGATAAGCATGCCTCGGCCATTACCGGTATTTCACCTCTTTTTTCCAAATTCATTAAGTTTTAATGATCCATTAAAATAAGATTGTTACATTGAATAAATAGCAAGAAGTTATTTTCTGACAATGAAGAGTTCAGGGTCTGATCTTGGCTATTCCACATGTGCTAATGGAAGAAGCTTATATTTTCTCTCCTTAGCTGTTTCCTTAGAAAAAGTATGTTTACACACACACACACACACACACACACACACACACACACACACACACACACACACACACACACACCAGGAAATCTCCCATTGACAGCAACAAACATTTTTTCTCTTTTTCTACAATCTCTAGAATTCAAAGGGTAGGTGGGTTTCACCTATGTTCAGACTTTTTCTTTGATGACTTAGTTCTTTGTTTTTCTTTCATTGGTTGTTGTTTTTCCTGTTGATAGTATTTTGTAAGCTTTTCAGTGTTAGAACAGATTTGGGCAGTTTACAAGTTTCATAAATAAACAAACTACTCTTGGAGCAGGGGCGGGTTGCTAGCTTACCTATGCTGGTGCGCTGCGCGTGCATCTCCATATTTTGGGTGCGTGCTCGCTACGCGCGTGCGCCCCCTTGTGGGATTTTGCTTCTGCACATGCGCGGAAGCAAAATCTCACCAAAATCTGGCTCCCGCGCGCATCCCCTCGTGAGATTTTGGCGCAGAAGCAAAATCACCCAAAAATTCTCAGGAAAAGATGGCGACGCGTGCGATGGACTGGCGGAAAGGGCTCCAAAGCAGTTGCGCGCAAATTGCGCAATCGGCCACTCCCTACTGGAGCTACACATCGGACAGCTCCGGCAGGAACCCACCTCTTTCTTGGAGATCCTTAAGTTGTCAATGAGAGGATGTTATGATATGCAATTTGAAAACTGCAATCTTCAGTTTTCCTTCCATAATACTTTCTAGTCTTACATAAAGCAAGCACTGAGTTACTTGCTATAGTGACAGGCTCTCATATCATCCTCATGACTTTGGTATAGCCCCCAGCGTAGCATAATATTGTTGACAGTGCATAAAACAATTCAGCATTTTTAAAATACTGATTTTGAAACATGCCCTTAAAATTCTGATCTTGTTTACTTTTCAGCAGCAATGCACAGAACACTTGCATTCTTCTCTAGAAATGTTTTAATAGAATCAGGTTTTTTTCCCCCAATGCCCTTTAAATTATTTTATTCATTTTGTGTAAAATTCACTTTTCTGCTTAGGCAAATACTCAAGATGGGTTCTCACAGAGTTCAGAAAACTGAACTATGCAATAAATATAGCAACTGGTGAGTTTATTTCTATACTGATCTCATTTTTCATGTGATATACCCCACATAGTCCATGGTGACTTTTCTGTGAAACATCCAAATATTTGTGGGAATATCTAGTGATAGCCTTCGAGATATAGTGAAATTTAGAGTAATATTAATTTATTGTAATAACCTGATATTCATTTTTAAGGGAAATGTCTTATGTAAAACTGCTTCAAATTCCAGTTGAACTGATTTCAGCTTCCCTAGGGTGTATGAAAGCACAGAAGGTTTTATTACAGAATATTCTAATTTTTTTCTTGGAAACTCCAGAAAATTCAAGGGGCAGATGTCATTCAAAATTCTATTCTGTTTTATATGTTTTGTCTTTTCTATTAAATGCATAGATATTTGCATTATTTTAGAAAATATGAAAGGCTTTGGGCTTAACTTTGCATCTAATAGAATTACAAGAACTAACCCAAGAGTCGTATCTGACAAAAACACTCAGGGCTGTCTTAAATGTTTGCTTCTCAATTTCATTTGCAAGTATTTTTCCCTTAAGGAAAGGTAGAAACATTTTCATTAGGCCAAAAACAAAAGGGGGATTGAAGTAGTAGCTATTATCATGCTCTTTGCCAGCCATTCTTTTGTTGTCTATTTAGTAATTCTCGTTTATTTGTTTTTCCTAGTGGAGCAGATGATGGTTATTTTATTTTATTACAACAATCCATTACATATAAAGGAAGATAGAAAGATAGACCATGACCAAGAAATAGACATGATGTCGTTAATTGATTGGTTTTGGTTATATACATATATTTTCCCTATGCTTTTAAAATTTAAAGGCTCAACAGACTGGAGACCAAAACTGCACTTTACATTGAAGATGTTCTTAGCAACTAAAGTATTTTTCGGAGTATAAGACGCACCTTTTTCCCCCCTAAAAGAGGCTGAAAATTTGGGTACATACTCCGAATGTAGTTTTTTCGAAGCTTTTTTTCTCAGCCCTAACAAGGTGCTAACGATCTTCTCGGCTCTTCCCGACTTGTTTTCATTGCTATTTCCTCCGAAAAAGGTTTTTTCAGCCCTAACGAGGTGCTAACGATCTTCCCAGCTTGCAGGATTTTTTCATTCCTACTCCCTCCGAAGAAGTGTTTTTCCAGCCCTAAGTCTTTGCAGGCTTGTTTTCATTGCTATTCCCTCCGAAAAAGGTTTTTTCCAGCCCTAACCAGGGGATAAAATAATGTGCTGAAGCTAACCAGACTAAGGACGCTAGCCAGATGAATACCTGGTAGGCAGATTGTTTTCCCCTATTTTCTTCCCCAAAATTAAGGTGTGTCTTACACTCCAGTGCGTCCTATACTCCGAAAAATACAGGTATGTCATTTTTTTTCTTTTTTAAATTATAAAATAAGTTCAAAAGACCTAGTCCAGTTGAAGTTTTCAAATGTTTATCATTTGCTAGGTTTCCAATCCAGACTGTGATTAATTTATTTCAGTAAAAATAAATACATAATATTAATTGTGGTTCCCTTCTCCCCTCCCCTCCCCCAATTTTTTTTACTGGAATCACAGTAAAATCTATAGTTCTATAGTTTAACATTCTTAAACTCTGCAGTATAAGACTGAAATTCTGGTTAGTTCTCAATCTCACTTTGATTATTTCCATTTCATGAAAAGTTAAATGAGAAGAGAAGATATTGAAGAAGCAGGCATATAGGCTGGAGAGAAAAGAATTAAACAGAAGCAATCTTTCCTTCTATATTTTCATGTCATTCTTCATCTGTAAAGGGAATAATATACTGTATCTTGGAAGAAGTCTGTGAAATCCTATAGTCCAGCTGTCTGGTCAATGCAGGCTGTACTGTAAATGGAAACCACAGCTTAATTTCCTGTGAAACTACATTGCACGTCTCCATTAGCTAGAGTGACATGACCAGTGTTCATTCACCCACAACTCCATAGTCATTCTCTGACACACTTACAGAGTTGGTTAGATATACAAGAACATTCTTAAAGCAGAAGGCACTGAAGAAGTATTTGACTCTTTAAAATTGCAATAATTCTGTTTATTATTATCCATAAATACAATGTTTAAGGACTTGGCATCATCAATCACAAGGCTTTTGTAAAGGCTGCTTCAAACTATAGACTAGTGCAGTGACGGCGAACCTTTTTTTGCTCAGGTGCCAAAAGGGGGTGCCCATGCGCAATAGCGTGCACACACATAATGCAATGCCCTCCCCCCATGCATACGCGCACACACACACATGCGCTGCCAACACACCCCTGTGCATGTGCTCAGGCCTCACTGAAGCTCCGGACTTCCGGTAGGCCCGTTGGGCCATTTTTTACCCTCCCCAGGCTTCATGAAATCCTCCGGAGCCTGTGGGTGGCAAAAACGGGCCCAACAGGCTTACCAGTAGTTCAGAAATGAACTTACAGTAGGCCCGTTGGGCCATTTTTCATTCTTCCCAGGCTTGAGGCTTTCCTGAAGCCTGGGGAGGGCAAAAAATGGCCCAACGGGCCTACCGGAAGTTCATTTCCGAACTTCTGGTAGGCCCATTGGGTTCATTTTTCGCCATCCACAGGCTCTGGAGGCTTTCCTGAAGCCTGGGGAGGGCGGAAACAGCCTCCCCCGACCTCAGGAATGCTGAAAATCAGCTGCCCAGTGCACACATGCGCGCTGGAGCTGACATAGGGCAACACCTCGCGTGCCCTCAGATATGGCTCCATGTGTCATAGGTTCACCATCATGGGACTAGTGTAAATTCTGAAGTTTAATTTGTATTGCTGATGTCAGGGACAGAATTACTATTCTGAAAATTAATTTGTGAAATCATTGTTTCATGCAACATGGAAGACACTGAATTAAATTCAACCGAAAGCCTTTCAATAGCAGGAAATCAGTAAGAAATGCACAATTGCGCAGCTCCCATTCATTTCAGTAATGTCCTCCAGATTAGCATGAACCCTGATTGTGATCCATTCGATGATTCATTCTATTTTTTTCTCACACACCTTGAGGAATGGAACCTTGTTTTCTAAAACGGGGAATTCTGAGTCTAATATCAAGTCATATAGGGTAAATATGCAAGTGCTAA
Organism: Diadophis punctatus similis; assembly: GCA_023053685.1. Classification (NCBI taxonomy): domain Eukaryota; kingdom Metazoa; phylum Chordata; class Lepidosauria; order Squamata; family Dipsadidae; genus Diadophis; species Diadophis punctatus. The sequence goes on from JALIGW010000003.1 coordinate 95,324,406, forward strand.
CTGATACTGCCTGATCTTGAGGTTGTTTCTTTCACTTTGGTTCTCACAGGGAGGGATGATTGCCTTGCTGCTTTCCATCTTGTGTCTGGTTATGATTCTCTACACACGCCGGCGTTGGTGCAAGCGCCGTCGAGTGCCACAGCCCCAAAAGAGTGCCAGTGCTGAGGCAGCCAATGAAATTCACTACATCCCCTCAGTGCTGATTGGTGGCCACGGTCGAGAGAGTCTGCGGAATGCCCGAGTGCAAGGGCACAACTCCAGTGGAACTCTGAGCATCAGAGAGACTCCAATCCTAGACGGTTATGAATATGACATTACTGACCTGCGCCACCACTTACAGCGAGAATGCATGAATGGGGGTGAGGATTTTGCCAGCCAGATGACCAGAACACTGGACTCGCTACAGGGCTGTAATGAAAAATCGAGCATGGATCTAACCCCAGGTGGGACTTAGTCATAATCAGCATATATTTTTTAACCTATACCTATGTGCGATTGGATAGGTTATTAGGCATGTGTTTAGATCATTATGTTTTGGTGCCTTCGATGCACAGCTTATTTGACCTAATTTCTCAATACGAAATGCTGGTATTTTGTTTTCAGCCATATAATCCATCACTTTCCCATTGTCTCTAGCAAAGCTAATTTCTGGCTACACAATTTTGGATTGCCATATTATTTGGCTGCATGCCAGTGGAAGGTGACTTAGAATAGCATTAACTGTAATAAAGCAATAAGGAGGCATTTGCTTCAAGGACAACGTGGAAATAGTAGGTTAGTTAATGAATTTTGACTGTTACCAAAGAACATGAAAGTACTGAAATTTACATTAGGGAATATTTAGTGATGTTTTCAGTGTGGTAAACAGAAATTTGGGGCAGTCTTTCTGTAGCCAGGACAGGTTACTTGCTTTTATCAGCTTTTGTGTTTCAAGCAATATAAAAAGTCAAAGACCTGGGCATAGACAATTTCTGATGATATGACAGTTGATAGACGGAAAGACAAGTATTAGCTTCTGTCTCGATATAATCATATTCAAGCTATTTGCTGTTGTGCAGTTGTTTCTTTTTTTCTCTGTTAAAACTGACATGGGAGCATTTGAGGTAAGTGGAGATCTCATGTGCCTGTTTTTGGCAGGGAGAAGAAAACTCTCATTGGCTTCAGCAGGTGTTTGTATGCATGTATGTGCTTCAGAGGATACAGAAGTATGAAGTAGTACTTGCTTTAAGACTGCCAGATTTCTGTTCCCATTTCCTCTGAAGCAACTTCTAGAGATACAGACGGAAGTGCTGCATAGCCCTTATGCTTTAAACCTATAGGTGAAGCAGAAGGTTAATTCCCTCTTCCTTCCTCTGTAAATGTTACAGTTTTGATTTGGTTTCTCTCTGTCCCCCCCCCCCACTCTCATTCTCAGTTTTTTTAAAAGCCCTAATCATACAAGACCAAAGAGTTGACCATCAATGTCACTGCTTTTGCTCTGTGAACAGCGAAAAATTTCAGCAGGAGCATCCATAACAATTTGATTCAATTTTTGCAAAGCTGTTCCCACAGGAACTTTTGTCTAGCTTAATTCTTACTTTAAGATAATGCATTTATTGTTGGGATGTAAAGATATTGGGACAAAACCTCAAGCCTGCTCAAAACATACAGATGGTTGGTTACAGTTGAAGGATTTAACTTCTGTTGCCAGATGGTCCACATCTAAAGATGTTCCAAATATTAACGCTTGGATAGCTGGAAATGAATGTTTTTTTCTTATTCTTATTCTTATTATTCCTATTCTTTTTTCCTTCCCCCCTTTTGCCTCTTTTTCTCAAAGTTTCTACCTTAATTTTTTCTTGTTAGGAAGTGACAATGCCAAGCTCTCCTTGATGAACAAGTACAAGGATAATATCATTGCTACCAGTCCTGTGGACTCCAACCATCAACAGGCAACTCTGTTGTCTCATACATCTAGCAGTCAACGCAAACGGATCAATAACAAATCACGAGGTACCACCTAGAGCTTTTTCCTGACAAATGGATGGGATGGGGCAGGGTGCAGTCTGCAAGGTGATGGGCAACCTTGAAATAGATCTAAGGCTATACTTAGTCCATCTGTTTCCATCAATACCTAGGAAACATGCAAGGGTTGTGTTTACACATCACATTAAGCCATGGAATTAAGAGATGCAGCTTAGATTAGGCTGAGAGCCACAGTAGAATTTAAATGGTGTGCCTGGGGTTTTACTCAGAGCCAGAGGGGGCCAGGACTACAGATCAAAATAATAACAATAACGAGATTGTATAATTAATTACTTAGCACAATTTCCTTCCACCTCTGTGAACTTTTAGCTATTTTGCAAATACTACCCATGCAATTATTTTGTTTTTAGAGGCATCCAGGATTGTACTGTTAAAACATATAGCAAGTTTGGTCAGTTTGCTGACCAACAGTTTGATCAAAGCCAGTTTAGTCTTAGTAGTTAAGGCAATGGACTAAAAAGCAAGAGACTGTGAGTTCAAGTCCCATCTTAGTTATGAAAGCCAGCTGCATGACCTTGTGCCAGACTCTCATCCCAATTCACAGAGTTGTTGTTGTAGGGAAAATAGGAGTAAGAAGAATATTAGGTATGTTCACCACCTTGATTTACTTATGAAAATAATAAAGGAGGTAAATAAATAAATAAATAAATAAATAAATAAATAAATAAATAAATAAATAAATAAATAAATAAATAAATAAATAAATGTAGCATTATAGGAAGTGTTCCACTCTTGTAAGAGCCTCCTTTTACTACCTCTTTGCCTATCATTGCAGTTGATTTACCTCTGCAAAGAGGAAGGGGAAATAGTCTGAGTAGTTGAAATAGCAACAGCTTACCGTATTTTTCGGAGTATAAGACGCACTGGAGTATAAGACACACCTTAGTTTTGGGGGAGGAAAACAAGGAAAAAAGGCCTCTGCCTCCAAGCAATTTGCCAAACAGCAAACAGTACAGATGATATACACTGTTTGCTGTGTATTTCTGTGCATGTGTGCCTGACCCATAGAAATGGCAAAGAATTGGAGAAATGTACATTTATGGCAGTATATTAATCCCAGAAAGTTTTCTTGAATGTAATCACACTAACTCCTCCCAATTATTTAAATAGATCTACTCCAAACATGACTAAGTCAGGGTTTCTCAGCTGCCTTCTTTTAATACTAATACTTAATACTAATACTTAATACTAAAACAGGACATTTCAGATTATACTTTTACAGATCTTTAAAATTGATGTGGCTTTCTGGAAGTATTCTCTGCTATTTAAAAGAAGATACAATAGTACTGGGCCTCTTCAGAGCAAGCATTTATTTTAAAAAGCTTCTTCATTTTGTTAAGTTGTCTAGAACAATAATAAAGCAGTCTTTAAAAAATAAGTCTAATAATTTGAACACTCTACAAACATTTAACAAAATAACATATTAACAGAATCTGCCTTTACCTAGGATAGAACTCACAACCTCCTGATTGTGAGGCAAGAGCTCTAGCTCTGAGCCATAGCAGCTATAGCTAACTTCCTTTCAATTTCAGCAGTCTAATATTGCCAGCAGTTTATCTCCCAGCAATTTGTCACATTACAGCCACCATAGTTAGTTTCATTTTACCACGTGGCTTGCAAGCCTCAGTCAGCTGTAGGTCGGGAGGCAGTTTATCTCTTCTTGTGCTCTTCTTGTGCTTTGCCCTGTTTGCTGCAAAGAGGTAAATTGCTGGCAGGCAGAGGCCAAAGGGTGGGGGTGGCTGGGTGGGGCTGCATTTGGTGTATAAGACGCACCCAGGTTTTCACCCTCTTTTTGAGGGTAAAAAGGTGCGTCTTGTACTCCGAAAAATACGGTACATAAAACAGTCACTATGCTGTTTTCCCTCCTTCCTCCTACAGATGGCTGTAGAGATGAGAATAAGAGGGAAAGGAAGGTTAGATGGGAGCAGCAGGAAGTGAGCGGATGGAGCAATAGATTGAAAAAGCTGCCCTTCCTACCACAATTTGCAAAAACTCCTGTGTATTGTCAAGATGTGGTACTGACTAAGGAATTTCCTGGGCTTCATGAAAGCCTTGAGACATTCATGTGGTCTGTAGTTTGTCTACGTGTAGTTTAACATGATATGTCAACCCAGACTTTGGTTAGATAATAGTTGAATTCTAGTTAAATAATTAGGTACTTTAACTATGGCCTGTTCTTGGCTTACTTTTTAAAATCCCTGGTATGTGAGCCTATTGAATGGAAAAGGATGAGCAGGAAAGGTTGCAAAATCTTCAGCTTGTCATTTCCCAGGCCCCATGACTGTTCTTAAGATGCTTTTTCACTTGCTGGAAAAAATATAGGTGTTAAAAAAACAACTGAAGAGGGGTTGATTTTGAGCTGAAATAATGAGAACGAAAAAGTTAAGGACCCTTTTGCAAAAATCCTTGTTCTCCATAGTGGGTGGAGCTAGCCGCCAAGATTGGGTATTGGCACAGCCTTCTAGCCAATGATGACTGAGTCTGGAAAAGTATAAAAGGTGGCTCTAGGCCTAGATTCCCCCTCTTTTGACTCAGTCAAGCCAAAGACTAGTGCCTTTTCGATCCAACTTCAAAAGAGAATTGTTTAGAAAATATTTTCTACTAACATCTGGATTCCAAAAATTGTAAGTCTTCCCTGAACGAGCCCCCCCAGTGTTCGTCCTTCGCACTGGGGAGAAGGCAGCCTGGCCCTAGGCCGGCTGCTGCTCGCCCCTCCAGCCGAAGGCCCAATCCAATCCATATTAATTTTTTTTTTCCTTTTATCTAATATTGTATTCCGGCTGCGTGGGAGTGGGAAAAGTCCCAGATTGGCATTGGGGACAGCTAGATTGGGCCCTACACGAGGCGGGCAAGTAATTTGCCGATTTTTATTACAGCAAAATTGTTCCTATGGCCGTGTGAGGAAGGCTCCCCTCACTGCCTCGTGCTAGGAGTTATAAGCCACTGGGTGAGGCTGGCAAGCAATTTGCCGTTCCGAACGTGCTGTACGTTGCCCCCCTGTTTGGCCCATTTGTTCTAACAATTAAACTGACGGCCGCCTGCAAAGCCCTACAACTGAGGGCTTGGCTTATCTGATCGGGAGAGCCCTTAAGAACTGTGAACTGTCTTTCAAGTGAGCCTGGGCTAATTAGAATGTGAAGCTGCTGATCGGACTCTTATCACCCAAGCCGATCTGTTTTTGAGGCCGTTCGCTTCCATTGCGGGCGTTCCCAGCTGCTGCCGATCGTGACCTTCCCCCAGCAAGCCATTGCATCGGGACCTGTCAAACCTGCAGATCGCGCCCTTATCAGCTTCCCCGATCGCTTCTGAGGCCGCTCGCACCATTCCGAGCGCTCCCAGAGAGGCTGCTCCGTCGCTTCCTTATCTATCAAGCCGATCTTGCTACTGACTGCCGATCGAAGCGCGGAGCTAATTTATAGCCTCAATAACGACAGACAGCCTTCTAAAGTGCCTTAGAAGCCGCTCTGAGCCTTGAATTACCTGCTTTCTCTCTCGAAGGGTCTTGAGCAATTGCAGAAGTCTCCTCAGTTGCTCCGGCGGCCATTTTGAGTCAGCCTCGTGGGTGGCGGCCATTTTGAATACTAAGTGACCACACCCACCTCAAGAGCCTGCTTCTTGCCACAATGTCTGACAAGGCAGAGAAGACTCACAAAGCCACCAAGGCAAAGTCAAAAACCCCCAGGGCAACTGTAGAGGATAGGAGGCCCCAAAGGGATGACTCCCCATCCTCAGAGAGGGACAGATCCCCAATCAGGGCCCGTTCTCCTGAGGTGCCAAAATCCCACCACAAGCAAAAGGCTACCTCTAAGCCACAGAACCAATCCGGATCGGGGGCTCACCAAAAGAACCAGGGTACCTCTCAGACACCCTCTCAGGGTGGCAGTCACCGCCCTGCCCGCTCTTCTGATTCGTTGTCCCTTGACAACGTTAACCCCTGCCAAGCTGAGCCTGAGGTATGGGGCCCACCTGCCCAGACTGCGAGATCTAGACAGGGGACCAGGGGGGACAGGTCAAAGGCAGACCCACTCCAATCCAAGGAGGTTCAAGATCGCATCAATGCAGCCATTAGGCAAGGCATAGAGGCTGGCATCAGGGCTATGGCAAAGCACAATCCGCCCCAGGCTACCAGGTCAGCATCCCCCGATAGGCAGCAGCGAGATAGGGATTATTACCCCGACTCTGACCTTGAGGAAGGGGAAGTCACATATGACGAACCACTTGAGTTCCCTGACAGTCTGGAGGACGATCAGGACCAAGGTACATCATTTCTGGACCAGGGGCAAGACACTCAGGCAGAAGCTGAAGGCCCGGACTTGGCTATGTCAGAGGACGAGGACTTGGCCCCTGAGCCCTCCACCTCCTCGAGCCTTTTTCAACCGGCCTTGTTCAGATCCTTGCTGCATAAAGCAAAGATCACAGCAAACTTGCAGCCTCCCTCAGAGGGATCCGACAAGACCCCAGCTGTTGATCCTCTGTTTGAACCCTCGGCCTTGCCAGCTGATGTGGTCCCGGCCCCCAAACTTTTTGTTGAGACCATTCTTAAACAATGGAAGGCGCCCACTGCCGGGCCTCTGCCCACCAATTTGGACAAAAAATTCTTTAACATCGATAACGCCCTGGCCCAGCACCTGCCAATGCCTCCAGTCGATGCTCCTGTCCGGGCGCTGTATTCCAACTTGCTGATGCCAGGAGATCCGGAGGAACTTCTCCGTCCTGAGGACCGGCGCGCAGACGCTTCACTCCAGAGAGCCCACCAGTCGGCGGCATGGGCGATCCGGGCGGCCACCACCGCGTCCTTTTTCTGCAGAACTACCCTCAGATGGCTCCATGCCCTGCAGGGCCACCTCCCACCATCAGACACCAGGGCTCACCAGGACCTAAATAAGCTCCTGGCAGCAGCCCAGTTTACCTCTGAAGCTACCCTCCAGGCTGCCCGTTTCTCTGCAAGGTCGATGGGGTCAATGGTGGTGACACGTCGAATGGCCTGGCTCCGCAGCTGGCCAGCTGACGTGAGATACAAATGGAAATTAGCCTCTGCCCCGGTTGCCGGGCAGTCCTTATTCGGTGAGGTCTTAGATCCCATTCTTACCGAAACAAAGGATAAACGCAAGGTTCTTCCCTCAGTCGGGCGTAAGAACTCATTCCGCCCCACTCCCTTCCAACGTAGGAATTATAGAGGGACTAACCAGTTCCAGAACCGTTACCAAGGGCAATCACAGGGGCAATCCCAGGGTCAACCCCAGGGGCAGTTCGGGCCGCGTCAGCGTTTCTCGGCTGACCGCCCATTCCGGGGTAACCAATACAAACGGCCCTTTAGAGGGGCCGGTGGTCGCCCCTTCCGCCGGAACAGATAAACCTCCGGCTGATCCTCCCATAGGGGGTCGCCTGACACTATATGCCAGTCGATGGGAGGAAATCACCAACGACGCATGGGTTTGTCAAACCCTGCAGTCAGGTCTTTCTCTGGAGTTTCTCTCCACCCCCCCGAGGTTTTTCCTTCGATGCCCCATTTCATCAAATTCAGAAAAGCGAGTCCTCATGAATCAGGCCATTCAGCACCTGTTGGACATTCGAGCCATCCAACTGGTGCCTGAGGACCAACAGGGGCAGGGTTTCTACTCCATTTTGTTTGTAGTGCCCAAATCCTCGGGGGGATGGAGAGCAATATTGGACCTTAAGCGCCTCAATAGGTACATAGTCCATAAGAAATTCAAAATGCACACCCTGCATTCAATCCTTGCAAGTATTAGGAAGGGAGATCTGTTGTCATCCATAGACCTCTCGGAGGCTTACCTCCACATCCCAATTCGGCCTTCTCATCGCCAATACTTGCGGTTTTGTTATGCAGGGGTGCATTATGAATATGGGGCGCTCCCCTTCGGCCTGTCCTCAGCGCCAAGGGTCTTCACTAAGGTCTTAGCGGCTCTGACCGCCCACCTCAGATCCATTCCCATCAGGATCCAGTGCTACCTGGATGATATTCTCATCTCCTCAGCCTCTCCTTCTCAGGCCGTGAGAGATGTCCAGGTAGTGCTTAACACCCTAGACCACCTTGGCTTCTTGGTCAACCGACCCAAGAGCCAGCTGACCCCCGCCACCAGGATTGTTCACCTGGGGGCGATCATTGACTCCCTGGAGTGTAAGGTGTATCTGTCCCAGGAACGGAGAGACAGCCTATTGGCATTAACCCAGCAAGTTCTGCGGCAAAACTCATCACCACTGAACCTGCTGTCCTCCCTCCTGGGCAAGATGATTTCGGCCATCCATATTGTTCCATGGGCTCACCTACACTCCAGGGACCTCCAATGGCTCCTCCTTCCCTATCAGCGTAAGGGTAGAGCTCATTCACCGGCCAAAGTGAGACTCCAGCCCTCAGTCAGAAAGTCTCTAATTTGGTGGACCACCTCTGCAGTCCACAGGGGCACCTGCTTCCTTCCCCCAAGGCATATTTTAGTTACCACCAATGCCAGTCTATCGGGTTGGGGAGCTCACATCGGAACGCAGGTAGCACAGGGTTCCTGGTCGTTAACCGAAACTACTATGAGCATAAATGTTCTGGAGCTCCGAGCAGTGTTCCTAGCCTTACAGCAATTCAGGCCCATCCTACAGAATTCCCACGTGATGGTCCTTACGGACAATGTGGCCACCAAGGCCCACATAAATAGACAAGGTGGGACTATGTCAGGCCAGCTCATGACAGAGGCCATGCGTTTGGGGCTATGGGCAGAACAACACCTACTGTCCCTCTCTGCTGAACATATTTCTGGGGTGGATAACACCAGGGCGGACTGGCTTAGCCGGCACCAACTGGACCATTCTGAGTGGGGGTTGCACCCAGATCTCTTCCACCAACTTGTGGGTCACTTCGGGCAACCCGTAATGGACCTCTTCGCAACCCCAGACAATGCCCAACTGCCCAGGTTCCTCTCCCGGTATCAAACCCAGGGGGCTGAAGGGGTGGATGCCCTACGCTGTACTTGGCCGCGGGGGTTGCTTTACGCTTTTCCCCCCATCCCTATCATTCCGCAGGTCATCCGGAAGCTCCTGGAAGAACGAGCCGAGGTGATTCTCCTGGCACCCGACTGGCCAAGGAGAGCATGGTATGCCGACCTGGTTTCCCTGTCGGTATCCCCCCCATGGAGGATCCCTCCGACAGAGTGGTCGCTGCGCCAGGGGTCAGTGCAGCATCCAGAGCCTCACTGGTTGCAACTGACCGCCTGGCGCTTGAGCGGCTCACTCTGAGGAGCCGTCAGATCCCCGAGGACGTTATGGAGGTCTTGCTTGACTCCCGCAGACCGTCCACACATCGTATTTATGCAGCCTCCTGGAAGGCTTTCTGCTCCTGGTGTGATAATGAGGGCCATTCCCCACTGGACCTATCAGTCATCAATGTCCTTCAATTCCTCCGACAGGGGCTAGCCAAGGGTCTTGCCCCAAATACCCTCAAACGTCAGATTGCTGCCCTGTCCACGGTGTTGTCTTGCCCTTCTCTAGGGAAGCTTTCCGCCCACCCTCTAGTCTCCAGGTTCCTGAAGGGTGCAGTGAATAGATGCCCCCCTGTGGTACACAGGTATCCCACTTGGGACTTGTCCAAGGTGTTGTCTGCACTCACGGGGGGCGCCTTTGAGCCTTTGGACTCTGTCTCTCTGGCCCACCTGACGTACAAGGTGGTTTTCCTGGTGGCTGTCACATCCGCCCGTCGTATCTCCGAACTGGCAGCCCTTTCCATCAGGAGTGACCTCTGTGTGTTCCACCAGGACAGGGTGGTCTTACGCTTGGACCCCACCTTCCTGCCAAAGGTGAACTCTTATTTCCACCGGGCTCAGGAGGTGGTATTGCCTTCTTTCTATCCTTCTCCATCCTCAGACAGTGAAAAACAGTGGCGCCTCCTGGATGTGAGGCGCGCACTTGACATTTACATACAAAGGACCTCTGCTTTCCGCAAATCTGAGGACTTGTTTGTCTCTTTTCACCACACTTCCTTGGGGAGGAAGGCATCCTCTGTCATGGTGGGTCGGTGGATTCGGGCCGTCATTAACATTGCCTATGAACAAATGTCTCTACCACGACCCACCAGGATTACTGCCCACTCCACACGCAGTGCAGCCACCACTGCAGCATGGAACACTAGGGCTTCCATCGAGGAGATCTGCCGGGCTGCCACCTGGGCTTCCCCAACGCCCTTCATCCGGCACTACAGACTGGACGCTTTCGCCTCACAGGAGGCTGACTTTGGGCGGAGGGTGCTGGAACAGGTAACCTTGGAGGGCGGTGGTCCCAGCCAGAATCAGGAGGCCCCCCCTGGGGACTAGATTACTTTGGCATGTCCCAATCTTGGCGGCTAGCTCCACCCACTATGGAGAATGAGACGTTGTACTTACCTGAGACGTCCATTCTCGTAGGGTGGAGCTAGCCGCCAAGTCCCTCCCTTCTTAAGTGTTCTGGCTGGGCAGGTATTATTGCATGATCATTAGGTATATAGGCTCCTTAGTGTACATAGTTCTTTTCTGTCTCTAGGTAGTTAGATTAGGTATTTAGGGTCTTCACAGTACTCTTACTGTATAATATATAATATATAATGTATAATTCTCTGGGTTTCACACCGTTAATAAATGGGTTGGATAGTAGGCACTTGAGTCTGGCATGTTTTTTTCCCTCGTCAAAAGAGGGGGAATCTAGGCCTAGAGCCACCTTTTATACTTTTCCAGACTCAGTCATCATTGGCTAGAAGGCTGTGCCAATACCCAATCTTGGCGGCTAGCTCCACCCTACGAGAATGGACGTCTCAGGTAAGTACAACGTCTCATTTTCTTTCCTTGCTTCAAAAAAAAAAGTGAAAGGGGAGGAAAAATCAATTACTCTGGGCAACATGCAGGTTGATAATCAAAAGGCCAACCAGAAGCATATATAAAACCCAGTCAAATTTCAATGGAAGTCTGTGCCTCTCTGCTCTTCTTTGCTGTCCAGCTTTTTTTCCCTGTGAGACTTCTGCATAGTAGTTCTGTCCCATTCAGTCTTATCTGGAAGCCGACTGAGGGTTTTTACTGCTGTAGGTCCCAAAGACAGAATAGGAATGTTACTGACAAGATGCTTGCCTTGATGCTGAGCATCTTTCCTGCTCAACTGGCAGAGGTGATGTCTTGAGTTTCTCTGAGAACTTCATCACAAGCATCGTGGGAACCTTAGGCATTCATGTCAAGTCTATTACTGACTCAGTATAAATTGCAGTCACGTTTTTATGCTGGTTTTTGGAATACGACTGATTCCTAATGGTTGCTGAGTTAAGGTTTTTTTGTCATGAATGGGTCATTTCAGGTGAGAATTGAGCTGGACAAACTGGATCTTGAGATATAAAGAAGCTAAGAGAGTCCTGAACATTATGGGGCACAATTCAAGGTGTTGATCATCATCTTTAAAGCCCTACGTGGCCTAGGACCAGGTTACCTCCGGGACCGCATTCTGCCTCATATTTCCCTCTGACCGGTTAGGTCCCACAGAGTGGGTCTCCTCCAGGTCCCATCAGCCAAACAATGCCGATTGGCGGGCCCTAGGGGGAGGGCCCTCTCTGTGGGGGGCCCCGTGCTCTGGAACCAACTTCCCCCAGAGATCCGAATTATCCCCACCCTGCTGGCCTTCCAGAAAGCCATTAAGACATGGCTCTTCCTGCAGGCAGGGGGTTGAGACTAGTTCCATCTGAGTTCTCCCCCTGTATGTATGTTGCTGGATGTCCTTTTTAACATTTTAATAACTGTTTTTAAATAAGTTTATTGTTTAGTGTTCTCTTAAAATGTTGTACACCGCCCTGAGTCCTTAGAGAGTAGGGCAGCATAGAAGAACCAATAAATAAATAAATAAATAAATAAATAAATAAATAAATAAATAAATAAATAAATAAATAAATAAATAAATAAATAAATAAATAAATAAATAAATAAATAAATAAATAATAATAAAAAATAAATAAATAAATAAATAAATAAATAAATAAATAAATAAATAAATAAATAAATAAATAAATAAAAAAAATAAAATAATAAAATAAAATAAAATAAAATAATAAAATAATAAAATAAAATAAAATAAAATAAAATAAAATAAAATAAAATAAAATAAAATAAAATAAATAAATAATAAATTTTCTTAGGGCATTAGATGGCAATTCTGCCACAGTTCCAATCTCACCATACGATAGTGAGCTGAAAAGGCCCTCTATGAACACTTTTTCTACTTATGGGTTGCCCAAAAGCCTCTTAATTTAACTGAAGAACTCCAGGCACTGAAGCAAATTGGTTGATGGATAGTTTAAGTTCAATAACAGTCACTATCCAGAACTGAATAGAATAGAAATAGTTGTAATAAATGCAGTAAATAAATAATCAGTTCAAATCGATCAACAAATGGACAGCTCAGGGCATACAACTTTTGCATGGAAATGGTTAGAGTGAAGAGGATTTGACTTTGCTATCATCAATGCATCTTCCAAGAACTGCCTAGCCAAGCTTCTCGGATGCTAACAGAACAGGTGTGTGGCTTGGAGCATCTCCTTGATGCAGGTTGGTCATTAGAGGGGCAGTTGGACTCACCAACATGCTAGCTGCGACCCTACCTTGATTGAGATGCCTCAGCCTCAGTGAGCTGCATCATCATAACTTCTTATCTGGATTACGTCATGTAAGAGTTACTTACCCCTAAAGATACTCCAATAACAAAATGTAGCTGCCGAATTTTAAATTAGCTGGCTAAGTGGGATCATATAATACCAGTTCTGCTGCATCCAAATAAGCAGCAAATTATTAATAAAGTGCCTCTCCTAGGGCATGGTCCAGCCACAATTAAAATTAACAAGTAAAACTAAATCTAATTTTAAAAAATGTTAAAAAATAACACTTCTGTCTATGTCCCAATCATCTAACTTGACTAGGAAGATTTATAACAAATCATCTATCATCTGTCTATACCAACTGCCATTCTCAGTATCTATTCACAGCCACTTCTACCAGTCAATCTGCTTTATTAAATGAGTATGTTTTCAAAACTTTTCTTAAATGTATCCAAAGATGTGTGGAGCCAGAGTAGAGAGAGAAGAGAATTCCATAATTGTTTGTATGTCCATTGTATTTTAAAATATTGTCCAAGAATCAATTCTCTGTAGAAACTACTCGTGGTTCTGTTTGTGGGCTTGGCTCATAGAATGGTGATGAGACACTTGACCATTTCAATGGCAAAACCCCAGTGTTGGAATTATGTATTGTGAGATGACTATTGTCTTCTTCGAAAAAAATATATACCTGTCCTCTCAAGCATTTATAGAGAGGCAATTTCTCTATAAACACCAGACTGATTTGGCTACAACCTGCTTTCCTTTTTTTTATCAAAACAATGTTTCTTTTAATTTTTGTACTTATTGCTGGCTTTAACTGTGCTGACTGGATTTGAGATTTCTTTTCCTGTTTTCTTTTAGACCATATGTATTCTCTGGGAGGAAAGGGGATTGAATAAATGAGATATACCTTTGCTGTAAAGAGGTGAGAATGTGAGGTGGTAATACAAGAATAGCTAATATAGGCTATTTTTTGGTCTTTGTTTTTCAACCTAGCTGGTTCTGCATTTCTGAACCCTGAAGGAGATTCTGGGACGGAAGCAGACAATGACCCCCAGCTGGCCTTTTACACAGATCCATCACGGAGCAGGCGGCGCAGTAGAGGTAAGCAGCACCATGAGCAGGGAGTAGCAAGTACATTAACAAGAATGTGGAATGGCTAAAGGGATTATGGTGCTAGAGGTCCTTCAAGACTAAGCATGTCTCTCAGCATATTTTAATCACATGTCTTTTGTGCGTGCTTAAATAGCAGTAACGCCTTCCCTCCTGTATTTTCTCATTATGGGGCAAGCAACACTATCCATTATCCACTGATGTTAATATTAGTTAACAAGATTTTTTTTTAATCTTTGCATTTGTTCACTCCCACTGCTATGAAGAAGTGGATAATTCTGCCATGCCTTTCTTCAGTGCATGAGTTGATACAGCAAAGGTTTCCTCAGACAGGAACAAAACACCACTCAAGGGTAAAATGGATATAAGCTTAAAAACAAAAACAGAAAATCCTGAATAATTTGGAAAGCCTAAATAATTTAAAGCCCTCCTTTTAAAAAGGACTCCCAGCAGAACTGACACAATCCATCTATTTTCCAGACCAATAAACACATTTCTTTGATAGATTTCGCTCTGCATGAGCTGCTTGGATGAGATCTCTGAAAAACCCGCCCTGTTTGCATGTTATGCATCCCTAAGGCACTTAACCGCACTGTCAAGGAGTTGGTTGTCATGGAGAAACTAGCCCATTAAAAGAATGGAGTGGGAAGGAGGATTAAATATTTTAAAAAGTGTATATGTTTTCCTTTGAACCAGGATCTTTTCTGGCCAGGCGCTATACATGGAGGCTCTCCCATTTACATGGGGGTCACTTGCAGACTGACCCTGTGTAAAAAAAAAATCAGGAGGACCTAAAAAGTGTGCTAAGTATCTGGTGTCTCTCAAGCAGATCCATTTTCGTTGCTCTCTACTGTAATAACTGGGCAGAAACAGAAACTGCTCTGTTATGTTTGGGTGCCTCAAAAGCAGCTGGCCAAATAGTGACATAGATAATACTCTGTTCTGGCATTATCCAAGGAAATGTACTAAAGATTCTAGGTTGGTTCTACAGACTGATTGTGTTGAATGAAAGTTACCTGGACTCCCTTTGGGGAAACTTATAAGATAGAGCTCTTTGTTATTGCAAATACTGTGTGTCAAGCTCTGTAAGGGTGGCAAGTTCAGAAAACTAGAACCAACGGCAGGGTAATGTAGCAAAATCTTGAAAGCCCAGCTAAGTAGTTGTTCTGTACAATTGATGTAATTAAGGTAAATTTACTCTGAATTTCTTTCTTAAGTTTTTCCCCTCCCTGGATTCAAAAATCGCTTCTGCTATTCCTCTGTTTCCTTTCTTAACTATCTTCCTGCCTTTTCTATATTTCCAAGGTCTGTTAAGGCATTCCATCACCTTGTGCTAGCTATCTGGAGAAATATGTGTTGATCCTTTCGGCAAATATGCTACAAATCAAATTCAAGATATCAGTGAACCCTAGCTGGTCAGGTCTTCAGTGCAAAAGCAGCCAACTATGTTGAGAGGATTGGTTTTGTCTTTAATCTTCCATTATGTTTCCCATTTAACATTTATCTGTGATTGAGCAAAGGTAGAGACAGTAAGACATATTCTTTTGTTTTGCTAACTATATAGAAATCTAGACCTTAATTTAATTATAGTACTTTTATTCTAGTGATAAACCAGGCAGGTCAGATGAATTATATGTACCTTCTCTTCTATCAGACTACATTCTAGCAATTTCTGAGACAGTAGTTGAGAGTCATGCCATTCCTTTTATGACTTTTATGACTCTCAGCGAGTACTCAAAACAATTCAATCAACTCTCTGCTTATTTTGTGCTGAATTTAAGATGGTATCATCTCTTTTCTTTCTCTTTCATATTTTGTTTTACCTCTTATGCTGGCCTAAGGCTGCAATAAAATAATTCAATAAAGATCCAAAATGCAGACGCAGTGCAGAATAAGAGACAGATAGGCAAGCATTGTTGGCACTCAATGATGTTACATTATGACCTACCTGGTGCTTGAGGGAGTCATACTAACCTTCACCTATGAGGGATAGAAATATTTTTAGGGCTCTCCTAGATCGTATACAAGCAGTCCTCATTTAGCAACTGCCTCATATAGTAGCAATTTGCAGTTATGATGGTGATGAAAAAGTAACTTTGTGACCAGTTCTCACATTTACAACATTTGCAGATCTGCAAAGCAAAGGAAAGCTGAAATAAAGTCAGAAGCATAGTTGCAGTTTCACTTAGTGACTTCTTCACTTAATGACTGAATTGCCACTCTGTGTGGACACTGAACAAGGATTACCTGTATTTGCTATGTTTTGTGAGGAAGAGTAGGGATTTAAAAGAAGTTATTTGTTGATACATACAGCTTCGCTATTAATTTCAAGCACTGATACAGCCCCTCTAACATTCAGGTTAGTTCAGGTAGATGTAATTATTTGGAATCATATACTGAAGGTAAGAAGTAGAAGTTTCACACTGTGTTTTTCTGACACTACTTAGCATAATACATATTAAGCAGAAGATATGTTTACATAGCTGTGCAACAAAATATATTAGCCACTAGACTACATCTGTGATCAAAACTGTAGAAAAAACAATACGGTTATTTTTGAATATATAATTATAAAAGCATTACCCATACATTACATTACCCATTATGCTTTTCCTATTTTAACAAGGGGATTTGAAACTGTTGAGATATCAATAAATAATACGACTGTAAGCATTCTGATCTATCTTTTCCAAGTGCAGTCCTTTGTTGTTGTTGTTTTTAAATGGTTGATTCAGTCTATTCATGGACAGCTCAAAATCTCCTTGCTGAAAGACAAAATAATTTTGCATTATCCCAGCCCAGTGCTCAGGCACCAGATTGGAGAAGATTAATATAGATTATGTGTATGAATTCACAAATGATTTCAGAGAAGAAAATTACCTAGGAAAGCAGTGTTGTCATTGTTTCAGCTTTTACCTTCTGGAGTCTTTTAGCTCTCCACTGATGTGGTTAAGGATACATTTTTGAGCAGGACAAGCAGTATATGATTCTTTTGACTCAGAAAGTGGCCAGTTTTAGTTATCTGGAAGCCAGCCATCTGCCCATCTGGATTTCAACTGCTTTCCCATTGTTGGAGAAGAGATTATGCATGGGAAATATTTAGGCAGAAATCTAGTTTCTGTGCTTAAAAAATCTTATCTAAATCTCTTATCTTCTATCTATCTATCTATCTATCTATCTATCTATCTATCTATCTATCTATCTATCTATCTATCATCTATCTATCTATCTATCTATCTATCTATCTATCTATCTATCTATCTATCTATCTATCTATCTATCTATCTATCTATCTATCTCTGCCCATCTCACAGAAGCAACTCTGGGCGTTGTATAACAAAATGACTATCTTAAGAGCTGTAAGGTAAAGATCTGAAAAACACCAATGCAATTGCAATATTTTTCTAATGATATTATTAAATTGCCATTGTTGGCCTTGTCAGTAGTTTGACTGTCCTGAAAATTGGCATTATACAGTATCATTACATGATTACATAAAATGTAACAATAATTCACAACATCTGGACTATTAATACATTAAATTTTGATAAGTACTTATGCATATATACACAAAAAGATACAAACAGGGAGTGTATAAGTGTACATATACAGATCCAGGTTCAAACATCTATTATCTATTAAGACATGGGAGAGAAAAGATAGGGTGTTCACCACTATTATTAAGAGTCTCCTCATACTGTGTATTCAAATGCTTTAGAATATGTTTTTAGAATAGGTTCTTGTAAAAGAAACATAGTAGTGGGAGGGAACAGTTTGGGAATAAGAAAATGTTGATTATGGTTTGATAGCATAAGAAGATGCTATCACAGGACTGAGTAAAGAAGAATAAAGCCAGAAAAAAAATTATTGCTAGATATATTCCTGGTATCTCAAATATTACACAATATTTTTTAACTGAAAGGTAATAAAGTGAACATTAGAAGAGTAAGGTTTTTAAAGATTAGATATATTGAAAAGAAATGTAAGCTAAGTAATCAAAATCATAGTAGGCTGGAACTGAGTCAACATAGCCTTTTATAGATTTCTTTTTTTAAAAAAACCTACCTTTATTATTTTTATAAGTAACTGAAGGTGGCGAACTTACCTAATACTCCTTCATCCTTCTATTTTCCTCACAATGACAACCCTGTGAGATGAGTTAGGCTGAGAGAGGGTGACTGGCCCAAGATCACCCAGCTGGCTTTCATGCCTGAAGTGGAATTAGATCTCACAGTTTTCTGATTTTTAATAAAGGAATTAAAGCACAGATTTATAGTAGAACAAAATTAGGTACAGATAGTAACTTCTCATGAGTTGTAATGGAAACTAGTATGATGAAAGTAAAGACATGATGAATAATTATAGTAATATAACTCCTGAATGAAGAAGAAATCAGGCTTGAGGAACATTCCAGAAGAGTTATCAAGAATGAGAGGTAGCGGTAGGAATTTTGGCTACAGCATTGATTTATATATTTGGCAGGAACTATGGGAAAGAAATAGAAAACTCACCCTAGAAAACTCACTACATACAAGGAAAATCTTTATAAGATATTCTACAGATGGCATTTCCCACCCACAAGGTTAGCTAAAATGGGCCCAAATCTCTCACCAATGTGTTGGAAATGCAAAATAACACCAGGGACCTACTACCACATGTGGTGGGATTGTCCGAAAGCCCGTGATTTTTGGAATATGATAAAACAATGGTTGGAAGAAATATTAACGTTGAAGATAGAATTAAATCCCGGACTTTTCTTATTGGGTATAACTATAGATAAATATGATAAGGGAACAATATATTTAATGTTGCATATTTTGACTGCTGCTAGATTGGCTTTTGCACAAAAATGGAAGAACAAAGAAACCCCCTCAGAGGAAGAGATATTACATAAAATACTGTCTTGTGCTGAAATTCCAGGCTTACGATGGAATTGAAAGATAAGAATGAATCGGAATAGTTTGAAATCTGGGATAAACTGTACCATTGGTGGGAATTGAGGAGGACTGTTGGGATTATGAATCAGTGACAAGTTGGAAATGTATATATTCTTATGTTAGCAAATAAGAAAAAATGGATTTAGTATTGTATGTAAAATGTGTATATATTTTTATAGAGATAACGAATTGTATTTATGAGAAGGAATACTTGACGAAAATGTTTAAACTGGAATGTTACGTCATGTCCAATGTTTTTCTTTTTTAATTGTATTATAAATAAAAACTTAAAAAAAGAATGAATGAGAGGTACCTGAGCGAGTATTTGAAATTTGGTAGGGCGGCAGCATTCTCTTCCTCCCCACAATCTTGAAGGGATCTCTGCAGCTCTTCAGCTGCAATAGTACACACTGCTAAGATGTACTGTACATAAAAGATAGCAGCAAAAAAAAAGGGTAAGCCCTGTTTGCCCTATAAAGAAAATATTTGAGATGCTGATTATAAAAGAGACATCTGGTCAAGGCAAGGGCAACATACAAAGAGGGAGCAATGACAGAAACAGAATGAACATGAGAAAACATCGTCACTGCCACTGGGTGGTAAGTCTAAGGGAGGGTTTAAGTGTCAGCTTCATTTGCTTTATATGGTTGCTGTGTGTACAGAAGTTCTGTAACCAGTTCCACCCACTCCATGTAACAGAAGCAGACCATGATTTTTGCTTTATGTAAAAAAAAAAAAACCTTGTTCAATGCATTTGTTTTGAAACTCATCCGTTTTCATTGATTTATTTTTTCAAGGAACTCATTTTACTTTCAGCTTTTACCACAGATGCATCCTTTAGGTGGCTGGCTAAAACATACACACACAACCCACAAAATTCACATTTCATATGGCCTGAGGCCGTATAAACAAGCGGCTAAGCATAAGAGCTTGTCTGTGGCTTCAGATTTTATGTGCTACCCTCACAGCATATCTGAGCGCTGCTTCTGCCTGGATGGGATGTCATACCGCCTGTCAAGGGAGAGTTGATGGCAAAATGCCTTGACACCCGGGGAGGTGTAAAGAGGCTGCCACTCAGGGAAGCATGACTGAGACAAGAATAGATTCCGTTTGGAGAAAGCAGGCGGACTGAAGCAGTCTACGGAGTATCATTAATTACTCTGGGGAACCTGATGTCTACACACTTGTGGGCTGGTAATGAGGGATACTGCTGTTCACAGCCACCAATTAGGGTACAGGCTGTTAACTGACTCTGCTTCAAGAAATTTCCCAGCTCTATTTCTAAATCTACACAAATGAGCAAGACTGTTTCTCACATGCCTTCCCTCCCATCCCACCCCACCCCCCCAAAAATAGAATGATTATACTTCACCTCGGTGTCTGGACCTCTTTCTTCTGAATGGTCAGGACCCCAGGTTCATAAAGACCCCATGAAGAGCCATTGCACTAGCCCAGGGCTCTGATTCATAAAAGGCTCCACCAAGAGCCATTGTGCTAGCTCAGTATTGTGGCCTGTGGGAGAGGCACATCTGGATTACATTGACTTCTTTTTCTTGCTGTTTTAGTGGGTTCACCTAGAAGTCCTGTTAGCAAGACGACTCTGACTCTCATCAGCATCACCAGCTGTGTCATTGGTCTGGTCTGTGCTTCTCATGTGAGTTGCCCACTTGTGGTCAAGATAACACTTCATGTACCGGAGCATCTTATTGCTGATGGTAAGCCAGTCTTCTAGTTATCTTGTTACTTCTACTGTCAGATCAGTGTTAGGTGTAACATGCATATTAATGTTTGTTATTAGAGCATACTGTGAAACTTTGACATGTATTTGCACATTGGTCAGGTAAAAAAAGATCTACTTTTGACTGATCTTTCTCGCTGGCTTTTGCCTACAGCATGTAATGACAGTGTAGCATCTTCATTAATCGGGCATCTTTCAGATTTTCTGGGATGGCAGTTTCCAGGATTTCTACTTTTAACTCAAACTGAAAATTCTGCATGTTGCAATCCTGACACATCTGGAAAGCACAAAATTGAAGAAAGCTAACATCCTCCAAACCTGTTGGCTATTTATCCTTTCCTATTAGTTGTAGATATGTGCATGGATATAGTCATGAATAAATCCACAAAGAACAGATTAGAATTTCAAATGGTCATCCTGTATTTGTTTATTGCATTACCCTGCCTCCTGATACCTTCTGTTCTAATTAGTACAACTCCCAAAACATCTTACAAAGATCAGTAGCATGGCTGCATCTACTCTCAGACATTCAATTTAAGAAGCACACCATTCCAAGAAAAAGAAAAAGAATGGGAGAGAAGGAAGATTTCTGCATAAGAGTTGTACAGAAATATTCATAGTCAAAGCCTGGCTAGAGTAGAAATGGTACCCTCCCTGTTCTATTCATGTTGCCTCCAGAAAACTATATAAAATATGTATCTGGGTAGGCTTCATTTGCAATGAAGGTTATGACTATCTGAACATGGTGCACATTGATTACTGTCTTTGTGAAGAGCAGATCCCATTGCCCTGATTTGTATCCAATCCACTCTGCCTCTTTAATTTTCTGGATCAAGCTTTTCTGGGAGATTAATGTACCCTTAATAGTTTGTGGATCCAGGAACATAAATAATCCTACAGAATTGTTTTCTATACTTTTTACCATATTTATGTACATACATATCATTTCCCCTCTTTCAGATTTGATATGAGTATTTGCCGTACCTAATGATCTCTGAAGATTGAGTAAAGCGAATTGCCATTATATATAATGTAGTGTTATTTGTATTATTATTTTTAATATTGTAAGCCACCCAGAGTCACCACAATAAGATAAGGGGATATATAAATCGCATGCATGCATGCATGCATACATACATACAGTCCAGAAGACATTGTTTGAACCAGTGATTATGTACAATTTTCACCAGGAGAAGACAGTAGGCTTATAGATCCAAAGGGCCCTGGAGGAAACATATTATGTGAACTCCCTTTAGCCTGGATTCACATGTGTTAGTCACATGTGTAGATGACCTAGTGGCGACCAAAGATAGGGGTGATGTCTGGATCCTCTGATTTCTTGGTGGCTTTCAGTATCATCAACCATAGTATTCTTCTGCACCATTTTAGGGGATTGTGAGTTGAGGGCACAGTGCTTCCGTGGTTCTCCTCCTTCCTCTAAGTACAATTCCATTGAGCAGCATTAATGGGAGAAAGAGATCTTTTCTGAAATCCCTGATTTACAAGATGCCTCAGGGTTTGATCTTGTTCTCACTCCTATTTAGAATGTACATGAAGCAGGCCCCCAACATTTTGGGCATGAGAGACCGGTTCCATGGAGATAGGTTTTTCCACAGACTGGAGGGGGCGTGGTTTTGTGTGCTGCCTGCATCCTGCAGATGGAGCTTCACTTGTTTGCACAGTTTCTGGCATGCGACAGACCGGTGCCGGTCCCTGGATCAGGGGTTGGGGACCACTCTGTTAGATCATCTGTTAGGATGAGGTTAAATATCATTAGTAGATTGGTGATACTTAATTATACAACTCTACCATGAGCTGCCCAAGTGATGCTGTCAAGGTTCCTTCTCAGTTCTTGGTGGCTGTAAGGATGTGATTGAAGAGAAACAGCCTCCTACTTACCGTATTTTTCGGAGTATAAGACACACCGGAATATAAGACGCACCTTAGTTTTTGGGGAGGAAAATAGGGGAAAACAATCTGCCTACCAGGTATTCATCTGGCTAGCATCCTTAGTCTGGTCAGCTTCAGCACATTATTTTATCTCCTGGTTAGGACTTAAAAAAACCTTCTTCTGAGAGTAACAATGAAAGAGCCTGCAAGCCAGTAAGAGCTGGGAAGATCGTTAGCACCTGATTAGGGCTAAAAAAAAAACTTATTCGGAGCAGCTGCAGCACATTATTTTATCTCCTGGTTAGGACTTAAAAAAACCTTCTGAGAGAATAACAATGAAAGAGCCTCAAGCCAGTAAAGCTGGGAAGATCGTTAGCACCTGGTTAGGGCTAGAAAACAACTTCTTTGGAGCAAGTAGAGCAATGAAAAAAAACCCTGCAAAGACTTAAGGCTTTGGAGAGAGTAACAATGAAAAAGCCTGCAAGGTAAGAGCTGGGAAGATCTGTTAGCACCTAGTTAGGGCTGGAAAAAAAGCTACATTCGAAGTATAAGACGCACCTGAATTTTCAGCCACTTTTAGGGAGGAAAAAGGTGCGTCTTATACTCCAAAAAATACGGTAACCCTAACAATATTAAGTGATTGTGGGTTTTGCTCCCTACCCGAGATCTTTAAGCATTCCCCCAGACTGAGTAGGAGTGCAATCTGTTGTAAACATTCCCCCAGACAGAGTAGGAGTGCAATCTGGAAGTCCACCTGGATTCGTGACTCCTGCTCAACAAGTTGGGGGAAGCTCTGGCCATGAGACCCTTTGCACAAATTCATCTTGTGCACCAATAGTGCATGTTTCTGAATCAGTATCCCATGTTCTTGCTCTTTCATGCATTGGTCATTTTCCATTTGGACTGCTGCAATGCATTCTACTTGGGGATCCCTTGAAGACCATTTGTAAACTGCAGCTGATTTAGAATACAGCAGTAGGAGCAGTTGGGTACTCCTCAGTATGCCTATATAACTCCTCTTCCTGATTAATTATGGTGGATCCTAGTCAGTTTCTGGATGCAATTTAATTGTCCCCACTGAGATTCCAAGTGCCACAATCCTGTTGGCTTTTCAGAAGACTCTAGAACTTGGCACTTGACTCAAACTCTAGAACTAGGATGTTAATGTGGCACAGTCCATGTTTGGTCTGCTTGACTATATAGTGTTTACTTCACATCTTTACTGTTTTTATTGTTTTGCTATTATTGTTTTGCTTCTTATATTTACCCTCCAGGAATGATTGAAAGATGAGTGAGTGACCATATAAATTTGCATAATAAATACATTAAAAAGTTAAGAAATTCTGACTTCTCACACTAATGTGTCAACACAATTTATTTTAAGTCAAGTTGGTGTATATATGTGTGTGTGCCTATCTCATACATGGTGACTCTGGGTAGCCAACAAAACCAACAATTAAAATGTAAAAATCAATAATATATAATTGTATATATAATACAAAAATAATATAAAATCATTTTAAACAAATACTGGTAATTGTCATAAGTAAAATCCAAATTTAGAAAGGGCTGCTAAAGATTTCATAAATGGTGCAACTAACACGCAGGCCCTCTGCTTCAGAGGATAGCAAAGCCTGATGGAAAAATCCTGTTTCCAAAAGGCCATAAAGATTGCGGCTAATGGTAATTTAAGGGGAATGATGTTGTCTCACCCAGAGGATGGAGGTCACAGCAGAAAACACTTATATCCTGGGTCCCATCAGATAGAATGCTGTAGTGGACAGGATCCACAACATCCAACAGGATCTACTGCTGGACCTGATTGGACAGGTAGAAATAATTGGAAAGAGGCAGTCCCTCAGATAGCCCCATGCCACAAATTGCTTTTAAGGTCAAAATCAGTACCTTGAATTACACCTGGAAGCAAACCAGCAACAGTGCAGCTCACAGAGCAGACGTGTAACATGTTCCTTCTAGGACAGCCTTAACTATCCATGCTGTTGCATTTTGCACCAGGTGAAACTTCAAAATTGCAGTCCCAGGCAGAACACATTGCAGCAGTCCATATAACATTCTAAAAAACTTGGCACCAGATTACTTCAACCACTAACTCTACAGACTGCATTAATCTTTAAATGAGGTCTTACTGTCTGCAGAATGCTGTCTGGTAGGAAGAACTGAGGTGGGTGTCTATATTGTGGCACTTCTCTTTTTAAATGATTTCGGTTCTGAAATACAGCAGGCCCCAGTTCTATTGTGTTTCAGATGTCATATTATTATGTTTGTTTTCTCCAGTCGTTTAATCTTTTCTTCCCCCTCTTTTTTAATAGATAGTTTTTAATTCTGAATTTATAGCAATAGCAATAGCACTTAGACCAGTGGTTCCCAACCTGTGGTACGTGTACCACTAGTGGTACGCGAGGGCCTTCCAGGTGGTACGCGAACACTTTCGGGGTCATGAACGATTTTTAGTTAGTTATTTTTTACTTCACAAAAATGTTTACTGCCTAACACAACTGTTGCCACACGCCACCCACCTGGTCCCAGCGGCCCGAGAATCCAGTTGCTGGATGCGCGGGGCCAAAAAAGGAACGGTAGAATTATGGAAATAAAGTGATATCTGATCGAATTTAGTTTCTCTGGAACCAGGTGGTACGCGGCGACTGTACGGGACCTCCAAGTGGTACTCGATCACAAAAAGGTTGGGAACCTCTGACTTAGACTTATATACCGCTTCATAGTGCTTTACAGCCCTCTCTAAGCGGTTTACAGAGTTCAGCATATTGCCCCCAACAATCTGGGTCCTCATTTTACCCACCTCGGAAGGATGGAAGGCTGAGTCAACCTTGAGCCTGGTGAGATTTGAACAGCTGAACTGCTGAACTAGCAATCAGTTGAAGGTCGCAATGCTGCTTTTAACCACTGCGCTACCTCGGCTCCTAATTTATCTTGCATTTATTTAATTTATAAATTTAATTTATATTTAAATTAAATATAGTTTATTTTATTTATTTTATTTTATTCTAATTTATTTTTAATAAATTAGAATAAAATAAATGCAATAAATTTATTTATTTATAATTATATAAATATAAATTAATTTATAAATATAAATTAATTTATAAATTATATAAATAAATTTATTTATTATAATAAATAAATAAATTAGAATAAAATAAATGCAATAAATGCAAAATAAATGCAATTTATCTTGCATTTATTTTGGTCTTATTGTATATTTTTAAGACTGTTGTAAAGTGCTTCAATATTTTTAAAATAAGTGGGAAACAAATACATTTAATAAAAATGTGCTATTAAGCACTATGTAAGAGGTTTAAGTGAGAGCTTTGCATTGGAGAATGTGAGAGATTCACCAGCTTGCCTACCGTCCCTGTCCTAATGTTCCCTCTTATCAGTACCCATCTTATGTATATAAACAATGTTATATCTATGTATATTACCAACATGTACTTGACAAAAAAATTTGGTAATATGGTAAAAGAAAGATACTTTTTCATAGGGCATAATCTTAAATTCAATGTAGAACTAGAATCAGAGGCCTTTTTAGCATAAACAAGGTAAAGACATCAACATATTTTATTTTAAAGCATAGGCTAACTTTGAGCCAGCATGTTTACAGAAAAGAAAATGTGGCTTACGGGTATCAGAGCCCCATTTTCCTTTGCAAACACTTCCCAGAACATTGGAAACAAATGCCGCCCCTACAAAAATGCTGAGCTGTGTCCCACCCACACTGTGGCAGGTGTAGGCCCCCTCACCTTCTGTTGGCAGATGAAGTGAAAGAAAAGCAGAATCTGACAACATGTATGTCACATTTGTCATCTGATAAATGAAGTGCCAATAAGAGATTTTATCTTTGGAAACCATTGCTAATTCAGCATTGACCTTAGGGGGTGTCGGTCATATCACATTGGATGGATGTGTGTTACATAACTTACTCTCCAATACCAAAAATGGAAAGATTACCGTATATACTCAAGTATAAGCCGAGTTTTTCAGCCCACTTTTTGGGCTGAAAAAAGCCGCCTCGGCTTATACTCGAGTCATTGAAATTAACTGGGAAACTAGTCCGGGCTCGGGGCGTTTTGCATGCGGGCGAGAACCAGCCTCCGAGGCGGCGGCATGAACGAGGGCGAGGCGGAGGGTCCTCCGCGGCCGGCCCTTTGCAAGAAGATGTGCCCGGCGGGGGAGTTCTGGCGGCGGCGGCGGCAGAAGCGGCTGCACCGGCTGGAGCTAGACCCGGATCGCTAGCCGGACCCTCCCCCGCCGCCTTGCGACCTCCGCCCGGCGGTGCTGCTGGCCACGGTGCATCACCTGCTGGGCCGGTCGGCCACGAAGGCGCAGCGCTCGGCCGGGGAGACCTCGCTGGCTTCGGCCACCGACCGGCCCAGCAGGTGATGCACCGTGGCCAGCAGCACCGCCGGGCGGAGGTCGCAAGGCGGCGGGGGAGGGTCCGGCTGGCGATCCGGGTCCAGCTCCAGCCGGTGCAGCCGCTTCTGCCGCCGCCGCCGCCGCCAGAACTCCCCCGCGGGCACATTTCCTTGCAAAGGGCCGGCCGCGGAGGACCCTCCGCCTCGCCCTCGTTCGTGCCGCCGCCCCGGAGGCTGGTTCTCGCCCGCTTGCAAAACGCCCCGAGCCCGGACTAGTTTCCCAGTTAATGCCTTTTGGGGGGGGGCGATCGCGGCGGGTCCTCCGCGGCCGGCCCTTTGCAAGAAGATGTGCCCGGCGGGGGAGTTCTGGCGGCGGCGGCGGCAGAAGCGGCTGCACCGGCTGGAGCTGGACCCGGATCGCCAGCCGGACCCTCCCCCGCCGCCTTGCGACCTCCGCCCGGCGGTGCTGCTGGCCACGGTGCATCACCTGCTGGGCCGTCGGTGGCCGAAGCCAGCGAGGTCTCCCCGGCCGAGCGCTGCGCCTTCGTGGCCGACCAGCTGCGCGCAATCCAGCTGGATCTGGCTCTGCCCCGGGATGCGGTAGGAGAGGGCGGCTTCAGAGTTGTGCAAATAAAGGGTTAACTTTAGATTTCCTTATGAGGAAGGCAGGGCAAAAAGCGAAGAGAACAAGCAAAGTGGTTGCAAGGAGAAAGCCTACACACACACACACACACACACACACACACACACACACACACACAACCACGCTAAAGAAGTGAGGAACAGCGGAGTGAAACATCTGGGTGAGAAAAAAAAGAACCCTACTTTTAAAAGCGGTTCTCTTTAAGGAAGAATTTTGAAAAAAAAAGTTTGGAGAAAAGTGAAGCGGAGCGGAAAAATGGCTATCGCTTCACACAAATAACAGCGGCGAACAATTAGAGACCAGAAAATTAAAAACCTGAAAAGACTTTTAAAATGATGTTTTTAGAAAAAATCTTCCTTGCTGTTTTTCTGCACAACACACAAATAAACACATAACCCTAGTTATCTAAGGGAGGAGGAGGAAGGTACATGTTTGAGAATCTAGATAGATATTTCATTATTGAAAGATATGAAGGACATAAGGATATCAGAACAAAAAAAGTATAATGTCATTGAACATCACCCAAAAAATATTATTTCCAGAAAAAATATTTGAGGATATCTAGATCTTTGAAAGATACAGGCAGATGATCACTTTATTGTCAAGAAAATGCAAAACTTTATAGGCACAAGAAGAAACACAAGAACATATTTACTGTTTTTGTTTGAAATAAATATTCAAAAACATTATTGGTATCTATTTTTATTTTTGAAATTTACCGGTAGCTGCTGCATTTCCCACCCTAGCCTTATACTCGAGTCAATAACTTTTCCAGTTTTTTGTGGTAAAATTAGGTGCCTCGGCTTATATTCGGGTCGGCCTATACTCGAGTATATACGGTAGTTCTTGTAGAAAACCAAATGTCAATTAGGTTGAAGCAGAACTTTGCTTCCTAATGGGAAACACTTCTGTGTCCCAATAATTTGTTTATGAAGGTATGCAATTTCTTACTGTGATCTGAAGTGAATCAGTCTAGAGTGATAGATTGTCTGACATCTAGGCCAATGAGGGGGAAGATGCTTGTGAAAGAGGACAGAAGTAGAGGATGGAGAACAGATCAGATTGATGGAGCAACTGACCCTGATTGGAGCAAAGAAATGCATTATCTTAGCTGGAAATTTAATAGGAGATTTTGTCCTTGTGACAACCCGGTTTCATGGATCTCTGTTGAAGAATCAGCTGGCTTTCATGGTATCAAATTTACTTCCAAGCTTTCTGTTATTTGAACTATTTTGTTAGCCTAGATATGCTTTTGTATAAATTGTCCTAATAATCATGATAGGAGATAATAGACATATGTGTAGCCATATCTACTGGAGATGGACATGCTAAGTCTAAGGCATCTGCAATGATCAATGTTTGAATCTTCAAAACAGGATAATTGGGGATGTTTGAAGTGGGTCCTGGAAGAGTTATTTCGAGATCATCTCCAGAAATGAAAGAAAATATGCCTGCCTAATGTTTTTGTTCAAAGAGAAGAACCAATGCTTGTTAAGTACATTAGAAAAGTAGCCTTGAGGATGTTTTCACACACAAATTATAAAGTGGATTTTAAGTTACATTAGACAAAATATTCATTCACATTACAAAACAATTTTCTTTTGTATGTGACATAAATTGGAGGGAAGACTTAGGGGAAATTTAGATCTCACCCATGAAAATGCCTTCAGTGCTCTTCTTTCAGAATGCAGTTTCTTTCCATTTTCTGTTGCAGGAAGCCGATTTATCTTATTAGAGGGGAACCAACTGGATGCCAGTGACTGGTTAAATCCTGCCCAGGTGGTTCTTTTCTCCCAGCAGAATTCTAGTGGGCCGTGGGCCTTGGATATGTGCGCCCGACGACTTCTCGACCCTTGTGAACATGAGTGTGATCCTGAAACTGGTAGGTGGGTGCAATGTGGTGATTGACATGCATCTGGGGGATTGTCAAGTTCCCAAAGCTATCAAAAACTGTGGTGGAAAAATGACCCGCACATTTCCTTTGTTTCTGTATGGTGAAAACAAAAAGTCATATGAAGTTCCCTTATCTTGAATCAGTGGTGGGTTGCTGCCAGTTTGGACCGGTTCGCCCATACCGGTGGCGGAAATTTCCCCTCGCTCGCCGATCCGGTAGCGATGGCCGGCTGGCCACGCCCCCGAACCGGTCCTCTGGTATGAAACGGCTGGCAAAGAACCCTCTGTGCATGCACAGAGGTTTCTGTGCACGCGCAGAGGCTTCTGCGCATGTGCAGAGGGTCATTTCTGCGATCCAAAATGCGCACTTCCGACGCAATGTGAACCGGTAGGGAAGGTAAGAAGAACCCACCCCTGTCTTGAATCCAATTTTTCTTCTACCCAGCAGACTATTTCTTGATGGATTATGTTACACTCCGTGTTTTAGGCTGACGATCTTTCCTATGAACTATTACAAGAAATACTTGCACTCAAATTTTATATATGCTCTGTTAGGAGGAGAACATGAAAATATAAGAGTCTTTATAGTGCTGGATTCTATCATTTCTTCAACAGGCCCAGTTATGAATTTTCAGGTTCCAGCCTCTAAATCTAGAGATGGTATATCTCAGGAGATTGGTCCAGCCTTCTCCCTTCTGCACATGCTCACAGGAGGCATGTTCGTTCCCTTTTGATGTGATGTGACTCATTTGCCCATCGTGTCTGCATTTCACTTATTCACAACCATCTGCCATAGCAGCTGCCAACTGTAGCAGGCCTCTGAGGGGGATGGTTTCAAACACCCTCCTCGGGCTTATTTCTAAATTCATAGATTTTTTGCCAGCATTCTGTAAAAATGGTTATGCCTTCCAAAAACAACAATAACAACAACAGCAGCAAAGTAAGTACTTCTATTGTACCTTTTGTTCTTTTTGGCTGTAATCTGACTAAATAGCTGTGTAGCTAGTATTTAAAGCATACAAGAGTCCTCCTCTTCTTCTCTACCTACAGATATGTCCAGTGTAATTCAAAAGGCAGAACTTACTTCCAACTAATTCAGTTGCAGCCTTAATGTAGGCTTTCAGAAATGTCATCTAGGAAGAGGAGTAAAGAAGTGCATTCAGTGGAATTATCATATGTCTGTAAGCCTTAAAGCACAAATTAACCTATGATTGCAATTGCAGACTTTTTGGCATCATAATAATATACGGCAGGGAAACTCAAACTACTCCATTGCTTGAGATGCAGGATAACATGGGACCTCCCCCTGTTGCCTGTTTCAAGTCACTTACGGAGCTAGAGTTGTCACTGAATCTTATTTTAATGCCAGCAATGTCTAACTTTAATTCCATCACCTGGGAGAAGCAGTCTGGTTGGGTGTTCAAGTGAGCAATCATACTGCAAATATTTCAATCTACTGTTACCATTTGCAGCTTTGATATCTGAGTAAAAATAATCACCTCCAAATGGACACACAGAAATGGAGAACTCTGTTTGTTCTAGTGGTTAAGGCACCAGGCTAGAAACCAGGAGGCTGTGAGTTCTAGTATCACTTTAAGCATAACAACTATCTAGGTGACCTTGGGCCGGTCACTCTTTCTCAGCCCAGAGAACTTACTCTACATGGTGGTTGTTAGGGGTAAAAATAGGAGGAGGAAGAACTGTTATGTAGTTGCCAAAAGATACACATGAGGAAAGGGTGAGTGTGGAAGGGGGAAAAAGTGTTGATTTGGCAAAAGCCTGGCCAAGTAGAGGATGAAACAGTCATCAGAATAGGAATTCACTTCTGAATAAGTGGCTGGTTTGAATGGGACAGTGGGAGACCTTCACTCTTGTGGCCTTTCCACTGAATAAGCGTCTTTCTTTTCTCTGCTTTGCACCTGCTGGCAATTTCATTCTAGCAATATGAAAGGAGAACAATTTCTTTTCTGTCAACTTTCCCTTTATAGTTTTATAGTCTTTTGTTATGCTCTCCTCTCACAGTGTGATGCAGTGTGACCTTTTATGTTTTTCCTCAAAAGTGCGCCCCACTACATTCAGTGATTACGGCCTTATTCCTTTCTAAACTAATGTAATTCCTTTAGGATTAAAAGTTTGGTAAAGCTGGGTTTTCAAACGGGAATGCCTGAGAGCTCATCGGGAAGAAGTCCCTGAAAGACTCAGTAGGGTTCCAAATAATTATTGTTTTTTTTTTATTTATAAAGCAGTGACCTGGGTAGCATAAAGGAAGGAAAGGGAATAAAATAAAATAAAAGGTATAAAAGTGTAAAAAGGAGTAAGCAAAAGATATTGACATCTCATTCCTTGGCATCTCATTTAGTAGAAAATGTCTCGCAACTGATATATTGGATGATTTTTTATTATTATTATTATGACTGTATTTCTGGACATTTGTATGTTGCTGCTTGCAAGCTGCCAAGAGTCATAATGACTGAATCAGCAAAAGCATTCAAATTTTAAAAAAATTTAATTGCAGGTTCCAAATAAACAAAGAAATATTTTCAGATTCATCAATAAATAAGGGAATGTGAGATTGTGACACAGATATTGTGTGAAACTGGAATCAGTCATATTTGCTTGTTTGCTTGTTTACTTGTGTAGAGTAAAGAGATCAGAGACCGGTCACAGAACAGGCATCGAGTATTACACTAAAAACGTCCAGGCTCCTTGTTGATCCTCTGACTCGTTGCCTATTTTTTTTCCATTTTATGTATTGTTCCCAGCTGTATGATACACTGCATGTGATGAGGTGGCGAGAATGGTATGCAGGAGGCTTGTAGAAAAGCATTGTGATCTTGCGCTTTTTATCTCCAATTTGATTCCTAGTAATTCCTAGTATGGCATTTTTCTTTTTCCACTCCTGCTGCATACTAAATTGACAGCTCCCAGCAAAAGTCATTCCCTTTTCAGAGTTGCTACATAACTCATCTATTATTCTCTTGTTTTTGTTCTTTCACTTCAAGGTGAGTGTCTTTGCTATGAAGGTTACATGAAGGATCCAGTGCACAAACACCTTTGCATCAGGAACGAATGGGGCACAAACCAAGGGTAGGTGATTTTCATAGCTCTGCCAGATTGTTGCTTAGCCTGAAGTGAAGGAGATAGCACCTCAAGCAGCTTGGCCATCAAGCAAGACAGCTCGGAAAAGTTAGAGAGCTGCAATAAAAGCCAAGTGATGCCTGTAAGGAAGTATTCACAATGTCCTGGATTTCAGTTTACCTTGTAGGGAGAGAACTGTTGAAGTTAGAGGATGGCTGATGTTAAACAAAGATGCAACTAATAAAGTTTCAGGGCTTTGAAAGTAATAAATATTTTATTTCATGAAGAATAGCTCAAGGCTTCATATCTGCTGTGACCAACATAGAGCAGGTCCAGTTGGCCCCATTCAACCAGATCCATGGTGGATAAGCCAAGGTGAAGAAATTCTCTGTAACTTCAAGTATCAAGGTTGCTGGTGGTCAGTAGGTCTGTGGACTTCAAGTCAAATCTTGACTGTTTCATTTAAAACCCTAAACTATTAGCCGCGATGGCACAGTGGTTAGAGTGCAGTACAGCAGGCTACTTCTGCTGATCACCAACTGCCAGCAGTTTGGCAGATCGAATCTCACCAGGCTCAAGGTTGACTCAGCCTTCCATCCTTCCGAGGTCAGTAAAATGAGGACCCAGATTGTTGGGGGCAAGAGGCTGACTCTGTAAACCGCTTCGAGAGGGC
This sequence comes from Diadophis punctatus similis, assembly GCA_023053685.1. NCBI lineage: Eukaryota > Metazoa > Chordata > Lepidosauria > Squamata > Dipsadidae > Diadophis > Diadophis punctatus. Next base: position 95,357,387 of record JALIGW010000003.1, read on the forward strand.
TGTAAAGCACTGTGAAGCGGTATATAAGTCTAAGTGCTATTGCTGCTATTGCTAAACTGCATGGCACTGGGATGAATCAGGCAGCACCTTATTAAAATTGAATGTGCCTGGTCCAGTAATTTAGTGAGAGAGTTTTATTTCAGGTCACTTTTGATACCAGCTGATTATGACTACTGGCTTTTAGGGCAGTGTTACTGGGGCATTTAATGTTTCTTTCTGTGTTTATTTTGCCAGTTGGATTTGTTATTATGTTCTTGTTTTCTTTTTGTCAGATCTTGTATATCATCATATATTCATTGGCACTAGGATAGGTTATAGGTACAGTAAAAGAAATAAGAGACCCAGTTTGGTGTGGTAGTGAAGGCACCAGGGTAGAAAGCAGGAATCTCTTAAGTTCTAATTTTGTCTTAGGCACAAAGCCAATGGATGATCTTTAGCCAGTCCTTCTCTCTCAGCCTTAAGAAGGAGGCAATACAAACTACTACTGAAAATCCTTGCCAAGAAAACTGCAGGGCCTTGTCCAGGCAGCCACCAAGAGTCAACCCTGACACAAAGGGACAAAAAAGAAGAAGAAAATACATATGTACAAGAGCTGCTCAGAGATGCCTCAAACCGTGAAATGGACAGCATATAAATTTAATAAATAAATGAAATGGAAAAGAAGGGTCTATGCAGTGTTTCCCAACCTTGGCAACTTGAAGTTATCTGGACTTCAACTCCCAGAATTCCCCAGCCAGCACAGCAAGAAAAGGCGGGCAGTGTTTTTCCACACTGTGGCATCTCCTCCATTCAGTTGATAGGGGAGGGGAACAGAGATTGTGAGAAGATTCACATGAGCCATATTGATTGTTCTTTGCAATGTTGGATACATTTGCCTCATCTTGGTCTCCATTGTTGGGCCGGATCACAGTGAGCAACTGCTTGTTCTGTTCAAGTGGATTCTTCTCAGCCAGAATGTGACTGAACAGAATCCATCATGCAACATGGTTAATACTTCCTTCAGTATGGGATGTATTCTTTTCTGTTTCAAGGAAACATTTGCAAGAACTCTGTTTGAAAAAGCCCTACCTTGATCTGAGAAGATTATTAAGTCACACTAAACTATTCCTTTCTTGGTTTAAGTAACTGAGAAGATCCAGATTCATTTGATTAAACTGACTATCTGGATTCATTGTCATTTGTTTGGGACTTGGAACTGGGGATCTTCCTTAATCACATATGCCTGTATAGGAAAAGTGCACCTTGCTTGCTAGTTTCCTTGAATGTCTTGGCAGATTTTCATAAAACCAATTATGGTATTTTTCTGGATTATTTCCTGATATTGCTCTAAGGAACACTAATTGCTTCTGGATATCCTATCCTTTGGGCTGTGTGTGGAAGGAGCCAATATGTCAGTGGTAACCTTTTGTGAGCTGGTTGGACTTAGTGACAGTTACTCTCCCCTTATCCCATCTTGACTACAGCGGTGAACTTATGGGACTCTTAGTACCTTGAAAGGTGTCTTGAAATTGTAAAAGACTGGGACTTGGCCTCTAAGGTATGCATAGGACTTGTGTCATTCCTAGGGATAATTTAAGTGTTTTAATGTTGTCTCTTTCATTGTGAACTTGCTAAAAATTTAAATTAAAAGAAGAGAAAATTTTGATAATGTCCCTGTGCTGTTAGGTGCAGAGGGAATATTTCCGTCTCCCCCTCCAATGTGTAAGTAAAGGGAAAGTAGACCTTTATTTCTAGCCTTTTAATTGTAATTTGATTTTTTAAGTTTACTCATTGTTGTATTTAAAACATTGTATTTTCATTTCCTATATTGTGAGCTTGAGCATGGATGGGTGGATTTCATTCTGACTAATGAATACATTGGAATGGGCATCTGCTGGTCTTTGCTTTACACCCTTGCATGTAGCCCTGATCAGTTGAAACAAAGGACTGTAATGGTAGAGTATGATTGTTTGAGGTAAAGGGGAGGGACAGTCACAAAATTTACTATTATCTCTATGTATTCTAGAAATTCAACTTCGGTATTGATATAAGATTACAGAATTCAACTCCATTAAACCCCAGCACAAGATGATAGAGCTTCATTTCTTTCTCTTTTTTTACAATCTAGTCCTGTTTATAGAATTACTGTGAAATCAGACCTCGGAGTGCAGTGATTTCACCTTCCCTATATTTAGTAGTTGACCTGAAAGGCAGGTCTGAGCTTGGTAGTAAAGTCTTAAAATTTATGTTGTTTGGTGACAGAATTTCAAAGAATTATTAATCACTCTATGGTTGTATACTTTGATTGTAGAAGACTATAGAAGAAAATGTGTATTTATTTTATTAACTGTGCTTATTTCACTCTTGGTATATTTCTATATTTGAGAGCAAAAAATACTAAAAAGGAGAGAGACCACACTGCCCCCTAGTGCTTAATGCCTACTAATGGAAAATTAAGCTTGAACAAGCAATTATGAATCCTAGAGTTACCAGATCTTTGAGCAAACATTTGCCTTTAAACATTTCAAAGCAGAAATCTTTGGGTGTAGCACAAATTTATATAATGTCTGTCTGTCCACCTATCTATCTATCATCTATGTATGTATGTATGTATGTATGTATGTATGTATGTATGTATGTATGTATGTATGTATGTATGTATGTATGTATGTATCTATCTATCTATCTATCTATCTATCTATCTATCTATCTATCTATCTATCTATCCATCCATCCATCCATCCATCCATCCATCCATCCATCCATCCATCCATCCATCCATCCATCTATCTATCTATCTAAATCAGCGGTTCCCAACCTGGGGGTCGCGACCCCTTTGGAGGTCGAACGACCATTTCCCAGGGGTCGCCCCGACATCCTCAGCTCCCTCCCACTGCCACAAGCCTGGCCATATCGTGCCCCACAACCCGCGCCACGCAACCCACCCCACTGCCGCCATTTGGGTTCTTTTACCCTCTGCGCATGCGCAAAGCATTCTGCGCATGCGCAGAGGGTAAAAGAACCCAAATGATGGCGTCTGGCCGAAGTCTCCAGATCCGGGCAAAATCTTCAGATCCGGGCGAGGGCTCCGCTCGCTTCGTGTGTTGCCTCTGGGAGCTTTTCGAGCCCCATCGTGAAAGACGTGCGCGACTTCGGCGGGGCTGGGACAGGCGGCTGCCCAGAGACGCTTTTGCCCCAAACGCTACAGGTAGACGGGAGAGACTCTGCAAAAGGTGTGTGTGACTTCGGCGGGGCCGGGACAGGCAGCTGCCCGGAGAGAGCCACCACCTTCGCCCCGAACGCTACAGGTAGACAGGAGAGACTCTGCAAAGGGAATGGCTCTCTCCGGGCAGCCGCCTGTCCCGGCCCCGCCGAAGTCGCGCATGCCTTTCATGACGGGGCTCGGAAAGCTCCCAGAGGCAACACGCAAAGCGAGCGGAGACCTTGCCCGGATGCCGCCATTTGGGTTCTTTTAACCTCTGCGCATGCGCAGAACACTTTGTGCATGCGCAGAGGGTAAAAGAACTCAAATGGCGGTGAGTGGGTCGCGGTGGGGTCGCAGGGGCGGGGCGCGGCATTAGGAAGGTTGGGAACCGCTGATCTAAACTCATCTATCTATCTATCTATCTATCTATCTATCTATCTATCTATCTATCTATCATCTATCTAATTATCATCTAACCTCAAAATAGTTACAATAAGTTTCTTTAATATATCCTGTCCTTTATGACAACTTCTTCCCCTGGATAAATCTCAATGTCGTCAATAGGAGTATACAAGTGAGTAGGTATTTTAATCTCAGTATGTCAGATTATTCTTGGCCTGTACAAGGAAGCAATACTAGGCTCGATAACATAAAGGATAACAGGTGATCCTCAGAAGCTTACTTTCCCTGTTTTCTTTTTAATACTGCTCATAAACAGCTTTAACTTTCCCTAATTTCCCAGCAAGATCATTGTTCTTACCAACACCAGTGGAGAAATAGCTGTTTTCCTGAGGATTGCTTGGCAAAGGAGGAGAAATCTTAACTTTCCCCACAACTCCAGCAGTTGTGAAGAGCCAATATATATAATCCCACTTTCATGTCTCGGAGTGTTCATGGAGGCAGTATCATTCCCCAACAGGTTTGCAATGCATTTTTCTGGCTGTATTAAAGGTTTCAGTCAAGGCTAGGCATTTTCAAAAGTTCAGCCATGCTAGGTTAACGTTGAACCCAGTGGTGAAATCCAATTTTTTTTACTACTGGTTCTGTGGGCGTGGCTTGGTGGGCGTGGTGTGGCTTGGTGGGCGTGGCATGGTGGGCATGGCAGGGGAAGGATACTGCAAAATGTCCATTCCCACCCCACTCTGGGGCCAGCCAGAGGTGGTATTTGCAGGTTCTCCGAACTACTCAAAATTTCCGCTACCTGTTCTCCAGAACCTGTTAGAACCTGGATTTTGCCCCTTGTTGAACCTCTTAAAATGAGATATCTATAAGCAAGGAATCTTTGTAGGAAGGGGATAAAGATAAAAGATAATAGTGGGAGGACAGAAAAATAGAGCAATATTATACAATTCCTGGTCTGAGCATTCACTGAAGTGGAAAAAGTCCTCAAAGAAAGGAGAAGTTTATCTTGAAAGTACAGGTACTCCTCACTTAGTGACTGTCTCGTTTAGTGACTGCTTGAACCTAGGGTGGTAAAAAAAACCCATCAACCAGTCCTCAAATTTAAAGCTTTGCAGCATCTATCTGCTCTATTTTTTCACTTGCTTATTTACCTCAAATCAAGATGTCCTCAAAGAGGAAGTAACAAGAAGCAAAGGAAAACTGAAGCAAAATCATAAGCATAGTTGTGGCCATATTTTTACTTAGTGACTATTTTGCTTAACAGCCAGGTTGTTGGTCCTAATTGCAATTGTTAAACAAGAACTACCTGTACGGTATTAAGGGTTGAATTACTCCAGTTCCTTAGGGTGGACAGAAAGTCACCCTGCCTTCTTTTAAATCGGTGATTGTGCAATCTGTCTGTTGATTGCATAGTTGTATATTGTACAGTTGGACCCAAGGATGTTACACTAGGAATGAAAGATTCTATTCTTACCTGTGGGAGTTCACTCAGTAACTTTGAGTTCTCAGTTCAACCTTGTCTCAGAATTGTTGTGAGTATAAAATGGAAAGAATACATGCTGTGTAAAAGTTCATTAAGGGTTACCAGAGATAACAACATACCGTTTTTTACCATGATCAAAGGAACCAATGTTATATTCCTTCCTTTAATTTTAACAATCTTGATTATTACTCCCTTCAAATAATAACCCCAAATTTGATTTCTTTTCATTTGTTCTTTGTCTCTTCTCACAAAATTCTTCAAGCTTTAGCAAGTCTCTTTGCTAAATTCAATATAGGAAAATTATCCAGATCACTCTGTTTCTTATTTGATTTTTAGTTTTTTATTTATTTATTTATTTTATTTAGGATTCTTATATGCTGCCCTACTCCATGTAGGGAGTAATTGACATATTAGCCATTTTTTGTATGTTCAGTATCTTTTTCAATATCATGCTTATAATCTGTGGTATTTAAATCTACTTTCAGATCAGTCTCAATCTTGTCAGATAAAACTTTTCTTCATTCATAACGTCTTTAAAACATAATCTATGTATCAATGTAGACACTCTTAACATTAACTCCTGGATCCATTGTTCAAAAATATCCTTCAGTAGGTCCAATGTTAAACTATTTTGCTTCATTCTGTATGTATTAGTAAAACCATTAGTAAGTGTTCCCCTTCTTAAATGTAATCTTTAGTTCCTTCCAGTTACCTCTAGTGTCCAATCTTCAATGACTCATCCTATCACATTTTTAACAGAATTCAAAACAAAGGTACTTTCCCATGAGAAAGATTATAATAATTAATCCCCTTAGTCCATTTGTAACTTTCTAAAATCAGTTCTAATCTCCCTATTGCTTCTTTATTCCAAAAGGAAAAAATAAGTTAAACTTAAACTTGTATTTAAAGCTTCTTTCAATAGAGATTGAAGGAAGCTCACTTAGTCCTATAAAACTTGTCACTCCAAAGGTTCCTATTAGCTGAAAAGCAGTTAAGAAGCAATTTTTAAAAAGAATTTGAAATAGAAGTATGCAATCCCTGTGTACACACACACAGACACACACTATATAGGTAGTTCTTGACTTACAACAGTTCATTTAGTGACCATTCAAAGTTACAACAAGGCTGAAAAACAGTGACTTATGACCATTTTTCATACTTACGACCATTGCAGCATTCCCTTGGTCATTGTGATCAAAATTCGGGTGCTTGGTAACTGATTCATATTTATCACAGTTGCAGTGTCCAGGATCATGTGATCACCTTTTGCAATCTTCTGACAAGCAAAGTCAATAGGGAAGCTAGATTCACTTAACAACCGTGTTACTAGCTTAACAATTGCAATGATTCACTTAACAACTGTGGCAAGAAAGTCATAAAATGTGGCAAAACTCACTTAAGTATCTCACTTAGCAACAGAAATTTTGGGCTCAATTGTGGTCATAAGTCAAGGGCTACCTGTTGTGTGTGTGTATGTATCAGCCTACCGTATTTTTCAGAGTATAAGACACACCTTTTTCCTCCCTAAAAGAGGCTGAAAATTTGGGTGCGTCTTATACTCCAAATCAGGGGCGGGTTCCTAATTTTTTTACTACCACTCTGTGGGCGTGGCTTATTTTGTGGGTGTGCTTTGCCAGCCATGTGACTGGGTGGGCGTGGCTTCTCAGACTGCTGAAGAGAGGGGAACTGAGATAGGTCCTGCCGCCCATTCCCCCTCCCCATAGCAGCTCGAGAAGCCTCGAACATGCAAAAATGCCTAGGATCATCACCGCGCGTTCGTGGCTTCTCGGACTGCTGAAGGGAGTGGAATGGAGATAGCTCCTGCCACCCATTCTTTCAATGTCTCACACGCTCCCACAGCCATCCTCCCCTGCTTGGACTCACTGTGGGGTAGGAAGGCAGCGCATGCGCATGCGCAGTGCCGGAAGCTCAGCTTCTGGGCATGCGCAGAAGAAAAAATGTAAAAAAAATTAAAAATTTTTTTTAATGGCGGCGCCCAGGCACCAGCAACCGACCGCACCAGTACTGTGATGTCACCAGCGGGCCGCTACCGGTGCTATAGAGTGGACCGCACCTGTAGGAACCCACCACTGCTCCAAATGTAGCTTTTCCAAAGCTTTTTCCCCCCAGGCCTAACGAGGTGCTAACGATCTTCCTGGCTTGCAGCATTTTTTTATTCCTACTCCCTTGAAGTAGTTTTTTTACCAGCCCTAAGTCTTTGCAGGCTTGTTTTCATTCCTACTCCCTCTGAAAAAGGTTTTTTCAGCCCTAACCAGGGGATAAAATAATGTGCTGAAGCTAAACAGACTAAGGACGCTAGCCAGATGAATACCTGGTAGGTAGATTTTTTCCCCTATTTTCCTCCCCCAAAACTAAGGTGTGTCTTATACTCCGGTGCATCTTATACTCTGAAAAATACGGTAATTATAATTTTTAAAGGTTACTTAGATAAACATCATTTCATGCACGTTTCCAAAAATAAAAGTTTCATATGTCAGTTGTGTGAAGGAATCCTCTTGAGAACACAGGGCCGCTGGGGATGCACTACCTCACATGTCTTCCTTCCTTGCCTCTTCTTTACATGTCACAATGCAACTTGTACAATATGAATTAGGCTCCCAGGGAGCCATCACCTACAGTTCTGATCACAGTTATTGGGCTGTGATAATAATAACTGAAAGGTTATGGTGATGTATATTTGTTCTTCATTTGCCCTTCCAATCATAAGATTCTAAGCCTCTGGCCTAAGAATTGTTCTCCTCCAGTTGAGTCATTTAGATAGATGCAAGCATAGTTCAAGAATTCAGACTGAACAGCAGAAGTCTGTGTTCATTGGAACATTTTTCTTATTTGCCTTAGTTCCATAGAATATGTCTTGAAGCGTAGCCCCCTCCTGATTGATCACTAGGAATTGTAGAAGCACTCTATCAGTTCCAGCTACTCTCGCTCTAGGAATCATTAGGAATTCAATATGCAGTGGGTATTAATTAATACTCACAACTTATGAACTGCTTGATGTATAATACGTATATAAGTGTATGTAACACAGATGAGATAACTGGCCTGCTGTGCTGTCAGTGATTTACCATTTTAATCATGTAATACCTCAGTTTATACATAAATTTACAAATTTACATAAATTTTTCAGTGGGTATAATTGAACCAAAGACATGCACATTGAAATTGTGTTGGGTTAGGGTTCAGTTCACTGGGACAATTAAAAACATTCCCGATTATTTCCAATTTAAATCAATTTTGAAAGCCCTTACCAGTATTTAGTAATAATACATCATATTGCCTATACGTTTGTACTTTTAAGATTTTTAACTTTAAGTTAATCTCGGAATCAGAGTTGAATATTTTTAAATCTTGTGTATTAGATATACAACACATTTTATTTTTATACTTCAGACTTCTGTAACAAGTTCCCCTAACTCTTAATTAACAAATAAATGTATTCCCAACACAGCAGAATTACCAGAGATCAGAACTGCTGACTAAGAGTATGGAAAATTGCTTGAATTGGAGCCTAATCATTGTAATGGCTTGTGTGCCAAGGCAAAGAGGTTCTAGCATACTGGCATATATAAGAATTCTAATTATCCATTTGCACCCTTTAGCCACTGTATCATAATTACAATTATGGTAGTTAAGGGATGTCAAAAAAGGACAAAATTGGATTTTTCATCCCCACCTCTGGAGGTTTATGGCAGAAAAATAGATTGTAATCCATGTTAATTAATGGGAATAATAGACCAGCAACTTCTTGGCACAAAGCTTATGTATATCTCATTTGTATAAATTGAGATATGCCCCTCCATTTCCCCATTGCCTGATCACTAAATGATAGTGCAGGAAACAAGGTTTTTGAATGACTAGGGTCAAATCAACCTGCCACCAGATTCAGATAAATTGTCATAGCTTCAGAAAGGGGAATTGAGAATGACAAGGCTACTGGAAACTTAATATGTGATGTAAGATTGAGGGCATTGGGCATATTAAATTTGAGACTAAAGGAGTTAGATATGATATTGTTCTTCAAATATCTGGCAACATACTTGGATTTAATCAGACAAAAAATCATGATCCTTTGTTGACAACGAAGTTTTAAAATAATCTGGCACAGCCTTCTTTAGGATTTCTACTTTTGACAAACCGCTTTAGATGAATAGCTTAGACCAGCAGTCCCCAACCTTTGCGGCTTGGTGGCCTGATTGGGGGGGAGGGGAACCGTGTGCGCACCGGCCCACTGCTCGTGCAAGTTGAGCTGTGTGTGCATGTATGCATGCCGGCATGGTTCCAAACAGGCCATGGTAGTGGGCCCAGGGCTTGGGGAATGGTTCTTGCTTTCTTTATTCCTGAACGTTTAGTCCTTCCAAACCATGAGTTCCCAGTTCAGAATCTTCTAATTTTCACTACCAACTGATTTTCCAGATTATTTGAGTCATTCTGAGCCTTTTTTTAAGGCAAATTCTTTGCTCATGGTCATTACTTGTAATACCTTTGAAGTAGTTTCTTCTTTTTGAGTTATTTGGATTTTTTTCTTCTATCTTCTCACAGATCTTCAAACAACAAAACCTATAGAATCTTTACTATAGTTAAGGAAGCTTTCTAATTTTTGACCAGCCTAGCAAAATAAAATTCTAGCCTGTCATTATGCTTTACTTACAAATATGATTATTCTCCAATTTTTATCTGTCTTTCCTTCCCTTACTATGAGACAGTTACTTTTAAGTGCCCTTTTGTCTTCATTTAGCTTACCTGTTTTGCCTTTTATTTTCTTGCTCTCTCATGATAGTCTTTCTTTACTCATACAATTATAGATAGTCCTCAACTTACAACCACAATTGAGCCCAAGATTTCTATTGCTAAGCTGTTGTTTAAGTTGTTAAGTGAATTTTGCCCCATTTTATGAGCTTTTTTGCCACAATTGTTAAGTGAATCACTACAGTTGTTAAGTTAGTAACATGGTTACTAAATGAATCTGGCTTTCCCCCATTGACTTTGCTTGTCTGAAGGTTGCAAAAAGTGATCACATGACCCCAGGATACTACAATCATCATAAATATGAGTCAATTGCCAAGCGCCTGAATTTTGATCACATGGGGATGCTGCAATAATGGTCGTAACTGTGAAAAATTGTCATAAGTCACTTTTTAGTGATGTTGATTTAATAATAATATATTATTATTAGTGATTATGTAACTAAGCAAACTGTTAAATTGAGGACTACCTGTATCTAAAGTTCTTCATCAGGCTTTTGTCTTGAATTTGGAAAGGCATGCTCAAATAATTATATCATGTTTAGAATTAATATGATGCAGAAAGTGAACAAGAAGGTAACAGGTTTCATTTTGAACATCGCTAGAGATTTTGAAGTAAGTAAACTACTTAGATTTTGAAAACTGGATTTTGAAATGAAGAGTTGAAACTATTTGAAATAATTCTATAGTTAAAGGATTTGGGTCACAAGTGAAGCTTTCGCTGTTCTGTTAATTTTTTTTCTCTTGAGTGTCATCCAGGAATAGCTGAAGAACTTTTAAAAAATGTTTCTTGTTATTTCTCTGTTTAGTATTCTTCCTGCTATGGCTTATGTCATATCAGCTGGTAAATAACACACTAGAGTAGTAAATTGCTACCTTTGTACAGTGACAGTCTGTACCCCGCTCTCAAGCCTTCACCAAACAAGGCAGAGATAAATGGTTGCTGCTTCTTAGATGTCATTCTGGGACGAAGCTTTTTGAATGGCTGACTTCTTGGGATTTTGGTTTTGTCTTTGCAATAAGGGGCATGTACTGAGGATTTGGACAGGGCCCTAGATCTCCATATAAACCAGATGATGTCAGCCTCTAGTTCTTTAGCCTCTTTTTATATGTTACCTCTGAAGATCGAAGTTATATCAGTTTCCCCAGTTTTAATGCTGCAAAATACAAGGCATCCATGGTGCATTGCAAGACAGAATAGTGGAATAAAAGAATAACAGAGTTGGAAGGGACCTTGGTGGGCTTCTAGTCCAATCCCCTACTCAAGCAGGAGACACTGCACCATTTCAGAAAAATGGCTGTCTAATCTCTGTTTAAAAACCTCCTGTGATAGAGCACCCACAACTTATGGAGGCAAGCTGTTCCACTGGTTGATCGTTAATTGAAATTTCTCCTTAGTTCTAAGTAGCATCTCTCCTTGATAAGTTTCTATCCATTACTTTTTGTCCTGCCTCGGGTGCTTTGGAGAATAGATTGACAACTCCTCAAATATTAGACGTTTTCTATCATGTCATCCCTAGTCCTTCTTTTCATTAGACTAGACATTCCCAGTTCCTGCAACCATTCATCACATCCTTTAGCCTCCAGCCCTCTAATCATCTTTTTGCTCTTTTCTACACTCTAGACCAGGGGTCGGCAACCTTAAACATTCAAAGAGTCACAAAAGTCCTAACCGGAAGCCCCCTGTTCAATTCTGGAGCCGACCGGAAGGCCAGTTCCCCGCCATAGAGTCTTCTCCTAGCATGGTGTCCTTTTTCCTCTGCCGACGGGAAGTCCGGTTCCCCCACCATAGAGTCTCCTCCTAGCATGGCATCTTTTCCTTTTACCGATCAGCAACAGGGAGCTGCAGCAGACGGATGAAAGAGCCACATGCGGCTCCCTGCTCTAGACTCTCAACATCTTTTTTGTATCATGATGACCAAAACTGGATGTAGTATTCCAAATGTTGTCTTATCAGTGCAGTATAAAATGGCACTAACACTTCACCCGATCTTGATTCTATCCCTCTGTTGATGCAGCCTAGGACTGAGTTGCATTTTTGGCAGCTGCAGCACACTGCTGGCTCATATTTATGTGGTGGTCGATTAGGTCTCTTTCACAGCTACAGCTGTTGAGCCAGGTATCACCTAGTCTGTACCTGTGCATTTGGTTTTTCTTGCCTAAGTGTAAAATCTTACTGTTTTCACCACTAAATTTTATTTTGTTGGATAGTGCCCAGTGTTCAAGTCTGTCTTCTAAAATGTTGGTGCTACTGCCCCCAGCTTTGTGTTGTCTGCAAATTGCAGATTGCAGACCAAAGGAACCACTTGCTTCTATATGGTTGATCCTAAACCCAAGGGAGTTTTAAAAATTATAAAGAAGAGAATAGAATAGAAAATAGAATAGAAAATAGAATAGAATAGAATAGAATAGAATAGAATAGAATAGAATAGAATAGAATAGAATAGAATTATTTATTGGCCAAGTGTGATTGGACACACAAGGAATTTGTCTTTGGTGCATATGCTCTCAGTGTACATAAAGAAAAATAAAATATATTAATCAAGAATCATAAGATACAACACTTAGTGATAGTCATAGGTTACTAATAAGGTTACTAATAAGTGCCAGCCAGTCTGAGGATTCCTCTCCCAGTATAGCAGATGTGTAATTAAAGGAGTCTTTAATAACAATTCTTATATCCACATTGACTTCTACAGCACTACACTGTCTAGTCTTCTGAAATTAAATTGGATAATCTCCTATAAGGAAAGAGTCAATTATTTCACAGAGACCAGAAAATAGAATCCATTTTAGAGGATGTGATTAGGGATGGTTCTTGCAGCTTATTAGACAACAGCTATTAAAGCTAGTCTTCTCAACAACAATAATCATATTACCCATAGCGTCCTCTTCTTATTCCCAGCTCTTAGAATCCTTATTTGGTGGTGCAGTGGTAAAAATGCAGTATTGCAGGCTAAATCTGCTGGCTGCTGATTGCCAGCAGTTCGGCAGTTCGAATCTCACCAGGCTCAAGGTTGGCTCAGCCTTCCATCCTTCCAAGGTCAGTAAAATGAGGACCCAGATTGTTGGGGACAATATGCTGACTCTGTAAACCGCTTAGAGAGGGCTGTAAAGCATTGTGAAGCGGTATATAAATCTAAGTACTATTGCTATTTATAAACCTGTTTCAGGATTATAACACACATCATCTCTAGCAATCATAATTTACATTCTCTATTTGGCTGTTATTTTATAAATCAGATTAAGTTAGGTTAGGTTAGGGACTGTTAAACCAAGTGACTCTAAACTATGCACATATGTAGTCATAGCACCTTCCAATTTGAGAGAATTCTGAACAACCATGATTAAGTGCCTGATCCCTTGTCTCCATTGCTATCTCAAGAAGTTAGTCAATTAACATAACATAACCCTGCCTGTGCTCCTCATCCCACTTCCTGGTCACAGTTTCTGTTCAGTAATCACAGTCTGGAAAGGGGGTAGAAAGGAACCAATTCCTATCAATTCATCAAGAAAATGTGTTTAATTCTTGAAAGATTTTCAGGGACAGGAATCAGATTTGTTCACTTTTAATTTAGAAGCTACTTTTGTGTTCTCCATAAATCCTGACCAAGCTTCATTCAACATATTTTAAAAGATACCATGGATAGCTGGTTCTTGAGCTTTAAGATGAAGAAAGACAGACAAGCCATATAGGACCTTATTTGTGTGATATTATGTGTCTCCCAAAAGACAAAGAGAGGTAATCCACCTCTTTTTGGGTGAGTTGTCATGTAAAATTAATACCATGCAACCCAGAGCTAAATGCAGAACAAAGAAGATAGCTGCAATAGTTGAACTTCACATCTGGCTCCAGGCAACTGAGCTGTACAATTACAGGATTTTTCCATTAAAGAAAGGAGAGGGAAGATGGTGACCACTAATTGCTCTTGGTTCAGGTTCCTACCTTGTGATAAGGCTCACCCTTTCTGGAGTAGTCCCTATGGCAGTGATGGTGAACCTTTTTTCCCTCGGGTGCCGAAAGCACGTGTACGCACGCTATCGCCCATGTGCGAGTGCCCACACCCATAATTCAATGCCTGGGGAGGGTGAAAACAGCCTCCCCCCGGAGGCCCTCTGGAGGCCAGAAATGGCCCATTTCCCAACTTCTGGTGGGCCCAGTAGGCCCCTTTTTCGCCCTCCCCAGGCTCCAGAGGTTTCCCTGGAGCCTGGGGAGGGCAAAAACACCCTCCCCCGTCCCCCTGGAGGCCCTCCGGAAGCTGAAAACACCCTCCCAGAGCCTCAGTGCAAGCCGAAAATCAGCTGGCCAGTGCGCTGGAGCTGAGCTAGGGCAGCGGCTCGCGTGCCAGCAGATATGGCTCCACGTGCCACTTGTGGCATGCGTGCCATAGGTTTGCCATCACTGCCCTATGGTCTAAACACCATTTAGAGGTAAGAAAATATTCCAGATTATATCCAGTAATGATATAAGAGCCCATTAACCTAACAATGCAGAGAAACAGACAGTGATTAATTCCTATCTTCCTATCTTCCAATTGATAACCCTAAAAGGGACTTTTCAATGAAGAAACATGATGAAGTCTGGATATAGTGATCTAACCCAAGACTGTTAAGAAGTTGAAGCTTCACTCCTCTGACCAACCTCTTTAACTAGGACAGAGATTGGAACTGCAAACTGTTTCCCTCAAGGGCATTTACTCTCAACCCTTCTGCTAGAAACTCAAGAAATCCTTCCTTCCAGTATTGAGATTGAGTGATCTGTCATGTACGCTCTATTTTTAGCCCAGAAAGTGTTATGATGTCCGATTAACTGCAGCTTCTGGATTTGGGACCAGCTAACCTGCTTTGGGAAATGTTCAACCATAATAGATGTCATGACATTGACTGTTATATATAGAGGATATTAAATCAAATTTGGGTGCTTCTCTTGATGCTATGTCCCACCTGAATTTTTGTGACTTTTACTCTAATTCAGTGTTTCTCAACCTTGGCAGTTTGAAGATGTGTGGACTTCAACTCCCAGAATTCCCCAGCCAGCAACGCTGGCTGGGGAATTCTGGGAGTTGAAGTCCACACATCTTCAAACTGCCAAGGTTGAGAAACACTGCTCTAATTCAAGATGACCATTTTCTCTAACGGAGTTATCAACCCAGTTCTGGAGAAGGAGGTTGGCTCTGATTTTTATTTCAATTATTAAACAGTAATTTTATTATTAGGGCACACATGTTTAATATTAGGGTTAAAACAAGGACAAACTATCAGAGCAACTTAATCTTCCAAGACTTGATTACAGATTCCAAAGGTGCCATATTAGAAAAAGAAACTGCACTAGCATTAATATCAGGCCTATATGTAAAAGACCAATTAAATTGATTTATTGTTATTCAAGCTTATGCACAGGAATATTCTCAACTAACGGTTAATACCTGTTAAGATAATGGTCAATGGAATTCAAGGGGGAGTTAGTTCACTTATGGCTATATAGAGATTCTAGACTGATTCCTGTTTTAACTCTGCCCCCAAGTTCCACCATTCTCCCCCTAGAGTCATAGAGCAGCAGACTGCTAAACTCACATCAAAAGATTTCAGGATATATCAGAATGTCACAAACACAATGGTTTTTTAACACATTGCAATTGCTAAATTTGTGAGGTACTTGTAGTATATGTTACATATAACCTGCATTTGCACAATCACCTTTCTTCTCCCTTCCCTTGAAATATCCCTCTGGTTAGTTAGTCAGAAAAGAATATTAACTCTAAAGTAGAACCTTCTAAATCTCCAGTGCACCTACAAAGAGGGAAAGCCACTCAAAAATCCAAATCTCACCATGAAGTTGTCTGAGCACAGTACAAATGTACTGTATAATCTCCCAATTTCAAACTGTCCCCTTTCTCCTCATGATTAAAAAACCGCTTCAACCAAGGGTGAACCTTCTAGAAGTCCTTGACAATAAGTTCAAGATCATTTTCATCAGTTCAGGTAAGGGGGCTGATATATATTACACTAGAAAAATCCCCAGTCTGTCCTGAGTGTCCAATGCAAGATGCAGACACTCTGAACTGACTTATCTGGACAAACAGAAAGGATTCCTATAGACTACAGTAACTTCCCTTCTTTACTCCATGGCCTATTCTAGTGCTCCACTCAGTGTAGCGATAGGGACACTTATTCAACCAAATCAGTGTTTTCACGTTATCTTTAATGGCATTCAAAATCTGAGGTAGTGGTTATCATATGCTGACTTCAAATTGGGGAAGGAAAGAATAGAAATGGGAAGCCACAGGTATATTTCCTTTTTCTCCTGGGGGATATTATTCATGACTTTTATTAAGCTACTGGTGGGTTATAGTCTTTTAATTTCCCACTAGTAAATGTCTCTTGCCACAAACTCCAGAGACCATAAAGAATATTTAAAAGTTTGGAATTTAAACACCGTAAAGAATATTTAAAAGTTTGAAATTTAAGTACTGTAAAGAATATTAAAAAGTTTGGGATTTAACTGGGCCTTTAACTGCGCTCTTGGATTACAGACCATTTCTGAGTCTTCCTTTACAAATTGGAGCATATTGTCTCTTGGCACATTGCTAACTGATACTGAAGAAAAGACTCTAGAGGAGTAGCTGCATTAATATTTTAGTAAAATATTTAAGTTTTAGTAACTTAAAGATTCAACAATTACATTCAGAATAGAAGAAATACAACTGTCAAGACTAATGCTCATGAAGTTTAACTTGATGTAAGGCTCTTCTCATGGAAATATGATCCTGTGACAGAATAGATCTTGTCACATGCTGTAATTGCTCAGACATACAAACAGTACTTATGCATATTATACCTAGAATGGGGGGGTTGAAGGAGCAAAAATGAGATTTTCAGAGAGAGGGGGGGAGGGAGGGAGGGAGAGAGAGAGAGAGATGGATGAAGGGAAAAGATAGCTGAAATGGGCTAAGAGATTGGTAGGAGAAGGGCTGTGGAGAAATTAGAGAAAAATAAGGAAAAAATGATGGGGCTAGTGAGCAAAGTGGGAGTCTTGGTAGTCTTGGCTGCTGAAAAAGAAGCTGTTTCAAAAGTGATCCAAAATTTCCAAAGAGCAATCAGCAAAAGCATTGCTATGATATGTGGTGAGGACAGTAGAATGTAGGGTCAATTTACTTTCAGTAGACATCGTGTCTATTTTGTTTAATTTGTGCAGATATGCAGAGGGAAAAGAGAACCTGTCTGCCCTATGCAGCTAGAGGGAGAGTAAGAAGGAAGGCTGACATTTTGCTGGCCATGACAGGTTGCCAGCTAAGTTTTAACTGGGGCCTTGTTAAGATAGGCATACTGTCATTTTCATAGAGATAACTGTTGGCAGCAGAAAGATAGTTAATGAACCAAACAGTACAGCAGTTATGTCATAGAGTAATTTGCGATAGCCCACTCTTATTTGAAAGCAAACAAGGGAAGGGAGAGCTGAACTATATACCGTACTTTTTAGAATATAAGACATACTTCCCCCCCTAAAAGAGGGTGGAAATGTTGGTGCGGCTTATACACCGAATACAGCCATTTTTGGCCTCCCGAAACCCCGCCTGGTGCATTGTTTTTGCCAAAAACAGGCTTGTTTTTCACAAAAACGGGGCACGCAGAGGCTTTGGGAGGCCTGCAGAGTGCTCCTGGGGGCTGGGAAGGGCAAAAATGTGATGTGTGAGAGGTTTGGTAGGCGAAAAATGGGCCAGTTTTTCACAAAAATGGGCATTTTTGCCCTTCCCAGCCCCCAGGAGCACTCTGCAGGCCTCCCAAACCCTCTGCGCACCCCGCTTTTGTGAAAAATGGATCCGTTTTTCGCCTCCCAAATACCCCACCTGTCACGTTTTTGCCCTCTCCAGCCCCCAGGAGTACTCTGCAGGCCTCCCAAAGTACTCCTGGGGGCCGGGGAGGGCAAAAACTTTTTTTCTTGTTTACCTCTTCGAAATCTTGTCTTATTCGCCGGTGCATCTTATAGTCCGAAAAAATATGGTATGTGCATTAACCAAATTTCACTTGGCTTTATTTCTTATTGGAAAAGTCAACCTTTCAAAGAAATAATAATAATAATAATAATAATAATAATAATAATAATAATAATAATAATAATAATAATAATAATTATTATTATTATTATTATTATTATTATTATTATTATTATTATTATTATTATTATTATTATTATTATTATTATTATTATTATTATTATTATTATTATTATTATTATTATTATTGACATTTATATACCGCCTCATAGTGCAAGCACTCTCTAAGCGGTTTACACCAGAAAGCAATGTATATTTATATTGCCCCCAACAATCTGGGTCCTCATTTTACCTACCTCGGAAGGATGGAAGGCTGAGTCAACCTTGAGCCGGTGAGATTTGAACCGCTGACCTGCGGATCACCGTCAGCTAAAGTGGCCTAAGACTAATTTGAAGACCAGAATAGTTCATAAGAAATGTCTTGCATTTGTTCTTGGTCTGATCAATCCCAAGAATTCATAACAAATTCCATTCCTCTGTGCCTCAAGAAACTATAGCCAAGTTTGTGAAAACAGGGAGCATATTCTCTTTGTGAGAGAAATTTGGCTAACATGGTTCAGCTGCCCCGATTCATTCCTTCCTCTCCTGAGATTGTCACCAGAGCACATCAGATGGCATGTTAGTTTGGCACAACTGAATTCCTCTATCATCCCTATTTACTTGAGAATAGCATCCCCTGCCCAGTAGCATTAAAGAATCAGCTGAATGAAAGGAAAAAACACAAATATTTAAGCACTGCTGATAGAAAAGACAGTGTTTCACCCCGAGGGATTGTATTCCTCAAATATTTCTCTTTCACCTCGAAAAGTTGACACTTAAAAAAAAAGACAGTTGAGAATTCCAAGTATCAAAGGTTTTCAATAAAAATAAAACAGGCAGCGTTTCTCAATTTACTGCTTTCTAGATGGGTTGAATTTAACTCCTATAATCCCAGTCATTTTAGGTTTATTATCTCTCTCCCCATATTATCTGAAATTCTTGTCTTCAGCTGGCTCTTCTATCTAGTTGTCGTTTACTTTTTCTTTGGCTTTCATCCATTCTCCTTTCTGCTCCTTAGGTCTACAGCTTGCTCCAAGAACCTCTATCTTATTCTAATTTACTACATGTGATGGCCAAAGTAGCTTGTCACTAAGTGGGGGTCAACTATTTCATGAATTACTTATGTCAACCCCTCCACCCAACATTATCCACCTGACTCAACATATGTTAATTTCCATCTCCTCTAGTACATTCCAATCATTTTAATTTGATTTGAATAGATGACTGGATATCAACAGCAAATGCATGTAGGACAATGGCATCACAGGAAAATGGCATCATAGGAATTCCCTCTAGATCCACACTTGAGACCTTGCAAAACCAGGCAGGTTTTCAGTGGCTATGGCTCCTGATTCCCAGATGCCTGAATGCCCCACATTCTGCTTTCTATCAACAGGTCACCTTTCAGGTGTCTCTGTCACTGGGCTGGATAAATAGTTCCTACATTCCTGACTTCTCCCGTACTTAGTCCTACAAACTCAATCACTTCATCTGGGGTCTCCTTGAAAGATCTCAAGTCCCATCTTTAATCTCTCAAAAAACACTCTTATTAGCTTGAGTCTGGCACCAGCGCTCCCCTCTATAGTTGCTGTCGCAGGCCTGCATAATTGAAAATAAAAATAGAAAACTTTCCCATTCTGTCCCTGCCCCAGATGCCATTGCCACTTCAGTTCACCCAGTGATCATTTGATGCAGTGATGCCTCTCTCTGCTGCCATGCTGGTCCTATCATCAGTTACTCCAACAGTGCACCAGGTCCCACCATTGTTGAGATACCTCCAGCAATGGAAAATAGCTGAGTGTGTAATTCATCTGCTTTCACTTTCATTGCTACTGCTTCAGTACCAATCAGCTGATACCCAGCAACAGAAGTAGCCATTGTCATCACCAGTGATGTCACTCATCTGTTATCCCAACTGATCTCTCCCACCATCTGTCAGATCCCACAACCACCCATAGACCAAGCAATTTCTTCCAATGACATAAGGAATCTTCCTTTGCCAGGACAACGCTGAAAAGTTTCTCCATACAAGTGGTGATCCAGCATATCTAAACCATTGAGATCAAATCCTTTCTCTTACACACACCCAAATTCACTCCAAACTTCAGAGATATCCCTTCCTCTAACACATATTTTTTTAACTTTCAAGCTCATGGGGTACCCTCCCTGACATCATCTTTAAACTAACCCCCCTGGGAGGGGGTGGGAAACCCAAGTTCAGTAAAATAATAATGATCTGTTGTCCATCTTTCTACATGAAACAGTATTTCTGCATGCATAATAATAATAATAATGATGATGATGATGATGATGATGATGATGATGATGATGATGATGATGATGATGATGATGAAGCCTATAAATATCTGGGCATTCTGCAGTTGGATAACATCAGACATGGAGAAGTGAAAACTATCATCAGAAGAGAGTACACCAACAGAGTTAGGAAAATTTTGAAATCTAAATTAAATGGTGGAAACACCATCAAGGCCATGAATACCTGGGCAATACCAGTCATAAGATACACGGCTGGTATAATTAACTGGACACAAGCTGATTTGGACATTTTGGACCGAAACACCAGAAAACTAATGACAATGCACTACAGTTTACATCCACGTAGTGACACTGATAGACTTTACCTGCCCAGAAAATCAGGTGGCAGAGGACTACTACAAGTAAAGCAAACAGTTGAAGAAGAAAAGCATGCATTGGCGGATTATTTAAAAGAAAGTCAAGAACATCTATTAATTGAAGTAAAGAACAAAAATCTACTGAAGGTCCAACAGACGAAACAAGAATACAGAAAAAATGTGATAAAATCAAGAATGGAGAGTTGGCAAAATAAAGCATTACATGGCCAATTTCTGGAAAAAATAAAAGACAAAGTGGACAGTGAAAAAACTTGGTTATGGTTAACATCTGGTACTTTAAAGAAAGAAACAGAATCATTGATCCTGGCCGCACAATAACAGGCAGTTCGTACAAATGCCATAAAGGCCAAAATTGATAAATCCTCAAATGATGCTAAATGCAGATTATGCAAGGAGCTGATGAAACTGTAGCCCATGTGCTCAGCTGCTGCAAGAAAATCGCGCAGACTGATTACAAATTACGGCACAACTCTGTTGCACAAATGATCCACTGGAATTTATGCAAAAATTATAACATCCATACTGCTACAAACTGGTGGGAACACAAGCCTGAAAAAGTCACTGAAAATCAGATGGTCAAGATCTTGTGGGATTTTCGTATACAAACAGACAAGGTACTGGCGCATAATACACCAGACATCACGCTGGTCGAGAAAAACAAGGTGACTATCATTGACATTGCAATACCAGGGGATAGCAAGGTCGATGAAAAGAAACACGAAAAAATTGCAAAATACCAGGACTTAAAAATCGAAATCCAACGATTATGGCACAAACCAGCAGTGGTAATTCCAGTAGTGATTGGAACACTGGGTGCTATCCCAAAAGCACTGGAATTACATTTAAAACAGCTCAAAATTGACAAAATCACCATCAGTCAAATGCAGAAAGCCACACTGCTCGGTTCCGCACATATACTTCGAAAATACATTACGACGTCCTAGGCCCCTGGGTGGGGCTCGACTAGTAATCAATGCCAAATCCGGCGAAACAACTGGCCGCTGTGATACAATTGTATAATAATAATAATAATAATAATAATAATAATAATAATAATAATAATAATAATAATAATAATAATAATAATAATAATAATAATAATAATAATAATAATAATAATAAATAATTAATAATAAGCTGATGACCCAAAATGCAGACTTTGCAAGGAAGCTGATGAAACGATTGATCATATCTTCAGCGGCTGCAAGAAAATCGTACAGACAGACTACAAACAGAGGCACAACTACGTGGCCCAGATGCTTCATTGGAACCTGTGCCACAACTACCACCTACCAGTGGTAAAAAAGAACTGATGGGATCATAAACCTGAGAAAGTAGTTGAAAATAAACATGCCAAAATACTTTGGGACTTTCGAATTCAGACTGACAAGGTTTTGGAACATAATACACTGGACCTCACAATTGTGGAAAATAAAAAAGTGTGGATCATTGATGTCGCCATACCAGGTGACAGCCGAATTGATGAAAAACAACAAGAAAAACTTAACTGATATCAGGATCTTAAAATCAAATTACAACGACTCTGGTATAAACCAGTACAGGTGGTCCCAGTGGTAATCGGCACACTGGGTGCTATGCCAAAAGACCTCTGTCAGTTGCAAAAGGCCACCATACTTGGGTCTGTGCACATCATACGAAAATACGTCACACAGTCCTAGACGCTTGGGAAGTGTTCGACTTGTGATATAGTGAACGAGCATATAAATCTTGTTTGCTGTGTATTACTGGTTTTTGTGTTAATAATAATAAATAATAATAATAATAATAATAATAATAATAATAATAATAATAATAATAATAATAATAATAATAATAATAATAATAATAATAATAATAATAATAATAATAATAATAATAATAATAATAATAATAATAATAGTAATAGAGTTGGAAGGGACCTTGGAGGTCTTCTAGTCCAACCCCCTGCTTAGGCAGGAAACCCTACACTACTTCAAAGTAGTGTATGAATATTTGATGTTGAAGAAGCAAAGTTCAGATGGGATCCAATCAGAGGTGGGTTCCTGCCGGTGCGGTTAATAGCTGTTGTTTGGCGCAGAGCCGAAGACGCTGCTGCCGTTAGCGGCGCGGGAGCTCTCCCCGGGCACTGCCGCCGCCCGCATGGCCGCCACCGTTTGCGTTCTTTTGCCCTCTGCGCATGCGCAAAGCGTTCTGCATGCGCAGAGGGCAAAAGAACGCAAACGGCGGCGGCCATGCGGGCGGCGGCAGTGCCCGGGGAAAGCTCCCGCGCCGCGAACGGCAGCAGCGTCTTCGGCTCTGCGCCGAACAACAGCTATTAACCGCACCGGTAAAAACAGGCAGGAACCCACCTCTGGATCCAATAAATACTATAGATTGTTATGATAAGATAGGCTGTCATAATTATTGGATCTGGGTATTATAGCTTGTGCGGGGATAGCCCTGGAACTAAGCTTGAGAAAGAATGCCAGCCTATTTTCTTGCAGTTTTTGGTCTTAAAGGAGATAGCAGCCAAAAGGAGGAATAAAAAGGAGTGCAGTATTGATAAGTAGCAGTCAGGCCAAGGAGATTTTCTTGGGGCTCCCAATGTCTGAAACTAGATTAAAGGGGAGGGGGAAGAGGGACAAAAAGAGGCTGCTGTTAGCCAGATAACATATAATCCTCTTTCTTCTCTCTAAGAACTTAGTAAGTGCCTGAGGTGAGGGAACTTGTTCTCCTACTGAGTCTTGTCCCCTTCTCCTGATTGCCACCCTTAACCACTCTGCTTAGCATTTTCCTGGGGAAAGAATAATATATTTTTGCAGTGGTGAGAAAAAACTTTACTTTTCTTGTCTAATTATACTTTCAATGCACCCCTATCATTGGCTGGATGCCGTTTCTTGAAGTCATTTAGTCTTCACAGTAGGAGGAAAAGTTCATCAAAGACTCTGTATCCCAGCAACCCCTGCTGTGCCATTATGCACCAGAGGATTCCTGAGCAAGAGTGTTACATCTGCTGCCTTAAATCTGCCATTCACTTTCCTAGACCCTAAGCAGACATGCCTTTGAAATGGGGCCTGGGGAGAGGGCTCCGTACTATCCCCAGACTCTTTCATTTTAAAAGTAATTCAGAGCAATACAGGATCTAAAAAAAACTAGAGAAGAGGTTGTTGCTAAGTAAGAATGCAGATAGAACTGATTAGTGTAACATGTTTTCAGTAAGAGCTTTTAAATATGGAAAAGCTTACTCTTTGCTATCACGGTTGACTTCTCTTTGATAATAATTGGGTGGTGCAGGTAGGATTCATATGAATTGTGTTGAACTGAAAACTGGTTTCTAGCACATGCTCACACACCAAGTGCTGTTGGCAAATTGCCACCAACATTTTAATGACACATTTTTATTTCACGCATACATAAGAAATATAAATATACATTTAACAATTTAAAATGAATTAATGGATCAATTTAATATATTGTGATGTCTTGTGGGTTATTGTTGTTTTTTCCTTCAGTTGTGTAAGTTTCTGATATCAAGTTAGAGACCCAGATTGTTGGGGGCAATATGCTGACTCTGTAAACAGCTTAGAGAGGGCTGTAAAAGCACTATGAAGCGGTATATAAGTCTAAGTGCTATTGCTATTGCTATTTGTAAAGAGACAACACAGCTATTAGATGTTAATAATGGAATGAACATTTAAACATTTAAAAATCTTTTTAACACCTAGTTATATGATTACGTATTAATGTTTATGAGTTAAAACAGCTTGCGTATTCTCAAGTGAGTGAATATAACTCAGTAGTAGAGCATCTGCTTTGTGTGTATTCAATCCTAGGTTCACCTTCTGGGAAAGATAAGGAAAAGCATTGGTTTGTCACAAATTTTGTTGTTGCTGCTCTGTAGAATAATTCAGGGACCATTGGATATTTGGACTCCTTCCACAAATGGCTTTTTGATTAGAAGTCACACATTTTCCAAAAAAGGCTGCATGCTCAGAACGTATTGCTAAACTGATATCTACATGCATATATGCAAAAATAATGTTTGAAATGATGAAAATGTTTATCTGAATCTGCAAGTATTTAGCATCTAATTCAATAGATGTATACCTTATTGTTTGGAGATAAATAGTAGAATGCAAGCAATGGGGAAAGACTTATGTTGATGTATCATGCAATTTGGAAGACCAATTACAAGAATTCCCATGTATTTCCATAATTAGATCTTTCTTCACAATTTATGACACATATTGTTTATCACATTTGGGTGCATTTATCTTGTTTTATAAAACATGAACTGGTCCTGAAGTTATGACCTTTCAATCCTAGACATTTATCCCATCTCAAAAATTTCACACCATTGGGGGAAAGACTGAATTGGGAGACAAAGAGAAAGTTGAATTTCTGCTGATGTGGGCCTATATTTGTGCGTGCTACCAGTGTAATGCCAAATTTGCCATCTGATGTTGTATGTGGCTGTCAAGAGCACCAGGTGTCTGACTCTGCTTCTGTTAATATACTATGAAGCACACAAAGTCTATTTGAATCTGTGCTGCAGTGTCTCTTTCAAATTTCTTGAAACATCCTGCAAGAATTATGATTTCTCTCCAGGTTAAAATTTGACTTATTTATGTCTTTCTTGATCTTTAACTCATTAACTCCACTATGTACTTTTCTTAGCAGCAGTGAAGACTCACCCTCTAACTTTCGGGGCAGCCTTTTTAAAATGTTATAAATATTTTAGTATATGCCTGCTTCACTTTAACCTTTTCTTTTCCTGTAGGGTAAATGTAGGCAGTTTCTTATGGAAGAAATGTGTCAGTTCCATTACTGAAGTAGCAGTAGGACATCTAATAGGTGTTTGCCTTCCTCCGTCTCTCAAATCTCCTTCCTGGAGGAGTTGTCATGGCTGTTGAAAGTTAAAGAGGGTGGTGGGAGAATGTCATTTTGCATTCTCCCTTTGAAGTGCTCAGATTTCATTTCAGAAAGAGGCAGGAGCACAGTGATATTTAATTTAGATACCTCTCTTTTTTCCTGAAGCTTTCACTATTTATAGGGGTACTTGAAAGCAAGACAGCAAGAGAAGTACCTCATTACTGACCCCATATTTCACATTTTATGAGAGCCACTCAGTTCCACTATTGGTTTCTGAAATCTAGTTTCCCCTTTGCACAGTGGTTTCCATAGGAAGGATCTTTCGGCGTTTCAGCTAATTTCCTTCTGCTCCTAGATTAGAAACATCTCACTTGGGGAAATAAATCTGAAAGAACTTTGTTTTCAAAGAGTGAAGTTCTTTATCTATATTTTCTTTTAGTTACTGTTTTGGAGTAAAATAAGAACAGATTCATCATAAGAACTTGCCTTTTGTAATACATCTTGTTTCTTGGGAAGTGGAAATCATTTCATAGCAAAGACAGATCTCTGCTCATCACAACATCTTTATTCCCTATCTCTGAATCTATGTAGGGCCCTGAAGCATTCTGAAGATACAGATGGCAGCAGCTAGAAGCCAATATTTTGCTTTGAAGTAAAGAGAGCGAACTCATAGTTTAAGGCCTTGAAGAGTACCTGAGCCAGAGTTTTGGTGAATTGAAGTCTGAACAGGTTTTTCACCTCTTGCAGGGGAGGAGAGAGACATAGTACTTGGTCTATGTCTCTCTCTCCTCCCGCGCCCCCTCCCAAAAACCTTCCTATTTACTTTTGTATGTACCCTCCTAAGCACCAGAAGGCAAGACAAGAAACAATGGATGGAAACTAATCAAGGAGAGAAGCAACCTAGAACTAAGGAGAAATTTGCTAACAGTGAGAGCAATTAACCAGTGGAACAGCTTGCCTTCAGAAGTTGTGGGTGCCTCATCACTCCAGGGTTTCAAGAAGAGACTGGAAAGCCATTTGTCTGAAATGGTATAGTCTCTTGCTTGAGCAGGGGGGTTGGATTAGAAGACCTATAAGGTCCCTTCCAACTCTGTTATTCTGTTATTTTGGTCACCTCTGTAGCCATGCTGCTTAGCCTTTACTTTCAAAAGTTCCTCCATCAAAGGATTGGCTCTCTATGTCATGTTTCTTGGCTTTTTTTATCTGTGCAGCAAAAGAGAAGATAGTACAGTAAAAGATTGCTAAAATAGTGCAACGTTTTTTCCTTCCTATGCTTTCCTTCTGTTATAACCATCCCTGAGGAGTAGAGTGGTGCATTTTCTGACTCATTAGCAGTGTTATTCTTCAGGAAGTCTTTAATTGGAAACAAAATGGAAAGCTGGCACATCTGTCATGAATGGTGGGTTGCTGCCTTGCTTCTGGCCAACTAGAGGGTCAGGCGGTTGTGAACTCTTTTAGCTCCTTGGGGTGTTAGGTCAAAAGCCCATAACAATTGGAATAATTGGAGAGCGAATGAGTATAGAGGATATGTCGTGGCTAGGCATGAGAACGAGGATTTGCCTGGTTTACATAATTAGTGATCGCATAGAGACCTCCAATCCAGTACAAGTTAGAGAAAATGAATGAGCTGGTTGTCCTTCTCCATATAGGGTCATCTCAGGGAAAGGTAGATAACAAGTAGAATTAAAATACCATGTTTGATTCACCTCTGGAGCTTTTTTTTCTATTAAGGTGGATAATTCTCCTGTTTTCATTAGGTGAAGTGATTGGGTGAGTCTATGCAGAGTCACAGAAAACTTACCCATTTTCAAGCAAGGTTATATAGCACCTACCCACATTTGCAATCTGTTACTTTCCAATCCTCCGGAACAGAAACCTTCAGAGAATATATAATAGTTGGGCTCCTCAAGCCATACCAGTCTTATTCTTATTATACTCAAAAGGTAAAATGCCCAAGGTATTGTATAAGTGTCCCACTTTTTAAGGCAAAACAAAACAGCCTCAGTTTTCAGACAGTTGGGGAACACTTCTAAAATGCTTTATCTGTTCTATTTTGATTAAAGTTTTATTTTCTTTCAGCAAAAAGTCACACTTAAACTGTCTCATCTCATCATCTTCTCTTTTAAGATACAAAATCACCTCTCCTTCCAGTGTCATGATTCTACAGAGCGGCTGTTCTTTCCAGAAGAGCTTGCTGTTTTTAAATTCTCCCCCCACCCTTGCTATGCCTTTTCTGACCTTCCCTGTCAGTATTTATGCTTCTCTCATTGGCTTTGCAGAGAGGTTTACATTTTCTCTAAGAATCTAAGCTGAATGTTTGATTTGCTTCTATAAAGTACATGATCGAATTGTTCCTTTCAGACAGAAACTGCACTATGGAGTCATACCTAAGACAGTTTGTGTTTTCTAGCCAGTGCTAACGAATCTTAATCCTAATCTTGGAAAGCAGATATTTCATATGCAAAGTTTAATAAGCAGGTAGCAAGGAAACGGCAAAGTAAATGCTCTTTTTAACATGTAGAATAAATTCAGAACGTGAATTTACAATTTAGTTTTCATAAACTTTATTGTTTCCAGCAATATGAAGGTAAGCTAAACTCAGATAACAAATTATTCTGAAGGGTACTTTCTTTCAGGTTGTATTGGTTTTTTTTCAACACATAGGCCTTATAGAATAAACAAGCAAGGACATATCTATCCACCATTAGTTTGAATAAGAATATGTAAGTTTTATTTTTTCTTTTTCTTTTAATTAGATTAGAGGAGAGGGAAACATATTTCTCTTATGAACTAAAGAAAAACCCAGTTTCACATGTATAGAAAAATAGTTTTAGCCAGCTAGTCAGCCACGGTTGATCTCAAAAAAATCTAGGGAAGTTTGGGCTTGGTTAATAGTTGGGTGAAAACTGTAAGGACATACTTTGCTATAGATTATAGTAAGAAAATTAAAAAAATAAAATAAAATGCTGGGAAAAGGCACTGCTATACCAGGGGTCCCCAAACTTGGCAACTTTAAGACTTGTGGACTTCAACTCCCAGAATTCTAGGAGTTGAAGTCCACAAGTCTTAAAGTTGCCAAGTTTGAAGACCTCTGTGCTAAACAATTTCCCTGCCATTTGCCAAAGAAACAACATGAAGTAAAATAAGCCACTAGAATTTGAACTCAACACTAGGAAGAATTAAATTATTTACATATTTATTTGTATGTTATTCAATTAAATTATTAAAGGTTAAGATGGTGGCAGGGAGGTCAGAATCAAGCATATAGTATATACCATCCAGCTTTCTAAGTCGTCCACTCCAGAATGTAAAGTATTTTTTTTCAAATGAAGTAGGATCTTTTCAGACCATTGTATAATTAATAAAGAACAAATATTATCTTCTCAACTTTGTAGCATGACCATTAAAGCGCAGAATTCCATTTCCATTGCCTTCCTTTCCATCCCCAAATAGTTTGTAATTCAAAAGTATATGAACAAATATACTTGTGGAATTAAATTCTATATGAAATCAGGTTTGAAAAGATGCTGCTGTGGCTCATTATCAGATCAAACAAATTAACTTGGAATGTTCAACATCACTTCTCAATTATATGAACGAACAATTTCTTCAACAAAAAAAATTCCATATTTCATATCTGCTTTTGCACTTGGACATTTCATTTCATATAATTCAATGGCTGTTTGTGAATAGCTATTATAGTCTTATTATTTTGAAAAGATCAAAATTAGAAAATAGAGACATTTTGAATCCCTTGAGGGCTGTCAGTTATATGTAGATGTCAAAAGACATTTTCATTTAAAACATTGCCTCTCAGCCCTTTTTGTAAATGATAGTTACACTGGAGTTCCTCAAATAATAATAATAATGAATCATTATCCTATCTAGGGTATATACTCTACCCAGCTGATAAAAAGTGCTCTTGTGAAATTTGGATTAAAAAATATTTTTTTAGCATGAGCATAAGAATGTTTCTGAAGATGTTTTTATTATTTAATAGGCTATTCATTTTTAAATTAGTCTACTGTAATGCATGCTATGTAGATCTGCATTTGATAACTGTTCAACATATATATACCTTCCTTTCCTAATGTAGCTCCCAGAATATTGATTAATGCTCACAGATTGTATTATAAAACTCTAATACATACATACATACATACATACATACATACATACATACATACATACATACATACGTGTGTATGTGTGTATGTATATGTACGTGCTATCATTTTGCTTTTGGCCTCAGTTAAATTATTGTGCATCCTTAGAGTATGAATTGATTAGAACTAGAATAGGCTAAGATTAGCCTACACCCATTTCAAATTGTTTGCACTGTTTATTGACACATTCCTTCATGTTCCATCCTGCCAGAGCTATAGTAGTACATGCAAGCATCAGGGCCTTTTCTACGGGGTCTAGGGAAGAGAGGCTGCTCTGCAAAAGAAAGTTTGCCTAGCTATGTTGTTATTCATAGAGTTGTCCATCCCTAATTTAATATAGAGTCCTCAAGCTTTTGGGAACAATAGGCATATTTTAAATATTTATCTAATTTTTGTTTAAACAATTGATATGGCCAGTGATCTCCCAAAAGTGATTCTGGATGGCGCACAGTGCCTTAAAAAGAACAAATCAATAAACCATAGCACCAGAGGCCACAAACAGGAACCCAAATACACAGGCTGTGAAATCAGCTTGTAGTAAAACACTTCCCATGCAGCTATGGATAAATGAATAATCGGGGCGTTGTTACTTACCTGAACGCCCCTTCTCGTAGGGCGGAGCTAATCTCCAAGAATGGGATGATCCAATCCATCAGCCAATGAGGACTGAGTCAGACTCTATAAAAGCTGTAACCCCGAAGGGCACCCCCTCTTGAGACGAAGGACGGAGTCAGACCCATAGTGTAACATCCTAACCAAACTTTATTCAACAGCAGGAAATCAAATAATAACTGTCATGCAATGATAAAACAGCATGAATTCAAAGAATAACTGGTATGTAAATAGAAACCCAACAGGGAGGGACTTGGAGGTTAGCTCCGCCCTACGAGAAGGGGCGTTCAGGTAAGTAACAACGCCCCGTTCTCCATAGTGGGCGGAGCTAACCTCCAAGAATGGGACATGCCAAAGCAGTTCAGTCCCTAGGGTGGGTTCGAACCCTGTTCATGGTGTTCCTCTGGTATAATGGCATTACGTAGTACCTGTCGCCCAAATTCGGCGTCAGCCGATGCGAATTGGTCTACCTTATAGTGTCGGATAAAAGTCACTGGAGAGGACCATGTTGCCGCTCTGCAAACCTCCTCCAGTGAAGTACTGACCGACCACGCTGCCGTGGTAGCTGCACTACGTGTGGAATGTGCAGTTATACCCTCAGGCGGGGGAAGATTTTGATCAGAGTAAATGTCTGCTATCAAGGCTCTGATCCAGCTGCCAATGAGCGCTGGTGATGCCTTCTCACCCATAGATTTTGGTTGAAAACAAACAAATAATGCTTCGGAGCGTCGGAATGACGCCGTGCGTACGTTATATATCTTAACTGCCCTCCGAACATCTATGTTGTGCCACTGCCTTTCCGAGTCAGTTGAAGGCTGAGCATAAAACGCTGGTAACACTAACTCCTGCGTCCTATGAAAAGGTGTGTTAACCTTTGGAATGAAGGTTGGATCCAATCGGAGCACAACCTTATCTGGATGAAAAATACATAAACCCTCTCGCACTGATAAAGCCGCGAGTTCGGATATCCTGCGAGCCGAAGTTATGGCTACCAGAAATGCCACCTTGAGAGTTAGTTGTCTCAGTGACACTGTACGCAACGGCTCGTATGGTTCTGCGGTCAATGCCAGTAATACCCGTGATAGGTCCCATGTTGGATAGCGGTGTATAATCGGAGGAGAAATGTTAACAGCCGCCTTCAGAAATCGGCGAATCAGCGGATGCGCTGATAATGAAACCGCGCTATCACAGGTAAGTACTGTAGACAAAGCCGCAATTTGGCGTCTTAGTGTATTGGGAGCCAACCCTTTATCTAGACCAGCCTGCAAAAACCGTAACAAGGCCACTATAGTTAGTTCTACTGGACATAGTTGTACTGTTAAACACCAGGCACAAAACCTTTTCCATGTTGCAGAGTAAATGCGATTGGTTGAAGATCGGCGTGACAACATTAATGTGTCTATGATTGTTTCTGGTACCCCCCGCTTACTTAGGCTACACCGGTCAAGTGCCAAGCGGTCAGTTTGAACCAATGCGGATCCGGGTGATTCAAGGATCCCTGAGAAAGCGAATACTCTGTCAGAGGAATCCTCCAAGGCGAGCTGATCGAAAGCGCTTGGAGGTCCGCAAACCACGTTCTCCTGGGCCAATATGGTGCCAGTAGAATTACCTCCGCCTCCTCGGCTATGATTCGACGAATGAATTGTGGAATCACTGCCAGAGGAGGAAAGGCGTATAACAAGCCCTTCGGCCATGGGCAGCGGAGCGCATCTATGTCCTCGGCACCCTGCGACCGGTAACGTGAGAGAAACCTCGGTAGTTTGGCGTTGAGTGGAGTTGCAAAAAGGTCGATCACCGGAAGACCGAATCGCTGTACCAATTCTTGAAAAATGTCCTGGTGCAGACTCCACTCCGCCGAGTCCACTGCATTGCGACTGAGCCAGTCCGCTGTTATATTTTTGACTCCCGATATGTGTTCCGCTCGAATCGAGAGCAAGTTGCGCTCCGCCCAAAGCCCTAGAGCCTTGGCTTCTGACATGAGACCTTTGGAAACCATCCCACCCTGGCGGTTGACATGCGCTTTGGTGGTGACGTTGTCGGTCATTAGTAGAACATGCCGGTTGTGAAGGACATTGTGAAATTGCTGCAGAGCAAGAAATGCTGCTCTGAGTTCCAGAATGTTGATATTTAACAGTGTCTCCGAATGAGACCACGTTCCTTGGGCTACTTGAGATTGTACATGAGCACCCCATCCCTGCAGACTGGCGTCTGTTGTCACCATCACCCGGTTGGGTTCGAAGAAGCTGGAGCCTTCGGATATCGCCTTGGAGCGCCACCACTGGAGGGATCGACGGACAGAGGATGGAATGCTGATTTTTGCTGATGAATTACTCTTACCTGCCCTTTGGTATGGTAACAATAGCCATTGAAGATCCCTGGAGTGCAGTTGTGCCCAGGGAGTAATATGGATGGCCGAAATCATCTTTCCCAATAGAGATGAGAGCTGCTTCAATGGCGCTCTTCTGAGACAGAGAACCTGCTGGACCATAGTGATCAGATTGTCCTGTCTTTCCTGGGAAAGAAACACCCTGCACTCCAGGGTATCCACGATAGCCCCAAGATGAGTAATTTGGGTAGTGGGATTGAGCTGGCTCTTTTCTTTGAAGATAAAGATAGTAGAATAGAAGAATAATAGGTGATTTAACCTGCTAGGTTAGGAACACTAGTCCTCGACTAAGGACTGAGTCGAAAGAGGGGGTGCCCTTCGGGGTTACAGCTTTTATAGAGTCTGACTCAGTCCTCATTGGCTGATGGATTGGATCATCCCATTCTTGGAGGTTAGCTCCGCCCACTATGGAGAAGCACCAGTTCTGCATTCAGAATCTCCTATGTTCTTTGTCCAAGGCAGCTAGGTTCTGAACCTTAGAATAAATCCTATGAATTAAAATACATCCATATGAATTGCTCTGTGTAATTCTGCTCAGTCTTGTTTTCAAACCATTTGTTCTACTGTTTTCTTTCCACCTGTTGTCATCCAATTAAGGAGATATTGGATCCATCCCCATATACATTTTTGTTACAGAGTTGTGCTTTTTCTTTTGATCATGATTATTTCATTGACATTTCATGGGACTGCATTTTAAGACTATCTCCCATGCTATAACTTTCACTTTGAAAGTTGGATTGTTCTTTAAAATGTCAAATAATTTTTACTAAGTGTTGGAATGTGGAATGCAGGAGGATCAACTGAAAAAAAGATAAAGGCTTAAAGGCATGGAAGCTAGATAATAGTATGCTATGAAAAGTGCGCATGGAAGGAATATAATAGGGATTTTTCCCAATGTAAAAATATTTTTAACCCATTTGCAGGCCGTTTCTTCAACTATTAAGATGTATAGTTAAATAGAAATAACATTAAGATGCTAAAATTCCAAGTTTCACATTTTGCTTTGTAACTCATGGAAAAACTGGTCTGGTTTATTTTGTTCAGCATGACCTCATTAGTCACCTATTTTATATACGGATTGATTGTATAGCTTGAGTAAAATATGAAACCAGCCTCATCAGACACTGAACTGCATTTGATCGGCTTTTCTTTTCTTTGTGAACTATAAAGAGTAGCCAGCTAAAATACTCACCAAGAGGCAGAGAATCACCTTACCAAGCAACCTGCGGGGAACATAAAGGAAAAGAAAAGAGAAGCACTAAAGGGATAAGAATATAGGAGATAAACAAAGTGGCAAAAACGACAGGTGACAGAAAGATATTGACTGAAAAGATGGAACAAGTGAAGAATGATCATCCTTCTATTAGTCCTCTAAGAGAGCAAGTATAATAGTCACTAAGTTTTCATTGTGCACAGGGAGAAAAGCCAATGTCTCTTTTGAGGGATGGTAGCAGAAATAATAGTTACAGAGAGTTTCTAAGCACATGACACATTTTAGAGTGTTAGAGTCATTGTAGAAAAAATGTGTTGGTTGTTTGTTTCTTCCATTTTCTATCCTGTGAGTTCCATCCAGTGCATGTGTCAGTACCAAAAACACCAAAATCTGTAATAGCAGTTTTTCCTCCAAGATACTTTGGATTGTATCCTGTTTAAAAAGGTTTTGCAATTGGACTTACACTGACTGATTTTGAATTTCAGTGGGGTCAGGTTGCTCATCACTGTGAGTTCAGTGAGACTTAATTTTGAAGCATATTTTATCTATCTATCTATCTATCTATCTATCTATCTATCTATCTATCTATCTATCTATCTATCTATCTATCTATCTATCTATCTATCTATCTATCTATTTATTTATTGTTGGAAGTAATATTCTTCTGGGTTCAGTTCCAAGTGGGGGAAAAGAACACTGGATTCATGGAAGTTGCTTGGAAAGAAGGTTTTAATGGAGAACAAAGGAACAGGAGCACATGGCATGAGCTCCTGAACAGAAAAGGTGGATCACATGTTTCCAGGTGTTGGGTCCAGAAAAGGAAGGGAGAGATGCTGAGTCCCTTGCTTTTATACTCTCTCTTGAGCCCCTCCCTAACTGTTTCCTGTTCCTATATAGAAATGTATTCCATTGGCTGTCAGATTCACAGGGCATTCTGGGGCATCTCTTGTGGGCTGTCCTGAATCCCAGGTGCGTGGTTGATGGAATCTTACCAGGTCCCATGTGGTGAATGAAAAGGCTTTGGGACTCCCATTATGATTCTTCCTGTAGGTGCTTCTTATGTAAAAATACTGTTTCAGGCTAGGTGGGGGGAATGAGCTGGGCTAGGCCATTCCTTGATGGCCCATTGGCAAGGGTGGGAGGAATGGGTGAGGTGGCACATAAGATGAGTCTTTTGTCTGCTTAGAAGCATGTTTCTAGGGATATTCTACTGTATATAATATTCTGCCTTTTAATATTTCCCAGGGTATTTCACCCTTCCAGGAGGGGGTGGGTATTAACTTCCTACACTATCTATCTATCTATCTATCTATCTATCTATCTATCTATCTATCTATCTATCTATCTATCTATCTATCTATCTATCTATCTATCTATCTATCTCATTTATTCATTCATTCATTCATTCATTCATTCATTCATTCATTCATTCATTCATTCATTCATTCATTCATTCTGAACCACAATTCCACAGTCAGCACCTGGCCATGTCTGATATTATAATTTAATTTAATTTAATTTAATTAAAAGTTCTTATAGGCCGCCCAATCCCGGAGGACTCAGGGCAGCGTACAACAGGAATAAGAACAGTATAATTAATTTCCTTCTCCTTTTAGCAATAATGCAATCTATTTGTTTTCTATGTATTATATAGAATTTATATAGACTACTAATAAGGAAGTGGTATCCAGATTTGAGTCAGACTTGGGTCAGATTTTATAAGCATAAACATATAATTGTTTATTGCAAAATAAATTGTATAATTTTTGTTCAAAGTAAGCCAAGCTAAGATTTGCAGCCTAAATGTTTTTCAATTATTTTGGAGTTGAAATCTTTTCTCCTTAAAGTTTTTGTTTTAATGTAAATTAGATTAGTTTCATCATTAAAACCATAGTTTAAGAACCGGCATTGCCCAGAATCGTCTTCAGTGATGGATGGTTAAATAAATTTGATTAATAAATAAATAGTAAAAATTGAAAAATTGGCAAAACATATGTTTTAATGCAGTTGCTGATTTATTTCTCTGATCCTTCAGAATTAGATGCATTTTTATTACAGTTCTAATAAAAGGAACTAATTTGCATATTAACACATTTCTGTTTAACACTGGCTTTAAGGAATGTTCTTGATTCAGTTGTAAGCTAATGAAATAGAAAAAATAGGGGTGCTTTCTTTTTAATATGCAGTGCTATAGTACATATTTCAAATTGTAAAGATATTGCATAAATGAATGAAAATGAATTTCACAATATGTTCAAAATATAGAAATGCGTTTATATGTATTTGTGTGCATATGTGTATATATATGTACAATATAACATACACAAATTCAGTTTTATATTCTGCAAACCTAGTTGCATGTTTCTTGATGCTGATGGACATCTGACTCTTAGACTTAGAATAATTTTATTGTCACTTTGAATGTACACTAACCTGTACTCAAGCAGATGGAGTTGGAGACTTTTCTTCCAACTCGCACAAACTGGACCTATCAATAAGGAAATCCAGTATCCAGTTACATAAAGGAGTATTAAAATATAATAGGCCCAGTTTGTTCACCAAATGCTGAGGAATGATTGTGTTGAAGGCTGAACTAAAATCAATAAACAGCATTCGCACATGAGTATTCTTCTCCTCCAGGTGTGCCAAGCTAAGATGAAGTACATAGGAAAGTGCATCATCTATAGAGCGGTTCTTCCGATAGGCAAATGAGTCAAATGTAGGGGGAAGGCATGAAACCATATAGTCCTTTACCAATCTCTCAAAACACTTCATCATAATGGAAGTGGGTGCAACCGTAATCATTAAGGCATGTGAGGATAGGTTTTTTGGTATAATGATCGCAGTCTTAAAACATGATGGAACCACAGCCTGATGCAATGAGAAGTTGAAGATGTCTGTGAGAACAGTGGCCAGCTGGTCAGCACACTCCTTAAGTACTTGTCCAGGGATATTATCAGGACCAGCAGCTTTCCGAGTATTGACTTTCCGCAGATCCTTCTAAACAGCAGTTGTATCAAACCTGAGCACCTGCTCATCAGAGAGGGGAACAGTCTTCTTTGCTGGAACATTGTTTGTGGCCCCAAACCATCCAAAAAACATATTTAGCTTGTTTAGAAAATCCATGTCACCCTTACATGTCAGGGAAGCTGCCTTATCGTCAGTAATGACCTGAATACCTTGCCACATACATCTCGGATCCATAGGATCTTGAAATAAATTCTGTACTTTCTGACTATGGGCCCACTTTGCTGTTTTTATAGCATGTCTCAGATCAGCTCTTGCTATTCTAAGTGCTGCAACATCACGTGATTTGAAAGTAGTGTTTCTCACCTTCAACGCCGCATGGACCTCCTGTGACATCCTTTCTCATTTGGTCATATGACAAAAGTTTTAAGAACACTGACATCCTCCATACACTTTTGCATATAAGCAGACACAGTAAAAGCATATTCATTCACATCTGTATGTTGTCCATTCGTTGCAGCCTCTTTAAATATGTTACAATTAGTGCACTCAAAGCAATCTTGTAGAGCTTCCATAGCTCCTGCTGGCCACACTCACTTGTTTTCTAATTGGTCTCCTTCTGATTAACAAAGGCTTATATGCTGGCATAGGCATTACAGAGAGATGATCTGAGAAGCCAAAATGAGTTCCTCCTTCAAATAAATGAAGAAATAATAATAATAATAATAATAATAATAATAATAATAATAATAATAATAATAATAATAATAATAATAATAATAATAATAATAATAATAATAATAATAATAATAATAATAATAATAAGTTCTTGGCTTAGCATTTGACGTCTGTGGGACACGGCATGTTGCAAAATGGTTTTTATTAACACATGCTCAGTCTTGATCCTGGGGAGTGTTGAAGTATATCAGTACTGGCTACTACAGTGAATCCTCCCTGTCCATCTGGGGAAGACTACCATACTCCTTGCCTAAAATGGCACTGCTATTATATAGTGTCAGACTGGGAGGCAATTACAAGAATTCAGCTCTATTCCTTTTTGTGGGGGACAGTAAAATGATTAAACCAAATATGTATTTGTGAAGTTCTAATGTACGGAATAATTGCATATTGCATTTTTGTTTTTAGCTGTTCTGATATAGATACCTGTAGTGGGTTTACTGCTTGAGTCAATTATTAGGTTCTCAAATAACCATACATGAAATAATTGGGAAAATCTGGTCCACTTATAATTGTTCCTGTGTTATTGCCTTTCTCCAGGCCATGGCCATATACCATATTCCAGCGGGGATTTGATTTGGTGCTGGGAGAACAGCCTTCTGACAAGATATTCAGGTAGAATTCAACATCAGATTTGGTTGTGTGCTATCAGTAAGGGGAAAGACTATTTAAGAGGACGTCTAAGGATTTCAGTTAGAGATGTTCCTCAGCAACGTATATGATTTGGCTTACATTAAACTTGAAACAGTATGAATATGAATTCTAAGTTAGAGTTTCTCACATAACTGTATGCAGCTTGCTATTGCCTTATGAAAATTTCAGTAATTGTCTGATGGACTGAATGCAAAGTTCAGCATTTTGGATTTTCAGTTCAAATTGTATATTAAAAAAACCAATTTGGGGTAAAATAGCAGTCATAAAAGCTTTATAAGAATGTATGAACAAAATAGTTTTGGTGAGCAATTTCTCTTTTTGAGCTCTCTTCATATTAGCTTCCAGTCGTAGTACAATTGCTCCTGGACTGATGACATGATTTGTGCCTTTCTCCCCTGGTGTGGTGTTACATGGTTTGTGGGAAAGTAATTGTGGCTAGTTGTCTACTAATAAGGGAGAAGGTTTCTGTTGTAGGGAAGAGAGCAACAATGCAAGAAAAAGGGAAAACAAGAACCCCTTCCTGCAGTCACTACCTGTGGCAATGCCTATTTCCTGCTTATTAAAAAGCATTGCTCTTCCCTTAAAAAAAACTTATATTCCTTCTTCCCTCCCCTGTGCATGTCTCCTACAAATTCTTCTAGACAGAATTCTCACCTTACTGGAAAAAAAAGATAAATGAAATAACACTTAATAAGGAGTATCAGTAAAAGATATATGGGTTCTCAGTGGCACATTTTTTGCTACCTTAAAATGATAGAACTGAAAAATTGTCTAGATAATGTTAATTTGCATTTAATATCAAATCAAATAGCCTTATGATCATGGAGTAGAAGCTGTCACCATATGTCAGTTGGATATATAAATAAGATTGGAGAGAAAGAAGTAACCGAATTGCAGACTAGGTCAAGATAATTTAAATAACCTCTCTCTGCAAGCACAGAAATAAATACGGTAGAAAAATACTAATTTCTTGTGTTTTTCCATATAGAATTCTAACTGATTACCTCTCTCCTATGGATGCAGATTCACCTACACACTTGGGGAAGGGATGTGGCTGCCACTGAGCAAAAGCTTTGTGATCCCACCTGCTGAATTGGCCATCAATCCATCAGCCAAGTGCAAAACTGATATGACAGTGATGGAGGATGCTGTAGAGGTCAGGTATGTTCCTTTCACAGATGAATCTTTGGAATGCCTGGAAATTATGCATTGCAGAGAAAGAAACTCCTATTAGTAATGAGTCTCTGCTAAAGGATCGCCCATCAGAAATGGTGCAGTTCCAAATGCTGTAAATTATATAAAATTATGTACAGGTGGTCATTTTGCTGGTGGTCCAGCTCTATTTTATTTCTGTAATCCTATGCCTACATTTAGAGTATGGCATTTGGAAAAATGTAATAGGCAGCAGGGGACATCTGGAAAGTGTCAGTCCTCCTCCTTTGTTCTACATGAGATAATGGAGCAGAGAAATTATTTAGGGAACTTTTGAATTATGTCAAGTTAGTTTCACTGCTAGGAAATAAGCAAAAGGGAATAATTCACTGATTTATTTTAAAGCTTTTATTTCATATCTTTAAATGTATTAACATTTTAACCTGCCTAATAAGAAATATCCTCTGGGAAAGTTATGCAAAATTTATATATAGAATGCCACTGTTGAAACAATCTGAAAGTTTGCCATTTTAGAAAAATCCTCCTAAAACTATGGTGTGGCATATATCATGGGACAAAGATGGAGTAATCTAAAAGCAAAATCAGAAAAGTAGTTCAATTAAAATGGAAGCTACTATCAATTCAAATTCATTATTGACTTATCACCTTAATGTATGGATCTGCTACACTGGTCTGAAGAGCATACAGTACTCCTTTGTTTTAAGGTTGAGAAATTCTCATTTATTATCTACGATCGTGTTTAAGTCGCCTACTATACATAAATTGTCCCATTTTATTTCTGTTATTTTATTTTTTTTAATTTGGAATAAAAAAAAATCTGATTTTTGTTCGGTGCATATATTATCACTAATAAGACTCATTTTTGCCCAGTTGCTATTTCTACTATTAAAATCCTAGCTTCTTTGTCTGTATATATCAATGTCGAATTTAACCACTCTTTTATATAGATCGCAATTCCTCTTTTTTTTTTTGTTTGGGCAAGTGCCGAATATAATTTCCCTAATTTTGGATATTTTAGCAAATTAACAAATTTTTCTTTTATATGCACCTCCTGTAGGCAGACTATGTCCATCTCTTGTCTCTGGAGATCCAACAATACATGTTTTCTCTTGATAGGTGAATTTAAACCATTAATATTTATTGACAGTATATTGATTTCTCCTTCGTCCACTTTATTGCTTAGTACTTGTTTTTGAGCCTCCTTTTGTTTGTATTTCTGTTTGTGCCCTTGTTCTTGCTCCTTCTTTTTCATATTTTTCTATATCTTTCCTTTCCCTAGACCAGGGGTAGGCAAAGTTGGCTCTTCTATGACTCATGGACTTCAACTCCCAGACTTTCTGAGCCAATCATGCTAGCTCAGGAATTCTGGGAGTTGAAGTCCATGAGTCACAGAAGAGCCAACTTTGCCTACCCCTGCCCTAGACTCTTGTTCCTCAATTTGGCCTTCTGACACTTGATCTTCCTGGCATCTACTATCATTCTCATCTTTGCTCTCCTGTTCTTCGTCCCCTGCCAGAAAGTGCTTGTAAAATTCTTGTGTTTTTTCTAATGGGTCAACCCTAAACTTCTTCTCCCTCCACGTAATCAAGATCCCTTCTGGGATGAGCCATCTAAACATGGTTTTGTATTTTGTCAGTTGAGTCGATAAAAAGTTGTGACTCCTTTTTTCTCTTACTCTATGCGTGATTTGTCTCAATATCATTATTTCTTTTCCTTTGTATATCAAAGGATCTCCTCTTGTACTACTAAAAATCTCATCCCTCATTGTTTTTCTCAGAAATCTAATGTGTACTTCTCGTGGAAGTCTATGTCTTCACGCATAATTGGTGTAAATTCTGTACACTTCATCAAATTCATTTAAGATTTCCTGTCTATTCTTATTCATATCTGTTCTAAAATCTCTGCCATAAGCTCAGGTAAATTTTCTTCTTTAATTTCCGGAATGTTCTGAAATCTCAAATAGAACATAGACTTCTCCATCTCCAGGTGTGTAATTCTCTCTTCCAGATATTTGTTCATTTCCACTAATTTATTGTCTGTCTCGTCTAGTCTTTTTTCTGCCTGTTCAGTTCTGGCCTCAACTTCTTTTATTTGTTGCTCGTTTTTTTTGCTATAGCCACCTGAATTGTTCCTACTTTATCATCTATTTTACGTATATCGTTTTTCACCTCACCCATGTCACTTTTCACATCATCCAAACCCTTTGTTATTACTTCCTGCATTTTCATTACTATTTCTTGCAGTAAGTTCAGTGACTATTGTACCTCTTGCAGATTCATAGTTGAACCTGCCTTTTCTCCTCCCAACATTCTCTCCATTGACCTTTGCCCAGCTGGGGAGGTTATTGATGTTACTGCTTTTTTGCCATCTTTTGTGATTGTTGAGGTCATACTTGTCATTTTAAATATCTTGAAAAAATTACTCCACTCTATCATATATTAATTATGTCTTAAAATTCTTCTTATATATCTAATTAAATATAAATCAATTACCAATATTCTGTATATAATTAATAATATATAATAATATAAGAAGTAGTAATAATTTTGCAGTAGTTATAACTTATGATATATATTTACAACAATTAATCATTTAATTTAATCAACAATCAATAATCACCTTCAGATCATAGACAACCTTAGACAATCACAATCTTAATTTCATCTACTATTTAAATTTATCCAATTTGTTTTCATTAAGTTCTTAAGATTTTCCCACTCAGGTCTATTTCCCCTCTTGCTATTCAATTGGGGAAAAACCTATCTCATTTTTTAAATCAAGAAGTATTCTGTCCAATATTCCTCCTTGGACATTCTACAATTCGTTTTTCCTACAGTAATAATAATAAAAATCTTTAAATTCAATATCCAACTGTCACATCCACAGATTGAATTTCTTCCTCTACTTCTGTTTTCTTCAAGATCTCCAAATATCTTTTTTCTTCCCAAGATGTCGTCTTTCTGTTTTGCACTGTCAGCCAACCTCTTTCTTTCAATCTCTTCCTTTCTCCATCCTTCTCTCTCGCGTCCTTCTGTCTTTCTCCAAATCCTTTTTCCAAAGTCTCCACTCTTTCTCCTCTTCTTCCTTCTTCCTTCCTTTTCCCTCTTTCACCGTCAAAACTCTTTCTCAGTCCCTTCTTGCACCGCCCTCTTGTCCTATCATAAAACTGTACTTTCTCCTCTCCCACTACGTATTCGCCGCTTTTCAATCTTTTCGGAATCTTGTTCTTTCACTTGCCTTTCTCAGTTCACTTTTCCCCCATCGACACAGAGGATCTTCCACATTTCAGCTTTCTTTTCCACCGATACGCCTCACTGCTTTCTCTCTCTTTTCTTCCTCTTTAGCAAGCGGACTGTCACGACTTCGGATCGGCCATTATCAGGCCGATTTCTTTCATGTCTGATCCGAGGGAACCT
Source organism: Diadophis punctatus similis (assembly GCA_023053685.1). NCBI lineage: Eukaryota > Metazoa > Chordata > Lepidosauria > Squamata > Dipsadidae > Diadophis > Diadophis punctatus. The sequence continues at coordinate 95,400,142 of JALIGW010000003.1, forward strand.
CTTGTTCTTCCAGGAGATTGCCTTTCTCCCTTGGAGCTATGAAGTCTCCCCTCTCCACCGGTGCTGTCTTCAAGAGCTAACCTTGCCCAAAGGCCACAGAATTCACGAAAAATCATGCGAGCCGAATGGAGCCCCATCGGCTTGCTCGCACCAGCGTGATGTCACCGCCGGAAGTAGATAATAAAAACAATTACAAAAGTACAAACAAGAAAAAAATTAGAGGACACTTACCAAACACCTTTTTGAATATGACTAAAGAATTGGATATATACGACGCGTGGAGGAAATTAAACTCGCAAATGAGACAATACACGTTTTTCTCAAACCCTCATAGATCATGGTCAAGAATAGACATGGCCTGGATGAATCCAGAGCTGATAACCAAAATAGAGGAAATAGAGATCTTACCAAATAAATGGGCCGACCATAACCCAGTTAAAATAAAATGGAGAGGAAGGAGAAGAAAAACAGTCAGGTGGTCACTCAATCAAAATGTTTTAAAAGAAGAAGCATATATACAAAATATAGAAAGAGAATTAGGCAAGAGGTGTGGGCCGAGAGGCGTGGGGATGCCAGAAGTGGCGGCGTAGGCAGCAGGCTCCTGCCCGCATCTCCCGCCCGCCTCTTGCCTTAAGTCGCCGGGCGCCTCTGCTCCGCGGTCCCTCCCGCGTGCTCCCACCTGCTGGGAAGACTGCGGCTGGCAGTGGCAGCCGCAGCCTTCCCAGCAGGAGACCGAGATGCAGGGTGGCTTCGGGGCTCCGCTTGGCTGGAGAACAGTGGGGATGCGGCCGCGGCTGTTTTTGAGCTCCCCCCAGCTCGGAAGTTTCAGTACCCAGCATATAAGACGACTTTTGAGAAGATTTTCAAGGGGTAAAAAGTTGTCTTATACACCGGAACATATGGTATACTAAATTGATACAAAAAATTCAAAAAGATCTGGAAAATTGGATCAAATTACAAATTTCTTTAATTGGGGGAATAGCCACTATAAAGATGAATGTATTACCAAAAATTCTTTACTTATTTCAAACTGCTCCAATAAAATTAGGGAAAAATTTTTATACAGATTTAAACAAAACAATTTTGAAATTTATCTGGAATGAGAAGAAGGCTAGGATAAAAATAAAACTGTTACAAGATAAAAGAAATAGAGGAGGCTTTGGACTTCCAGATTGGGAACTATACCATCAAGCGGTGGCGGTAACATGGCTAAGAGAATGGATATTGCTGAATAACAAAAGAATATTAACCATAGAGGGCCATGATTTACAGGTAGGCTGGCACGCTTTCATCTGGGAAGGAAAACACAAATCATATAAGTACTTTCAGAGACATCACGTGAGGGGAGCATTATTAGAGAACTGGATGGAGAACAAGAAAAATATTATATTAAAACTCCAAAATGAATATCTCCTATGGAAGCAACAATGTAGCCGAATGTTTTAGATTTGGACAAGAAAGTGACTTACGAAGAACTATTGGATGAACAAAATAATCTTAAATCAAAACAAGATTTGGCTTTGGTTGGAATACAAATAGACTGGTGGCCCTACCTGCTAATCCAATCTAGGTATAAAAAAGATATGTCACAATATGGATTTCAAAAAGAATATCAAGAACTGGACAAAATTTTAACAGGAATTGAAGATAAAATGATATCAAAAATCTACAATTGTCTATTAAATGTTAAAATGGAGGAGGAAATAGTTAAAGAAGTAATGGTGATTTTGGCTCAAAACTTTGGTTACACAATTGAATTGGAGTACTGGGAGAAAATTTGGGATCAAAATTACAAACCTACAATGGCAGCATCTTATAAAGAAAACATCTATAAAATGTTCTATAAATGGCACCTACCTCCAGCAAGATTGGCGAAAATGTCCCTAAATATAACAGCTAAATGTTGGAAATGTAAACCCGATCAGGGGACGTACTACCACATGTCATGGACATGCCCGGAGGAAAAAAAAATTGGAGAAAGATTCAAAGGTGGATAGAGGAAATTATAGAACAAAAATTAGAACTAAAACCGGAACTGTTTTTGTTGGGGATTATAAAAGGAAAGATAAACAAAAACAATCAATGCATTATACTTCATATAACGACAGCGGCCAGAATTACTTACGCTCAACATTGGAAATCAGAAACAGCCCCTACAAGCACAATGATAATTAAAAAAATATTAGAATGTGCTGAAATGAATAAATTAACCTTGGAAATACACGACAGAGAGGAAACGGAATATTATAAGATATGGAACAAATGGTACAATTGGCTGGAACATAAAAGTAAAATTAATAGATAACGGTATGACAATAATAAATCAAAATATGTATGGATATTTGTATTATGTATATAGATGTATGGAAATAGGGTGATAGGTGGATATAACTAGACAAGATGATAGATATTAAGAAGAAATTGTATGTAGGATTTGGAAATATAAGAATAATATAAGTTAAAGAGTAAGAGTTATAAAAGCAAAGTATGTACACCAATATGGTACGCTGTAAAATGATTTTATATGGTATGTGGTGTTATGTTATGTCATGTTGTTTTTGTATTTGTGGTTGTTTTTAATGTTTTTAAAAGAGAAAACTGTTTAATAAAAACTATTTTTTTTAAAAAGGTTGAGAATTTCTCTTCTCATTTGAGAAGTTCTCTTTCTCATAATTACCTACCTCACTTCCTAAAGCAAGCCCGAATTCATACAGAATGACTTAGTTTTATACTCTCTCTAATCACATTAACAATATAGCTGTGGGTAGGAATGAATGAATGAATCTATAAAGCTCACTTCAGCTTTAGTATTGATTTTTATATCGTTAAGTTAATCTTGACCATTTATTTTTGCCTTTTGATTGTTTTATTTTAAAACTAACCCTGCTTAAATATTTGCTAGCGTTTTTAAAATATTCCCCAAGCAATCCTTTTGTGTTTATATTTTGAGGGGAAGATATTAAATTGTAAAGTTCAGAGAAAGAAGCATTTCTCCACAGGAGTCCCTTCTCATCAATGTATTTATTTCAGAAATAGCAGAATTGGCAAGCTTGTATCAAATGGGAATCAATCAAATTTCTCACCCATCTCGGTGATAGCCCTGAAAATACTACATCAGGCTCTGAAAACTTTCTTCGACGCTATATGCATCAGTTGCAAAAAGAATTGACTGATATTTTATGATTGCCTAAAAGGAGAAAGGGAAAAAATACTTGGACAGAGTATGGTGATATAATCATAGAGTTTTACATAATAAAGCTCCACTCTAAACATACACAGTACACATTTTACCATAACTCTCAGGACCTATACTCTGAAACCATTAGTTCAAACAGTGCAAGTTTATGGTTAGTAAGGAAAATTCTGAGCCATTTTATCAGTGATCTGTCAAAGAAACATGCATACTAAAGAAGCAAATGCACTTTCTGTGTACTTCTAATAATAAACGTGCAAAATCTATGAAGAAACACATTCCTCAGTCAATTAGATTTAAAGTTGGAGCCAAGTATTGTAAGTCATCTGGTATACATTCAGATTTCTTTGTATAAATCATTATTGTGATCATTAATAACTTGTTAACCTCAGGTTATCTCGGTCACTTATTTTTGCCTCTTCTGTGCCTTTTATCACATTCTATTTTACAGTAACAATTTAAATTGCAAGCTTTTCTGTCAAACAATGGAGAACTTTATGCCCCTCTCCTGTTGTGGGGTTGACTCCGATCACACTTGTTCAAGAGAGGTAGTGAAAGATGGGAAGAATTACAGTTCATCAGTCTCAGGCTCTTTTCTGTTTATATCACTCATCAGTGATCTCTGAATCACTGGTGTGCTTTATTACTGGTTTTTTTGGTCTTATTAACATATAATTGTTACTATAATTGCCAATACGTTTCATTACATCGCAGGGAGGAACTGATGACTTCCTCCTCCTTTGATAACCTGGAGGTTCTCCTGGATTCTTTTGGCCCAGTTCGGGACTGCTCCAAGGATAATGGGGGTTGCAGCAAGAATTTCCGCTGCATCGCAGACCGAAAATTGGACTCCACTGGATGTATGGTTCGTATGCTCTTGATACGGAATTATGAAAGGACCCCTTGGAGAAATTAGAATAAGACAAAAAGGTTCCTTGACACATGGAGTTCTCTGGGATTTGAGCTTCTCGATACAGAGCATTATAATTCTGCAGACTATATGGCCTCTTCATGCAACATATGGAGGAGATCTCTTATCTTACCCAAGGCAAATCGAGGATCTCAGGATTTAGACTAATTCTGAGATCCTCACTTTGCCTTGTTTAAGACTGCAGATCAGCACAAATTGTATGTTGTGATACGTTTCACAAAGAAACACACGCATAACACAGTGCTTTATTTTTCTAAGATGACTCCAGTTTTCTACTCACAGCATAAAACTAAAACCATGGAAAACATGCTATGCTCCAGCTTTGTCTTGAACATTAAATTTTGTAACTGTTCTTTATTCTATTATATTTGTAAACATGTATTTAAGGCTGTCTTACATATTATATGCTTGCTATCCTGAGACTATGCTAGGCTTGCTATCCTGAAAATGTAGTTACATTTACATTAGATTTGTACCATGTAGTTTGCATCCTCTTTGCAATTTATTCTAAGCAGAGGTAAACAACCTACAGGATGGAGGGCATATGTACCAGCCTATGGCCAAGTATATGTGGCCATCAACATAATTTCAAAAGCTCTTGCCCTCCATCCTGTAGGTTGTTCACCTCTGCTTAGAATGAATTGCAAAGGGGATACAAAATGCATGATACAAACTTAATGCAAATGTAACTTGAAATAGTGTCCTTTGTACGATGCTTTTTCTTTAGATCAAAGTTTATTCACCTATCCTACTACATGGTCTTAAGTTCAGACTTCCAATAAGAGCTTTCTTTTCATTCCCTGCTATGATAAGATGGAAGATATTGTTAGAAAGAGAACAAAAATGAAATTGGGGGAACGGAGTGTGTCGGAAAAATAAGGAAAAAGGGGAGAATGGTAATGACAGAAAGATAAACAACTTTGCTCTTGAATCACCCCATGATTCAAACCCAAACTCCCCCCCCCCCAATTATTTCTCTGCAACCTCTAACAAATTATTCCTGGAGCAATACACTTCTCCTCTGCTCAAAAGAAAGTTTCAAGACCCTGATCTAGATCATGATCTACATAGGACAAAGGAAATATAATACTTCTCTCCAGTGACTTTGCCAAATTGTTCAAATCCTACTCAGCCACCTCCAGTTAAAGAAATGGGTGGAGGGGAGCCTCTATTAATTTATTTTTAGAGTAAAGAAAACCTAGAAAGGAAGCTGCATGCTATATAATTAACATACAGAGTTTGATGCTCTCTATGCACCTGGCAGGAAGAAGCATTTATAATTCGCATGCTAATGTGTGTATTTGCATGATAAGAATGTTGCAAACATCTGTTCGTGTGCTTGCAGTTTACATTTGCAGTAGATGTATTTTTAATCTACAAAGAGATCCTTAAATGAATGTAAAGTGACTTGAGAATGGGTGAGTCATTTCTTTATTAGCATAATATGTCACAGTTTTGTTTAACCATTAGAAAAAAAGTTCTGGAGTTCCAGAGATAGTGTCCTTTGTATAATGCTTCTCTTTAGATCAAGGTTTATTTATCTGTTCTACTACATGGCCTTAAAATGATAGGAAGACTGCAGAATGCAAAATGGAGTACAGCCCAGATCAGGGGTGGGTTCCAAATTTTTTTTGCTGCTGCTCTGTGGACGTGACTTAATTTTGTAGGAGTGGCTTAATGGTAATGTGACTGGGTGGGAGTGGCTTTGCGGTCATATGAGTGGAGGGTGGTGGCTTGGTGATCATGTGACTGGGTGGTCATGTGACTGGGTGGGTGTAGTCACCTTGATGTCACTCATGCACATTCAGTCACATGACACCCCCCCCCACCTAGCCACAGCCACCGAAACGGTGATGAAAATTTTTGGAACTCTGACGGAGGAAGGGGGGGGAGAGAGGGGAAAAACTCCCAAAAATAGATCGCCAGAGGATTTAGGGTGTGGAAAAGCCATAAGTTTCCCAGAAGGAATAGAAGCATTCAACTTCTGAGGTTGCTTTGGGAGGGAGAAATCGGGCAGCGTTTCCTCCCCCCCTCCGCCTCCCTGGGTGACTGCAGCCTCGGAGCCTTGGAGCAACTCCTGGCCCTTACAAAGTAAAGAAAAACTCATGAGTGCAAGGCAATTAGGTTCTTGCACTGGCGAGAAGTTTTTGGAGAGTTGCTCCAAGGCTCCAAGGCTTCAGTCGCCCAGAAGGCTGTGTTTCCATGAACGCACCAGGCAAACTGCCACTTTTCCTAGTGGCAACTCCGCACCTGAGTCCTCTTCTCCTTATCGGATCTGACTGGCAGCCCCACTCAACAGGGTGCTTGACCCCCACCCCACCCCCAGGATGAGGAGCGGCACCAAGGTTTGCCGCTGACATTCATGGGTGGGGTGGGGGAGGAGAAAGGAAGGTAAAAAATGCATGCAGGCGCAACCCAGCACCCAGACGAGGATGTTCCTCTTCCTATCTCCTCCTCCTCCTCCTCCTCCTCCTCCTCCTCCTCCTCCTCCTCCTCCTCCTCCTTCACCGGTAGCTTGCACTAAAACATTCTGGGCTAAGCAAAACCACCGCCACTGAGGGAAGTCGCAAGGGTAAGGCTCCCAGCAGCTCTGGGCAAAAAGGCAGAAAGAAGAGGCAGAAGGGAGACACCACGGTTGTGCAAAAATTGCAAGTCGCCGATGCCTCAACCTTAAAGCATGGGAACTTTAAGGGCTATAAGAGAAGCAGGGGGGGGAATTAAAAAAAGTGAGAGAGAGAGAAACGGAGGGGTGGGAGGTGGGGCTGATGAGGAAAGAGAAGGCGACTTGTATCCCCCTATGCGCAGCTGCTCCCAGTCCAGGGAGAGAGTGCGATCGAGAGGCGCACTGGATCCCAAGCTCTGGGTTACCTCCAAAGCAAAAAAAGCTCCTAAGCTCCTAAGCTGCTGGCTCATCTTTTGCTTTCTGCGGCTCGGGAAAGCGGTGCTGATTGGCCATCGCCTTTCTGTTGGATTCTCTCCGAGCTTACAGCCTTCTCCTCGCCCTCCCCTTTCCTCATCCCGGCTGTGTTTTGCAATGTGTTTTGCAGGCAGCCCAGCACCAGCCACGGTCCCCTTCATGTTTGAGCTGGAAAGAGGGGAACAGGCAGCAGCAGATTCCGTGTTCTTTGTGGGCAGCTCAGCGCCAGCCTTCGTGTCAGCTCAAGAAGAAGGGGAACGGGAGGAGCAGGCTGCTGGATGCAGGGAGGCAAGAGCTCTGGCTCCCCGCTTCACAGCCTGGGCTCCCAGCCGGCCCTCTTCCCTCCCTGTATCCAGCAGCCTGCTCCTCCCATTCCCCTCCTTCCTGAGCTGACACGAAGGCTGGCGCTGAGCTGCCCACAAAGAACACAGAATCACAAAAAGCAGCTGTTTGCTTTTTACAGAGGTGCGGGCAGCAGCACAAGAGCTACTGAAGTGTGTGTACCTCTTGCTTGGAGCTGATCTGGAAAGGAAAAAAGGGGCAGAGCTGCTTGTTTTTGGTGATGGGCAAGCAGAGGGTGTGGTCTCCCACTTGCAGTCAGGATTCTGGAGGACAACCACCACCACCACCCCTCGCCAGCCACCGAGAACAAGCAAGCCATTCCTTTTGTTTCGCGGAGGAAGAAAACAGGCAGCAACAGCACCAGGAGAGAGAGGGAGGGAGAGCTGGCATGCGGGGGGGCAGGGAAGCGCGCTGGAGATCCTAGTTGGAGTTTATTCATGACAATCTCCCGCGTGCTCCCCTCCCTCGTTCCACCCCCCTCCACCCCTCCCTCGTTCCACCCGCTGCTGGTATCATGGGGGAGGGGCAGCTCTCCCTCCCCCTTCAGCTCGTGCCCTTCTGCCTTACCTTTGCCAGCAGTGGTGAGCAGAAGTAGTATGGCTAGATTCTGCAAGTAGAGGCTGGGCGGGGTGAGCGAGCATTGGGTGGGCGGGGCATGTGCAGTGGAGAAAAATCCAAAAACATTTGAAAAAAAGCCAAAAACAAAATGGTGACACATGCGCAGTGCCAGAAACTGGGCTTCTGCACATGCGCAGAAGAAGAAAAACCCAGGAAAATTCAAAAAAATTTCAAAAAAAAGATGGCGGCGCCCAGGGACCGCACCGGGCCGGTGACGTCACCAGCGGGCCCCTACCGGTACACCCGCAGCGGGCCGTAGTGGTAGGAACCCACCCCTGATCCAGATTGAGGACACTTTGCCATCAAAGAGGCAAAGAATATATAGATTACCACTGCATAGTCTACAAATCCTTATCATTCAGATTTGGATAATGGATTCTGTAGTGCTAGAATAGAATCCCAGGTGAAGAAGCTTTTTACTAGTATGTTCTTTTTGCCCTTTATAGAAAGTCATATGATTTGTTATGCTAACATAACATCGTGTTTTAGGTGATAACCTATGAATTCAAATGTCTACCAATCCATTAAAAAAATAGCCTGTTTGCAGTATGAGGATTTTGCAAAGTGAATGGATTAAAAAATAAATAAAAGTGATTTGGGATAAAACTGAAGAAAGGGATTTCTGGAAGGAATATTGTAGACTTTTGGATGGGTACAATTGTGTTAGATTTAGCAGTGGAATTGAAACAAATGCTACAGTATAAATGCCATGAGAAAAAAAGATGATATAAAGGAAATCATAAATGTTATGAGAATATTGAAGAATTGGTAAAATGACAGATCTAACAGAAAAACATTAAAATATGAGTGTAATTTTGACACAGATTGGCTATATGGCTTGTTTAATGTTGTGCAAAGTCTGCAACTGTGCCTGACCATTGGGACAATGCAGTTATTGTTCCCTTTTAAATAGCAAGGGTAAATGTAAAAACTACAGGTGAGTTAGTTTCCTACGTGTGTCTGAGAATATGTTTGGCAGAATTTTGATTTAATGAATAATATTGGAGAAGAAGATATGTATGGGAAATGCTTTCTAGCTTGATGCTGAGCAAGTGGTATGCAGATCAGCTTGTTGCTCTTCAGCAATTATTGAGAAACATAGGAATGTGAGGAAAATATAATAAATATTTATTGATTTGGAGAAAGTGCATAGTAAAGTGAATACACATGAACTATGCAGTATTTTGCATGACTATGGAATTAAGGTTAGTTTTTGGCATAAATTGAACAGTATTGAAAAAATATATGGGAGACAGAGAAGACACAACACTAGTGGGTGCAGGATCTGAGAGCACACCACAACAAACTCCCAAAATATTAACCAATCACCATCCCAGTAGCAGACATGCAACAGTGGGTCAAGAATATGAAGAGCTGGACAGCACGTGGCCCAGACATAATTCATAGTGGCTAAAGAAACTAACAGCTATGCATGAATGCCTAGCAGTATAGATGAACCAGCTGCTAACAGCAGATTCCCACCCAAACTGACACAAGAAAGGACAGTGCTGATCATGAAAGACCATGAATGAAAGAAGGGAACAGCACTGTCCAATTACCAATCAATAACCTACCTCCCTACAACATGAAAGGTCCTCTCAGGCATCATAGCCATCAAGCTCACACATTAGGAACAACAGAGAGGTTCAAAACACCATTTGTTCATAGATACAGAAGTTGGCCAAGACTCAAGGTCTAGACAAACCACTGACCACAGCCTGGCTTAACTACAGGACAGCCTACAACTCAGTGCCACACACACGGATCTGTCATGCCTGGCTCCATACAGAGTCAACAGAACACAAAGGACCTTCCTCAAGAATATAATGGGACTATGGAAGACAACACTGGAAGTCAACTCAAAACAGTTCACACAAGTAACCATCAACTGCAACATATACCAAGATGATGCACTGTCCCTACAGCTGTTTTGCATAGGCTTGAACCTTCTCAGCCAAATAATCACAAGGACTGGATTGACATTTAAGAGTACAACTACCGTGAGCCACCTCCTCTACATGGAAGACATCAAACTGTATGCTAAGAATAATCAAGACATCAACTTGTTGATCTGCTTGATCTATAGTGAGGACATTAGGATTGGCGAAATGTGGCTGGATGGTAACTAAGACAGGGAAGGTAGTTAAGAGTGATGAAGTGGAACTACCAGTGAGCCATATAGCAGACATACTGACCAGCTACAAGTAGGTACTTATGTTAGGAGAAATGTAAGTTGAATGCATTGAAAAGCTATGCATGTGAAATGATAGAGTCAAGAATGAATGAACAATAAATGAATATAAAAGTGAACCAGTATAAAAGAGGTTTGTTGAGGTGGTTTGGTTATATATAGAGAAGAATGTAGATCAGATTGCATGGTTAATATTTAAAGGAAGTGTGAATAAGTCAAAAGGAATAGGGAGACTGAGAAAATCTTAATTGGATGGAGCTTATGAGATCCTCCAGGAAAGATAACTGAGAACCTACAAAACATGAAAAATAGCATGGATCATTGCACTGAACTATGAAAGGAAGGTTGTAGGATAACCTCGGTGGGCTAGGCATCTTTTAATTCTAAGCTTTAGAAATTCTACATGTTGTATTAGCCGAAATTGCTTCTATGGGAACAAGAAAGCTTCTGTGCTTATACAGAGTGCCATTAAAGAATTGTGGATCAGAAAATGTCAGTGCTTTCCTCAAGTTTTGGCTCTGACATTCTCCTACTAAGCAGTAACATGGGGACTGAACCAAGAAATTAATTCTTTCTCTAGAGTTTACTCCTTCCTGGCCTGCTGTCTTTGTGCATCTGCCAATTTCATTTCTTACGAGGAAATACATGCTAAGTGCTTTGTGGCAGATGTTCCCTTCATCCACCTCTGCACTGTATCTCATTGACTCACAGCACATCTTCCTGCCCCTCCCCCCTTTACACCAGGGCTGGCATGAGAAATAGGTGGAAAGCAATCCATCTGCTTCATACTCTGGCTGTGAAGCTGTTGAATGTGTCTTAGTGCTGACATTTTCCCTTTTCACCTGCTTTTGTGCTCGGAGAGGCATTGTGCCAAAGATGGATGTGTAAAAGAATTAGTGAAGGGATCAGCAAATGGAAATATTTTTACACAGCTACCTCTAAAATAGCTGCTGAGAGAGTCTGTGCTGACAGCAGCAGAAGTATGAATTAAGGGGAGGAATCTGTGCATAGAATTCCCTTCTCTGTAGTACTGAAGCTAGAAAACACGCAAAATTACAACATTTAATAATATAATTCATATATTCATGCATAAAACATTCTTAACATTATAGTTTGCTTCATAATGCAGATATATAATAGACAAGTACACACCCTAAGCTGATAATATATAATCATTTTAGTCAGTAGCAGACAGTTTTAAACAAATTTATATCCATTTTAAACAATGAATTAATATTAGGGATATATCAGAATGATACATTTATGAAAACCTCTTGGTGCTTCTGTTCCTTAAATCCATGAAGTAAAACATGTTGCTATTGTGGCCAAATCTCGTAAAGTAATTCAGTGATCATTGTTGCTATCTGAAGATGAAATTTTAAGATTGGGGTGGGGGATGCAGAATCGAGTTTTGGAAATTTTGCAGTCTCGCAGTTGGGCACATTCTTGCATATAATTTAGCTGTATTTCATTTTCCATTTAAGCATAGATTGAATGCATTTTGCAAACATTCTTGTGTCTTGGCTTAATAGTGGAATGTCTTCCCTCTCTTGTAATTTCTCACCCCTTTACTTGTATGAAAACGATCTGGAAACTCCTTGCTTGTTTAAGATCCTTTCCCAACAAGAGCAGTTTTGGGTAAAAATAAATAAATCATAGCCTCTCTAAATATAGAGAATTGGAAAGTGAACTTTGTATTATGCTGATATAATCAATAATGTGCATTTAAACCTGTGTACCTTTCACAAATATCTCCCTGTAGCAGCCCTGTAAATCCCGTTGCTCCCGGTTCGGCCCGGTTCTGTGAATTGGTAGTGGTGGCAGCAGGCTCTGCCCACCCGCCCGGGACACTTCTGCGCATGCGCAGAATCGCCGCTCACGAGCGAACTGGTAGCGACTGGATTTAGAACCCACTACTGCCCTGTACCTATCAGATGTGTATATGTGTATACACACAACACACCCACAACAGCATATCTTACCTATTGATCTGAAAGTGCAGAATGTTTTATTCATCCATTATTCTTGAAGGGAATGGGTATACCTCATTACTTTATATGCAGGAGGCCCATAGTTTAAGCTTGGGTATTTTTAGAGACAACAAAAAAGGCCTTCTGTGGCCTCAAGTTTGGAACCTTGAAGATTTAAGCCAGTCAATATAGATAATACCAAGCAAGAATGGCTAAGAATTTCCTTTGAGATGCCTGAATTTATCTTATAGAAAGATCTTGAAACTGAATAAAAAGAAAAGAAAAAAAAAAGAAAATTACACGTGAGAGAAAGCAGAACAGGCAGACCTGTTCATCCCAGTGCTAATCTATAATTATAATTTCCAATGTGCTTCTTTGTGAGGTAGAAATATTCATGGAAGATGTGACAAGACATATAAATAATACATCTAATATAGAAATCATGGTCTTGAACAGTCAACGTGTTATATCTGCAAATCTTAAATCCTGTTCTCTTGAGTTTCAGTGCTGGTGTGGTACAATGAGATAAAGCAGGCAGATCCTGTGGCTATTTCAACCCCAGATGCAGCCGTTGGAGAGAACCATGTCCACAATGTGTTTTTCCCAAGTAATATTTTTATTGCTTTTAAAATAATAGCAGAAAAAGAAAAAAGGAAGAGGTGCAAAACACACAAATACATATGTTGTAAAAATGCATAACAAGTGCTTAAAAATAAATGAAAAAATATAAAAAACACATAGGGTATAATTTATTAAAACAATAAGTTACAAATATAAACATACTGTATATAGTATATTAGAAGTGAGTCAAGTCCACTCACAGGTAGCAATGTAACCAGGTCTTCACTACATTGAGGGGGGGAGGGGGGGAGGGGGAGAGAGAGGGAGGGAGAGAGAGAGAGGGAGGGAGAGAGGGAGAGAGAGAGAGAGAGATTCACCGCATTCCCACAGTTGTGATCAAAATTTGGGCACTTGGCAACCAGCATATATTTATGATGGTTTCAGCATCCAGAGATCATGTGATCACCATTTGAGACCTTCCCAGCTGGCTTCCAACATGCAGGATATTTCTATTTCTCTTGAATTACCATGCCAACAGGTTTGGTACTAAGGAATTGGCAATTCTCTCCCTCAGGCTTTCTAGCCCCTTCTCTCCCTCAGGCTTGCCCCACAGAAGCCTCCCCTATCCTATCCCCTTCTCTCCCTCAGGCTTGCCCCACAGAAGCCTCCCCTATCCTATCAGCCTTGCCCCACAGAAGCCTCCCCTATCCTATCCCCTTCTCTCCTTCAGGCTTGCCCCACAGAAGCCTCTCCTATGCTATCCCATTCTCTCCAGAGTTATTTTCAGGTTGGGAGGGGGAGTAGAACATCTAACTAATTAGCATCAGAGCGTGTTAATAATAATATAAAAAATACTAATGATCTCATGGTCGTTTTGAAAAATCCTTTCTTGGCGAGCACCTAGAAGCCAAGAGGAACATACGTGCCAAATTTCAAGTTTGTAGGCTTTACGGTTCTGGAAATGTTGTGATCGCGGCGTGAGTGGTTTCACTTTTATATAGATACCATATTTTTCTTAGTATAAGACGCACCCTTTTCTTCCCTAAAAGAGGCTGAAAATTTGGGTGCGTCTTATACTCCGAATGTAGCTTTTCTGAAGCTTTTTTCCCCAGCCCTAAGGAGGTGCTAACGATCTTCCTGGCTTCCTACTGGGTCTTTGCAGGCTTGTTTTCATTCCTACTCCTCAGAAAAAGGTCTTTTCAGCCCTAACGAGGTGCTAACGATCTTACCGGCTTGCAGCATTTTTTTATTCCTACTCCCTTGAAGTAGTTTTTTTACCAGCCCTAAGTCTTTGCAGGCTTGTTTTCATTCCTATTCCTTCTGAAAAAGGTTTTTTCAGCCCTAACCAGGGGGATAAAATAATGTGCTGAAGCTGAACAGACTAAGGACGCTAGCCAGATGAATACCTGGTAGGTAGATTTCCCCCCCTATTTTCCTCCCCCAAAACTAAGGTGCGTCTTATATTCCGAAAAATACGGTAGATGGTGGGAACTTAGAAAGGATGCAGAAAATTGCCTGCTGATGACTCACAATATGGTTTGACTGAGTTAAACACTAAATCAACATGGAATGGTATTAATTCATTTTTAATTTGTTAGATTGTGCTCAAGGCAGTTTGTTTTTTTAAACAAATGTATATGCAAACATATTTGTACAAATGCAAATATATTTAAAAGCAAACACATCTACACACACTACTACTACTCTTTCCCCCACATAAAAATAACCCTGACTGCCCCCAAGTCACCAGTCTCCTTCCAAGTCTAAGGACTGACCTGAACTTGTATCTCTTGAGTCCTAATTCTATATCATAACCACTAGATCAGACTGACTCTCAAACTGAAAAGGTAACCAAAGGGAGATGAAAGGGAAGGAGAATCCAGTTATCTATTCTGTAAGAAAGTAATTCCATAAGCATGGAATTATAAAAGTCCATTTGGATTTATGTGAAATAAATTGTGAAGACAAGCCAAACATACCAGCAATACAAGGAGAGCTTGTCGGGCGCTGATGGAATTTTCCTAAAAGGGGCCCAGGAGATGGTCTTTCTGAATTTTAGTGTGGAATAAATTGTGGTGGTATTTGTTTCTCAACTTTGGCAACTTTAAGATGTATGAACTTTAACTTCCAGAAATCCCCAGCCAACATGAATAGAAGTTCACACATCTTAAAGCTGCCACTGTTAAGAAACATTGCTGTAAGGAATAAACTAGCAGACAAAACAAAGCCACCAATCTCTCCCAGCAAACTCACCCCTGTAATATTACTCCAATTATAGTATAGTTAACACATGAACTTGTGTCTGGCATACAGGGATAAGCTGAGACAACATCACATTAAGGCGCGGATTTTATATTTTTACCTGTGTAAGCTGAGCTTGCAAATTCACTTGCAAATTCTCCTGCCAAAGACCTATATCACTTAATAGGGAGTCATGCAAAAGCATTCCTATGAAAAGATTATTCTTGTTTCTGTAATTTTCTAAACCCTTGTGTAAGTCATGAGCTGCAAAGAAATCAATTAATCAGTAGAAAACACACACTCAAGTCTCTTTTGTCCACCCCTAACTTTGAAGCACATCCTGTCAGCCAGATGGGAAGTCACTCTGATGAGGATGGGTGCTGGGCAGGATTCCTAGACTCCTCATTTGCTTGTTTGCCATCACCCCAAACATCTGGGTCTTCTCATTGACTGCTGGCATTATGCAAACATTTAGAATTCTCCTGTGCGTAGCCGTTCCAGCTGGCATGGATGGAGGAGGAGCAACATGGGGCAGAATGAGAGTCTAGTGAGCCTACAGGGGACCGTTTGTTCTGGAAATTGCAGAATTAATGTCATCGAGCAACCTGTGTCTTATTGTGTGAGTTTCATCACCAGGATCACGAGGGGAAAAACATTTCGGATGGAAATCCTCTGTTAAATCCACATGCGGCAAAAGAGAAGAAAGGGGGAGGGGGGAAAAAGCCTGCAACTCTTCCTACTTTATCCTACAAAATGTCCCACTTGAAAGCAAAGCCTTATTGATGGTATTATCAGTCAGCTTTATAGTCCTTTAATTCACTTCAGTTGGACTTGTTTATGGGTTGGACAATTTCAAAACGAAAACAAGTTGAAAAAGTAGTTTCTACTTAATGAGAGCCTCTGGATCTCGTCTATTTCATGGCTGAGCATATAAGCCAGAGTGTGGCTGTTTTCTAAGGTAGCCCAAGGCAGCACCTAGTTCATAGCTCTCTGCAAACACATCTTCCTCTTGAAAATGGCTGGAGGGAATAGAGTGCTGGCTTCGACTGTTAATCACCCTGGTTGGTGTTGATGTGTATTTGAGGTTATGCACTTCAATAATGGTTGCAGAAACTGTAAAGATGAAAATTGAGAGATTTTTGCAACAGGAAGGAACTGCAACACAGATTGTAAGATCAAAGTGTGAATGATACTGTAGAATTAAATAGCAGAAATTGACTAGAAAACTTGCAAGAAACTGTCACAAATCTCAATGTTAATGATGAGATGAAACAATACCACTAATTCAGTTTTTCTCCTCACTGTGTGAAGTGAGCATGTCGAACAAGCAATACAGTTATAACACTTGTGATGTTTCTGTTGGGTGTAATGAACCCTTTTGTGTACTGTGCAGTACAAAGGAATTGCTCTGCATAAAATCTATGCTCACCTGGTTCGTGTTGCTATTCTTCTTCCTCTGCTAGTGTCCCCCCGGCCTTAGCCCCATGAAAGATGGCACAGGCTGCTACGATCGCCACATAGGAGTGGACTGTTCAGATGGGTTCAATGGTGGGTGCGAACAACTCTGTCTACAACATATGATGCCGTTACCAGAAGACCCTTCCTTGTACAATATACTTATGTTTTGCGGGTGAGTTCCACCCACAATATATATATTGTTAGAACAATTAGAACAATTAGAACAATTAATTGCAATTACAGTTAGAACAATTAATTCGTGGAACAGCTTGCCTCCAGAAGTTGTGAATGCTCCAACACTGGAAGTTTTTAAGAAGATGTTGGATAACCATTTGTCTGAAGTAGTGTAGGGTTTCCTGCCTAGGCAGGGGGTTGGACTAGAAGACCTCCAAGGTCCCTTCCAACTCTGTTGTTATTATTATTATATATAATTTTCAATATTTACATGCATGGTGGAGCACATTTGTAGCAAATGTTGTGTTATTTCAGGGTCACTTTATAGTACCCTTCCTTTCACTGCTACTCATACTCATTTCAAAATAATGAATTCCTGACTATTCCATATAATAATAACTTTAATATTCAAGATTGTCGGTAGAAAAAAGTTAAGGTGGCAGCTGTAATAGTGCAATTAAAATTATGGGTTGCAGGTAGAGCTTTAATTATACTGTTGTGACTGCCACCTTGACTTTTTTTTTTTACCATTCCCTGTGGATCCTTGTTACTATTTAAATCTTGTCTAACTATTGCTTTCTGTCCTATAATGTGATATCTAAATAATAAGTATTCCTTCCTGAAGAAACCTGTCAAATGTAGCCCATACCAATGAATATATGACAATGGTTGTCTTTAAACTTTTTTTATACATTTCATATATTCAAGTATTCCCTTGACTGCAGCAATAATTACATATCGCATGGGTCATGTGTTTGGAGTATGCACATGAACCCTTTCATTCTTTTTTCCTGGAAAAATATTAACATTTCCCAGCACTTAGATTCAATTCCTGAAAGCCCATGAGAGTATGAATGTAGCACCTATCTGTAGCCATGTACAATAATTTTGTTGGTTCTCAAGATCACACAGCTATCTCTGCAGCTGCTGTATGATCCTAAGATACAGTTACTTTAAAGAGTTGCAGATAGGTGCTCTAATCATAGCTTCACATGTTCTGAATATCTTTTTGGAATGACAACCAAAGTATTGCATAGGTCAACCGGATGTTAATTTTAATCTGGTTCGCCTAACCAGTTGTTCCAAGGACTGGCTGACCCTGCCCCACCCCTCCCCTCCCCTCCCCAGAGTCGCCACACAACCTGTTTTGGATGCCAGGTAAGTGCAGGGCCCACGCGGAGGCTCTGGGAGGGTGAATAACGGGCCTATCAGAAGTCCGGAAAAGGACCTGTTTCCAGCCTCCGGAAGGCCTCCGCTACCCGGGGGAGGCCATTTTTGCCCTCCTGGAGGCTCGAGGAAAGCCTCTGGAGCCTGGGGAGGGCGAAAAGGCCCCCCCTGCTGTGATTCAGGAGGCCAAGTAGGCCATGCCCACCCAGCAACCGGGCAGTGAACCGGTTGCTTAGTTTTTTCAATCCCATCACTGCATACCACTAATATTTAACATCTTTTGTTCAATCCTATCATAATATATTTTGTTGCAGTGAAAGAATCTCTTATTTACCATGACATTTTTAATAAGAGGTTCCTGATGGCAGATTAAGGAGTTGTCTTTAGCAAACAGAGGTTGAGACATTTCATGGCCATAAAAAAAATGGGAAACCTGTGGCCCTCCAATTGTTGCTGAGTTGCAGTCCACATTCTAGATTTCAGTAATTTCTTCAGTAGAATTAGGGCAATTAGGGATTAACAGATTTTGCTCATCTCATTCAACTGTTATTAAGTGGTTTTGCTATTCATTTATTTTGTTCTGTCCATTTTTCAATTAGCAGAGATAATTTCTTCATTTGAATTCCACATACCAATGTCAGCGTGGTTCTTTTTATCTCCATGTAAATTGGTAGGGGCATTTTAAGAAATACTCCAGCATCAGGCATTACTTGGCACAAAAGTCATGCATGGAAAAGTTTCACTGAAGGTCAGAAATATGAAAAAGCATGGAATTTTATCTAAATATTAATCTCACACGATTTTACAAATCTGTAAGAGAGGTACTGTGTCTTTCACCTGTGTGACCATATTTGCTATAGGTTCTTCCTTGAACACAAAACATATTTCTCTTTTGAAATCTTGTAAAAAGTTTAAATTAGTTTTTTCTTGCATTCATTGGCAGATGCATTGAAGATTACAAGCTAGGTATGGATGGCCGGTCTTGTCAGTTAATTTCGGAGTCCTGTCCAGGGGGTGCTGACTGCGAAGAGAGCCGAGAGCTGCCCATGAATCAAACTCTCTTTGGAGAAATGTTCTATGGCTACAACAATCAAACTTGTGAGCTGGCACCTGGGCAGGTGCTGAAGGGGACATTCAGGTGATGATTATATTAGAAAAAAAAGCCTGCTGTTCTGTGGGATTCCAAATCCTGTTCTTTGTATTTTATCTGCACTGGGTTATCCATAGTGCTTTTACCTCATACACTAAGCAAAACAAAGCTCTTCCCAAAGCAACTTGCAAATTAAAATTTCCCTTCAACTCACATGGAAGGTTAAAGAGAAAGCAGATACAGAATATTATCAAACATGGAACTTATTCTACCAGTGGTTGGAGAAAAAGGAGTGGAGATTAAGAACGCAATCTGTACTGCTAAGCAAATAAAATAACCCAGACAGCATGATGTTTATTAAGCACTAACAAAATGTAAAGAATAGAAAATTAATAAAACTTCATTTTAAAAAATTCCCAGGTTTCCTCACTTGCCTCAGTAAGACCTGGGATTTGACCTCAAGTGAATTTCTTTCAGAGATGGATGACTTCTGTTGAAGGATCTTTCTCTAGTACTATTCACCCAATTCCTGAAGATATTAATATTCATGCAGAGCTCTCTGCAATTATGCTATCTACCAAGAGAACATATTATCCATGAAACGATTGCATGTTTTAAAAGATTATATCTTGGGCATGTGTGTAATAAAGGAGTTTTAATGGGATTAGAAGGAATACTCCTAGAAGTCTCTTTTATAGTTATCCATGCAATTCCACTACCTTTTGATTTTCTATTGAAAAACACTGGTTTTCTTTTTATCAAAAATTTATCACCATTTATAGATAGATTATGACATTCTGGAGAGAAAAGAGTTTTATTTAATGATGTTTCTTACAGGTGATTGGCACATCCTCATTTACTTATTAAGTCTAAAATTAAAACATGTGAAGGGCCCTTTTCTCTGTAGGTGAAGTTTCTTATTGGAGCAAAAGAAATTTCAACAAGTCTAACTTTTTTCTTTTTTTGAAGAAAAGCTCTACACATGCTGCTTCTGCATTCACACAGTTCTTTAATCCTTCAATTTGTAAGAGCTGGTGGACAAAAATGGAGCCCAAAGAAAGGCTCCACTGGCAGCATTAAAGGTCATGAGGAATCCTTTGATGTTGATGACACTGTAGACTTAAAATGTAGGGTTTTGAAACAATTTTTAACAATTTTGAAGAATGCCCGTTAAAAAAGAAAAACTAATAATGAAAGGAACAATTGAAATAAAATGTTTTCATGATACTCTTTATTTCTACTTAACTTTGATACATTGATTATAGATTTTAATGAGATCTGTGAGCCGGCATATGGTGGCATATTTCAACATCTAGAATGAAATTTGGAAAAGTGTTAGAGATGGGTGAAGTACTCAATCTGTTGTCATAATTTGATCTGGTTTCAAATTGCGCTGAACAGTCTACTTTTCACAAATATATTTTGAAGAAAAAATGGCAGAACCTTCAAAGCCTTTGAAGGTGCTTACAAGTATTGTATAAGTTGTACAAGGAATATTGGTATTCTGCTGGATTTAGTTTAGGAAATAGCTATAGATAGATTTGCTTGGATTTTGTGAACTGACTTTTGCTTTGAACTTCTCATTTGGCACTTTTCAGGATGAATAACTTTGCTCGTGGCTTGGAGCAACAGCTGCCAGATGGACTAATGTTGGCCACTGTTCCACTAGAGAATCAGTGCCAAGAGGAGCTGTCTGAACCTACTCCTGATCCAGATTTTCTAACTGGTAAGTGATCCCTTTCAGAGGTCATTTCCACTAGTTTTTGCATTAGTCTTGGGTCAGTCCTCAAACTGCTATCATCTGTTTTGGAATTGAGTCAAGATATTTCTGTTTTAGTTCCAGTTTATCTGAAGCTATTAGTTTACTATAATTAGCATTTCCCTTAAATTCATAGGTTTTTTGAGTAGGAAGCAAGGGGGATAATCAAAATGTGCATTGTGAGACAAATCATTTAATTTACATATGTGCAAAGGCCAGGATTTGTGTTGACATCAATAGTGGGTTGGTGCTCTGTGAAAGAGCAGATATAGGGTTGAAGTGCTTGTGGTATAAAAATTCCCAGATCTCAGTTTCTGAATCCTGTCATTTGTTCAGTCTTAAAGTTTTGCAATATAGATATGACTCACTGGAAAAAAAATGCAAAGATTTTATGGTCGGTTAGTTTAATGATGGTATAGATTCAAAAAATGTCAAACAAATTTTATGAAAAATAAGAACAAGAGATACATTATTTTAGTGCTAGTGAGGTACTCCACATTGTCATAGAACAATAATTATTGTGTTGCCAGTTAGTGCAATTGTAGGTCAGATACTAAAAAAGGTGAACATTAGGAAAGATGCTGGGATGCTTACAATTAAGAAACATTTATTCAAATAAACTCCATTAGGAAAGATGCCGGGATGCTTACAATTAAGAGACATTTATTCAAATAAACTCCATAACTATAGTATCTGAGAGTCTCAGAGCAGTGTGGTAAGTCTGGACTGTGGCAATGTAGGTAGTTCATGGACATGACTCACAAAGGGGTTGCTTTTGTTAGGCAAGCTTTATAGCCCCTCAACCAGTGGAGGGTTCCGGTTATTTTTGCTACCGGTGCACATCGCGAGCATGTGCAGAAGTGAACTCGCGTTCCATCAAGCGATTTCACTTCCGCGCATGCTTAGGACAACATTACAAGCCAAACACAGCTGAGGAGCTTCTCAGCTGTGCTTCGGAGGAAGAATAAAGGTCAGTATTCACACAAGGGCGGGTGGGAGGGCTTTTTCCCAACAGCTCAGGAAGCGCCAGAAAATGACGTCATCGCCAGGCTCCTACCGGAGCTGCGCTCCACACCACACCGGTAGGAACCAACCACTGCCCTCAACCTCTCTTTCCTTCCCCCCCAGAGTTATCTTTCTTGTATTGTGGTGACCAAAACTGGACAGGTGTTTGGACAGGTATTCCAGGTGTGGTATAACTCCCACTGCATATAGTGGAACTATCATTTCCCATGATTTCAACATTATACTTTTCATGCAGTCTAAGACATCTCCGTGCTGACTCATGTTTAATTTATGGTGTACAAAGATCCTGCCCAGAAACACTAATGTTGAGCTAGGTACCACCTATCTTGTATTGCCCAAAATGCAGAAATTGATACTTTTCACCATTGAACAATATTCTGTACGGAAGGGCCTAATGTCCCTTTGAACACTGAGCCTGTCTTCTGAGGTATTCACAATCCCTCCCAGCATTGTGTTGTCTGAGGATTTGATGAACCTCTCTTTATCTTCTCATCTAAGTCAACTATAAAAACTTGGTGGAGCTTCCTTTGTCACTCCTGCACATGTTCTGAGATTTCTAATTATCTGTATCCACATCCCATGGCTTCAACTAAGATTGTGATTTTTTTTTCCATGGCAGCACATATAAAAATGCTCATTAAAATGTAATTAGTAGAAAAATTAACACTATAAGGCAATGTCTTATGATTGACCTCATAGCCAGAACTGCAATGAGGAGCAGGAGAGGCTTAATATATTAAGACAGGGAGAAAAATATTTCCAAGCTATTTTTAATTACTGAAAAGCACCTATAGACATTTCTTTGGTATAATTACCATAGAATTTCCTGTCTTCTCTATCTAATCCTCCAAGACAAAAAAAAGCCACTATTTTCAGAAACCTTCTTTCATATACTGTATTTGCCTCCTTCATACCTGTTCTTTGGATTTTTTTGCTTTCTGAGGGAGCATTTGATTAGTAAGTATGTTGGCCAGTTTGCAGTTTGAACTATTGTGCCTGGGAAACTGGACACAATTATTTATTATGCAGCAAATGGTTGCTTTCCTTGGCTCAGATACAAGATGTATAAAAGTCTAAGAAATAAGTATAATCTCAAAGGATCTGCAGAAAATTAACCAAAAACAATTGCAGGCGGATGATTTATATGTTATTGGAATGTGGTCAAAGTTATGAATGGTTCATGGAAATAGAAGAACCACTATTCATTTTTCTCAGAATATGATAAAGAATTTTGATACAAGAATGTTGACTTCAGTTCAAATGTATTTTTTTCCCAGACCAAAAAAAAAAAATTGAAACCAGATTCTAAGTTAGAATTTGTTAGAACTTGCCTTGCACCACATATATTTGATTGTAAACTCCATTGAAATATTTTGATGCCTGTTTTTAATAAATAAACACATATAGCAATAATAGTATCTTTATTATAGTCCAAAATAAATGCAATGTAAGTTCAAACAACCCAAGTACAATTCACAGTATGATGTGCTTCAATTAACAAATCTTTGGAAACACCATGAAACAAATATGGTACACATGTAAAGGGGAAAAAAGAAAAAAATCTCAAAAATATGTAATACCATCCATAGAATTTTAGAAATTACATTTGAAATGAAATTACAATTTTTAATACGGAGGTATAATTTCAGAACATATTGAGAAGAAATATAATTTACTGAGATATTTGGCTTATGGATGTGAGAATAACCTTTATCCAATGTTGAAAGAAAAATACAACACTGATGATATCTGATAACTTGGAGAACATGCAGAAGTGACAAAACCAATAGCATACATCCACAACAGAAGAACCAAATTCAAGCAAGAATGCTTTTCATTTACAGTATACAATACATCATGCAGCAAGGCAAATACAAGCATATGGATTCTGAAGAGGTCTACATATTTATAAATACTTCAGATCAGTCAAAGTATAAAAAAGAGTGATGTTAGAAATCAATTACTTACCTACTTTTCCAAGCAGCTCCTTTTTTTCTTTTAACATTTTAGAAATTATATTTAGGATTGATGTAAACTTTTTCTTCTTATATTTAAAAGTTTAATTTATCTAATCAATTAATTTATCTAAACCATCATAGTATTAACAATTTCTTGTTTGAATTGCATAAATATCTCTGTACCCTGCTAATACCTTTATTTTATAATGTATTGTTCATATCTTATTATGCAATAAAACAATTCCTTGGGATAAAAAAAAATCTGGGTATGACGTAGCTTTACGGCCAAGGCACAAAACTTAGCAGTTAAGAGATGAGTTCAGGATACCGGTCATTTAAGAAAACTTTTTGATAATGCTGATTGGAGTGTCAGTCAATCTTTCCAGGATAGATTAATTAAAAATACAATTCTACCTAAATATTATATCTTAGAAAATGTGTTCTAAAGGTTGAAGACCCTGAGAGACACAAAGGCATTGCTGAAGCATTACAGGGATTCTTTTACATCTAGGATCCATAATTGCAAAACATACAACATTAAAATGTGCTCTGGAAAAATCCTATTGATGATAGATATAGGATAACTTAAATAGCATGCAGGTTGTGTTACCCTCAGCTTGCTGAGGCGTTGATGTAACCTGGGGGCTGCTGAAGATCAGTATCTTCTAATGCTTACTTACTTACTTACTTACTTCCACAGCTTCCTTGTAACCCATATTTTTAAGAAAATCAAGCCTGCTTCGTACCCCATCGGATCCCACAATCGGGAGGGAGCGCTGCAGGAAACTTGTAGTCAATTGAAAGGGCAAATCCATCTGAATTTTGTCCATGTGACTATAGGGGTGCTACAATGGCTATAACTTTAAAACTGGATCATGAGTAGGTTTTGGGAAGTCCATTGTAAGTTGAGGACTATGAATGAGATAAATGATAGATAGATAGATAGATAGATAGATAGATAGATAGATAGATAGATAGATAGATAGATAGATAGATAGATAGATAGATAGATAGATAGATACTGTAGATAGATAGATAGATGATAGAAACAGACAGACAGACATAATTGCTAAACTCTTGTTTTGCTATTAATCAGCACAGTCTCTAATCTAAGAAATGCCCTGGAGACCTCTCTAGTGCAGAGAATATGACTCTCAGAAAGTATGATTGTATATTTTTCTTATAGAAGTTGATTCCAGTGCGCAATTTTCCACCATAAAGAAGCATTGATAATCTAATGGCTATAGATAAAATGCCTAGAGGTGCTGAGGAATTAGGCAGCCTCTGAATCAAATAAATAAAAAAAGAAGCACGTATATGAATATGGGTAGGACCTCATGTCTGCAGAAAATAATATGCATCAGCTTTGAATTTCAATAGAAATAATAATAAGAGCATTTCATAGAATCAAGGCTGAGGATTCCTGCAGAATAAGAATGCTATCATTTGTCTTTACTTTAAATGGGTTTGATATCTGTATTAAGTTTTCATTGTTATTCATTGTCCATTCTTTTTTGTTGCAGCCATATACTTTTGTTTAATAAATAGTTTTTTAAATGCTTTGTAAATGAGGATAAAAAACTTACACATTGTACTCATTAAGGGGACTTTAATTTTGAATGGCCTGCTGGCTAGCTGTAACAAAGGCCTCTTAATTTTGAATTAATAGCTTCCTTGGCTGGGGGACTTAGAATTTTCCAATCACAGCCACTGTCTTCTCCAGTCAGAGGCAAGGAAATTGGATTAGGGAAGAAGAAACAGAGTATTTCTTTTTTCTCTGAATCTTGCTTAGAGGCCTTGCAGTGAGTGAGTACCTTAAGAAAACATATTTTATAGGACTAAGCTGAGGAATTCAGGCTGATATCAGAAACTCCTGGGAGAACTTGGACTACTGTACTGAAGTAAAGTTACCTGGGAAGGTATAGTTGAGCTATATGAGAAGGATTTATTTCTATTTGCTGCTGCTCACTCGGTTTTGGATAATATATCTGCTCTGATTTGGGTTGGGTTTGTTTGTAATCAGGCCTATTATTTATTTTATTTATTATTTATTAGTGAGACTTACCATATTTTTCGGAGTATAAGACGCACCTAGATTTTAGAGGAGGAAAACAAGGAAAAAAGTATTCTGAACCAAATGGTGTAGTAATATATTATTTAATAAAATACCAGTGTAGCAGAATAATTTTTACAACCATGTACACTTTTTACAACCATGTATACTTTTTACAAACTTCAAACTTGACAGCTTTAAGACTTGTGGACTTCAACTCCCAGAATTCCTTCTCCAGTCATGCTAGCTCAGGAATGGGAGTTGAAGTCCACAAGTCTTAAACTTGCCAGGTTTGAAGACCCTTGCACCCCTAACCCCTAACCCAGGGGTCTTCAGACTTGGAAGTTGGTCTTCAAAGCTGTCAAATGGCTCGCTTTGGGCAGCAACAGCGGCGGCGCCTCCTTAACTGCCTCGGGAGCAGGCTTCGGCCAGCAACAGCGGCAGCGGCTTTCTTGTGGTCTGGCGGCGGCAGCAGCCAGCAGCAACGGGAGCGACTTTGCTGTGGTGTGGCTGCGGCGGCCACGGCGGCTTTGCTGTGGTCTGGCAGCGGCGGCTTTCCCGTGGTCCGGTGGTGGTGGCGGCCAGCAGCGGCGGGAGCGACTTTGCTGTGGTGCGGCTGCGGCGGCCATGGCAGCTTTGCTGTGGTCTGCCAGCGGTGGCTTTCCCGTGGTTCAGCGGTGGTGGTGGCCAGCAGCGGCAGGAGCGACTTTGCTGTGGTCCGCTCCCACCGGCTTTCCCGTGGTCCGGCGGTGGTAGCAGCCAGCGGCGGCGGCAGCGGCTTTGCTGTGGTGCAGCCGCGGCGATCGCGGCAACTTTGCTATGGTCCAGCAGCAGCAGCTTTGCTGTGGTCTGGTGGTGGCGGCCGCAGCCAGCAGCAGTGGCAGTGGCTTTGTCATGCAGCGGCCGCGGCAGCAGCTTTCCTGTGGTCTAGCAGCAGCGGCAGTGGGCAGCAGTGGTGGCAGCGGCTTTGCCATGGTCCGGCGGCGGCGGTGGCTTTGCCATGGTCTGGCGGAGGGGGTGGAGGGAGTAGTGGTGGTGGCTAGCAGCGGCGGCAGCGGTTTTGCCATGGTCCGGCGGCGACGGCTTTGATTGGCAGTTGGAACAGTCTCGTGGAATACCGCCAATCAGCTGTCTATTGCCACCCATTGTCATTGTTGCCACCGTTGCCGCCATTGCCACCATTGTACCAACTCCCTCCCCCTCCCCCTAATGTAACATCTGGAGTATAAGACGCACCCAGTTTTTGACCCTCTTTTTTGGGGTAAAAAGGTGCGTCTTATACTCCGAAAAATACGGTATATACCGCCTCATAGTGCAAGCACTCTCTAAGCGGTTTACACCAGTAAGCAATGTATATTTATATTGCCCCCAACAATCTGGGTCCTATTTTACCTACCTCGGAAGGATGGAAGGCTGAGTCAACCCTGAGCCGGTGAGATTTGAACAGCTGAACTGCTCATCACAGTCAGCTAAAGTAGCCTTCAGTACTGCACTCTAACTGCTGCGCCACCTCGGCTCTTTATTTATTTATTACCCCTAGTCCACTTATTCCTGGTCATTAAAAGGAGACAGTTTAGAAGATTTCCTGTTCTGTCCCATCCAGACGAGATAAATTTCCCATTGTAAGAAGAAATGGTTAAAGAAGACTCTTCCACTTGGGATAGATTCATATCCAGATATCTTAGCACTCATGTAGACGGCGTGCGAGTACAGGTAATCCTCGACATACAACCCCAATTGAACCCAACATTTCCATTGCTAAGTTGTTAAGTGAGTTTTGCCCCATTTTATGATTTTTCTTGCCACAGTTGTTAAGTGAATCACTGCATTTATTGAGTAACACAGTTGTTAAATGAATCTGGCTTCCCCATTGCCTTTGCTTGTCAGAAGGTCACAGAAGGTGATCACATGACCCTGGGACACTGCAAACCGTCATAAATATGAGCCAGTTGTCAAGCATCTGAATGTAAATCATGTGACCATGGGGATGCTGCAATGGTCGTAAGTGTGAAAAACAGACAGAAGTCACTTTTTTCAGTGCCGATGTAGCTTTGAACAGTCACTAAACAAATGGTTGTAAGTCAAAGACTACCTGTATTGAAATCCAAAGGAGAAGTCTGGCAGGCTACGGGGAGATAGGCCCATAATGCACCACCTCTTCTTTGCCACATCCATAGGAAAAATAAATCAAACAGATAATTTCTTCTGAATCTGCTCAATACATTCAGGATAAGGTTATTTTAACGAACAGATTTTTCATCTGCAACCTAGAATAGCTCAGTGTGAGAAATGTACTTCAGCAGTGTGATTCTGCTGAACGGGGAAATCAGTTCAGATTCTATGTCAGATTTAGAATACCGCTACGTTGCAAATGTTTTATACTGAGTGTCTTTGCCTTTCTTATTTTGCCCATGGTTTCTTCCACAGGGATGGTGAATTTCAGTGAGATTTCTGGATATCCTTTGCTACAACATTGGAAGGTTCGCTCTGTCATGTACCATGTTCGGTTGAACCAAATGACCACCTCTCAGTGTAAGTTATGCCCAGTACTTGGTGGGGTGGCTTTAGATTGGACATAGTATCACAGCAGGAGTGGGGTGAGGGTGGGGGACAGCAGCCAAAAAGGCAGCCATTCTAACTTTTTGTTCACCCTGGACATCACAGTTTCCTTTAGTCAGTCATCAGCAATTTCATATGTAAGAATTAGAAGGGAACAGATCTGACTGGTTGTATACCCAAAAGATCTGTTGAATCCCAATTCCAATGTTGGATGGCAATTTAGTGATCAGTGATTTAGTGATCCCCGTTGATCTGGAGAATACTAATTTCATATATTTCATAATTTCATATATTCATAGTTCCATTCTAAACCATTTTCACATTAAAGTGTGTACTACGGTTTTTTATTGTATACTAAAATCATGACATTTTATCCTAAGGTATGCATTTTATGTACAGCTTGCATTTCTTTCCATTGAAAATCATGCTGCACAATTCAAAAGAATTATAAAAGCATAAAAATTGAGTACAGTGGAAGTCTGGAGAGTGCAAATGAGTTTGCTGAAAATGCAGACCAAATAAATTTTTAAGGGTCTTCATTCAGAGTTCTGTCACATTTGCCTTCTTGAATATTTGGTGCCCTTTGACCCTCCTATGCATCTTAAAACATGTAGATGAAATAAAGCAAATGGGATGTTTTCATGTTCTCTAGGAGCTGCTTGGAAAAGACCACAAACTGGGTGCCAAAAGTCCATGTCATATATTGTCTGTTGAGCATGTAATTTTTTATCCTTTTAAGAAATATTTAAGCTCCCCCCCCCCCCAAATGATTGATGAAAAACATCAGGAAATAGACCAGCAGGTCACCTAGGATGGCACTGTTGCAGTTGTTGCTGTGGCTTCACACAGGGTATTCGGTCTCAGAAGCTCGACTTCAAATAAAAATGTCTGAGCAGAGACAGTTTATCTGAATATTGAAAGAAGTACTTTAATAGAGAAAAATCTTTATCTATTCCATTCATTATAGGGTGTTGATATTTTCTTAGCAACTCTATATACAATGTTCCTTAGAAACATAACATTATTCAATCAAAGGTAGCAATTTAATTTTTGGGAACTGATGCTATAACCATTTTTGGGTGAGCAACTTTTATTGTTTCCTCATCACCCCACAAACAACTAAGAGCTTGCTACTGAAATTAAACATTTTTATCAGGCTAAAACAAGGCAATTTACTTCTTTACTCACTGAATTCGGTCCTGAAACATTTGGAAATAGCCATTGACCTTGTTTAAATATCAGTTCTATTAAGTACAGTTAACCTCATTTTTTACATACAGACTGTCGGGTACTGGGGAGAGCAAGGATTACTAACCTGCTTGTGAGCTTCCAGAAGCATCTAAATGTGGTAGAAAAATGCCTGCCTGCCCTCTCTGCCCTTTTCTCTCTCTCTCAAGTTCTTGCTTGCTGTACTTCTGTTCTCTGCAGCATTTGGTAATGCCCTTCATTCTCTGGATGGAGCAACATCTCGGGGAGATTTTGTGGCTCTGCTGGATCATTTTGGCAACCACTATATACAGGAAGCTGTCTATGGATTTGAGGAGTCCTGCTCTATCTGGTATCCCAACAAACAAGTCCAAAAACAGCTCTGGCTGGAATATGAAGATATTAGCAAAGGTAAGCTTCATTTCTGCTACCTTCTTTACACTGAGACACAATAGGTTAGAGAAAGGCAAGTATCAGTAGTGTGGAGAGGTGATAGTTAAGATTCTGTTGTGGCCGGGAAAATACTGCACTTGGAACTATTTTCAAAAGGTTGCTTCATCTGCATCATAAACTTTGATTACAGTGTTTGCATTTTAACAGATCTCAGGGGTTGTAAAGGGGATGAAAGGGGATGCAATTTAAGGTGTTGGTTATAACCTTTAAAGCCCTACATGGCTCAGGGCCAGGATACCTTCGGGACCGCATCCTACCACATACCTCCCTACGACCGGTTAGGTCCCACAGAGTTGGTCTCCTCCAGGTCCCATCAACCAAGCAATGCTGGTTGGCGGGACTGCGGGTGAGAGCTTTCTCTGTGGGAGCTCCATCTCTGTGGAACCAACTACCCCCAGAGATCAGGACTATCCCCACCCTGCTGGCCTTTTGTAAAGCCGTTAAAACATGGCTCTTCCGGCAAGCGGGGTGAAATAGAGACCAATGAGAACACCTGTGGTCTCCCCATGAAAGAATGATGGTATATGTTTTTTAACTTTTATAACTATTTTAATTGGTATTATTGTTTTTAATAAATTGTTCTTCTTTTATGTTGTACGCCGCCCAGAGTCCCGCACGAGTTAGGCAGCCTATAAGAATGAACAAAATAAATAAATAAATAAATAAATAAATAAATGAAAGGAAGAAGATTTGAAGAGCAGAAAGTATTGGGCAAAGAATAAAATTGTGCTGGATTGGAAATCTTACTTGAATCTGGATGTCAGAGCAGATATAACTGTGACAAGTGTTTGTTCTACCCTCAGGGATGCGCCCACCTGTTTTTCAAGAGTTGTATCAGCTACAACTCCATGGCAGGGAAGTAGAGTTGTGATTGTCATCTGGGATACTCTGCAGGCAATCAAGGGTGTTGTTGTTTGGATAATTTTGAGTTATTGTTTGTTCAAGACTGGGCCCCAAGGAAAAAGTTAGGGCATTGCTTTTACTGGGCTCCATGTTATACAACTTCATCCCTACTTGAGTTTCTTGACCTTGACACTGGTTGGTACTGGAATCAACAATAAGTTTCGTAAGTTTTTTTATAAGCTGTAAGGTTTCAATTTGCTTCATTGGGGATGGGGGAAACCTCATGGTCACCATGGCAACTGTGAGTTGGCCTATGGTATCTACTTACATTTTCATCAAACCCTTTCACTGTCAAATCATTATCTGGTTATTATGATTAATAGAATGGAGATATTATTCATTGTGCTTGTGGTTGACATTTGGTGGGTTCAGGATGTGGGTGGTATGTCTTAGCACAGGTATTGTGCAAAGAAATTTGGCAGCCCTTGATACCCTCAATTATGATATCAGCTCTGGACTAAAAGGTTAAGGGGTTTGGGCAAGAGGGGCATTTGGTGGGTCTTTTTCCTCCGAGGCTGGTTTGTGGTCCCAGTCACTGCTGTTGGAAGAAGAGAGGTCTAGCGCAAGATCTCTACTTCATCTCTTCATTTCTCTTCTCATTTCTATTTAACATCTACATAACACTGCTAGGAGCATCACTAATTGACAATACATGTGATACTCAGTTACACAATCTCTACCCTGAGCTGACCAAGAATGCTACCAAAGTCCTTTTCCAGCATCTGGATGCTATGAAGATCGGAATGGGGGAAAATATGCTTCAACTCATCTCTAGCAACACTAGTGCCTATTTTTAATCTAGAGACCTTCCTTTGTTATTTCTGAATGGGGTAACATTTTCCCACAGCCCTCCTCCTGGGCTCTGAGCCCCTGCTTGACAAATTGGTAGTTGTTAGGCACAAGAGATAACACTGAAAAAAACCCAATCAATTTTAATCCTTTATTCACTTACTTATTCAGTGGACATAATCTTGCTGAACTAAAGCTATAAACTCTAACCCTAACCTACTAGATCAGTGTTTCCCAACCTTGGCAACTTGAAGATGTCTGGACTTCAACTCCCAGAATTCCCCAGCCAGCGAATGCTGGCTGGGGAATTCTGGGAGTTGAAGTCCAGACATCTTCAAGTTGCCAAGGTTGGGAAATACTGTACTAGATATATCCTGAGGGATTTTAGGGATACCCTGAACTTTTTCTTCCTTTCCCCATCCAGCTCAAGACTGTGCAGACTCTTAATCCGGATCTCTTTTGGAGAGAGCTTTGTGTTGCCAAAATTCTTCCTTACTGCCCCTGCAGATACATATTTCATCATATCAACAGCTGGAAAGTTTTTGCACAAACTCATCTTGATGTGCCTGTTACATTTGTGCGTAGTTTGGGAGACACTGCTCATGGTCACTCATGCCTGAATTATTTCCCAGCTGCCTCTGAAACAGCCTACATTCAGTCTAGTCTCTCCCCATTATATTTTTGAGGAGTTATGAAAACATAACTCTTCATCTGAGCGTACTTGAAGGTTCTGCTGCCCAGGTACTAATACATCAGAGGCCTCATGTTATGTTTATGTTAATACTTTTTATGTTTTAGCATTGGGTTCTTATTTATAAACTGTTTGTAATCCTGGGAAATGGAGCATCATTATAAGCTGAAATAATAAATAAATATACTAACTAACCGACCCATGGACTTCTCAGCATTCAAGAGAACTATTTAAAAAGATAACTTTGTGCTATAGAAACTTGGGCTGGTTTTGTGAGACATGAAATTTCCCATGCACAAGACAAAATTTGAATAGAGTCGAGATGGCAGAATGTGTTGCTGCTTCTTTGAAAGGAAGTGTGCAAGTCTAGTGATGGAGAGGTTGCTGCATTCTCTAAAGCTTGTTGTTATTTAAAAGCTCTCTGTCCCACCATTCACCTGTAAATTAGTCATCATGTCCCTGATTCTCTTTCACAGGCTATTAAGGGTGTTTTTCTAGCTAAGGACAAAGATTGGCAATTTATTCCCAATCAAGGACCAACCTTTCTGTAATTGTCTAGCCTGAGGATTTTGGAGCGCTTTTATTGCAATATAGCAAAATAATTCTAAATGCACTAACTTGGGAATGGGTCTTGCTAAATAAATTCTGGCAAGGCTTACTATTAAATGGACATCTATAGGATTGCAGTGTTGTTGGAATATGAAAGTATTGTTCTTAAAAGTGGAAAACATGAGGGTCTGTGCAGTAATGCTTAGAGATCAAGGATAGGCTACAGCACTGAAAATCATTCTCATATCCTGTGGTTTTCATACTGTTGTTCAATTTCCTTTTATTTGAGCATGGATTCAACCGTCATAAAAGGTGCGGGCATGACTCTGTGAGAACTTAGTTTACAGTGCTACACATGCAGAAACACAAACATACATCATACACATATGCATGCAGCTGAGGTGGCGCAGTGGTTAAATGCAGCACTGCAGGCTACTGCTAGTTCAGCAGTGCAGCTGTTCAAATCTCACTGGCTCAAGGTTGACTCAGCCTTCCATCCTTCTGAGGACTCAGATGGTTGTTTTTTTTTAAATTCAAAAAGTTTTATTAGTACAAAATTACATAGATAATAGCTAAATATTAAATATAAAGTACAAACATTTTTTATTTTTCTCCCCCATAACCCACCCCCTTCCCCCCCTCCCCCCCCCCCCCCGGACTTCCCAGAGGGAATACAGGGCATAATATCAATTAAATAAATTTAAATTAAGTTAATTAAAAAAACATTATTTTTTGAAAACTTCAACTCCAAATTATACACTAATAATATATCGTCTATATGTAAAATAATAGAGATACAAAAAAAAATCTCTTTAACAATACAAGAAAAACATAACTAAGATAAAATAGAGAAAAAAGAAAAAAATAGGCAAACAAAAAACTTCCTTCCTCCTCCTTTCAATCCTCTACCCTGTGCAACATTTCCTCCGAATTAAATAAAACTTAGATAAATATTGCATAAATAATGGCTAAATATAAAATACAAGAATCTTAAACTAATATTATTAACATATTATTACCATACATCGAATTACTAGCTTCCAAAAAGTTCTAATTTTTTTTAAAAAAATATTAATAATAGAAATAACCTCAAAATTGAATAAAACTTAACTAAATATTACATAGATAGTAACTAAATATTAAATATATATTTTTTCTTTTTTACTTTAAATTTCATCATAATATTAATAACATAATATTATTATACATCAACTTATTGACTTCAGAAAAGTTCTGAATGTTAAAAAAATATTAATAATAAACAGTTTAAGTCCAAAATTCCAAATCTTCAAAAAATATTAAAAAGGGGGAAGAAAAAAGGAAAAATACAATCATGTTAGTCTCTATCCATCCAATATGTTTCAACACTGCATCTTTTTGTATCTTGATAGTTGCATCTTTTTATAGCTCGATGATTTTGAATTTATCAACTCGCCTCCCATCTGATCCCGATCCTCCATCTCCTTTTCCCCATCTATCTGGCTCTGCCACTCATTTTGATTCTTTAAATCTGTTTCCTTTTGATCCGACAGGGGTGGCTTCCCCTCCTCCTCCTCTTTTACTTTCATACATCTTTCCTCTGGAATTCTGGATATATCAGCCTTTAAAACATTGACATAAAATTCGTGTTAAGCCGGTATCTTTTTCCAGAAAATTTCACCGCTACTCCTACTGGTGCTTCCCATTTATATTGTAAATTTAATCTTTTAAATTCATCAATCAGAAAGGTGTAATCTTTTCTGGCTTTAAGCATTTTAGAGGGAATTTCTTTCCAAATCATTAATTCCTGGCCATTCACCTTAAGGTTGTTCTTAAACGTTGCCTGTATAATTCTGTTCCGTAAGGCTCTTGTAGTAAAATATATGACAATATCCCTTGGTAGGTGTTTTTGTTTTGCATACCATGAGTTGACCCTGTATATCTTGTCAATTTGTGTAACCAATTCCACTTTAGACATTCCAGACACCTGCTCCAGAGCTTCAACCATCCTTCCTTTCAAATCTTCATATAATCCCTCCTTCAACCCTCTCACTCTTATAGCAACTTCCATAGATCTGAACTGCGTCATCAACACCTCTGTTTCAAAATTTGCAATGTCATTTTGAATTTTATCTATATATTCCACCGAGGTTGCCAAAACTTGTTTATTTGTTTCAATACGATCCGCCAGAACTTCAATATTTGTTGCTAATCCTTTGCAAACCTCTAACACATCCGTCCTAAGTTGTTGGTCCATATTCTTTAAAGCAGCCTGCATTTTCTTATCTATTTCACTAATTTTTTGGTTAAATTCCAAAATCAGTTCATTTTTCATGGTCTTTAAAGTTCTTAATAAATTTTCAGGTGTCAAAGACTGTGGAGGTGTTAACTCAGTAATAAGTTGCATTTTGTAAGTATAACCAGAGGGATAGTCATTTCTTTTGCTCAAAACAGTCTTTCCGGATTTTGAAGCCATTGTAGTATTTCCAGAGGAGTACAAAGAAAAAGCCAAATCTCTAATTAAAGTTCTTTTCAATTTCAAAACCAGATAGTCTTTTATTATTAAAAATCTATCAGTTATAACTTTAATCCAGGGTCAGGAGACAGAGAAAGAAAAGCCAGTTTTCAAAGTCAAAAGTTTCCATGAAGAAAGAAGCCACTAGCGAAACGAAAGTCACTTTCACTTTTCCTCCCGCCTTCTTCAATCGCCATATTGTTGCTTATTAACTGTTACTTTGTTTCCTTTCCGAAGTGAAAGTTAGCAGAGGAGTTGAAGAGAAAAAAAAAGGTTCAGTACTTGCCCATCTGCACTCCTGTTTCTCTCTGTCTGCTTCTTTAAATCAAAAAATAATTATAAATCCCATTCTGAAAGCAGCGGTGGTCGCGGCATCTTGCTCCGCAAAAGCGGAGGTTTCCGGATTCCTGGAGCAGGAGACAGGCTGCATGGGGAGCCCTCACCTTTCGCGCCCCTGGATGGCTCCTAGGGCACTAGGGGGGCTCTACCCCACCTGTCAAGCTCTCATCTCTCCCCTTTGCCCGGGGAAGAGATTTTCAAGCCGCCAGACAGCTGATCTGGCGGCTTTTACAGGAATTCAGAAAGGCGCCCGACGAGGAGCATCCGCTATGCCTGCGGAGCCAAGCCGGAAGCCCCTGAGGACCCAGATTGTTGGGGGCAATATGCTGAACTCTGTAAACCGCTTAGAGAGGGCTGTAAAGCACTATGAAGCTGTATATAAGTCTAAGTGCTATTGCTATTGCACACTTTTTCAGTGATGCAATACAGGTAAACGGTAACATGTTTGCAATATCAACATGTCCAGCTGTTGTAACAATGTGGTTCAAGAGGCTGACTTTCCAATCAGAAAATTCATGACTCAAATCTCACCTGGTTCATTAATTTACCAGCTGTCCTTGGACTAAGCTAATCCTCAGCCCCCTCAACCTCCCACCCCCAAATGGGTTAATTAATTATAATGATGTGTAATCAAAATGGGGCAGATGGATATATGAAACAAGAGATATGTGCTCAGATATACATTTAAATGGTATAAATCTATATGAAGCCAGGATTACATTTTTCACATGAACATCTTACTATGCGATTAGAGAAAATAAAAACTACAAGGGAGGAAGGAAAGAAGGAAAGAAGGAAAGAAAGATGGATTTGGGGATAACTAACAGGAATCTGAAGGGGTTGTATAGGAACTCTAAAGCCTTTAGATAAGTTAACCAAGGACATGTTGGCCTGGAATTGAATTAGTCCCAAGGACAATTACCATAGATATCCATGGGGAGTCATATAACAGAGCATTATCCTTATGGAAATAGTCTGTGATAGGTTACTATAAAGAGCAAGAGATTTATGTGAATAAAATATAGAAGCTAATAGGCAAAATTAACTAGGACGTTCTCATGCATAAGCCCTTCTAAAGTTCATATCTTATGGAGGGGAATTATTTATTTATTTATTTATTTATTTATTTATTTATTTATTTATTTATTTATTTATTTATTTATTTATTTATTTATTTATTTATTTATTTTGGTATTCTTATATGCCGCCCAACTCCCGGAGGACTCAGGGCGGCGTACAACAGAGAAAAAATACAAGAATAACCAATTAAATATTAATTAAAAACAAATACAAAATTTAAAAGCACAGTATTATCCAAGGGTTGTGTCTATTATGTAAAATAGCAACAAATATTGTGAGAGTTCCTCACTTAGGTTAAAATCTTATTAAACCTATGAAGCATTTTGTTTTATTCTTGGAATTTTCTTTTAAAAAAATATTTTGAGGACTTGATAAATTGACTGCTGGTTTATCTGAAGAGGAAAAAGAGCAATTTTTCAATATACCATGGATTCGATGCATTATCCTTTTTATGCCCTTTATTTCTGTAATTATGGATGTCATAACACAAATCTATGAATGGTTTTACTGGCTATAACTAACAAAGTGGTAGCATTGCCAGGAAAGATTTAATGGTTATTTATGCTAACAGACTGAACATGAGGCAACAGACATTATAATGGCAAAATGCCATTTTAAATTTATTAGCGGACACATCATTTATCTTAAGACTCAGGAAGTATACTGCTGCTGGGTTCAGCTCAACACTGCTATATCTTTATTTGATTCACTGTAGTAGAACTACAGGGGGGTAACTAGGATTTTGTGGCTGCCCTCAGTTCTCATATCTTTATTTTGGCCTCAAGAATGTGCTATTCACCAGAAAAATCACAATGGTGTGAAATTGTTTGTCTCCTTTTGCCAATCCCTATCACGTCTTTATTGTTTCTCTGACAAGCCACTGCAGTCAGCTGACATTACCCCAAGAGAAGGAGGTACAAGATGACAAAGGTTAACCGATTTTATATATCTTGAGGCTATCCTAGGACAGCATCAAAATGAGGGTGAAATGGCAGTTTAACACCTGTAGAAACAAGAAACTTGTTTCCCTCATGGGTTGGGAATTGGGATGAAATAATCAATAGCAAAATTGCACAATTTGCCTTTAGGTGATTTCTTGATTGCACTTGATGGCCATATCTTCCTACTCCTTTCTGACCATTTCTCAACTCGTTAATCTTCTGTATTAGAAGTGACAGACTTTGGGTTAGCACAGTGCTTCTCAATTATTTTCTGTTACGCCCCCCCCCCCCCCTAGGAAGAAGTAAACCTTTCACGCGCCCTCAACTCTCCAATCTGGGCCCCAATGGAATTTTAGTGTTAATATTTATTATTTTACTTATTATAAGCTGCAAGCAAACTATTGGCTGGGGAAGGCTGCTCTACCCACTTTACCTAGGAGTAAGTCACACTGAACTCAGTGGAGCCTGTTTTCGGTTAGGCAGGCATAGGCTACCATGGTTAGGGCCCTCTTTTGACACGGGGCAGGCCAGCTTAATCAAGCCGATGTTTTGGGGTTGCTGGCCTGGCCCATAAGTGCCGCCTCTGCCGGGCACTCACAGGGAATAATTGGAGCAGCAGAGGCCTCCCTGCAGCCCACCCCGCTTCCTGGGAGGCTGCAATGCCAGGAAGGAGCTGGCGCAGCAGCATGGGTGCAACTGGGAAAACACTCCCCGTCTGGGGGAATCGATCGAGAGGGACCACGCATATTCCCCAGGGTCATACGCACCCCCCTTGGCATCGCTCCGCGCCTCCCCAGGGGGGCCCGCCCCACTATTTGAGAACCACTGGGTTAGCAGGAGTTGCCCATTTTTTATTACTAGAGTCCTTAAGTTCATTAACAGTCAGTTGGAAAAAATGGATAGACCACAGACATGTCCAAAGATCAGGAAGACAGCTTTTTGCCAATTTGGCACCTTTATTAAATTTGCCATAAGTTGATGAGAAAAATTGATTAGTTGCTGTCATTTGATATCCATATATTGGATGCCTTTTTTCCTCTGCACCCAGGAATTACTTCATAAAAACTATAGAACTAGTCATTGCTATTTAGGCCATCAAATCCAGACCCCAACTTGGCACCAGAATCTAGATTAAAACATCTAGGCTTCCTGCTTCTCAATTAAAGGTCCTGTATTAATTCAGAAACCAGCTGCTGAATGATTTGTCTACAGATTGCATGCAGTTTCTTGTATTGGGGATCAGTGTGGCAGAATGCTGGAGTGGGGTGACATAGAGCCTTGTCTGTAATGAAACTCACTTGAGCAAAAATATGATCTTTTATCATCCAAAGCAGAAATTTATTATGGAAGTAACAGAAGCAGTCTATATTACCGTTAACTCGTTGTGGAAAGTCTGGAGTAACATATTCTTGATTAAATAGGTAAAATGAGAAAAGTTTGTCATTCTTGCCTTTTCTTGGCTTACCTACCTATTTTTGCTACTGGCTTCACTATTTCAACTTTAGAAAGTTGGCAGCTTTTCAAGGCTTTGTATAGACTATTTAATTGATTTTAATATGATTTTCCATCTAATAATGATTTAGGATAAAAGACATGTTATACAGGTAGTTCTTGACTTATGACCATAACTGGGATCATAATTTCTTTTACTAAGCAAGGCGGTTGTTAACTGAGTAACCGAATTTTATAACCTTTTTTGCCACTGTTAAGTGAATCACTGTAGTTGTTCGGTGAATTATATGGTCATTAAGTGCATCTGACTTCTCCTACTGCCTTTGCTTATTAGAAGCCAGCTGGGAAGGTCGTATATGGCAATCACATGACCCCTGGACACCGCAACCATCATAAATACATACCAGTTGTCAAGTGCCCAAATTTTGATCATGTGACTGTGGGGATGCTACGAGAGTCGTAAGTGTGAGGATGGATATAAGACACTTTTAAAGTGCCTTTGTAACTTTGAATGGTTGCTAAACAAATGGTTGTAGGTCGAAAACTAGTGGTACTCTGGCTACATCTTCTTCTGTTGAACAGTCCTTTCCTTGGGGAAGAAGGGATTATTTTGTTCTTTTTAAAAAGAGAATGTTTATTCTTTTTCCTGCCAACTATTTTTCTTTTGAAATTTCCCTCCTACTTTTACAATTGCCCACTTTGATAGTATTCTAAACCTAGATTTAACTTACAATATAAATTCAAAACTCTGTATAGTCTTAAGTACAGCATAGATATGGCTGAGAGCCAGTTCCGGGGAGTGCTATTGTCTAGGGAGAAATTAAGCAATGCCTGCCTGATAATGAATCATAGGAGTGTAGAGACCTTGGACTGATCAATGCATATGGTTGCAGTTGACCTAACCACAATCTTACTTTGAAAGCTTTACTTTGGCATTAACTGTGATGGGCTTGATGTGATTTAAAAATTATCTTTTCCACCGGCCCTCCCATTCTGCTGCCATG
This sequence comes from Diadophis punctatus similis, assembly GCA_023053685.1. Lineage (NCBI taxonomy): Eukaryota > Metazoa > Chordata > Lepidosauria > Squamata > Dipsadidae > Diadophis > Diadophis punctatus. The sequence goes on from JALIGW010000003.1 coordinate 95,440,251, forward strand.
TATCAAGCACCTTCTAAAATACAGTGTTATTCCCCCTCCCCTTTTTTATGTTTCAGGCAACGCTATTCGCAACCCCTTTGTTTCTTTAGATCTTGAGTTTCTTTCTTGCACCAAGTTTCTCATTTCAGTTCTCTTCAGTCCTGTCACCTGCCACATTTTCTGCTCTGCTCTGCTTTCTTTCTTTATTGTTCCCCTTAGTGCATGTCAGGAGCTTTGTATCGATTGAAAAATTGCAAGAGATAAACCATTCTCGATCACTGTTTCTTTCTCTCCTGAGCCTGCTAAGCAGCAATTCAAAGGCAGCCAGACGTGGTCCATTTCTAGCACAATGGGAAGGTTAAGAAATGTCCTATATCTTTATAGGCCCACTCTTTGCTTTTTTCCTGTGTAACAGAGGTGTTTTCTTTGATCAGTTACTGGTATTAGCTTATCATCTGGAAAACAGACATGGGCATTAGATGGTGGATTGGGGAAGCATTTTAACTCAGGGGGAAAAGGTTAGGAAAAAAAGCAATGGGACAATAGACAGAAGCTTGTCAGAGGGACATCCAACCTGGAAATAAGGAATAATTTATGATTAATCAATGGAACAGCTTGCCTTCTGGAGTTGTGGGTGCTCCATTGCTGGAGTATTTCAAGAAAAGATTGGACATCCATTTGGCTCAGGTGATACAAGAACTTCACCCTTCGGCAGGGAATTCAACTAGAAGATCTCCAAGATCCCTTGCAGGGATTGTATTTCCTGTCCTCAAAGTTTGCAGGATCAAAATAATTTTGGCTGTTTGTAGAGTCTAAGGAAGATAATCTTGACAGAGATATGCGAGAACCAGAATATAGGCAGAAACATTACTTACGTCCTATGAAACAAGATAATATTGGGAAGTGACTCAGGCAGGAACATCCCTGATTCACTGGGGTGTAAAAAAGGAGGAGAGGTATAGCACAATCAGACTTGCAGTATTCTATTATTAGAGTTTCTGTCAATAAAGTGTCATTCTAGTCCTCTTGTGGAGTTAATTTTCTGTCCTGGTTTCCTAATGGAGTTGATGTCTAGTCTAGTGAAAAGAAGAATTAGGGGTGACATGATAGCAGTGTTCCAATATTTGAGGGGCAGCCACAAAGAAGAAGGCGTCACCTATTTTCCAAAGAAGCAGAAGGCAAGACAAGAAACACAGTGAGAACAATTAACCAGTGGAACGGCTTGCCTTTCAAAGTTGTGGGTACTCCATTACTAGAGACTGGACAACCACGTGTCTGAAATTGTATAGGGTCTCCTGCTTGAGCAGGGGATTGGACTAGAAGACCTCCAAGGTCCCTTCCAATTTTGTTATTCTGTTATTCCGATATTATCTGAAATGGGATTAAAAATTTACCAACTGACTTTCTGGTTGTTATTAGGTAATTCCAATTTCTCATGTCCTTGATTTATTGGTTCTCTCTTTGAAAGTGCCTTAAATGTGTCATTGATTGCATTGATGTTAATAAATATAATCTTAGTCCAGACAGAAATACTCTTGGTGAATTGGTTGTTGTAACAAAAAAGTAGTGGTAACCTGTTTTTTTTTTATCCATCGTTGGTTTTGGAGAAACAAATGGTCTCAATAGTAATCCTATCTTGACAAGGTTAGGCTAGTGTCAGGTATAAATATCCTCGTAGCCTCTTGATTGGTTCCATATATTACACTGTGTTAATGTCATCTTCAAGATAAAGCTGTAAGGCTATTAACCGGGACTGATTGATCTGATTAGTTAACACAAATGCTTACATAAGTACTTTAGATATTGTACTAACTATTGATTCATTTCTACGCCATTGAAAATGTTGGTTCTGATCTAATGTGTGGATAGCCAGAAGTCAGAATATGTAAAGAAATACTTTTTTTCCCTATCTATCCTCCTGGTGATTGAACTCTGAATGTTCCTTCCAAATAAAGTTAAGCAGGTGGACCTTTAAGGATTTCTCTGTGAGGGCCCTGCTAGTGGAACACCTTCCCCTGGGAAAGCTCACGACTGATGTCTACGTTGCAGTTTTTCTAGTACTAAAAGATAACTATCTATGACTGCTAGATAGTTTCTGGGATTAGGTTCTTAGAGTCTCAAAGCCAGGAAAAGTGATAAAAATTTCTCACTTCTCATCATCCTGTTTCTGTTGTCTGAAAGCTGATTCATGATCTACCCTTGATAGCAGGGATATGAATAGAAATATAAGGCAAAGAGTTAACTGTTTCTGCATCTCATTGACTGATTCTAGATATTTGGCAATCCAGATATGGTAGCTCTAATCTATGCCAATGAATTGGTAGAAGATGTTGGACAAGGATTGAGAGACAAGGAGAACATGGATGGGCTCTTTGTGCCACAAGGCCTCGAGCCTCCCTGTGACTCAAGGCAACTGCCTTCGTATATTTAGGCCACTAGCTGGTTGTGTTTCATTTATTTATTTATTTATTTATTTATTTATTAAAATTTCTATGCCGCCCAACTCCCGAGGGACTCTGGGCGGCTCACAGCATGTATAGAAACATAACAAGTAAAAAACAATTTTGTTAAAAAGCCATATTAAAATACTATCCAGATTTAAAAATAACTTTCATTCATACCCCGCCTGCCGGAAGAGCCAAGTTTTTATTGCTTTACGGAAGGCCAGCAGGGTGGGGATAGTCCTGATCTCTGGAGGGAGCTGGTTCCAAAGGGAGGGGGCTCCCACAGAGAAGGCTCTCCCCCTCGGCCCTGCCAGCCGGCATTGCTTGGTCGATGGGACCTGGAGGAGACCCGCTCTGTGGGACCTAAACGGTCGTAAGGAGGTATGCGGCAGGATGCGGTCCCGAAGATAACCTGGCCCTGAGCCATGTAGGGCTTTAAAGGTAACAACCAACACCTTGAATTGGATCCGGAGACTAATGGGCAGCCAATGCAGCTGGCGGAGAATCGGTGTTACGTGGGTGCATCTAGGTACACCCACCACAGCTCGCGCAGCTGCATTTTGCACCAATTGCAGTCGCTGGACACTCTTCAAGGGTAGCCCCATGTAGAGCGCATTGCAGTAATCTAGCCGTGAGGTGATAAGGGCATGAGCGACTGTGAGAAGTGCCTCCTTCTCCAAGTAGGGTCGCAATTGGTGCACAAGACGTACTTGTGCAAAGGTCCCCCTAGCCACAGCTGAAAGATGTTGCTCCAATTTAAGCTGTGGATCTAGAAGGATACCCAAATTGCGAACCCGTTCTGAGGGAGCTAATTTCTCCCCCCCCCCCAAGAACCAAGGAGGGACAGTTGGTCAAGTCCTTAGGAGGTAATATCCACAGCCACTCAGTCTTGTCAGGGTTAAGTTTTAGCCGGTTCTTCCCCATCCAGACCCTAACATCGGCCAGGCAGCGGCCCATTACGTCTATGGCTTCCCCAAATTGAGACGGGGTGGAGATGTACAACTGGGTATCATCAGCATATTGCTGATACCTCACCCCATGTCGTCGGATGATCTCACCCAGTGGCTTCATGTAGATGTTAAACAGGATGGGCGAGAGGACCAAACCCTGCGGCACCCCACATAGTAGGGGCCTAGGGCTCGACCTCTGCCCCCCTGTCAACACCGACTGCGTCCTGTCAGAGAGGAAGGAGGAGAACCACTGCAAAACAGTGCCGCCCACCCCCACCTCTCCGAGACGACGCAGAAGGATACCATGGTCAATGGTATCGAAGGCCGCTGAGAGGTCAAGTAGCACCAGGATAGAGGAGTGACCCCTATCCCGGGCTCGCCAGAGATAATCCATCAGGGTGACCAAAGCCGTTTCCATACTGTAGCCGCGCCTGAAACCAGATTGAAAGGGATCCAGAAAATCAGTATCATCCAACAGTCGTAGGAGTTGGAGTGCCACCACTTTCTCAACAACCTTCCCCGCGAAGGGAAGGTTGGAGACTGGACGGAAGTTCTTTAAATCCGCCGGGTCCAGGGAAGGCTTCTTGAGGAGGGGTCTCACCACCGCAGCTTTTAAGGGCTGCGGGATGGACCCCTCTCTCAGAGAAGCGTTGACCAACGCCTGGAGCCAGCCGCGTGACACCTCCCTGGTGGCCAAAACCAGCCAGGAAGGGCATGGGTCCAATAAACAAGTGGCGGAGCTCATAGCTCCTATGGCCTTGTCCACATCCTCAGGAGTCACCGGTTCAAACCTATCCCATATAACCGGACTAAGACCTACCCCAGTCATCTCGGCCTGTACTGCCCAATCAGAGTCCAGGTCTGTCCAAATCTGAGTGACTTTATCCGCCAGAAACCGAGAAAATTCCTCAGCTCTACCCTGCAAGGGGTCTCCGCCTTCCTCCTTAGCAAGAAGGGTGCGGGTCACCCTAAACAGGGCGGCTGGGCGGGAGTCAGCGGACACAATAAGAGCGGAAAAATGCGAGCATTTTGCCGCCCTTATCGCCACTAAGTAAGACTTAATGAAAGTTCTTAAAAGTGTCCGGTCAGACTCAGCTTTACTAGATCTCCATCGTCGCTCTAGACGTCTCTTGTGGCGCTTCATCTCCCGGAGTTCCTCAGTAAACCAAGGAGCCCTCCTGGATCCACTTCCACGGAGAGGTCGCAAAGGCGCAATCCGATCCAGAGCCCCCGCTGCAGCCTGATTCCAGGCGGCGACCAGGGACTCGGATGAACTGTGTACCAGGGATTCAGGTATTTCCCCAAGTTCCCTCTGGAATCCGTCGGGTTCCATTAGGCGCCTGGGGTGGAACCACTTCATCGGTCCCGCCTCCTTGCGGTGGAGGGGTGGTGCCATGAAATCCAACCTCAGAAGGAAATGATCTGACCACGACAAGGGTACTGTGACTAAACCCCTCAGCCTCAGATCATCTCTCCACTGCCCCGAGAGAAACACAAGGTCAAGTGTGTGACCACCCTCATGAGTCGGACCCTGAACTACTTGGGTCAGGTCCATGGTTTTCATGGAAGCCATGAACTCCTGGACTGCCCCCGAGGCTTCGCCGGGTGATGGCAGATTAAAGTCCCCCAGCACCATCAACCTGGGGAACTCAACCGCCAGCCCTGCAACCGCCTCGAGCAGAACAGGCAGGGCCTTTGCAACGCAGCTAGGAGGCAGGTACATTAGCAAAAGGCCCACCTGAACCCCTAAGTCCAACTTCAGAAGGAGTGTCTCATCCCAACAATCTCTGGGGCAGGGCTCCTTCGAGGACACAGATTCTGGTGAGCTATAATAGCCACTCCTCCACCCCTTCCCTGGGGTCGCGGCTGATGCTGAACCGAGAACCCGTCCGGGCATATTTCCGAAAGGGGCACCCCCCCTTCCTGGCCCAGCCAGGTCTCGGTAATGCACGCCAGGTCCGCCCCCTCTTCCAGGATTAGATCCCGAATAAGGGGGGCCTTGTTGGTAACCGACCTGGCATTTAACAGCAGCAGCTTGAGCCCAGGGCCCTGACATCCCTGGTTACCAGGCACTCGGGTAGAGCTAGGTGGAACCAAACCAGAGGGGCCAGAACAAGGAATCGCTTGCAAACAGCAAGTTCTCGTTCCCCGAGAGCGGCCTACCCCTCTGCTCCCGCCATACCATGCATACTTCATGCATGCAGAGTCTCTGGCTCCTATACAGCACAACTAATATTATCCAGGATCTTTTGTGAGAGGGATCAGGAGATTGATTTGAGTCTTCCCAGGTAAGTATTTTACTATTAGCAATACAATAATCTTGGTCTCCACTATTTCCAGAAACTCAAGGCAGAACATATAGGATTATGCCTCTTTTCTTCCAGCAACCAGTGTCTGATTTAGATATTAAAGGATGTTTGGTTCTATCCTTTATATCTCACTGAGAAGAGTAGGTGATTTTTACCATTGCAGGTTCCTCCCTCAAGTTCAGGAATTCCATTCAAATATGAATTCTTGAAATGCTAAAGCAAAGCCTTTTGGAGCCAGAATCCTTCATAAGAGATAGGAAGAAAGAGTGGAATCTGAATGAGTGGATTTTAGCAATAATTTCATATATGCCTGCTCCCCGGAAGGATATTACTTTTTACTTTTATTTTAGGTTTTACTTTTATTTTGGCAAAAAATAGGGTAGTCTCTGTTCTCATTTTGCCTTGAGATTTTTCTTTTTGTACAATTTTTATTATACAGTCGTTTGAGTGTTTTTGCCGAATTACAAAGACTCCCGAACTAGCCACTTCCAAAAGAGGGATAAATGGATAATGATAGGGAAATCTTTCTCAGCAGCCCAGCAAGCAATTGAGCTACAGAGAGAGGCAAATGGGAATGGTAATATACATTTCACACATGCATCAATAAAGTTGACAAGGCACCATCCCAGCTTCAATAGCAGCCTCTGCTGCCAGCAGGAACAGTTGGCATAAATTTAGAATAGAAACCAATTAAAAGATAACAAGCGAACATAAGAGAACATATGCTTGTGATAGCAAGAATCTAATTTTTTTTTTAAAAAACCATGACCTCCAGCTATCACAGGGGAAGTTTAAATATTGTTCAAAATCCCTACAAAAGAAATTCAAAGCAGTCGTTTCTGGCTTTTGGACAGTGCTTTGACCTTGGCCAGGCAATTTATATTAATGAGAGGGAGTCAAAGCAACGGTAAAGATGTTAAAAATCTGAAGAAGGGGTATTAATGATGTTCACTAACTTAAATCCAAAGTCTGTGCCGGCAAAGAATCCTACTTTATGTTCAGAATGTATTGCACACATGACTTTGGAAGCGGGTTTATTTTTGCATAAATGTGCACAATTTAAATGCCGCAAGTAAACCATATGGCACTTTTTGTCTTGTAATCTGGACAAGATATGTAAGAAGGTTTGTAAGGAGAAGAAGGTAGGTTGGGAAATATGGGCAAAAGTAAAATGTGGAAGTAGAACTGGAATGCTGACTATTCGGTTACCTATTATAATTGACTTCAAACAAGTTACCCACAAAGTCCTTATGTCAGTAACAGTTTTCTATTCCATTTGCATCAGAGAACCTTCTGTTGGCAAAATCCCAGAGTGAAGACATATCTTCCAAATTCCCCTGTTCCAGAAGCCTCCTTCCATAGCAATGCACACACAGTGGTCTCTGTGCATTGAATATATGGATTGTGCAACTGTGCAGATACATTTGTTATGATGTGCATAAGCTATATATTTTTTTCTCATACCCAAAGGCTCAGATCCCACTTTTCACTTCAGCTCCCGCAGCAGTCACAATGAAAGCCTTCTCATTCTTAAAGCAAGCAAGCAAACAACCAACTGAGTTTTCCTAATATCTTCCTCCTCTCTAACAAAATTAGAGCCACTCTCCATTTTTCTTGGAGAGTGCTGGTGGACCATGTTACGTTTCCCTAATGTATTGGCCTCTAAAGATCTATTTTTGAAATTTAAAACTGGCTTATATAGATAGACAAATGTTCTTTCTTTTGTGCCTCAGAGCCTTATAGCTGTGTGCATTCAGACCACAGTAGTATAAGCTCTGTTTACCACATACTTTTGTGTCCTCATTTCTATTAAGCTACTCGTGACATCCAACCAATGGCATTTTAGTTGGGTTTTTTAGGCCTACACTTTCTACTGATGGTGCCTTACAGGTGAGGGACGTGTGCCTACCGACTCTCAGCACTGCAGAATTGTCAACAGCTACAGGCCAAAAGATGACTAGTGGAAGCAAGTAGGGTTTGAAAAAACCCCCATAAATCTTCAGTCTTAAATAGTACACACACTGTATTATTGCTCTGCGCTCCATGTTCTGATTACCACTATACCTAAGACCAATGCGCTCTACTATGTCAGCCTGACTTGCAACGGTTGTTTTAATGTCCATGAAGGAGTGTAAATAACAAATCTCTAGCGCTGCATCCTTCCTTGCCTCTATTGTATGAATAAATCCAAGGATAGACATTAGTAAGAGAAATCAGTATCTGCTTAAGAAATCTACCATATCAGGTTCAGAGCCCTCTGGACTAATATTTTATGAACTTTTATGTAGTTGTGAAAAATACAGTGGGTATTTGCAACCATATAGGATGCCAGAACATGATATAAACCCTACCAAAATGCATCCTGTATTTATCCAGAGATAAAGATTCAGGTTGGTCTTAGCCCAGATCCTTTGAGCAATGTAGCCTTGACCTTAGCACTATTTTTGAGGATAGAGCATTTTCCTGATAATGACTCTATCTTTCTCATTAACTCCCAGCTTGTGATTCCATCTCTTTTCTATGGATTCCTAAAGGAGGATGAAAGATGTTTAAAAATAAGAGAGACAGAGACAGGAACAAATGGCTAAGCATTGCTTACTCAGAGAAGTCTGATGAGATTTCTTTCAATTTTGTTTCTTTTCTAATTGAAATTTAGTAAAAGAATTCTGGGTGGAATTTGGGGAAAAGATCACGTCCTTCCCTTGTTCTTTCTTCCCTTTATAATAATCATGTTGGTGATGACAGTGAACATGATAGGCCCTGCATTGCTAGCAAACACTTGTGGGGTAAATAAAAAATAGTAGTACAAAAGGGTCTCCTCCATCATAACCAACAAATTCTGAAATCTCTCACTGAAGCTGACTGTGCTGCCTTCTCTTCCCATGGGATTACATTTCAAAAAACACAGATGTACAATATCGTTTCAAAGTATTATGGGGCTTCAACAGAGAATGGAAAAATACTATTTGGAACTGAAATTAGTCCATATATGCAACATTTTTAGTGCAGAATTCTTGAGAATTGTTAACTTAGTTTATTGAATCCAACCCCCTGCTCTGTAGAAGAATACATTATTTAGTAGTTATGGAACCTCTGAATACTCTTTTTTTCTGCCTAGAGTGCATACTTATAGCCCACTTGTTATTAACTCAGATTCTATGGATCATTGCTTAACTGCAACATGCATGCATATCACCCATTAGACCTCTGATAAAAGATTTCAAACTTGGTGTGTTCTGTGACTTAATAGCACCATCTAGCGTTCACTAGATTATTAGCAGTCTTTTCTATTGAAATCATTTTTTTCCCTTTTTCTTTTCACTTTCTGTCCTGGAAATTAGTACGACTTGCTTCATTAAAAGCAGGTGTAAATTTCTGGCAGAATTTGAATTATTTCTGTGAAGCATTGACATAAATCATTGCAAGCTACTATTGTTTCACAGTAGTGGCTTAATTGAAGTGCACAATCAATGCCATTAGGGCCATTGGGTCATTTAAAGAATTTTTAATCTGAGAGAAGCTGGGAGATATTACTAAATGGAGTGTAATCATGTTAACTGTGTTAATTAAGTTTGATTCATCTAAGTAAATTTAAATGCCATCCAATCAAATTAAGTTATTGTCTTAGTCATGATCACTTCTTCACCATGTATCTAGTTAATTTTTGGAAAACAGTGGCCAGGTTAGCATTCAGCCAACCCCAGATTTTGCCCATAGAGCTTATCCAATCCATGTCTGGTCTTTTGAATCAGATGAAGAAGGTTTAGCTGTGACTGTAGTCAGAAGGTTGTACACTGAGCTGGAGAAGAACTGTCACTAAGCTAGCAGCAAGTTTATTGAAGCTGTTGCACTAGAAATTTTTAGCCAACTGAATTTAAATATTTTCTGGATACCCTTCTATTACTAGAAAGTACTGGGGGATTTGATCCCGATATTTTTTTGTAATGCTCCTCTTCTTGAGTAGAATTCCAATATGAGTGCTTAATGCAGCTTGAGCGAACACTCGGTTCTGCTGGACTGACCTTAAATGGTGGAAGTGCAGTTGTTGAGGATTTGGTGGTGACTGGGGACTGCAGGGTCAAGAGTTGAATGCCTTAGGGGTATCCTCTGATACTCTGTATCTTCTGCTCCCAATTCTTTCTCGATTCTAGAGAGTGGTCTTCCTCTGTTTAGGATGCTTATTTGAAGATTACTACAGGGGTCAGTAATAATCAAATCAATTTAAGATTCTCAACTCAGACAGTACTGCAGGTAGTCCTTGTTTAGCAGCCACAATTGGTACCTGCAGCTTGTTTGTTAAGTCACGCAGAGTCACTAAGTGAAATAACGTGTGATTATGTGATTTCAGCTTTTATTTGCTTTATAGATTTGCAAAGCCCATAAATGCAAGATTGGCCATAAAGTTATATTTTCTTCATCATCTTCGCTAAATTAGGCAGTTGCTAAAGAGGGACTACTTTTACTGCATTATATTCACCATTTATCTAGTTTAAGGAGGTTGCTTTGAAAATGTTTGAAAGTGGACCCCAAGAAAGTTCTTGGTGTCATCCATAAATTTTGGTCATATTATTTATGAACTGTTTAAAAATAATAAAAAATCTGGTGTAGGGGAAATGGGAAAACACCATCTTGCCTCTTACACTTTAAAGTCGGTCTACCTATTTGTAGTCTTTGCTTCTTGCTTTTTTTCCCCCAGAAAAGAATCCATAAAATTTATGATAAAATGTATATGAAAACTGCATAAAAATATCTCTCCTATCTCCTATGTTTGCTGTTTAATCAAGAATTTAGAAAGTTCAACTATAATCTGTTTATATAATCTTGTTTTTTTTTAAATACTTAGAACTGCCCAGGAATGTGAAAAGGCTAGTAGAAATACTGTTATTTGTTGCACCTGGGATGCCAGTTACTCTTAGCGTTATATGTGAATTGTTATTCTTAATAATGATTTCCATGATTTTTTATAGGACAAACATTAAGTTAACTTACTTATACTGCTGTATCCTTCTTAGATTCTATCAAAGTTACATAAAATACTTTTCTAATTCTGTTACGGTGGCTAATATTGAAAAGAAATTCAATTTTTTATTTCAAATGTCACTATGATGGGGGGGTTTCTGTTGGTTCTCAAGATTTGATGGAAACTCAGTGCAAAATTCTGTTTCATTTTTTTCCATCCTTATTACCTAGTTTTCTTTCCAAGTCATGTTCCTTAGCAAAGCCAGGCTTTCCCACATCTTCCTCCCCAGTTGAAAATAATGGGGTAAAGTTTTTTGCCATTCTGAACTGGAGAATGATTTTTTTTTTCTGTATTTCTGAATATTATGTATTTCCTTTTTCACTACTTGATCATGTTGAGTGCATTGTTCTATTTCTAGTCTCTACATACTTTCTAATTGACAATTAACTAAGGGCTTACAGGTTCTTTTTTTCAAATAACTTTATGAAGAAATCTAAATGAAAATAATAAAAATCAATAGAAACTACAAAAAATACAAAAGCGAAATGGGAGTGAAACAGGAAAAACAAAGAGAAAAGGAGAAGGACAAAGAAAGAAGAAGTAACTAATTGAGTCATCCCAGGAGGTAAAAACAATTTTAACAGCACAGTCTCTAAATAAAGCATAATCTTCATTAGAATATGGTCTGTCAGTTTTGTCAAGCATTTGATCCATTCTGTCCAAAAACTTGGATGAAAAGTATTCAAAAGTTTGCATGAAGGATTTCTGCTCCATTTTTTTCTCCTCTAGCTCTAGTATCCAGCCTTCAAGATCTCCTTACCATTAAAAAAAAAAACCTGAAAGCAATCTCCATTTTTCCATTAGAATATATCTTCTAAATAATTCAGAACTATAATTCCAAATCCCTTGGCCTCTTAATCTGTTATTAACTTTACAAAACCCATCTACTAAGCACCCTTTTGCTGCATAGTCCAAAAAAATCATACATTTTAAAAACTTTTAAAATCAAATTTAGATCATCATCTTTTAAACAGGCACTCACCCGATGAATACAGTAAAACCTTGCCAGTCTGAAGGATCTTAATTTCTATAATATAGAAAAAAAATCCCAAAAAGTGATTAAGATAAAAGTTCAGTCAAGCTTAATGTCTGCAAATATCAAACACACACTTGTTTTTGCGAGTGTGTGTTTGATATTGTCCCAACTCTCAACCTCTGCATATATAAGTTGACCATAAAAATAGCAGTTTCTATTGTCTACTCATGAGGAGCAGCTGTCTGAAGACACGTAAACAATCTCGGAGATCTCTCCTTTGGTCAGGGGAGATTACACTGACTTGGATCCAGCATCCATTAGCGATTCCCCTCACAAAAGCTGTCTTGCTAGTCAGCAAAAGCCAGCAAGGCTTCAGCTTGTGATTGTTGAGACCTTACAGATTCTGGAAGTTGAGACCTTACAGATTCTGATAGCATTTTTTTTCCTCTGCGAGTAAGGCTGGCAGCTGACCTTTTTAATTTTTTAATTTTTTTTTTAATTTTACTGGTAATCCTGTCACTTTCCGTCTTCTTTGACTTCCATCAAGGTCATCTACATTGGGTAGACGGCTCTCAGAGCATCTCGTCTTTCTCTTCAGCACACTTCTCCAGACCATGCCCTGCTTCACTTTAGGTTGCTCTCCATCTAATAAGCAAGTTTAGTTGTTGTTTTTCCTCCCACTCTTTGGCTTCTTTAACACCTTCCACTCATGAGCAAATTTTATATAATCTAAATTTGGGTCATTTAGAATATTTGTGTATTTGGTTCCTTATACATTTGGCTTGCACAGAAGGCTCCTGTCACACCCAAAGAATGAGATCCTTGTTCCAAACTGAGTTCCTTAATGTTTCCTTATAGATAGAATCTTGGTCAGACTAAGCACTTTACTATCTGCATCTACCATATTATCTGAGAACTGTTAGGGTGGGGCTGTCTTCACCCTCTTTCTCTCACACAAAATATCTGGACTGAGTTTTCTCTTATTCTTGGAAAGCGCCCCCTCCCTCCTGGAATCCAGCCGACTATATTCCATCATATCTCCTCAGTTTTTTCTGGCTTTCCTCCAGAGTTCACTTTAAAAGCAGATCTGTGTATTGGTCATCGTTTTAAAGTACATCTCTCTAAGAATAAAGCACATCAGAAACATTCCTGTGCATATTGGATGCAGTTGGTTGCAGCAGATATTATTCAATCTTCACAACTTTTCTCTTTCTCAGGCTGACCAGAACAATGGGTGTGGAATTTATCCTTTTTGATCTCTAACTTACATATTTTGCTTTCTTGCCAATTGGGAAGGATTTAACTGCATGTCTATGGAGATTCTCAGGCATCCAGGTCATGGTTGTCCCAAAGGTGCTTTTTCAAGAGGCAACTGGACTTTCTGGTTTTCCTTTGAAGACGTTTCGCTTCTCATCCAAGAAGCTTCTTCAGCTCTGACTGGATGGTGCGAAATGCAGATTTAATTGCATGTGTAAACAAGAAATAAAGTGGAAACATGTCCAGCAAAGATGAAGTCTATTTGAGGAGTGTTGTGTTTCTACCATCTTTGATTTAAGAATTCATGCCTCTCTGTGTAGTTCGTAGTGTGTGTAGTTTGCTATCACATTAAAAAGATATGTTGTTAAAATCCAGTTCCACAGAGAATGAGAAAATCCTGTTAACAGAGAATGAGTACTATTGTTGTGGCTTGCTCGCGACCCGCGCAGCTGGTCATGGATCCAGAGGACTAAGAGCCGACTGTGGCGTGGCACTATCATCCCGTGCACCTGGCACCTGAGTCTGATAGCGAGGAGGACTCAGTGCCAGAGGAGGAAAACCAGCCAGGGCCTTCTGCACCTTCTCAGCTGGTGCTGAGGGATTCATCAGAAGAGGAGGAGCCTCTGCTGGATGCTAGGGCACGCAGGGCAGCTAGCAGGTAGGAATGGCTCTACAGACAGAGGTCTCCTCGCATGTAGAGCTGAGGGCTAATTGGCCACGCCCTCAGGCTACTTAAGGCTTGAGCACGCAGTAGTTGTTGCTGGAAGCAACGAATGCGATCTATTTGCACTCAAGATTTCTCTGCATTGGTGTTCCTGCTCGGAGTCTTGTATTTTGGACTATCGGCTCATTTGATAATTGGTTCCGGGATTCCAGCCAACTTTAGTGAGTAAGAGATAAGGACGGATTAATTGCCTGTTTGTTTTGGATTTTGAACTCTGGCCAAAAATTCACTAAGAGAATATCGAACTTTATGCACGAACTCTCTCTCTGTTTTTCCCTGGACTTTAAACCTGATATTTACTAAGCATCTTTATTAGTAAAAAACCCTTATTATTTGGCAAATAGTTGTGTGTTTGTCCTTTCTGAGGGGTTTTTGTACTGGGACACAACAACTATCTGGAGTATACTGTTTGTAAAACTCTGTTTACTTTGAATTAATTTTTAAAGATAAGTAAAGAGAAATCAGAAATTACTCAGCAAAGAATATTCTTTTAGGATGAGATGACATCATAGCCCTGGCCATTTAATCTTGAATTGATGATACATGTTCATAAACTGCTTATGGTCTGCTTTCCAAAATGTGTAAGGAAAAAACTGATACTTTTAATGATATTTTTAAAAAAGGAATCAATTTAAAGAGGAATTTGGGGATGTACAACAATTTTGGAAGGTTAGTAATATGAGGAAAGGCTGAGATAATTATGCATGGAAGGAAAATAAGCTGATACTTTTAAACTTAACTCCAAAAAACGTGAACTAACGATATCTAACAGAAAATTACAAGCATCATTTACCAGGTAACCAGGTACCGCTCCCAAATTAGGGTGAAGGTCATAATAGAAAATTTGTTATTACAAAACAACACAACAACTAGAAGCTTAAAATATAGGGTGAATCCTAATTTGAAAACCACATCAGTTTTCCTGAGAATGCTTACACACCCTTACATGTGCAGTTTCTCTTGGATTTGTAGGGCTCTGTAATAAAAGTTGGTTACTTATTCCTCATTGATTCCTGATTTTATCCAGTGGTATATATTGCAGGTAATTCTCCATCAGATGAATCTGAAGAGCGTGAGCGAGATCCCAGGGTCCTCACTTTTCCAGAGTACATTGCCAGTTTGTCAGAATCCGGGACCAAACGTATGGCAGCTGGGGTGCGTATGGAGTGCCAAAGTAGGGGCCGCTGCCCCTCCTCCTGTCCTTTATGTCATGTGACCTCTAGCCCAGATGCTGTGGCTGAACCCATCCTCCTAGAAGTCACAAAAGCAGCACCCATCTATGAGTTGGTCATCAATAATCAGACTCAGAAGGTGAGTGATTTCATAGTGATGAAAGGAAGCATTTTAGCCACAGATAAAAAAAGAAATAAATATTCCATAACATTTTCTGAGAATCTCAAATTTTGAAATTAATTAGATGGTTTGCAAAGAAGAGTTAAAAGAAAAAGCCCTGCAGGAAGGCATACAGTGACATTTCTGGCTTTCTCAAACAGCATCAAATGTGAGTTATTTAATATTCAGCATCGGGATACTTATGAATGCTCCTCAATCTCTTTGTATTCCTGATCCTGTTTGCAGAACTGCAGCAATTCCTTAACATTGTTCCTTTTTTAAATTCTGAGATATGTTTGGCCAATTGAAAATGTGCAGGTTTTCTAACCATGGTACAGACAAAATGGGAATAGGAACGTCTGCTTGTACAGATTCCCTGCCTGGCTAGAAAATAATACAGTTGGTAATATCCGTATGCATACAAATATACATAATGCTTTGAGATAGGCCCAGAATCTTCAAAACTCTATGTAGCAGCTCACAGGACTATCCAAAGTACTTGATGTAATGAAGTCTGCTTTCAAGTCCCCAAGAGTTGGAAAGATATCCCACCCACCCACCCCCCATCCACAAGAAGAAGCCCGGAAGTGAAACCATGTCCATAATACCAAGCTTCTGCGCCATGTTTGCTAAGCGCCAAATCTTCCTTTCCTGACCTTCTCATGTACTTTTTCTGCTGCCAGTCTATACTAAAGAACATATGTACACCACTATGGCTAAATCTCTCAGATACATTGATATTCACCACAGCAGGACCATAGTGGCCTACTGCATAAAAATCTGTGTGGTGAATAAAGAATAAAGTTATTTCTTGCACATCTCTTAGATCAACCATGAACTAATTATGTAATAATAAGTCTATTATGGAGACTATAAGCAAATATACTAGTCTCCCATATAATAACTGTATGTGTGTTTGCTCAGATACGGAGGTTGAATCAGATCCTCTTCTCTTTATTGTTTCATGTCCCTCCCCTCTCCCCATGTTTTAAATTATGTATTTGTGTTTTACTGGTCTGGGTTCATAAATACGATGAAATGAAAAATGAAAACTAATTATGTAGCCTTTGGTAAACCACCACATACTATCAATAATATGAAAACAATGTTGGGATGACTAAAAAATCGTTGTGATATATGGTGGCAATATTGAAAATAAGGAAAAGTCTTATAAACACATTAAGTGGAAAGAATTGCAGCAGAGAGCAGGTGTGTTGGAAAAGCGATGACTCAAGTTAGAGCAAGCTCAATATGCCCAGTGAGACTGAATTGCTATGTAGCAATTTATTCCTATATACGCGAGTCAGGTGCTGTAAACATTTAAAGTGCAAACAGGGGAATTAAAGTGGATGGCAAATTTCACAATGACTTGGTCCTCCTTTATTTTTCTATTTATTCACCTTGAATTGCCAGCATCCATGCAATAGCTGGCGATGTTTTCTTCCTCTTGAACTGTTCCAGAGGTAAAACCAGAAAGCAGTGCCCTCATCCTTCTTTGAGGTTTGTGGCTGTATATTAAGTGTGATTTGTTCAATCAATAAACCAGGGGAAGATGTTTGAACTCAGGTAAAGGGTATGGGGCTATGCCTGCAGGCCTTGCCCCTCCAGTTCCTGACAATGTTGTGTTAAACAGTACGATCCAATATTCCACACACCGTATGAGCAAAAATGAAGGAAACCTTTGTGCAAAGGCTTTCATTCAAGTTTAAGCGATCAGAATTAGAACTCTTCTTTTGACTGCGTTGTTCGTTATTGTTTAGATTTTTTTATCAGTCTATGCCTCCGATTGCAAAATCATTCTGATACTATTGAAGTAAATAGGAAAAATAGTTCAAATTTGCCTTTAGGAACACTATCATTACTGCCCAAACTAGAAACCTTTCTTGTAAGACATATTTATTTATTTATTTATTTGGGAATTCTTCTATGCCGCCCTACTCCCTAAGGACTCAGGGCGGCGTACAGCATTTTAAAGAACACCAAACAGTAAAATCATTAAAAACCATTTTTAAAAAGTTAAAAAAAGTCATACAACACCATGCATACATGGGGGAGACCTCAGATGTAGAATTGTCTCAGAACCCTGCCTGAAGGAAGAGCCATGTCTTAATGGCTTTTAGGAAGGCCAGCAAGGTGGGGATAATTCGGATCTCTGGGGGAAGATGGTTCCAGAGAACAGGGGCCCCTACAGAGAAGGCCCTCCCCCTAGGCCCCGCCAGTCGGCATTGTTTCTGACGGGACCTGGAGGAGACCCACTCTGTGGGACCTGACCGGTCGAAGGGAAGTATGAGGTAGAATGCGGTCCCGGAGATAACCTGGTCCTAAGCCATGTAGGGCTTTAAAGATGATGATCAACACCTTGAATTGTACCCGGAGACCAATGGGCAACCAATGCAACTGGCGGAGTATAGGTGTTACATGGGTGTATCTTGAAACACCCACCACAGCACACATAGCCTCATTTTGCACCAATTGTAGTCTCCGAATACTCTTCAAGGGTAGCCCCATGTAGAGCGCATTACAGTAGTCCAATCGGGAGGTGACAAGAGCATGAGTGACCGTGAGTAGAGCCTCCTTCTCCAAGTATGGAGAAGGAGGCTCTACCACCACCATCCACTACCAGGATTTTCTTGCTGACTGTCTCATTCTATAAACATGAAGAGTAAGTTTCAGGGCTGATCTTGGTGAGGATTTTTTCACACATTCCTTATTTCCTTCTGTGCTTTTCTTTCTCTCCTTCTAGCTGCTGCAAGAGGCCACCATGAGTTCCCTGTGGTGCTCAGGCAGTGGAGATGTCATTGAGGACTGGTGTCGGTGTGACTCAAGTGCGTTTGGTGCAGATGGACTTCCAGCCTGTGCACCACTCCCACACCCTGTGTAGGTGTACAACTTCAACCTTTCAGACTTAGGACCATGCTAAATGTTCTCTGGGGAAATGTCATATTAAGCATTCTTCTTTGTAACAAATAGTGTAGCTACTGCTAATCAATGTTTCAGAGCCACCTGGAACATCTGCATTTCCAGAGGAAGCAGACATGATTAATGGCTTTCTTGTTCCCTGATTGACAGGAGTGTTGAGTGGGAAATGGGTGGAAATAGCCAGGAAATATATTGGCTATAAGGAATCAGAATGGATGGCAGGTCAGGGTTTGAGATGGTTATCAATCAGAGAAACTTTGGGAAGTGTGAAGTCTTCAAATCGTCTTACTTTGAACTATATTTTATTTTCAGAAACTTTTTAGAGCTACAATTGGAGATTTTTCTTATCCACAGATTCCACAGAAGTATTATTTTTAAAAAATCTTATTAAATGTTAATGCTCCACAATGCCCAAAAGAAATTTAAGAGAAAATTGCCATTAAATATGTCCAGTTCCTCATACTCTGCAAAGGGCGGTGGCTTTATAAAGCTGTGTAGGAAATAAAACCCATGCTTTCTGTGAAATACCAATATTATTAATTTCTCTATATCCTATGATAGTAGGATATATGTATTACAGTACATACAGTATGTCTATTAGTAAAGCAGACAATTCTATTTTTCTTCTATAAATACCATTCAGTTGCATGTAGGGACATGGAAAAAGCTTTATTCAAACCCTAGTCCAGTGATGGCTAACCTTTTTGCCATCGTGTGCCAAAAGTGGGGGGAGCGTGGGGGGGTCATCCACGCGCATTCCCACACCCATAATTCAATGCGCCCTCCGCATGTGCGCGTGACTCCCCCACGTGACCCCCGCTTTTGGCACGTGATGGCACTGTGGGCCCGTTTTTTACCCTCCCCAGGCTCCAGAGGCTTTCTAGGAGCCTAAGGAGGGCAAAAACAGCCTTCCCCACCCTCCAAGAGGCCCTCCGGAGGCCGGAAACGGCCCATTTCTCAACTTCCAGTGGGACCAGAAGGCCTGTTTTTCGCTCTGCCCAGGCTCCAGAGGCTTTCTAGGAGCCTGGAGAGGGCGAAAATGGCCTTCCCCATCCCCCAGAAGCCGGAAACGGTCCATTTCCAAACTTCCGGTGGACTCGGAAGGCCTGGTTTTCACCCTCCCCACCCCCCAGAGGCCCTCCAGAGGCCAGAAACACCCCCCTAGAGACTCCGCGTGAGCCCTTTACTTACCT
Organism: Diadophis punctatus similis; assembly: GCA_023053685.1. Lineage (NCBI taxonomy): Eukaryota > Metazoa > Chordata > Lepidosauria > Squamata > Dipsadidae > Diadophis > Diadophis punctatus. Next base: position 95,459,354 of record JALIGW010000003.1, read on the forward strand.
CAAAATGGGCTGCTGGAGACTCCTGGGAGGGGAGGGGGTGTGGCCAGCTGAAAATCAGCTGGCCAGCGCGCACATGCGCGCTGGAGCTGATCTACAGCAATAGCTCCCGTGCCGGCAGATATGGCTCCGCGTGCTACCTGTGGCACACGTGCCATAGGTTCACCATCACGAACCTATCATCGCCTAGTCCATCTAAGTCAATTTTGTGACCTATAGCAATTATTAAGGCTTCCACTATGAAGTCTGTATCAGGAATGACCACAACTTCAACCTGGAACTTTCTGAGTGGAAAGCAGAAACTCTGCCATTGAGTTTGCTCACAAAACGCTGCTGAAGATTCTCTAAAAGAGTCACAGTCTGTAAGGAATGTCTTTTGCAGAGGAGATGCAAGAATATGACACACCCTTGACTTTCATAGGGTTGAATAAGTACCTTGGCATTTTTTGAACCTTGCACAGCAAAAATATTATTGAAATAGAGGTTATAGCCCAGACAGATTGTACATTGGAAAAAAACCTTGATAATGTAGAGGAGCGGATCTTACACATTTGGTACTTTTGGTGTAGGAACTCTGCCAAGTTAGTTAGAGGAACTTAGATGGAGGAACTTAGGTCTTTTATTTTTCAATGAATAAATCTGGGGTCAAGATAACATCTTTCTACTTGAGGCTAACATTTTCTAGGTTTGACATTCAAGAGTGCTGTTCAAGTCCTTCCTCTGTCTTTTATATCTATCATAAACACGGGAAAGAAAAACAATTGGATGCTTAATGCAGATGGCATTAAAGGTCCTGCTGGTCAGCAGAATACAAATCAAGAAGTGTCTAATTGTTTGGATCACCAGTTTAAGAGTGAAAAGCAGGATATAAATTAATAAATGAATACCTACTTTTCTTCAGCTACTTAATACCTTCACTTGCGGCCCAGTCTTAGGACTTTGCACTTTAAGGGCTTAATCGCCGCCCCCCTTCCCCCCCCATCATCCTTGCTCTGGTGCTAAGAAGATCTTCTTACTGCTTATGGAGGATGTGATGGAACTTTTATCTCAGTGCCATCTTGCTGCTTACACAGAATGAAGCCAGATCCAAAGGAATTCACAGGAGATTAATTTCTGTGAGAAAATGGAATAATTTTGATTACATGAAGGAGACTGAGCAGAAGTCATGATTTACAATGCTTCAGTTGCCCTCTGTTGCCATTTCTGTTTTAGCTGCTACAGAAGGCAGATACTTGCTCTATAGCCAAAATGTTCCCTCCTATCTTCTCCTGGCTCTGCTAGGAATAGAGGAAGGGAGGAGGGAGAGAGGAAGAGGAGGAAAGGGAGGAGGAGGAGGAGGAGGAGGAGGAGGAGGAGGAGGAGGAGAAGAAGAAGAAGAAGAAGAAGAAGAAGAAGAAGAAGAAGAAGAAGAAGAAGAAGAAGAAGAAGAAGAAGAAGAAGAAGAAGAAGAAATATATAAACAATAACAAAAGAAGAAAAAAGCACTGCCAATGTATAACAAAACAAATTATATATTTAATGGCTTCTCATGCATGTACAGAAGTATGTATTGTAGATGAACTTTTTTAATATAACAGTTTCAGCAAAAGTTCACCATATTTCATTGTAATCAACCATAATCTATATCTATTAACAACATGCTCATAGAATGCAAGTAATATGAGATCTACAATCCAATAAATAATTGGGGCCATAAATTTATCTTTCCAATGTTGAAGAACTTATATTTTGGCAATAATATAATAAAACATAATAATATGTGAGGGATTATTTCCATTTTCCAGCTATCAGTTTCCATGTATTAATTTATTAGCTGTATAGTTTTAAAGTATGTGTGCATTGAGAAATATTAAACTTCGTTTTATAATCAATATATGTAATCATTTCTTCCCAAAATATAGTAACGTTAGGATATTGCAAATTTATGTATTAAAATCAAGTATTAGTCTGGTTGCATCTCCAACAATACAGTGATTTACTACATAGCAATTTCACAGCCAGCATTAATCCAGTAGTGATGAGTTTCTGGACTAATAGGCCATGGTGTAATTATTTGGTATCCTGATGTTTCACCAGCAACACGATAGCAAACAGTTACACTACGGCCTATTAGTCCTGAAGCTCATCATCATATCAATGGATAAAATGATTTACGGTATTTGTTGCCTTTCTGTACAAATGCAGAGGGATCTGATAAATCTGAAAGACAGTTTGTTGTATAAGCCATAATCTAAGTTTTAGTGAGGTTTTTGGCATTGAGGTTAAACTGTTGAGGCAAAATGGGGGCCTTTGGTTTAGTGATTACAGGCATTCCTGATTACCTGGGCTTTTTGGTCTTAGGATTTAATGATCCTGTCTAATAGAATAGGTATCTTTGAGACCGAAAATGCCACTGAAAGATGTCAATTAATGTTGTAAATGTAAATACTTCCAGGTGGTGGCAACTGACCAATAAATACCAAATAAATATTTGTTTTTAGTTATGGTTAGTGGGAATGTGCCTTTGAGTCAGTTCCGATGCCTAGTAACTGCCTGGATTAGGCCCTGTAGTTTTCTTGGCAAGGTTTTTCAGAATTGGTTTCCCCTTGCCTCTTTCCTAAGGCCGAGAGAGAAGGACAGGCCCTCAGTCACCCAGCTAGCTTTGTTCCCAAGGCAGGATTAAAACTCACAGGCTCCCAGTTTCTAGCCAGATGCCTATGACACCTAATTAGCTATTTTTTAAAAACATAGAAAGCAATAAAAATTTATCATCCACTAGTTGATCAAATATAAAGATGCAGATCTTCCGTAAAACTGGAATTTTGAGATCTGATTTACTCCATAATTTAAAAGAATAGCAGAGTTGATAGGGACCCTAGAGGTCTTCTAATCCAACACCCTGCTCAACCAGGAGACCCTATACCAGTGATGGCGAACCTATGGCACGCGTGCCACAGGTGGCACGCAGAGCCATATCAGAGGGCACGCGAGGCGTTGCCCTGTCAGCTCCATGGGCAAACCAGAAGTTTGGAAAAATGCACTTCTGGTTTGCCGTTGGGCTGTTTTTCGCACTCCGGGAGGGTTTAGGGAAGCTTCCTGAAGCCCCGGAATGCGAAAAATGTCGAAACAGGCAAACCGGAAGTTCAGAAAACGTACTTCCAGTTTGCCGTTGGGCTGTTTTTAGCACTCTGGAGGGTTCAGGGAAGCTTCCTGAAGCCCCGGAGTGCAAAAAACAGCCCAACGGGCCAACCGGAAGTGCATTTTTCCGAACTTCCGGTTTGCCCGTTTTGCCGTTTTTCACCGTCCCAGGCTTTGGTAAGGCCTTTGCAGGGGTGGGGGTGCGCATGCGCAGGGGGCAATGTGGGGGGGTTGTGCGCATGCATGGGGGGAGAGGGAATGGGTGTGGGCACGTGTGCGTGCGCTAGCGCGCACACACATACCCTTTTGGCACGCGAACCAAAAAAGGTTCGCCATCACTGCCCTATACCATTTCAGCTGTCCAATCTCTTCTTAAAAACCTACATTGATGGAGCACTCACAACTTCTGGAGGCAAGCAATTTAAAGCAATTTAGCAAGAGAAGAAAAATCAAAGCAGATGTTTGGCTAGGGAAGGAAAAGTGACGTATTCAGATCCCTGCCTGAACAGATAGACTCACACAACATGCGCTTGCATTTTATTTATTTGTTCATCATTCATATTTCTTAACCGCCCATCTCCCTCAGGTTCGTCCCTTGCATCAGAGTAACAAGCATTGCGTGGAAGAAGCACCTCATCCCAGATTGGCATACACACTTTCCTTCTTCCTTTAAAATCAGCCCTTCCACCAGGAGCACTGAATTTAAAGGGAGAAGGAAACGTAGGAGTTTTTCTTGACCCTTGAAGCCAGTGCTTCCACTTGTAGGTGAATAATTTCATTGTGGCTCTATTACAAGAGTGTTCAACCTGGTGTCCACAGTGATTAAGCTACCACTTTCCTAACTTCAGCTACTTAAGGATTTCATGAAAAAAACAACATCAATTTGTGTGGCGTAATCCAGCATTCCAAACAAGATGAACGAAGAATTGCTTGCTCCTTAAAAGCGGAGAACAAAATGGACTGAAAGCCAGTAAATATCATTTTAATCTGAATAAAAGAGAGTGAGCTAGGTAACTGTTTAAATGGGTCACTGTGCCCTTTTTAGTTGTAGGGCAGCTAGGCAGGGAGAAATTAAACTGGAAAAGATAAATCTTGACTCACATTAATTTGCAACAGCTATTTTACTCAATTCCCTGCCTATTTGGGAATAATTCAGGAGAATGTGCTAAGTTTCTTCCCCAAAGGCAAGGTCTATGTTGAAAAACTGATTTTCAGGTGGTTCAAGCTGAAGTTGAATATTATCTGCACAGTACTGATAAATTACTGCTATTATAAAAAAAAGCATAAAATTCAACAATGGAAAAGATCTTTTGATTTCAGATGACATTATAAGATGTTTCAAATTTCCACTTGTGCATCAAAGCTCCATGAAATTGATTGTGGGTTAATCTATCTACAATCAGTTGAAGTCAGCTAAAATTATTCAATTTACCGAAGGAACTGTTTCAACACACTGAAACACGCTATTAGACACGACTCTTACCAGAAATGTTCCAAATGTATTTTAATATCGTGCCATTGCTTGCGATAATTATTCTAGATTACCTATTAGCAGGGTGGTTTTATTCTGGTTAAACGTAGTCCCTTCCTCCTGTATATGAGTCCTGAGGGAGTAGGGTGGCATAGAAGAACCTCAAATAAATAAATAAATAAATAAACAAACAAACAAACAAATAAATAAATAAATAAATAAATAAATAAATAAATAAAATATACATGACTTGTCCCAAAATAAATCTAATTTTCTCACATAAAGCTCTTCCCCTGACCTCTGTTTTGCACTCTTGTCCCTGCAGGCTAAGGTTATCCACAGTTCATGAGCCTAGCAGTTCTCTGGTGGTGCTGGAATGGGAGCACTCGGAGCCACCAATTGGAGTGCAGATTGTTGATTACCTCATCCGCCAGGAGAAGATCACTGACCGTTTGGACCATTCGAAGGTTGAAACTGGTGAGTGCAGCTGATCCTTCGAAGAGAAATTGCTTACCAAATTGTATCTAGAACAGTTCCAATTAAAATGTTTAATTAAAATCAAATTCTGTCCCCTTAGCATTAGATTGGCCTTAAAATATAATATGAAGGAAATAAACTACTGACATACTCAAGCTCTGAGTATGTTTTTGTTTTCTTTCATTTCCCTTTCTTTCTTCAAACATCCATCACATTTTAAATCTTACTGCTTAGTGGGGAGCTAAATGCAAATTATGGAAAATGCAGACTCTTTTCTCATATCTCTGTATATAATTTCAGTAGCAAAATATAACATTACAATAAAGTTGTAATTATTCAGGATTAGCCCAGCAGACTAATCCAAATGAATACACCCCTTTACTTACCTACTTACCTAGGAAATAATGAAGAAATGTTCAGCATATCCCAAATTTCCCAGTTTGCATTCTGTTTTGCAGATAATACTGGTTGAATCTGTTCTGACCTCTGAGTTAGGATCCTCATGGTTGTGACATCCCATTTTTTGGAATTAATTGCCCTATGAACTGTGAGAATGGGATTTGGCTGAAGTTGCCATGATCTAAACTTAGAGGAGGCATGCATACAGAGAAGAGAAATGCCAAGAAACTTGTTAAGCAATATTTTTGCAAGATAATAAGAAAGAATGTAGGATCATAGGAGAAATGTCATCCTGATTATCATTAAATGGGGCAGAAAAAATTTGAATTTGAATTTATTAAAATTTCTATGCTGCCCAACTCCCAGGGGGACTCTGGGCGGCTCACAACAGGGCATAGAAACAACAATCAGTAAAAACAATTTAAAAACATATTAAAATACAAGGAATATTTAAAAAGAACTTTCACTCCAACATGCATACATGGGCCGATTTAACAAGACCACATCTTAGGGACATTGGCCCCATGCCTGCCGGAAAAGCCAGGTCTTAAGCTCTTTCCGGAAGCCAATAAGGTGGGGGTGGTACGGATCTTGGGAGGCAATTGGTTCCAAAGAGTCGGAGCTGCTACAGAGAAGGCCCTCCCCCATGGACCCGCCAGCCGACATTGTCTAGCTGACGGGACCTGGAGGAGGCCGACCCTGTGCTATCTCACAGGGCTCTGGGAGGAATGCAGTAACAGACGGTCACACAGATAAACTGGTCCTGAGCCATATAGGTAAGAACCAACACCTTAAATTGTGTCCGGAGACCAATCGGAAGCCAGTGCAGCTGGCGAAGTATGGACTTAGTGTGAGTGTATCTTGAGGCACCCACAACAGCTCGCGCAGCTGCATTCTGGACTAACTGCAGTCTCTGAACACTCTTCAAGGGTAGCCCCATGTAGAGCGCGTTGCAGTAATCAAGCCGTGAGGTGATAAGGGCATGAGTGACCGTGAGTAGAGCCTCTTGATCCAAATAGGTCCGCAATCAGTGCACTAGGCAAACCTGTGCCAAGGTCCCCCTAGCCACAGCTGTCAGGTGGTGGTCTAATCTCAGCTGTGGGTCTAGGAGGACACCCAAATTGCGAACCCGTTCTGCGGGGATTAAATTTTTTCCCCCAAGAACTATGGAGGGACGATCTACCTGGTCCTTCGGAGGCAATATCCAAAGCCACTCAGTCTTGTCTGGGTTTAGTTTGAGCCTGTTGACTCCCATCCAGACCCTTACATCTTCCAGGCACCGACCCATCACGTTGCACTGCTTCACTGAATTGACATGGGGTGGAGCTGTACAACTGGGTGTCGTCAGCATATTGCTGGAACCTCACCCCATGCCGTTGGATGATCTCACCCAGTGATTTCATGTAGATGTTAAATAAGAGGGGGGAGAGAACCTAACCCTGAGGCACCCCACAAATGAGGGGCCTAGGGGTCGATCTCTGTCCCCCTGCCAACACCTACTGTAACCGACCAGAGAGATAGGAGGAGAACCACCATAAAATGGTGCCACCCACTCCCAACTCCCTTAGTCGGCACAGAAGGATACTGTGGTCAATGGTATCGAAAGCAGCTGAGAGGTCAAGTAGCACCAAGATGGAGGAAAAACCCCCATCTTGGGCTTGCCAGAGATCATCCATCAGCGTGACCAAAGCAGTTTCCGTGCTGTACCCGGGCCTGAAACCCGATTGAAAAGGGTCTAGATAATCCGTTTCCTCCAACAACCATTGGAGCTGGAGCGCCACCACTTTCTCAACAACCGTACCCACAAAGGTAGTTGGAGACTGGATGAAAGTTCTTAAATTTTGCTGGATCCAGGGAAGGCTTCTTGAGGAGGGGCCTAACCACTGCAACCTTTAACGGCTGCAAAACCTGGAGCCAGCCTCGTGTCACCTCCCTGCTGGAAGAAACCAGCCAGGAGGGGCACGGGTCCAATAAACAAGTGGCAGAACTCATCACTCCAATAGCCTTGTCTACTTCCTCAGGGGTCGCGGGCTCAAATTCCTCCCATAAAATAGGACTAAGATCTGCCCCTGTCATCTCAGCCTGAACTGCCCAATCCGAGTCCAGGTCCATCCGAATATGAGCGACTTTATCCCACAGAAACTGTACAAATGCCTCAGCTCTGCCCTGTAAAGGTTCCTCCTTTCCCTCTATGTTAAGAAGGGAACGAATTACCTTAAACAGGGCGGCCGGGCGCGAATCCGCGGATGCAATAAGAGCAGAAAAATGGGTACGTTTTGCCGCCCGTATCGCCACTAAATAAGTCCTAATAAAGTCTCTTAGAAGTAGTTTATGTAATTAAACTAAGAAACTAATTAATTAAACTATTTCATTAAACTATGAAATAGTTTAATTAATTAATAAGTACTGTGCCAGTATCAAGCACTGTTTGCCTATCAACTCATGGTCACACTTCCTTTTCCTCAAAATCAGAGGAATCTGATAGCATTTTTATGACTAATACATTTCATTGAATGGCATAAGCTTTTATTACCTGGAGCTCATTTCTATGTATATTGCAAAGGCTTAGGTCTTTTAATATAAATTGTTAGTCATAAAAAGTGCTATCTGACACCTCCTGATTTTGGGCTACTGTAGTTTAAAATTGGCTTTACTTTTCCCACTTCCTTTGTGTCCCTGCTCCTTTTCCTACCAGTTTTATCGCATAATGGCTGGCTTGCCTATTTCCCTAGAGACGGTGCTGAGTTTTGTGGATGACATAATCTCTGGAGCGAAATCACCTTGTGCGATGCCAGCCCAGGTGCCTGACAAGTTATCTACAACCATTTCCTTGATAATTCGTTGTCTGGAATCTGACACTATGTACATGTAAGTTACAATGCCAATAATATATATATTTACTCTTTGAGCTGCTAAAGTAATAGCCTTCACATACCTTATAAGCTTTGTGGGGATAGGGGTGGGGGACAGTCTTCATCAGATTTATTTTGAATCTTTGCTTATTTTGTTGGCAAGGTGTTTTAAAGTCTTAAGATTGAGCAATGGGACTTTTATAGATTTTCTAGCTTACAACTTCCAGGAAAGAAACAGCAAACTGGAGATGGCTCTGCTTTTAGCAATGACTGCAGTGAAATAAAGAACTAGTCCATCTCTTTGTAATTCCTCTCTAAACTAGGAGAGACTTGAGATTGCCCACAAATGCTCCAGACAGCTGTTCCTCATGAGGAGACTGCAAGACCATGGTCTCTAGTGGGTTAAAAGTTCTGGGAGTTGAGGGAAGGTCATCTTTGCTCAGGCTGTTGTCAGCACCTTTAAGGACAATGAGTTTGCCTGCTTCCTTTTCTAATCACTTTTGGAAATTGCTTGCTAACTGCCTTTCAGTTATGAGGAATCTTTGGATCAACAAGGTTTGGACAGCCCCACTTTCCTTCAATCCATAATGAAAGGAATTTTAAATATAGGTTTAAGGATTTAAATACATATATTTTGGGAATAAACAGCAAGAGGTACATTGTTTCTGGAAAGTTACAAATGGATAAGCTTCCAGATGAATTTGAAATAAGATTTTGAAATTAAAGATACCATTAAAGGAAAAGAACACTTACATTTGACTAAAACAGAAGGAAGCAGAATACCTTAACACTGCATATATTGAGAAATATTTGTGAAATACCATACAATAAAATAAATGCATTAATTCTAAGTGAATCTAGGGGTCAGCTTCCTGGGTAAACCAGACTAGAAACATGAGTAGATGAGCTAAATCTACTTTATTGTAAGGCTAACCGAATCTTGCACGTCTGAAAGTTCCCACTGCCACTTTTAACTGCTTGATCCATTAGGGTAGGTCCTTTGTATGTTTTTTTCTCTCTGATCATTAAGCTGGAGGCTCTTACCTCTCTTTTCTGATTGTTTCCTAGGCAGCTTCTCCCCCCCCTCCTTCCCCAAGGTCATTCCCAAATTCCCAATACTAGGTGATAATCCAGTTGGTGCTTTATAATTTACATCTGGTTATGTTATCCGTTCTTTTTCCAGGTTCACACTTTGGGGTGTGGATAACACCGGGAGACGCTCAAGGTCAAGTGATGTGACAGTGAAGACTCCTTGTCCAGTCGTGGATGATATCAAGGCCCAAGGTAACTTTATGAGTTTGTAAGTAAGGCACAACTTTCCATCAATAGGCAACACAAAAGCAAAAACAAAAAAGCTTTCACTTAGAAGAATAGTGGCTTATTTTAAACAAAATTGTTCTTCGGGTGAGAAGCTTATTCTTCCACCCACGAATATTAGAGCTATATTGAATCTTATGTAATTATTTTTTTTAAAGTCTGTGAAAATGTTTGCTTTTTTGTATCTAGTGACATATAGTGAATTTGATCATTTCCCAAGGCAATAGAACCAAATGCTTTTACATACGTAACAAAATTATGAACACATTGAATTCTTTGAATAGGAAGAAATTTCATTCCTTTTGGAAATTTTCCCCCCCAAATGGGATGGCTTTAATATTTCTTTATTATTTATGCAGGAATACCCATTTATTTTCAGCTCTAAAAGAAGAATAGAATAAATGAATATGTTTATATTAATTGATATCAAGTGTTTTTAATACAGCGAATTAATGAAGTAGAAATTATAAGCATATTCTATGAGCAGCTGAACCAGCTGGTGAGGAATTTGCAAAAAGAAGGGAAGGAGAGGAAGGAAGACAGAGGGGAAGGGAGGAGAGGGCAAGGGCAAGGGCAAGGGCAAGACAAGACAAGACAAGACAAGGCGTATCCAAGCTCTGCAATTGGTATCATCCACAAACTTGATCAATTGAAAAAACACAAATCCCTGCATAGATCTTTGAAGACCTCCTTAGTTACTTTCCTCCACTGAGAATTTCCCATTTATTTCTACTGTTTGCTTTCTCTTTTTTTTAAACTAGTTAGTAATCCAGAAAATGACAGGTTCTCTTATCTCAGTAACTGCTATATTTACTCCAGAGGCAAGATTTACCTTTGCAGAATCCACTTGGTTTTCTTCAGCAAGGCTTGCTTTAGTTGTTTTTCCTTTATCATTTTTACCAATTTGCCCAGAAGAGACACTAAGCAGAACAACTTATAATTTTTTGGGCCTCTCCATTTAAAAATGGATGTCACATTAGTTATCTTCTAGCTTTTAGCCATGAGCTTTATTTTGAATAATATGTTAATACTTTAAAGGAATGTAAAGATAGACATCATCAGTATCCATTGATTTGATTTGTGTAGTTTCTCTAAAATTTCTTAAAACACCTTCTTTTGTTATCTTGATTCCCTAGTGTTACCTTACCGTATTTTTCGGAGTATAAGACGCACCTTGGCTGAAAATTTGGGTGCATCTTATACTTCGAATGTAGCTTTTTTTTTCCAGCCCTAACTAGGTGCTAACAGATCTTCCCAGCTCTTACCTTGCAGGCTTTTTCATTGTTACTCTCTCCAAAGAATGTTTTTCCAGCCCTAAGTCTTTGCAGAATTTTTTTTCATTGCTCTACTTGCTCCGAATAAGTTTTTTTCTAGCCCTAACTAGGTGCTAACGATCTTCCCAGCTCTTACCGGCTTGCAGGCTCTTTCATTGTTATTCTCTCAGAAGAAGGTTTTTTTAAGTCCTAACCAGGGGATAAAATAATGTGCTGAAGCTGACCAGACTAAGGGTGCTAGCCAGATGAATACCTGGTAGGCAGATTGTTTTCCCCTATTTTCCTCCCCAAAAACTAAGGTGCGTCTTATACTCCGGTGCGTCTTATACTCCGGTGCGTCTTATACTCCGAAAAATACGGTACTTTTTCTCTCTCTCTCTTCTTTGTGCTGTTATTAGAGCAGGGTTTCTATTTCCATAGGAAGTTCTATTTTTTACAGGTTGCTGAGTAGTGCCAAAGAATCATTATAGACCTTTGGTTGACCCTTTGTTATATTGTGGAATAAATGTCAGCTTAGCTTGTTAGAATGCCTCTCACCTTTTCCTTTCAGTCTTTCATCATTCAAAGCAGTCAGGAAAACTTAGAAGTCTGAAACCAACTCTCTCAAAAGCTGAGTTTACCCACCTTAGACTGCCTTCCTTCCTTCTCGGTAGAGCTGCTTAGTGCTTGCTGTTGGCTTTTCCAAAAAAGATCCCTTTATGTGGCATCATCCCTGGTATCTCAGTGTGTGAGATGAAGCAGGTGGAAAGATGAAAAAAAATGTGAGGACAAGGTACTTGCTTTTCAAGTTGAAGAGCAGAGTATGTTTTATTTCAGTCAATCCCAAATGCCCAGCATTTCCTATGAAAAGTATAAGTTCCAGAACTTAGGAAAGTTGAAGAGCCCGACTACTTCCTGAACAGTTTTGAAGTCTTGTCTCAACCACAGGATGGGGTTTGGCCACTTGAAAGTGCTGGAAAGAACTTCAGATCTCTTCCTTGGAAGACACATGATCCCTTTCACACTTTTTGTCTGTAATGTAAAAGATCATACGATCCCTGACATGAACGTGGTGAAGCCAGGACATCTGAGTAAAATAATTTGTCTAAGGTTTTCTTTGTTGTCCTTTTCCAATTATGAGTTATTTTCTTGTAGAGTTCTGCATGTTGATGGTGCTATTGGTCAGACCCGTATTTGCCTTCTCAGTGACAATTTAGCCTCGGCCTGTCACTTTTTTCTAATTCTGTGAATCTGTGATCTCTTAATTTTATCTCAGTGCAGCCTCTAGAAGTCTCCTCTCTGAACCTTAGGATCAGCAATTTGATATATTAGGACCCATAATGTTTTGATGAAGCAGATGCCTTGTGAGCACATGGCTGAAAACTGATTATGCATCAATTGTACTTAGGCTCTGAAAACAATTATTTCTCCTAGTTTGGCTGAGAGAAGTCTGAAAGTTCATCTAATGTTCAGCTTACCGCTATTTATATTGGTCCATTAAGTTATTAAATTGGGTTTTAATGCAGATAATAAACCAAATGTAACTAACTCACCTTGCATGAATAGACAAAGTGACTGCCTCACCTAGCCTCATTCAAAGGTGTTAGAGAAAGCTTATCATTTATTAACCAGAACCATGTACAGAAACCTTATACAGCCATATTTTATCCATTCTTTTTCCCCCAATCCAGAAATAGCTGATAAGATCTACAACCTCTTTAATGGCTACACTAGTGGAAAAGAGCAACAAACAGCTTATAATACCTTGCTGGATTTGGGCTCCCCAAGTCTTCATCGGGTCCTCTATCACTACAATCAGCACTATGAAAGCTTTGGGGAGTTCACTTGGCGCTGTGAGGATGAACTGGGACCTCGGTAAGATCTTCCTTCCTTCCTCCCTCCCTCCTTTCCTTCCTTCCTTCCTTCCTTCCTTCCTTCCTTCCTTCCTTCCTTCCTTCCTTCCTTCCTTCCTTCCTTCCTTCCTCCCTCCCTCCCTCCCTTCCCTTCCCTTCCCTTCCCTTCCCTTCCTTTCTCATATTTCTGAAAATGCTATTGTAATCTTACATGTACATTTGTTTTTCACATTTCTGTAATACCCATCTCCCTCAAAGAGGGATTTGGGTGATGTACAATAAAATATTGATATATAAAACAATATACTGCCTATAAAACTTAAAAAAATAAAAATAAATTAAGAGGAGGCAAGAGATTAAAGTTAGTTAAAAATCTTGAACAAGTAGTTACATTATTGTCAAAATCGATGCATTCAGATTTATGTTGACCTCATGTGCCATTCTAATGAGACTTGGCTCACTCAGAGCATTACAGAAATGAGGAGACCATTTCCATAACGCTGCCAAGATGCTGCAGGGATATGGTCACCAGCAGCCCTATGATCTCAGCTTGCCTAACCATGAGTCAAATGGTCATGACATGCTGAGCAACTAGGACCATTCAAAAGACATTATTTTCCAGCTCTCACAGTCTCTAAAGGATCATAATAAAACTTAGAAATCAGGTGATGGAACCTCTACTTCTAGGCAGGTGATAGGCTATGTGATTGTCAAGATCTATTATTTGCAAATTCTTTTGCAAAGAGGGTGGATCATTGCTGCACTTTTTACATTTTTCTCTTTCATACTATTGCATTTCTCCTCCAGCTGGAGACAAACATTCCCTTCCACCCCAAATTGCTGCAAGAGGAAATCCTGTTCATAAGAGAGCACCCATTATACTTTTGCCTTTGATCAAGCATGTTCACAGGTTTTTGTATTGCTTCAGTTAATTGAATTGTTGTGACACAAAAGAACTGAGTGTTTATGTTGCAGAAAATGAAACCTCAAACAGAATTAAATTCTTTTAGGGTCAAGCTTAGTGAGCAGATAAGGATCTGAAATTGTATATCTCTTCTCGTCATTCTTTGCAAAATAAAGGTGATCGGTATGGAATTTCCCTGTCTGTTACTCTTCCAACAATCTAGGATAAATTAGATTTTGTTTCAGATGGAAATTGATCTCCACCCTTATTGTAAATTCAAATGGAGCAAAGAGCTTTACATATACGGGTCATGCACATAGCCAATTTGTTATGCTTTCTCCAGAATTGGGAAGGAACTATATTGGCATAAATCATGCTGCCCCTGGATGTGCCTCTGAAACGTGCTATGGTATGCCACTCTTCTTACAGCTCTAGCATGCAACCCCCATAAAATTGGTTGGCTATCTTCTCATCAGAAATTCCTTTCCTGACCCATATCACCAAGTACAGGAAAAGCTGCCCTTAGCTATCCCATAAAATGTATTTCAGGGCAGTACTTTACTCCCTGGGTGCTCTGGGTGCTTTTTTTTTTGCCAATGTATGGTCTCACTATCAACCACTAGATGGATGCCAGGTGCCAGACTCATCTGTCCCTCTTGCCTGCCTTCTAGCAGCTGTTTGGATTTGTGTAGTCCAGGGCAGCTTCTGCCTAAGTATTGATGAAGAGCCAGAGTTCAAGAAAGAAGTTTTGGACTGCCTCAGTGTTTCACATTCATGATTCTCATAATTTATTGCTGTCCGACATGCCATATCCAAACCCACTACCCTTCCATTGTTTCTTTCTGCAGAAAAGCTGGTCTTATCCTTTCCCAGCTTGGGGATCTAAGTGGCTGGTGCCACAGCCTTTTACAAGAGCCCAAAATCAGTCTTCAGCGTACAACACTCAAATTCCTTGCCTGCCGCTACAGTGAGATCAAGCCATATGGATTCAATTGGCTGGAGCTGAGTCGTGACCTGAAGAAAACATGCGAGGAGCAGATGCTGAGTGTTCTTTACAATGACTATGGAGACAAAGATAACTGAGCAGGCTCACGGAAAGACATCAAAGGAACTTCCTCAGAATTGGGAAGACGGGGAGTTTATAGGAGCAGGTTGTTGGGGTTTTTATATGGATATTCAACACACCAGATAGATCTTTAATGATAGTGCTGCTGAGAGAGAGAGAAAGAAAGAGTGAGAGTGAGTGAGAGTGAGTGAGAGAGAGAGAGAGAGAGAGAGAGAGAGAGAGAGAGAGAGAGAGAGAATGTTGTTTCTGTTGACTTAGTTGATTTCACATGGTACAAAGCTTTCCCACATTTGCAAGTGATGTGATACCTAGTGTGGTTATGGGATATGTTATCTTTTGAATGAGGGAATTGCTCTGTTCATTTTACCAAGCTATTCCTTAGTCTTGTGTGGGAAAGTATTACTGCATGTGTGTGATCCACCAAGAAACCACTCCTAGAACAGCAGCCTGTTCCACACAAGTAACGCCACTGATACAAGGACACACACAGATACACATGAAATAGAACAGAATAACCAAAGCTAACAAAATTCTAAACAATCAGCAACAGGAAGAAGAATGCAAGCATGTTTAAAGGAAAGGATAAAATGCATAGAATGAATTAACTAAATATCTTCCACAGAAAAGTTCCTTTACATGATGTCTGCCTCATTTCCTTTTGTAGCAGCCATTCCTTTGTTATTTCACTTTTGAATTTCTTCCTAGGGTAGCCAGAGCATCTCTTCTTGCAATTCCCATTTGGATATGCATCACTGAGACACGTTACAATTTAATGAAATATTTCAAAGATGCCAAACGGCCGAGACCACAACATAATTTAGGAGCTTCCATAGATTGAAATGCTTCAGATGAAACAAATACTAAAATAATAGCATCAAAACTCAATTTTGCCATTAGGCAAATAAAAGAAAGGCAAATAAAAGAAAATACAGAAGTTGAAGTTGTTTGACAGGGGAATCATTTATATTGGGAGCTATTAGATGTAAATTTAAAATAAAATTGAGAGTATCTTAAATCACAGCCATCCAGCCTGTACCAGCAGTTATTAAGACTTGATTGCAAATAGTGCAATAACAGAAGTGGGAAGAAAACCACATCCATGGTTGTAGAGGTAGAAAGAGAAATTAAGAAGCAATTCATCTAATAGGGTTGCTACATTTGGAACAAGGCTTTGCCATCTGGATTATGCAGCTTCGGTCAGTTTCTGTACACTCAGCATTTAGTTACCAGGATATATAATTAGATTTATATATTCCAAATGTATGAATATGTGGTGAACTTCCTTGCAGCTGCTGCTGCTGAGCCAGAAAACAGTTGGCTGTGAGGGTCTGTGATTTGCCGAAGAGCTTCACCTGTGTTTTAGCTGTTACAGCCAAGTGTTTCTTTCACCTCTTCAAGAGTCATTTAAACCAGGTGTCTCTGCCATCCAAACAGTTGGCCCTTGTGGAACATACCCACAAAGGAAATGCTAACAGGAAATCTTAGAGCCAGGCAAGTGTCCAGTAGGATTAATGTCCAGTTACTCTAGAAACCTACCTGTCCAATTCTGGGGTTTCTTGTTGCCTTGTACATACTCTGCAAATATTCTGAGCCAAGAACTTCTCAGGGAAACTGAGCTAGAGAAATCTTTATCTGCACTAGGTAATAATGATCTTCAGTAACATAGCTAGAATCAATAAGATGAGGCATGACTAAATTCAGCTCAGCAATTTTTTATTTGCCAGTGATAACAAAAGAAACCCCCAAAGGTGAGAGCTCTAATTACGGAAGCTTTCGACTCCTGAGAAAGGCAACATACCCTTGCTTGTTACAGCTCCAATAGGAATGAGGGAACTTCAAACAGTTGGCAACTCTATTGCAAAAGGCTTTGGCTTCCTCTCATTCCATCACAATCTAAAGTTTCTTTCAAAATATTTGGAAACTTGGTAATTATGTACATATATGTTCTGTCCATCAATATTTGCCTATCCTAAGGATACTTTCGGATTACAAATATCTGAATACACTTCTAAAATGTATAGCGTCTACTTTAGACTATATTGCAGAACATGGTCTGAAAAAATGTGCATTTTTAAAGTCTTCCTTGTTAAATTATTAGTTTATTAAAGGACTCTGGAGTTAGAAGCAATGTTTTAGCAGAAAAAAGGCTGCATTTGTTATTCCCTATTGCAGTGTTCCTCAAATCCAGGAACTTTAAGATGTGGGGACTTCCAACTCCCAGAATTCCCAGCATGTTTAATATCTTAAAAATTGCTGAAATTGAGGACCACTTCCTTACTGCCGTGCTGTGCATCCATTCGTGGTTGTGACTTCCCACAGTTGTTCTTCATTAAAAACTATCCAATCATGAAGAATTTTAAAAATAGACTCCTTAAAATATGGGATTTCTTTTTCACACCCATGTAGAGGTCTAAAAATGCCAGGATGATTTAATGAACAGTAAATAGATGCTGTGCTTGCACCAGATCTAAAATATGGCTTCATGACCAGTTTCAAGCATGCACAACCCTCCTTATCTAATTTGGCTCCGAACATAGGATTAGTGAGGTAGCAACAGCCGTGCTTAGGAGGAAATGTTGGTTTCCTCATACGGAAAGTAATGTTGAGAGACTAATCACTACAAATCGTCAGAGGGAAATCCCTTATTTGTTTGTGACTGCCATTCTGAATGCAATGGAACATATATTGCCTGCAATCTAACAAAGATGGTAGATGCACTCTTTGTATTGCACTCTAGTGTTAGCTCAACAATAAGCAAAGGGGAATGGAAACAGAATTTTAGCCCGTAAAGTATTCACTTTTTATATGCCAAAAATATTGGTAATGAGTCTCCAGCTGAATGCTCTGAAATATGACAGCAAATTGCTTATTTTTTATTTTATATATATATATATATTATTTTCAACTAGAGATGTTTATGCCCTTAAAAAAGCATTAGTCAATGAAACATGCTTAAAATTGCTATATTTCTGATGACTACCACTTTCTGATGATTGTAGAGGGAGAAAAGGGTAGGTGTTTTTAGACGGTGCAGATGCTTTTTGCTTAATTCCCCCAGTGTCAGGAAGATGCATAGGCCAATGCATCTGGAGAGCACTGAGTTGGGAAAGCAAACAAGCAAATAAGCCACTAAACATGGTAACCCAAATTTTCTATTCAAGCACATGTGGAACTGCTTGAAATAGAAGAGCCTCTCTCTCCTTCCAATGTCTTGTACCGTTCTTTTTGCCAGTGGTGTTTTTTTCCCCCATTTACCTTCCAAATCCTGGCTCCCAAAATGCTATAACCATTTGGCTATGTTGAAGAACAGTTTCCTCTTAATTTGTCTCATATCTCAGTTTAGGGTTTCCTTGCTGCAGAATTCTTCTTTTCTACATGCAGGTTTCATGTTTGAATTAGTGGAATATTACCCTTATTTTCATACATACTTTGCACACATACAGACGCAAAAACACATTCACTAATTGCAGGCACCATTAGATTTGTAATGCACAGCAATGTTGAAGTCAGAATATCTTTTAAAAATCTGCATTTTATTTAATAAGAATTTGACAGTATTTTTTAACTAAAACAAAAAATGCAGTCATGTTCTTTCAGAATTTTGCTTCATTGTACCCTGGGTGATAGTTTTGTTTTTGTTTTTTAATAGTGCCACTTGCTTCAGATTGCTCCAAGTCAAAGCAATTATGCTCAATCATCCTATGAACAAGGGATCTAACTTTGCCTTCTCTCTGCCTGAGGAAAAAGGACTAAGAAATGATCACTGCTATCTCAAACTATATTTTTCCAATTGACAGATGTGAGCTTTACCAGCCTGGATATGGTACTATTCATTGGAATCATATCCCTTAACTTGGGCCATGGACCATGTATAAAAGAAGAAAGCAAAAGCTACCTAAACTCATTGAGTGTCTAAGAGGATTTCAGGAATCTTCCTGATTCTTGAAAGTTTTGGACAAAAAGATTTTGTTCCAACTATTAATGTACTTATATTTACTGTGTTGTGAAATAAAAGAGGACTGACCTTACAAATGTAGACATTCATAGGATTGTTTTGTTATTGAGCCAGTTTTAAAAGCCCTTCATGTGGCTATATTTTTATTATTTTAGGATGAAAGAATGGAATCAAATTGAACTTTTCCTATTATCCTTTCAAGATTTTATACTGTGTATTAGCCTAGTTATCTTTTACTTGTTGTGTGGTTAATATGATCAATTTCATGCCTTCCCCAAATTCAGTATGATTCTCACTTTTTTGATGCTTGAATTCTAACTCAAAAGTTTTGCTACTCTTCTGTAAAGATTGCAGTTGGCAGAAGTGTTTTGAAACAGCAGTGTTATTGTTGTTCTTAAAAAGATTTCAAAACAATCATTGTTATACCCTGTAAAATTCAGATGAACTGAACATCTTACTGAATATTAAATGGCACTGTTAGTAATTTGCGAGATTGAGGAATTACAATGTCTGTTTATTTTTCACACCAATTGATGTCATCTCCATACCCTCGCAAAATTATCGTTATTTTTGCTTTCAAACTCTGCAACCTCATCTGAGCTTGTAGAGATATGTCTTCACATTTTTATATAGATCAGTTATTAGGAACAAAGGTGCACTCAGCAGTTTGAAATAATTCTCCACTTCTAAAACATTTTGAGCTGAATTATATTACCCTGATTTTGCAATGGTATCCTATACACTAGCATTACTGAAATCTACTTTTTCAAAGTCTGAGTTAAATGTTTGTGCTTAAATCTGGCTTCCCTCAAAATCAAGAATTTTAGCATTATATGGTCACTTTCCCCCAAAGTTACTGTTATTTCACCTTCTCTCATCTTCCCTATTGATTAGTATCAAATCAAGGATAACTGATCTTCAGTCCTCTAAAAGTTACATTTCTTATCTAAATGTCAAAAAATTTCTGAAAAGACCCTGCTTGGCACAGACTGAATCGTAACAATGTTTAAATTGTTAAATTTAAACAGTGTTTAAATTACTATAACTCTTGAAGTAGTAACTGTGAGAGGGATCTTGGAGTCCTAGTGGACAGCCATTTAAATATGAGCCAGCAGTGTGCAGCAGCTGCCAAAAAAGCCAACACAGTTCTAGGCTGCATTAACAGAGGGATAGAATCAAGATCACGTGAAGTGTTAATACCACTTCATAATGCCTTGGTAAGGCCACACTTGGAATACTGCATTCAGTTTTGGTCACCATGGTGTAAAAAGGATGTTGAGACTCTGGAAAGAGTGCAGAGAAGAGCAACAAAGATGATTAGGGGACTGAAGGCTAAAACATATGAAGAACAGTTGCAGGAACTGGGTATGTCTAGTTTAATGAAAAGAAGGACTAGGGGAGACGTGATAGCAGTGTTCCAATATCTCAGGGGTTGCCACAAAAAAGAGGGAGTCAAACTGTTCTCCAAAGCACCTGAGGGTAGAACAAGAAGCAATGGGTGGAAACTAAACAAAGAGAGAAGCAACTTAGAACTAAGGAGAAATTTCCTGACAGAACAATTAATCAGTGGAACAGCTTGCCTCCAGAAGTTGTGAATGCTCCAACACTGGAAGTTTTTAAAAAGATGTTGGATAACCATTTGTCTGAAATAGTGTAGGGTTTCCTGCCTAAGTAGGGGGTTGGACTAGAAGACCTCCAAGGTCCCTTCCAACTCTGTTGTTGTTGTTTTTTTTATTTTTATTTTATTATTATTATTATTATTATTATTATTATTATTATTATTATTATTATTATTATTATTATTATTATTATTATTATTCAGTATTTTTGGAGTATAAGACGCACCTTTTCCCCTCCTAAAAGTGGCTGAAATTTTGGGTGCGTCATATGTAGCTTTTTTGAAGCTTTTTACCCCAGCCCTAATGAGGTGCTAATGATTTTCCTGGCTTGCAGGCTTGTTTTCATTGCTATTCCCTCCGAAGAAGATTTTTTTTCAGCCCTAACGAGATGCTAAGGATCTTCCCAGCTTGCAGGCTTTTTCATTTCTACTCCCTCCGAAGAAGTTTTTTCCCCAGCCCTAAGTCTTTGCAGGCTTGTTTTCATTGCTATTCCCTCCGAAAAAAGTTTTTTCCAGCCCTAAGTCTTTGCAGGCTTGTTTTCATTGCTATTCCCTCCGAAAAAAGTTTTTTCCAGCCCTAAGTCTTTGCAGGCTTGTTTTCATTGCTATTCCCTCTGAAAAAAGTTTTTCCCAGCCCTAAGTCTTTGCAGGCTTGTTTTCATTGCTATTCCCTCCGAATATTTTTTTTCAGTCCTAACGAGGTGCTAACGATCTTCTCGGCTTGCAGGCTTTTTCATTTCTACTCCCTCCGAAGATTTTTTTCAGCCCTAACCAGGGGATAAAATAATGTGCTGAAGCTGACTAGATTAAGGATGCTAGCCAGATGAATACCTGGTAGGTAGATTTTTTCCCCCTATTTTCCTCCCCAAAAACTAAGGTGCATCTTATACTCCGGTACATCTTATACTCCGAAAAATACGGTAAATACTTTTTGGAAAGCATCTGCATTGCCTCTTTAATTGGAGGCACCACCATGCTGCTTTTATTTGTTCCTAAAGTGACTTTAATGCTGATGCTTTCTGCAGCATTGCCTAGTTAATTAATCTTGGTTTTCTGAGCATGATTAGATAGTTTTAAGCCATAGTACAATTTTCTCCCTTTGTATTCCTTTTGAACAAATGATATCCTTAAACTGTTACATTTCAGGCAGTGGAACCGTATCTGTTATACTTATTTGCCATTCTGTGCTTAGATGTCAAGTGCATCTTATTTCCTGAACTCTGAGGATCATTATATAGACAATGAAGACTATGTTTTTAATGAACCAATTTTCTGGGTTTTTTTTTAAGAAGCTCCATTTCAGCAACAGTCTCATTTTCTACAGCACACAAGTGTTTATCTGAGGTCCTTCAGAATTTCCATTTCCATTCCTTACTAGATCCAGTTTAAATTGGCCTCCAATCCATCTTGCCCTGCTTTGGCCAAATACATTATTTAACCTGAGGTGCTACCCATCTGGTACCAGTAATTCCCTCATTCTGGTCATTCAAACCATCACACCAAGTCTCTCCTATCAATATAATTTGCATAGTGCTTTCTCAATTTGGTCTATTCCTGTCTTTCTTTCTGGTTCTCTTCCATGGACTGGGTGGACAGATGAGAACACCATCTGGCCCCAGGGCTGTGTTTCTCTCTGAAATTGATGCTGCCCTCTTGTTGTAATAAAGCATATCTCTCTATCTCCCTGAGATTTTCAAAATCTAGTTGGCATTATTATAATTATTCTTTGGAGCACCATTTATCCTTGTAACAGAAAGAGAAAAACATATATTAATAAGTCTCAAAAACTTGTTTTTGTTTTGCTTTGAGTCCTTTAATATTTGTAGATTGAACACTACTTGAGTCAACAGTTCTGCTCAACAAATCTTAATTTCAGTACTTTTTAATACCAAATCACCAAGACTTCTCAGAGGGCACAATTGCTTCCTCCCTGCCCCCTGGGGATCAATCCTCCTGACTTCCATTCTGCAGTGTTGCTTCTTCCTCCAAAGATTCAGAGCCTTATTCATCTGAAAGCATCTGCAAATTATTTCTAAGTTCCAACAGAACAGAATCTACATACTACTAAAATTTTTGTCATTACCATTAACTGGACAAATTGATGCATCATAGGGCAACAATTTTTCAACCAAGGTACCTCAAATGGGCTAATGTATAGAATGCATCCAAAATCCGGGATCCTTGGCTCCCAAAGGATTGAAATTTGGGAAAGTTATATCCGTTTCACTGCTACTGGCTGCTACTGCGGTCACGTGAGCTTCATTTTCAACATTCAGTGACAGTTTCCCAGCCAGTCTCTGAATACCTTCCCCCCCCCCTCAGCAACAAGCAATTAACTCATAATGTGGCTCTTAAAGAAGCGACAACAAAGGTGCATGAAGAAAAATCTTGGAATTTTTATTGCTTTATGTTCTCTTTCTCTGGCACAGAAACATGCACATATATTTATATCCCATCTTTGTTCAAGAACTCAAAGCAAATACATAGTGCTCCATCCTCCTCTTGTGGCTATAGATGGAGTATACACTGGATCTTCCTGGTATTGGTCAAATACATTAGCCACTATACCTTAGCTTTTGCCCATTCTGTTTCATTTTAACTGCTTCCTACTCTGAATGTCTGATTTACTTTGGCCATGTCATGTGTGTAAATTCATTCGAAAAAGCAATAATGCTAGGAATAATTAGTAGAATAAAAAGTAGTGGCAAGAAAAGAACACACTGGCTTGATAACATCAGATCTGTGACAAAGTTGAACATCCAACAATTGAAAGAAGCTGTCTTGGCAGGATAGCATGGAGAACACTTGCCTATAAAGTCACCAAGGGTTGGATGCAATGAAATGGTTAAAACAACAAAACTCTGAATGTAGATTGGCCCTTCCTTTGGCCAACAGAGTTCAGACAAATCAGTCCTTCACAAGCCCTCAAGAGGTCAGATGATCCTATTTTTTAAACTGTCTCTGATAGCTTCCTACAACTCAGTGTAGAACTGACAGGGATTCTAAGTTCTGAGGTGAGAATAGCAATGTACAACATTGTGCCAAAAAAAAGTTCAATTAAAATAAAATATCAGCATAATGGAAAGAGGGGGGGCATCATGTCAAATGATACCAATCATTGGGGTGTATCGAGGAGGAAAAATGTAGGATGAAAGGGCTGCACATCTCCAGAATCACAAGGAAAGGTACAGAATAAGGAGACAAAAAATGGAGTAGGAAAGATAAAATCAACCCAAGAATATGTGGCAAACACTAATTTTTATGAGAGTTCATCAACACAACAATACGTCTTCAACAACAAGGCCTCAACAGAGAGTGTTCTGCCCCAGCTAGGAACGTAGCAAACACACAGTTTGTTCGAACTTAGTTTAATCAATAACCAACTACTAATAACTGGCTTAGTAGTGGATACACACAAACCTAAAACCAGTCTTTTCTTGCAAATAACCAGCTGCTAATTAATCATTATTAACAGCTGGCATAAGTTCAGAAAGTCTTAAATCATATAATAGCAATTAGTTCTTGATATCTCATGAAGTTTCAAGGGCTTGGCAAAATGCATAGAAGTCATCCTCAATAAGCAAGCCGAACCAGATAAGCAGAGCAAAGATTTTCCAGACACGAGGCACACGACAAACAAATGAATTTCAAACATTGTTTCCTGCAGAAATTCAGCTGCCTCTGCTTTCCTTAAGTAGACTAGGGGAGTGGCCAATTAGTCCCAAGTCTTACTCCTGAGGAGACCTCATCTGGAGTAACCATTCCTGCCTTTTGGCAGCTCTGCGTGGCCATGCATTAAGAAGAGGAGAAGCCTCTTCTTCCTCATTACTGCTATGAGGTGCTGGAGGTTCCGAAGGCCCTGGATGAACCTCTGCCTCTGGCACCAAGTCCTCACCAGCCTCCTCACTGTCCGACTCGGGTGCCAGCTGCACAGGCCGCTGGCGCATCACCAAGTCGGTCTCCTCTCGAACGGGATCCTCTATAAGCTGCATGGGCGGCTGGCGGGCCACAACAAAGAACAAGGCAAAATGCACAATGTATTCTTTCTGCTGATGTTGGTGCCATTGCCAAAATCTCTCCTCACTGTCATGTGTTTCTATTCCCTGGAGAAACTGCCCATTTCTGCTGAATGAAAGGTCAGGATAGGCAATTTGCAACCTCTACCTAATGAACGCCTCAGTTGAGACTACCTTCCATCTGACGTCTCCCCCATGTATATATGATATGTTTGTTGTTTTAAAATTGTTTAAAATTGTTTTTAACATTTATTTGATGTTCCCTAAAATGTTGTACACCTCCCTGAGTCCTGAGGGAGTAGGGCGGCATAGAAGAACTTCGAATAAATAAATAAATAAATATATCAGTGAAGAACCTATTGCAAATTAGTTCAGAAAGAACATCAGACAAGAAAACGGCCTCTTCCAAATGATATCCAAGGAGATCCAATTGAGGAATGGATGGAATCCTTCTGTGATTATTCAAGGGCAAAACCATCATTGCACCAGACATTTAATGCCAGGCCCCAACCAGCAAGTCAAATTTATTCAAATTTACTTCATGGATCCAGTGAGAATTGAAAATGGGTATACACCATAATAATGGAATTCAATGTGAGATTGTTGAATTATTCAAAATAACGAGGAGGGAGGGGAAGGGAGGGAGGGAGGGAGGGAGGACGGAAGGAAGGATTTCTGATACTTCCAGTCAGCTTCCTACAAGGAAATTCAAAAGGAGAAGCCAGCAGAATCTGTATGTTGCTCCTGTTCATACTGTTTTATGCACACGCATGGTCATTCTGTTTCTTTGTTTAGGTAAGAAAATATCTCTGAAACAATGACCCAACAGGGCATGAGTTATCTAGTATCTTCTACATCTCTTGCTTCTGGATTTTACTGTCATGCATTGAGCTTGATCCTCTATTTGTCTGTCTTCTACTGTCCAGGGTCACCTTTAACCTTGTAAGCTTTAAGCTTATCAACAGCAATGGTGACTTGCTGCTTCATCCTTGAACACTTTCTTTAAAAAACTGCTATAATTTAGCATTTGCTGCAAAGATATGTCAGGTTTTCAGGCAGGAAACATTACAATTTCAGATTCTTCTCCATTCATCTTCACCTTTTCTTTTTATAGCACCAAAGAAGGCTTCTCTTCATTCTTGTTGTATTTCACAGATTTTTATTTTAGCCAATACCAAGTATTGATATAAGGGGGGGGGGGAATTGTTGAAGAACTTCCCCTTCAACTCCCCTGCCAAACTTCTGTTAGTTCAAACTCTGTGAGCTTCCTCCTTGAAAGCAAACTGCTTTATATTTTGTAATTTCTGCATGCTCAGGAGAAAGCAATCAGCCCTTCATTCTCAGCGGGCTATCAGCAGCTCTCCAGACACACACCTTGTAATAAGAAGCTTTTCAAGATGTTATTTTTCACAGCTCAGTGCACAGTCCCTCAGAACATACAGCTTCTCTGATCAAGCTACTTTTTTCCTCTGGGCAATGTTATGAGAACTGCCGTGGTGGTGGGCTGAAGGGACTGCGATAAACAGTGATAATGCCTTTATACAGAAGAGACCACTGCTAGGATCAAAAAACATCCAAGCTCTAGAACATTGGGAAGATGCTAATGCAAGGGCATGAAATGCCCGCACAGATTACCATTAGGAGAATCAGATACAGATGTCTTTCAGCTTTGGTGAAAACTCTAGAATGGTGAACCTGACTACATAGGACATAAATAGATTTGCAGTGTGATGCTTTCAAAAATGTAACTAGCAAGATTAGATTGCCTCAATATGCTATGATCCTTGAAATAACTAGGCATCAAGCAGCTTCCTGTATTATATATGTACAACCAACACAAGAACGCAAGTACACATCTGAATTACAACTGATAGCTAAGGGTAAGAGAAACTCTCAATTTCAGGTCTTTTAGGCCTGAATTGCTATTAAGTATTAAGACTAATCACACCTAACAATATAGGTGCCATCTACAATATTAATGTAAACACTGGACTATAGCTCATAGCACTGACTTAATCAGGATTGTAATATTCACAAGGTAGTATCCTCCAGTTTGTAATTAACAGATATTAACAGATTAAGAGTTGGAAGGGACCTTGTAGGTCATCTAGTCCAACCCCCCGCCCAAGCAGGAGTCCCTACACCATTTCTGACAGATGGCAGTCCAGTCTCGAAAGCTTCCAGTGATGAAGCTCCCACAACTTCTGAGGGCAAGCTCTTCCTTTGGTTGATTGCTTTCACTGTCAGAAAAATTCTCCTTATTTCTAGGTTGAATCTCTCCTTGTTCAGTTTCCATCCATTATTCCTTGTCTGGCCTTCAGGTGCTTTGGAAAATAGGTTGACCCCCTCCTCTCTGTGGCAGCCCCTCAAATATCGGAACACTGCTATCATGTCTCCCCTGGTCCCTTTCTTCACTGGATTTAGCCATGCCCAGTTCCTGCAATAGTTCATCGTATCTTTTAGCCTCCAGTCCCCTAATCATCTTTGTTGCTCTTCTCTGCACTCTTTCTAGAGTCTCAACATATTTTTTTACAGTGTGGTGACCAAAACTGGATGCATTATTCTAGGTGTGGTCTTACTAAGGCTTTATAGAGTGGTATTAGTTCAAGACATTGGTATATCTCCATGTTGGGCAGGGGGGAGGGCATACTGTGCAAGTCCATGCTGCAATGTGCACCTAATATTCCCAGCTGCTAAAACGTAACACATAGGGCAGATTATCCACTATAAATTAATGGTATAGTACATTGTAGGGTAAGTGTGCAACTTTAGAAAGACATTCCTATTACTTCACAAGGCCAATTGTAAAAACACGACTAGAAAAGGATTCCGGCTAAGTCCTGTGTTTCCCCAGTGAGCCAAACAAGAAAAATAGCACCTCTTGATAGCAAGTGTAACGTTAGGCCTCAGTCTCTGACAGCCATTTAATACTGCACCATTTCCAGCAAAACTCTTTGTTATTAAATATTAAAGTGAAAAACAGAAAATATATATTATAACCTGTATAATAGTGTGTGTGTGTGTGTGTGTGTGTGTGTGTGTGTGTGTGTGTGTGCGCGCGCGCAATGAGGCACGGCACCAGTATGGCCATTGTACAGTAAATGAACATTTACTTTTCTTCCTGCCCATGTGAAACTTTATATGTTGGAGCTCCAAGAACTTCCATATGTTAATTCCAAGGACTGAAGTGTAAGTCAGCCATTGAATTTTTTATTTCTTTCACTAGCAAAGGCAAGTCTGCAGCACAGCAGGCTTATATTTAATTTCAGGCACAACATATTGATATGTATAAATTCTTTTTGCCAAACTACTGTCCTAGAGAACTCGTGCTGATATGGATTTTTTTATTGGAAATGCTGTTCATTTCACATCAAAGGTAACAAGATGGAGTAAGACACAGATGGATCAGTAGATTATTTAATTTTATAGATTTTTATAAAAAATAATTATCAAATACAAAACAAAAACAAAAAATAGCAGCAGCCTCGACTGTGAATAAAGATGTCCATCTAAAAAGGGATGTGATGTGCTATGTTGCTAAAGGCAATCCCGTATTCTCATACTGTAAAAATGAGCAATTCACTAAAATGACCTTTCCTCAATTGATGTTTTCAATCAGCTCTAGTGCAGGAATGTAATAAATCTTTGTCCTCAATGCTCTATTCACAGAAATACAACTAACTCTTCAGCACCTAATTTGATATAGTTAGCTAATCTAATACTATTTTAAGCAATAAGGAAAACAATCCAGCCAGTGGGTGAAAGGCTGCCAATCTGTGACATCTGTAACATTTGATAGGGCTTGGAGCTGAACTTCAGAAACTCAGGCAGTGTCAAAGACACAGCAGTTGGGAGTACAGATTACATCTTGCCCCAAATACCAGAAAATGACCAATTTCTTATGACCAATCCTTAAAAGTGTCTCTACCACTATGGGTTAAACTAGAGTAATGCTTAGCAGGCACCAATATGAACTTTGCACTTGTTCCTTACTGAGCAGCCCCCAGAGTTTCCTAAAAGACCACTTTGGATGATTACTGCATTCTCTAGAACAGGAGTGTCAAACTCAAGTCCCGCAGACCAGATTCGGCCCGCGGGATGCTTAAATCTGGCCTGTGGGGTCACCCTGGAAACAGAGAGGGACCGGCCCATGGTGCCTCTGCTAGTGAAAATGGAGCTTGGGATCTCCTGAGCTCTGTTTTCGCTGGCGCAGGTGTCCCCGACACGAGTGACGTCGTGCTGGCCATGCCCACCCTGGCCCCCCGAGGTCAAACACAACCCTGATGCAGCCCTCAATGAAATCGAGTTTGACACCCCTGCTCTAGGATGACCTAGCAAGCAGCATTCATAGGGGAGAGGAGATTAAGCCTTCTTCTGGATTCCCTCCCCCCAACAATGTCTTTATCTCCACAGTGCTGGTGATAAAGGGAATCTTGTCTCTCATAACATCATTTCAAATGAAACACAAAAGTGAATAAAAGGGGTTGTGCTGCTGTGGAAATCACCATCCCATTCAATCTCATTTCACCCTCTGGAGAGAGTAGCAGTATAATACATGAGTTCCTAAATATATATGCTTCATCCATACATAACCAATAAATAAAGATATACCTCTTTACATTTTTTATCTGAAAAACTTATTCTTTAAAAAAAGGAAATAAAAGTCTGATTTGTAGAAGGTGGTTGGAACTTTCCCAATTAAAAATGTGTGCTGTGGTGGCTGATGTCTGGTGCACATACTACACGCTTGCATAATTCTAGAGGGTCTATGGATTTTTCTGGGTTAGACGTCAATGCTTCTCTTCCCTTAAATGATTTCCCCTTCATATACTCATTGATTTAAATACACATTAGTGAACACAAATTCAGGCAATAGAACTTATTCCAGATTACCCAACAGTGCAATCACATTTCAAACACCTGTTTCTACTTAGATGCAGATTATAAATCTCTGGGTCAAATAAGAGAAGACATAATTTGATATTTTAAGAAAATTATCATTGAATGCAGAAGTACTGTAGGTAACTTCAAGCGCTTTCTCTCTCTGCTAGAGTTCCCAACTGTACTTTGCTTGGAGAAGGCAACCATTGCAGAGACATAGCAATTCCTTGTGAACCCAGATAGATGGTTCCAAGTCACACAGAACTTTCCATATGGCAAACATCTCAGCATGTTCAAGTCCTTGAGCCCATTAAGCCCATGTTAACCAAATAGTATTCCTGTGAGCTTTTAAAGTGTCATACTTGAGTTAATTTAGCATTCAAACTTCTTTAAAAATTGTAGATGGGCCAGAAAGAGATGAAATTACCCCATTATCCGTACAAATGTTATCATTCCCAGATGAAGAAGACTAAAATGAGGCAATTAAGGTGTCAGACTCAAGGGATGCATGATAAATGCTGGTATAGATTTTATACCAGGTTGACATTTTTATACTATAATTCAAAACCTCTTTAAAAAAAACAACCCCACAAGAACTACCCTATTGTAATTCTGCATCACGAAGTAAATACTAAATGTGCTAGACAGTGTCTGATCAAATATGCCTAGCGATAAGGAAAAGCCTATCAGTAGTGACCATTCAGAAAGTTTTCATAAAGTTGTCTTTCTGGGTTTAAATGGATAAAACATGGATTGGGAAAGTCGGTTAGTCACTAATTGTTAAGAATTGCTTTGTGGTTTTGTTTTGTTTTATATATTGTGATGGTATAGTAAAGATACCCATGATGAGGCCATATATACAATGGGAAAAATCAAAGAGTAACACTTCCTGAATTGAATCTATTCAGGCTATTATTCCCTGAAGACATACAATCTCTCTACATCAACGTACAAAATTGGCTAAAAGATTGTTAGTAAACAACACTGTCCTTTATCCTTTCCTTTTCTGACCTGCAAGAAGAGGAAGTACAAGTTCTGTGTGAAAGGTAGTTTATTCTTCAAAGAGAATAACCACAAAAAGACCTAAAATAAGATGTGGAAACTGATGGGAACCAAGAGAAAAGAATTACATTACACAGGGCTACAAAAGTTATGTGGAATTCTGCTAATGGAATTATGCAGAAGAATGCTAAATGAAATTAAGAAGTCACAAAGGCAAACAAAAATCACATAAAATAATGACTGCTGCAAAATTACAGATGAGATACTGTATAATGTGCATATGGAGAAAAACAGAAGGAATAAATGGGCTAACGAGCTAGATAAAATTGGACTATTGAAACATTTGCAGGAAGATTTTGGAATTAAGTATAATGAATACACAGTTAAAGGGAAATAGACTCTTTTATTAGAAGGCAAAAGAAAGATAAACAATTTCATTATTTCAAAAACTGGACACTAGAGGGGACTAAAGTTTTTGCGTAAAGATTTACAAGCCTGTAAAATGTTGCAACATGTTGTAACAATAATAAAATATTGAAGGAGACTTTTGAAGAATGGAATCAGAAAATGGTAGCCACAATATCAACCATATCAGT
Organism: Diadophis punctatus similis; assembly: GCA_023053685.1. Taxonomy (NCBI): domain Eukaryota; kingdom Metazoa; phylum Chordata; class Lepidosauria; order Squamata; family Dipsadidae; genus Diadophis; species Diadophis punctatus. Next base: position 95,490,128 of record JALIGW010000003.1, read on the forward strand.
AATGATGGCTGCTTCCATGGATATATTACAGTATGTCTAAAATATGTTACTGAAGAAATGACAGATGTAGAACAAAGTTTATCTGACCCAATAGAGATGGCATCTCAAGTAGATTTACAACTGACAGGTCAAGAGAATGATCTAGAAAAGGATGTTTCACTGGATCTACAAAACACACTGGTTGAGGTTTTAAAATTTAAAAGGGAAATGCAAATGACAAACCAAGAGAGTGACTTGCAGTGAGTGGATTTTGTTTTCCTACTTGACTTACAAAACAGGCTTGTTAAAACCTTAAACAACTCTGAGCAATCAGACAAAGAATAAATGAAGAGAAATAAAATCCAACAATATTTGTATGAACTAAAAATTAGAAATGTTTGAAGTAAAAGGAAGGAATATAAGATTCAAGAACAAGGTTAACTCAAGATATGTTATTACTTCTAGTAACCCTTTATACACTTAGTGGTGACATGAGGATTGAAAAGATGGTGTTTTATGGATTTGGTTATAGATAAGATATAGATGGTATATGGGATGAAGAGATAAATGTTTATAGCCTTAGAGTGGATTAAGGGTTATTACGTTTCTTTATACTTGCGATGAAGGTTGGAAGACACTTCTTTATATATTTCTTTTCTCTTTATTATATTCTTTATTATTTTTTCCACTTTTTACTTCTATTCATTTTGTCTTTTACTTTGTATTAGAAATTATTATAATCAAAATTCTTAATGAAACCACATACTGTATATATTGAAATATAAATAGTAGTGTTCAAAGAGGAAAAATGATAAAAAGACTATCATAAATACTCACTGTTGAGAAATGGTAAAATTGCAAGTATAGGTGGTATAAATCTTAACAGCAATAGCACTTAGACTTATATACTGCTTCATAGTGCTTTACAGCCCTCTCTAAGTGGTTTACAGAGTTCAGCATATTGCCCCCAACAATCTGGGTCCTCATTTAAAACACAGGTGTAGTTTGCCTACAGAATGGCTGGCTCATTTAATGGAAGGTTGTATCTGAGTTTGATAAATGGATGTACTGTATGTTGTTATTACTATTCTCCTTCAAGGAAAGAATAGCAAGACTGAGTAATACATTTATGGTGGGATTTGTTAAGTGTATTTGGGAAAATGTTTTGCAGAATTCTAACTGAAAGGCTAGGAGACACAACAACAAGCAATCCAGCTTTATGCCAGGCAAGCAGTGAGCAACCAGTTTTTATCAGGTCACTAAGAAATGCATAAATATGAAACAGAAACACATAAAAAAGAAACACATTATACACTGATTTAGAGAAAGTATGTAATAAAGTGAATACATTTAAATCATGAATGATTTGAAAGTATAGAGTTGAAAGTTGATTGGTGAATGTGGTAAGGAGTGATGAAAGAAAAGTATGTGTGAGAATAAACAGGGGCTGGTGACTCATTCTTTTACTATATTTATGGATAACTATACTGTATAAGGAATCCTTGGAAGTGTATTGGTTGGCAACATGTTTGAAAGTTTTGCAGCAAATGTTAGATGGGTAAGCTGACAGAGTTAACAGTATAGGTTTTAAAATTGATGCATCAAAGGTTAAGGAAGCTGTGTTTAGGGCATGTTTGTTATTCATACATACTGTAAATACTAAAACTAGAAAAAGTAAATGAGTTTATGTATCTCCCTACAATGTTTACTAAAGAATGGAAAATAGAGAAATTTTAAGAGATGAAAAAATAATGGCAAATATTTGGTCTGTTGTGTGGAATGAATGTTTGTCAAATGCAAAAAATGATTTTGTTTAATAGGATTCTTCTGCCTTCTTCGTTATTAAGGAAGTGAGAGTTCAGAATGACAGAAAAAGCATCCCAGTTAAAGTCAGCAGAATAGAGCAGTGTATGACACAGAAGTAGTAAGGGTGACTTGGAAGGCTAGAAATGGATGAAGAAGTATATAGTAACTGGTGTGGTTTTAAAATACATTAAGCTTTATGGGTTTTTTTTCCTTGTATTGTATGCTTTTCATTTCTTTAGGTTACTACTTGTAATGCTGCTTAGAAAATAGAGGAATGGGTATTTATATATGCCCAGTAAAAAAATCAGGCATGGCTTCTTTGTGGTAGAAGTGCAGGCAGTATGACTGACGGAGCATTCTCCTACATGACTTTAACTCTGCAGTTCAGTGTGACATAATTTAGGGGAAAACAGCAATTACTGCTTCATTTAGATATTTATAAGTGCCCCATTGGAATTCTGCTGGATTTCTGGGAATGTTCATTACATGATCCCACATTTCTAATGTAGTGTATTTCACAGCAGCATGATTTAGTTTACTAAACAGCAAGTAAAAATATTATATAGATTTGTAATAAAATTATGTTTAAATATTTGCAGACAGATCACATTTCCCTCTCCGCTTTGCTAAATCAAGCTCTAGAGAGGCACACACCAATAAAACATCAGAGCAAAGACACAGTTTAGGTGGCAAGCCATTGATGCGGCATGGAAGGTAGCCTTGAGGCTTGGTTCAGATCCAGTTTGCCAGCAGAGCTGACAAGACGATACTGCATTTCAGTTCTGATGGAAAAGAAGTTGACCAAAGATGGTAAGGGTGTTTCGTTTTCTCGCTCTCTTCTCTACCTCTTTCTTCAAAATTTCCTTTCTCCTTTATGCACTTTCACATCAAGTGCAGGAACTTTTATGACCAGACTTCCCCTGAATACTTTTCTTCAGCCTTTGCTGTCTCCTATTTATGCTTTCTCTCAAGCCTTTGTAATTTCCTCCAATTTGAGCCTTGGCAGCACAACATGTCCTGGTGGCTGCTGCAGTGGGCTACTGATTTTCTTCTGCTGCTGGATCCCGACAGGTGCACTCGTCCTGATCACAGCCATTGGGAAACAGAACAACCTAAAGGATTGGAAGAACAGTGGCGTTTAGGGAATAGAACAGTGGTTCCCAACCTGTGGTACGTGTACCACTAGTGGTACGCGAGGGCCTTCCAGGTGGTACGCGAACACTTTCGGGGTCATGAACGATTTTTAGTTAGTTATTTTTTTACTTCACAAAAATGTTTACTGCCTAACACAAGATAATCTGGCAACGATTTGCAACTGTTGCCACACGCCACCCACCTGGTCCCAGCGGCCCGAGAATCCAGTTGCTGGATGGACGGGGCCAAAAAAGGAACGGTACAATTATGGAAATAAAGTGATATCTGATCGAATTTAGTTTCTCTGGAACCAGGTGATACGCGGCGACTGTACGGGACCTCCAAGTGGTACTCGATCACAAAAAGGTTGGGAACCACTGGAATAGAGGCTTAACTCAGGAAAGCATCTCTTCTACCCTCCAGTCATATGGATCGGTAGTACATCCTATTTATCAGCTATTTATTCCCCAAATTTTCCAAGATGATGCCCAATATATTATAGAGACCAGGAACCTAAGAGCAAAATAAAAAGTTCTGGCAGAACCAAAACAGAATAAAACCAAATTGGTTTCCACCCCCCAACTCTGAGTTAAGATAGTTTCATTTTTATTCATTTATTCATTTATTCAACAAGGGCAGGAACAATTTCTGAGCTGCTTAGAGGTTCTGCTCAATTCGAGAACCTAACAGATAATATTTGCTAAAAAGCATGACAGTTCTCTGTTATCCACTAAAGCAACTTTCCTTTCCAGACTTCCACACAAACCTAAGTTGAGTTGGATTTAAGAATTGCATTATGACAAAAGAGTTGCTTTAGTGATCACCAGATGCCATGTGCAAGGGTGAAGTAATTCCCTCAACTATCCTTTCTTTTAGCAAAGCTTTCAAAATATGGATTTTGAACAGGCCAAAAGGCATGCCAATTTGTGATCCTGTTTGACTGATGATGAGTGGTTGAAAAAAAAATTTTTTTTTGCATATTTCCTCAGGGCATTGGTATTTCTCTTTTTGCTGTATGTTTTGATTATGAGTTTTATTCTGTGCACCACTTTGAGTCGTCTTGATTTGGTGGCTTTTTAAATGTAATGAAGTGTGCACAGACCTCCCGTTCTGCCAGCAATGGTGAAATCTGTTAACACACTTCATGAAGCACTTCTTGTTGGACAAAACACACCAGTTTTACCTGTGCACAATGATAAATATTCTTAGAAAAGATAATCTGTATATACCTGGCCTTCCATTCATCTTCATCCACAGCCTTATATGAAATGGGAGCTCATTCAAAGCAGTATTTGAAAGAGCTGCACTGAAAAGAGATCTAGTATCATAAAGAGTAATTAGGGGAAAGCCAGAGACACTTTTGTGAGCTGGTCTCTTTGTGTGCCTCAATAGTCGATAGTTTCTTTCTGTATGGGTTTTTATGACTTGAAAAAAGGCACCCTATGAATTCTGCTTATACTTTCTACACCAGCAATCAACTTCTTTGGGACCATCACTTGAGCAACCTTGAGAGTCTGAGAGGATTTCTTTGACAATAACACAAATGCTCTTTTTCTGGTACAATTGTGCCACATAAAATACATCATTTTTAAGGAAAGAAACTTGTCACGGCTGTTTAAAAAAAACAATCCAACTAACAAAAGCATTCAGCTTCTTTTTGGTTAATTCAACTCCTATATAAATTCAGTTATTTTTAAGCACCAGGCCAAGCAGTTCAGCATATAATTTATACACAGATGTCTGAGGCAAGACACTATCTATAAATTTAATTTATCAAACGTACTTATCAATTTGTCAGAGAGTTGAAAATGTACTTATCCATCCATGGATAAGCGAGTCAGTTTGTTGTAGTGGTGAAGGTGCTGGCCTAGAAACCAGGAGATTGGGAGTTCTAGTTCTGCCTTAGGCATGAAAGCCACCTGGGTGACTTTGGGTCAGTCACACTCTCTCAGCCCAACTCATCAAACAGAGTTGTTGTGGGAAAATAGGAGGAGGTGATATTAAGTATGTTCATCACTTTGAGTTAATTGTAAAATAATAAAAGCAGGATAAAAATCTAATTAATAAGTAAATAAATAATAGACTGTTGAATTTTTAACCAAAATATCATGAAAAAATGCACCACCCATGGATAAGCCCATCCACATTTTTCATGGTATTTTGGTTAAAAATTTAACACGTGGATGAGCTTTTCCATGTGTATATATGGGAAATGCAGGTATTTAAGTGTGTGTGTGTGTGTGTGTGTTGTGTATTTTGTGGATAAGCTGAACTTGATTTTTTGGATACCTTTTGTCATTTAAAATTCTCGGCTGATCTGCAAATATATACGGTATATTCCATTTTCTGTAATGGATAGCTATCATATCAGTTACCTTCTTTGAGGAGACTGTGGAGGAACAACAGTCACCACCATCATACTGACAATAGGCTCGGTTGTTGATGGTATCACACCAGCCATCGGCATGGAAAGGCTATAAAGAAAGAGAAAAGAAGCATTCAATGAATGAAGAGCAACAGAGAAAATCAATTAAGTCTGGCATTCACATGTTAGAAACAATTAATATATTGAAACAGATTTTTTTGTAAAACAAGCTAAGAGAAACAGACCATCAAAACAGCTATACTGATTCAATGACAAGAATCACTATATGTATATGTAGACATGCTACTGATCTAGCTATCGTGGTTGAAAAATGCAGACATATATGACATATGAAAATGACTCCCAAAAATGGTTCTGCTGCCACAAAATGATATCCATTCAGGACTATCCATTCAGAAGAAGTCAATTTAAATTAAGTGAAATCAAGTTCATGTATATTTTTGAGTTATTTGAAGTTAATGAGAGAGTGATAATTTCCTAACACTCATAGATTACCATGTTTAAATGTGATTTGTCAAAACAAATACTGGGTATCTCAAACATGAAAGTGAAGCAACAAATCAGCATAAATGCTTGGATGAGCTGGTACCACTTCACCATGTAATTCTTATTGGTAATGCTATATTGTAAATAAAAAACTTGCTGTTATGTAATCAAGGAGAGATGTTTTATTACATTGTGCCTATGAGAGGTTTAAGATACATGGTTAATGAGGATGCTATGGCAACATCACCTCTCTATTGTATTCCTAGAGAACAGCAGGTAAGAAAGAAAACCAGTACAACTAAAGAGATAATTTGACTCTTCCCACTTTTTTTGCTGTATTCCACACAATAGGGTTTGTTTACCTAGATCAGTGATGGCGAACCTTTTTTTCCCCGGGTGCCAAAATAGTGCACGCACGAGCTATCGCACGCTCGTGCGTGCCCACACCCATAATTCAAAGCCCCACACTTGCCCCACCCCCCTGTGCATGAGTGCGTGACCCCCCCCCACTCCCCCATTTCCCAACTTCCAGTGGGCCCAGTAAGCCCGTTTTTTGCCCTCCCCAGGCTCCAGGGGCTTTCTTGGAACTTGGGGAGGGCGAAAATGCTTCCCCCTGCCACCCCGGAGGCCCTCCAGAGGCCAAAATCATCGTCCCAGAGCCTCCGCGCGAGCCAAAAATCAGCTGGCGTGCACACACATGCGCACTGGAGCTGAGCTAGGGCAACGGCTCGCGTGCCGGCAGATATGGCTCCGCGTGCCACCTGTGGCACCCGTGCCATAGGTTCGCCATCACTGACCTAGATGATGATTCATTTGTAAAGCCAGAAAATCATGATAGCTAGAACATAGAATAATAGAATTGGAAGGGACCTTGGAGGTCTCCTAGTCCAACCCCCTATTCAAGCAGGAGACCCTATACCATTTCAGGGAAATGGTTGTTCAGTCTCTTTTTGAAAGCCTCCAGTGATGGAGCACCCACAACTTCTGAAGGCAAACTATTCCATTGGTTGATTGCTCTCACCATTAGGAAATTTCTCCTTAGTTCTAAGTTGCTTTTCTCCTTGGTTAGTTTCCATCCATTGTTTCTCGTCTTGCCTTTTGGTGCTTTGGAAAATAGTTTGATTTCCTCAACTTTGAAGGAGCCCCTCAAATATTGGAATAGTATTATCTGGAAATATCTGTTAGGTATTGGAACAGTGCTATCATGTCCCACCTAGTCCTTCTTTTTATTAGACTAGACATACCCAATGCCTGTAACTGTTCTTTGTATGTTTTAGCCTCCAGCCCCCTAATCATTTCTGTTGCTCTTCTCTGCACCCTTTCCAGAGTCTCAACATCTTTTTTGTATTGTGGTGACCAGAACTAGATGCAGTATTCCAAGTCTAGTCTTACTAAGGCTTTGTAAAGCGGTACTAGAACTTCACATGATCTTGATTCTATCTCTCTATTAATGCACCCTAGCACTGCACTGGATTTTTTGGCTGCTGCTTCACACTGTTGGTTCATATTCAAGTGATTGTCCACCAGGACTCTAAGAGCCCTCTCACAATTACTGGCATTAAACCAAGTTTCACCTAGTCTGTAGTAGTAGTTGTTGTAGTTCCACAAATACAACTACTAATCTCCTATTGTAGTGAATGCTTGTTTAAAATGACTTCCAGATCAATGGTGGGATGCAGAAAATATAAATTGTCTTCACAGTATATGTCTCTTAACTGCTCTTGTCCCAATCATTTCAAATGGCCTAAATATATATTCAAACTGAGATAAATTTGGGCATCTATGACAATTATAGGCAACCATGATATTCATATTAAAAATGTTTATGAGCGGAAAAATGGAAATTAAAAATAATGAGAGGAAAAATTAAAGGACAGAAACAATAAAGTGGGACATAAAATATATTGGAAATCATAGGCTCTTAACTACTGCTAAGTAATATGAATTATATGGAGGGTGGAACACTTGGAATGGTAAGGAACCAGAATTCAGTTCCTTTGCATTTTGGCATGCTTGGAATTTCAGTTAGATTTTCCATCACTTAACCTAAAATAAGCCAGAATGGACTCTAAATTATGATTGATATAATTGGAATGCTATAATAAAACAGCCACTCTAAGGGTTAATATACAGTATACATTAAGTGATTCCGTTGTTTTGCTTTTGGAAATCTGGGTTCTAGATGAACAACATATGGAAAAGTTAGAGCAAAACATTCCAGGAGAATAATTGTTAGCATTTTACAAAGCAGTAATGCTTGACTACAGCTGTCTCGTATTTCTGAATTACTTTTCCCTTCTTTTTGTCTAAGTAGTCCTTGATTTGAAATTACAATTGAGCCCAAAATTTTTGTGGCTAATTGAGACATTTGTTAAGTGAGTTTTGCTCCATTTTATGACATTTCTTGCCACAGTTGTTAAGTGAATTATTGCACTTGTTAAGTTAGTAACATGGTTGTGAAGTGAATCTGGCTTCCCCGTTGACTTTACTTGTCAGAAGGTTGCAAAAGGGGATCACATGACCCCGGAACACTGCAGCAGTCATAAATATGAGTCAGTTGCCAAGCGTCTCAATTTCGATCACGTGACCATGGGGATGCAATATTTGTAAGTGTGAAAAAGACATGTCACTTTCTTCAGTGCCGTTGTAACTTCGAACAGGCACTAAATGAACTGCTGTAAGTCGAAGACTACCTGTACTCACCAAATGCACATGCAAATGCTCTTAAGCAATAACAGGATAAATTTTGCTGCAGTGTATGAGGATTTGTTTCTCAGTGCAAACAAGCAGGTATTGCAAATTACTTTAAATAAACAGTAACCTTTTACCCAGTTGTTTCTTTTCTCTGACCTAGGAACTACAACACATTTTCTTTCAGTTAGAGAGTTTCGATTCAGGTTTACGGAATAAGAGAGATGAAAGGAGGATCCTGAATTGTTGTTCAAGCAGGAAATCATTCCCAGACTTCCATAGTTTGATTTCTATCCCCTGACAAGCGTAAGAAATTTCCATCAAAGCCTAGAAAGCATTTTTCTTTGTTTCCCAATTCAAGTCCAAATAAATAAATAGCCACTCCCACACATCAATGCCAACAAAACAGCATTTTTGCAAAAATATAAATGAAATCCCATTCCTTTTCCAGGTTTTTAATGCCCCACAAATGATTTATATAATGTTTGTAAACAAGAAAACTATAACTTTTATGGACTTATTTGGAAGGCAAGGTTAATTTCCAATATGAAGGGATTAAATGAACCACGAAATTTTTATGGTCTCATTACTACAACCTTACAATTATTATTTGGGTAATAAGCTGTATCCAAAAACCCTTACATGCATTTCAGTAATGCCATATAGTTTTGGAATTGATACAGATCTAGTCTGGTCTATTTTATTTTCCCTTTAATTTAGCAAATGCCCAATATAATTAACTGAATAAGCATAAGAAATCTATCTGGTTCAACATCCTAAGCAGTTCTCAATAATAATAGGACATTCAAACATTGGATGGATTGATTCAACCTGATGAAGTAAAAAACTCCACTAAGCAATTTTACCTACTGAACTTCTTGTTGTGGTTGGGGTAAGCGACCATATAAACTCAATAACAGGATTATTAGGATTTAATTCATGACTGGATCAGCATGTCAGTCAGCAACTAGTGTACACTTTTCTTGAGAATACTTAGAAGGCTACTTGGCTGAATTGTTTCTAGCTCTTTAGTCCTTAGGAATCTGAAGAGAACAGTTAATGGAACTCAATAAGGAGGTTAGTACTGCATCCAACCAATCAGAGTCAGTCTTCAAGGGTTGATCAGAATTAAGTCTTCCACTCCACCCCCAATAATTTTGCTGTTTGCTGTGCAGAAGTTGTTTGTGGATCTCAGAAGATGTCATATGTGATCGCTCTGAGGAGAACCTGAGTAACTCAGATGATCTCTGAGACCTCAGCCCAAGCATCTACCGGTAATTAGTGTCCCTGATTTTTGGGACAGAGTAAAAGATAACAGTCAGTTCTTATTTTTTTACATTTGGGGATGGTTAGGCTGGTTGTTCAGCTGAGACACTTGTTTCTAACTCTTAAACAGGGATTCATAGGACTTTTGAAAAAGCCATTAGGTCTTGAAGATAAAGTATTATGTACATCTACTCATTTGGCTTTAGCTGGGACACATTTACAATCAAACCAAATCCGTAGATTTCAACTTAAAGCTCATATTTGTTGTTGAGGCTTTTGCTACTGGTGTCTTCTGAATCTTACTACTTATTGAAAAATATGTATGTATGTATGATAAATGCACACACAACATTAAAATGTAGAGGTATCATATAGATAACAAAGATATATACACTGTCAGAGCATTTCTCTTTCCAATTGTAACATACAGTTGTGAAACCTGGACCTGCAAATGGACTCAAATGTCTATACACCAATGTACAGAGTATGAGGAATAAACAGGGTGAATTAGAAAGCCAAGTAAATGAGGGCAGATATGATATTGTTGCCATTACGGAAACTTGGTGGGATGAAACCCACAAATGGAACATATAGCTAGAGGGATTTAAATTATTTAAAAGAAATAGACCAAATAAAAGAGGAGATGGAGTTGCACTATATATAAGAAATAATTACATCTCTACAGAAATAGAGCACAACAATGATGAAAATTATCTTGAATGCATTTGGGTCAATATTAAAGGGGGGGGATGACATTGCCATAGGTCTATACTATAGGCCAGCAGCCCCCAACCTTTTTGGCACCAGGGACCGGGTTCTCTGGAGGGAGGCTTTTCAATGGACCGGAGGGGGCGTGGTTTTGCCTGCTGCCTGCATTCCTTGGATGGGGCTTCACCTGTTTGCACGGACTGGTTTCTGGCATGCCGCGGCCCGGTGCCGGTCCATGGACCGGGGGTTGAGGACCACTGCTATAGGCCACCCAACCAAACAGAGGAAGTAGATGAACTTTTTGCTAGTCAGCTAACTAAGGTATGTAGGAAGCACATCACAATAGTAATGGGGGATTTTAACTACCCTGACATCAACTGGGAGACAAACTCTGCACCAAGTGGAAGAGCCAACAGGTTCCTAACAAACCTAGCAGACAACTTTGTTACCCAAAAAGTAGAGAAGGGAACAAGGGGATCAGCCATATTGGACTTAATTCTCACTAACAGAGATGAAATGATAGAAGGAGTTGAAGCTACAGGAACCTTGGGGGCAAGTGATCATGCAGTATTGGAATTCAACATTATGCAAACACAAGCAGTAGAACAAAATCAAACTAGAGTCTTAAGAGAGCTAATTTCAATAAACTTAGAGAGAACTTGGGAAAGATTCCATGGATGAGAATCCTCAAGGGGAAAACAACTCAAGAAGCTTGGGAAATTTTGAAAAGTGAGATTATAAAAGCCCAAACTAGCACAATACCAATGAAGAAGAAAAATAATAGGTCTCAAAAGAAACCAGCACGGCTGCATAAAGAACTCTCTGACAAATTGAAAGACAAAAAGGACAAGTATAAAAAGTGGAAAGAAGGGGAAATAACTAAGGCAGAATACCAGCAAATAGCCCGAGCCTGTAAAGATGAAGTGAGGAAAGCTAAGGCTCACAATGAACAAAGGCTTGCGACAAAAGTAAAAAATAACAAAAAATAGCTTGTTCCAACATGTTAAAAACAAGAAAAAGTCAAGGAAACAATTGGTCCATTGCTAGGAGAAAGTGGCAAGAAGGTGACAAGCAACAGGGAGAAAGCAGAACTACTTAACTCATTTTTTGCTTCTGTCTTTACACAAAGGGAAAAAACAGTCCAATCTATCAAAAACAGCACCATAAAAAACAGATTAGGAAAACAAGTTAAAATAGGGAAGAAAATGGTAAGTGAACACCTGTCTATTTCTTTGACAAAGTGACATAATTAGTGGACCAGAGGAATACTGTCGATATAATTTACTTGGACTTCAGTAAGGCATTTGATAAAGTAGACCATAAGCTACTACTAGAAAAAGTAGAAAAATGTGGATTAGACAACATCACCACCAGATGGATTCGTAACTGGCTGACCAACTGCACTCAATGTGTAGTCCTCAATGGAACTGCATCTACATGGAGGGAAGTATGCAGTGTAGTACCCCAAGGCTCTGTTTTAGGCCCAGTACTCTTCAACATCTTCATCAATGACTTGGACAAGGGGATAGATAGGGAACTCATCAAATTTGCAGATGATACCAAACTGGCAGGAATAGCCAACACTCCAGAAGATAGGCTTAAGATACAGAAGGATCTTGACAAACTTGAACATTGGGCGCTATCTAACAAAATGAAATTCAATGGTAAAAAAGTAAGGTTCTACATTTAGGCAAGAAAAACAAAATGCACAGGTACAGTATATGTGGTACCTTGCTCAATAGTAGTATCTGTGAGAGGGATCTTGGAGTCCTAGTGGACAACCATTTAAATATGAGCCAGCAGTGTGCAGCAGCTGCCAAAAAAGCCAACACAGTTCTAGGCTGCATAAACAGAGGGATAGAATCAAGATCACGTGAAGTGTTAATATTACTTTATAATGCCTTGGTAAGGCCACACTTGGAATACTACATTAAGTTTTGGTCGCCACGATGTAAAAAAGATGTTGAGACTCTAGAAAGAGTGCAGAGAAGAGCAACAAAGATGATTAGGGACTGGAGGCTAAAACATATGAAGAATGGTTGCAGGAACTGGGTATGTCTAGTTTAATGAAAAAGGGGAGACATGATAGCAGTGTTCCGATATCTCAGGGGCCGCCACAAACAAGAGGGAGTGAAGCTATTCTCCAAAGCACCTGACGGTAGGACAAAAAGCAATGGGTGGAAACTAATCAAGGAGAGATGCAGTTTAGAACGAAGGAGAAATTTCTTGACAGTTAGAACAATTAATCAGTGGAACAACTTGCCTCCAGAAGTTGTGAATGCTCCAACACTGGAAGTTTTTAAGAAGATGTTGGATAACCATTTGTCTGAAGTGGTGTAGGGTTTCCTGCCTAAGCAGGGGGTTAGACTAGAAGACCTCCAAGGTCCCTTCCAACTTTGTTGTTCTATTCCAAATATTGGCAGAAAGTCTGAGCCAAGAAAAAAATGAATTTCCTTTCATTTGTAATGCTGGAAATTATTTTGGAGACTACCTTGAACTGCAACAACAAATAATACAAAATGAAATAAAACATCTTGAAACACTCATAATAAAGCTAAGACAGTTTGGACTCATAAGGCAAAGGCAAGAGTAATTAGAGAAGACTCTGAAACTTGGCAGACAAGGAAGAGGCTAATTCTACTGCTAATATCTTCAGTTGTTGTATCTTTGGACACGTGATTTTAAATCCCTGAACTGTGATTTAAAGTCATTAGTTATTTTAATAAAATAAATGCTTCTAAAGGACCTTGTATAACCTTCCTTTATTTTGGGGGGGATGTTCACTTAACTTCCATATTCAGGGCTCGCTGCATATTCAAATCCTGCATACTTTCTGCAAATATACATGTAAATAAGAAAATTTTGTTACAAGGATGAAACTGTTAGGGAAACCGGCTTTCTTCTCCACTGCAGTTAATTGACTGATCGTTTTGCGAAACTGAAGGAGCAAACCCACATTTGCTACTATTGGCTTGGTGCTCCTTCACCACTACACACTGAAACAGCATGTACAGATAGATCATTTTAAAAACAGAAGAGTTCTCCTATTTTGGATACTTTATAAACCTATTTTTTTTACCTCATTTAATTTGCACCAGGCTTATAAAAGATTCATTTCCATATACTTCTAAAATTTCCTATGCCTGGTGGCCAAACAGTACATGTTATAACCTCTATATTCTAACTACCAGCCCTCTGCCATGGTTCCCACACTAATACACCAAGGCTCCTTTGCTAATGCAAGTTTATTTCAACACTGTAAAATGCTTTCAAGTAGGCTTTCTACAGAATGGCAATCTGCTGTGACCGAGAACCACACTTAATTTTGAGAGGAGTGGATGCCTTCAAAGCTGCCAGAAATAGGTTTGGCCAGATTTATTTTTAAATTTATTTATTAAATTCGTTTATTTTTAACTGTGATGACAATTCAGAGTATGTGTGGCAATTTGCATCTTGTGTACCCACTTCAAAAATGGTAGAAAACCTTGTCTGCTTTCAATAATGATAGCTAGAAAGAGCTCCAAGAGATGTAAGCAGAAGATCTCGTTTCTCAACAATTTAAAAAGAACAGTTGCCAGACTGTATTAGAACCATGGTCTGTTTCTCCCTCTATTTGGTAATATCTTGAGGTAACATCACAAAGTATTGATATCTCCTCTGAATCCTACTGTGACATGACTCTAGTGTTGATTTAAAATACTTGAGTGGAACAGGAATTGGTGGCTGACCGTATTCCAACTGCCTTTGCTTTTTGTGGTAGTGTTCTCTATTTTGCATCAGATAGCAATATCACTTATATACTGCTTCACAGTGCTTTATAGCCCTCTCTAAGCAGTTAACAGAGTCAGCATATTGCTCCCAACAATCTGGGTCCTCATTTTACCGACCTCAGAAGGATGGGAGGCTGAGTCAACCTTGAGCTTGGTGAGAACTGCCGAACTGCTGGCAGCCGGCAGTCAGCAGAATTAGCCTTCAATACTGCATTCTAACCACTGGGTTACTGATAATCTGCCTACAAGAAACATTTTACAAGTGAAAGAGAAGAACCATAGGCAAAAATCTTCAGGAGGGTGGGGGGGGGGAAGCAGTTCCCAGATTTCTTTTAGAGAGCAACAAGGAAGAAAAGGACAAGGACTGAAGCAAATTAACAAATATATTTGAAATTCTTAGTCATATTTGATACACAACTATCCATTCCAAAGTATTAAATTAGAAAAAAAAAGATGGCTTTGTAAAAATTCTGCTTTCAGCAAGGAAAAGAAAAGGAATAGAAAGCTCGCTTGGCTGTTGTTTGGAAAAGGCCAGTTTTCTAAAAAGAGAAGCATGAAGCAGCTTTCTATGCCATCTGTTCTTCTCATGATAGTACAAGATTAAAGTGACCTGGAGCATCTGTAATTCAAAGTTTATTACACTACCATCATTATTGCTGATGAACTTTCCAAATGCTTCCCCCCCTTTTGCATCCTCCATGTGAATTTACAAATGTTTCACTCCTCATTACACTTAATTCCTGGCACAGAGAGTCTGAAAAAGTCAGAAAGAAAGATGAACGGCCAGAAGGGAAAAGCAAAGTTCAGCTATTCTGGCATCAGACAAAGAAGAAATTAGAGTTAGAATTAATCCAAATCACATCATAAACTTGCCATTTTTAAGTCTAGGAAAAGGGACTTGCTGGACCACAACATGAAGGGCAAGTCTCCATTGTACACCAGCATCTGATTTATAGCAATTTAACTATCATAGCATTTTTTCAAAATTTGATGTTGTTTCATGAACTATGGAGACCTCTATTGCTAATCCTTTCCATAGTTTCTCTCAAAGAATTGTATTTCCCAAGATTGGTGGGAAATTAGGAATAAGTATTATACACATATAGTATATCCTCACACTTTGTGATAAGAAGGTGCTAACTGCTTTCACTTCTCATGGGAAGCCTTTACATGCTAAATGATGGAAGAAGGCTTTTTATTCAGCAATTAAAATAAGCATTAGACTCTGATCCAAAAATGACCGAAGTAAATGCAGATTGATTCTACTTTCAAAATGAAAGATCTGGGTGAACTTCCAGACATGATAGCATGGGTTAAATCAAATTGTAATGTGAGATTACATATTTGAACATTTACATTTAAGAATCCTATGCAGATTTAAAAGCACTGCAGCAGGGAATGAGCCACAGGTAGTCCTCGACTTACAACAGTTCATTAAGTGACTATTCGAAGTTACAACACCACTGAAAAAATTGACTTATAACGTTTTACAACCATTACAACATCCCCATGGTCATGTGATCAAAATATTATATGGCGGTTGCAATGTCCCAGGGTCATGTGATCACATTTTGTGACTTTCTGACAAGCAAAGTCAATGGGGAAGCTAGATTCAATTAACAATAGTGTTCCTAACTTAATAGTTGCAGTGATTCACTTAACAACTGTGGCAAGAAAGGTAGTAAAACGGGGCAAGATTTACTTAACAACAGAAATTTTAGGCTCAATGTGGTCATAAATCAAGGACCATCTTTGCACAGGTTCGCCTGGTGCACCAATTGTGACCATATTTGGAGAAGGAGGCTCTACTCACAGTCACTCATGCCCTTGTCACCTCTCGTTTGGACTACTGCAATGCGCTCTACATGGGGCTACCCCTGAAGAGTATCCGGAGACTGCAACTGGTGCAAAATGCGGCTGCGCATGCTGTGGTGGGTGCCACTAGATACACCCACGTAACACCTATACTCCGCCAGCTGCATTGGCTGCCCATTGGTCTCCAGGTGCAATTCAAGGTGTTGATTATCATCTTTAAAGCCCTACATGGCTTAGGACCAGGTTACCTCCAGGACCACATCCTACCTCATGCATCCCTACGACCAGTTAGGTCCCACAGAGTCGGTCTCCTCCAGGTCCCGTCAGCCAAACAATGTCGGTTGGCGGGACCAAGGAGGAGAGACTTCTCTGTGGGGGCTCCGGCTCTCTGGAACCAACTACCCCCAGAGATCCGAACTATTTCCACCTTACTGGCCTTCCGGAAAGCCATTAAGACATGGCTCTTCCTGCAGGCAGGGTGAGAGATTATTGAACATCTCAATCTCCCCGCTGATATAATGGCATTTGTTGGTTTCTTTTCCTATTTTTAAAAATTGTTTTTTATGACCGTATTTTTAATTATACTATTGCTGTTCTTGTATATGTTGTACGCCACCCTGAGTCCCTCTGGGAGTAGGGCGGCATATAAGATTTGCAAAATAAATAAATAAATAAATCTGTACACCAGAGGTCAGATTTCTTCTTCCATATGGATTACAGAAACAATAGAAATTTGATTGATTTTCAGTCTGAAGAGGCATTATTTGTTTGATAACAACAGAAGATATTTCTGCTACATGGTTAGATCAAGCTCAGGGATGTAAAAAGTACCATCCAGTCAACAACCATTTTGTGGCTTTGACAATTCTCCCTTCAAAGTGGGTAGATCAACATTTGGGGCATTCATTCATTCATTCTACATTTGTAGGAATATTGAAGAGCTCTACACTACAATCTTTAATCTCTAAGGTCCTCATGAATAGTAAAATGGATAAAGCTACCAATGACAGTTGACAGAATTTAATCAAGTCAGTTAAAAAAAAACTCACTCTTTGGAAGTTACAACTGAGGTCTCAAGAAAACTGTTAAGAAGCATGCTAATCAAGTTTTGATTTAAACACTTTTGAGCTGTAAACCTTGAGTCCAATGTGGTGAATATCACTGAGGGCTTGGAGTTGGTCATACTAAATGGCCGGTGACCAACCTCTCTGAAGCCCCTAGACCAGTGATGGCGAACCTATGGCACGGGTGCCACAGGTGGCACGCGGAGCCATATCTGCCAGCACGCGAGCTGTTGCCCTAGCTCAGCTCCAGTGCGCATGTGCGTGCCCGCCGGCTGATTTTTGGCTCACACGGAGGCTCTGGGAGGGTGATTTCGGCCTCCATAGGGCTTCCAGGGTGGCGGGAGAGCGTTTTCGCCCTCCCCAAGCTCCAAGAAAGCTTCTGGAGCCTGGGGAGGGCGAAAAACGGGCCTACCGGGCCCACTGGAAGTCAGAAAACGGGGGAGTGGGGGGGTCACGCAAGCATGCGCAGCGGGGTGGGGCAAGTGAGGGGCTTTGAATTATGGGTGTGGGCACGCACGCGCGTGCAATAGTGCGCACACACACTATTTCGGCACCCGAGGAAAAAAAGGTTCGCCATCACTGCCCTAGACTAATTGAATCCCTCACAGTGGAAAAGCCCCTCCTAGTGACTGAATCCTTCCTGAACTGCTTAAATTGAACTATACATAACAGGTGTCTCTCCTCTCTCTATGTATATTGATTACAGGGTACATTTGTATTGATTACAAAGGGCACATTCTCAAAAATTGGGAACTGGTGGCAATAATCCAAATTTACAATTGAGTTGCAATAAAAAGGACCCAGCAAATTAAAGATCCTTCTCAGTGCGATAAAGTACATTATATACAAATCACCTAAATAAAATAAAATCTGAAAGAGATTATTAGAGACAAAGGTGGGGCACAGAAGCACAAGGATTTTCCCCTAAATATCCCTTTGCCATACGATAGAGAAAGGGAGAGAGAAAGGGACAGACAGACAGAATATTTCTTACCTCACAAGAAATAATACAATGAACAGATTTTGGGTTAGGATACCATTCCAGTCTTCCAGTACACACGATACTCTGAAGAGACATAGAATGAGTTTTGCAATAGTCAGAAGTTAACAGCAAGCAATCTATAGTTTTTTAAAAAAAATTATTGATGATATATATCTTATTTCACAAAAGATCTATTACATTCTATGCAATGTTAAAGATTTTGTGCGAATGGAATGACAAATTCTATACACAGTCTCCTATATGGTAAAGAATTTTGATTCCAGATAATTTTAGGTTTTGCATCATCCTTTTTCTAAAAAATCTTGGTTTGTAAACCTTGTACAGTATTTGCAGGCTTATCTTTGAAAGATGTTAGTAAAAATATTTGACTTTTAAATCTACCAATCCCCAACAAAACAAACGAAGAAAATAATATTGTTCTTAGCTAACCTGAAAACATGCCTATACTTTTGGATAAGTATTGTAGAAGATTTTACATTAATTTACATCACTGCATTAATATCAAGGTTACTCTATATATAATGGGAAATATGTAGTGAAATTCTAAACCAAGCAGGTTAAATTTCTGAGACAAGAAAAAGAAACATAGCTAAAACTAGTTTACACTAGTCACTATATCTTACCATATTTTTCTATACTTAAAAAGCATCCTTGCTTTTTAAGCATCCTTGCTTTTACCATCTCCATTTACCTTTTTATATATTGTCTTTTCTTCTTTGGAATTATCAATTCTCTGTTTTTGAGGATCTAATGAACTCCTTCCAATCACAACTTTTTCAGTATTCCCCATTTCCACCATTTAATCCCTATTCGTTTGCTCTCAACATGCTTCCTTCAAACTGTATACCCTTCTGTATTTCATCCTCCTTCATTCAACACTAATTCATTCTTTACTATAATCTCTTCTTGTTTTATCTCACACATTTCTGAAGCACCCCGTTCTCACTGTATTCAACTTATTTCAGGGTTCTCTTGAAATGACCCAGCTTGTTTCTATATAATGAAGTGAACAAAAGTAGACTCACATATGTAACTATTTTTTGCTTCTTTGAATAAAGTATTAAATACATTTAGATTACTGCGTTTATAGTTGATGACTCCAGTTGGCAGATTTCAGTATGCCTGACCCCAATCAATCTAGCCCAGGTCCCTAATCCACTTCATTGTTCTTTCTACTTCACCCTGATCTGTATGGCAGATACCTCTTGGAGACAATGATTCAACAATGCCATTAAAGTTCACAGAACATCCAGTCGACCATCAAGTCGAGGAAGAGAAGTGATTTGAAAATATACAGAAGGATCAAGAAATGAACAAAAAGAGAATTATGTTTAGTGACAGCTCCTGGCAATGGGAATAATTTAGTTTCACAATAACAAAACCTCCTCCTATATTACTCTCTTTTCTGTTTCCCTTTCCCCAGGAGAACACTTTTATGTAGCAAGGGGTTTTCAGCTGGAAGGGAAAACATTTCACAAAAAAAACCCAACAATAGGAGAAAATCAACTCAAGAGCATTCCACTTCAGAATTACAGACCTTAAAGGGCATAGATACCTTCTTCCCCTGTTTGAACATAACCGGCAGCACAATTGCAGAGTTTATATAATACAACACACAATAGTGTCTAAAGGAATGAATCCTCGACAATCCTGAAAATTCCCATGAGGAGAAAGATAATCTTGGGTGGTAATTCAGCTCGATAACAACTCAATTTGGTTTTATTTTAAATGTTTTTAAATGCCAGCCATATTCTTTGATTTCATTTTCCGGCAAACTCAAGTTAGATGAAGCAACAGAATGATAACATCTGAGGTATTTTAGCCATTCCACTGAGAGGGATAAGAATGCAACTAGAAAAACTAGAAAAAAGCTAAACATCAGAGTCAGAGGTTCAGGATAACAAAACCAGGGTGTATCATGATAACTTAGAATGCAGACAGATAATCCACAGATGTTTCCAGACCATTTTTTCCTCCCCCCTCCCTATGCATTTCTTCTTCCCAGAAAGAGCTGGAAAGAATGCCAGGCAAAGACTCAACCAGAGTACCTTCCCAAGCATCAACCAAGCATGAAAGGTGTTTGATATGTCTACATTCCTTATTTAAAAATCATGATTAAGTTCTTAAAACTATATTCCAATTGTTTCCAGCCATTAATACTTCATTGTTGCCTTTTCCCTCTGCTAGTCTGGTTGGATACTTGTTCCACAATAACACTCATGGGTTATAAAAAGCAATGGTTTCAAAGCACTATATTGCCAGAAGAGTTAGCATTCAAATTATTACACTTAGTTATTACGTTTAGAAACTGCCGATGTCCCTCACAAGTGGGGGCTGTAACATTTTGACTTCCCCATGATGACATTGTCACATTCAGATTCTGTTACAAGATTCTGTCACTAGAGCTGTTACAATAGTGGTCCTGATCTACATGGCATAGGTCTTAGTTTGTTGGGATGTCATTACTCTTGCAAGTCAAAAACAGAACAACAGGATGTTTATTTTATTTATTTATTAAATTTGTTTGCTGCCCATATGACCACAACGACGTTACTGGTTGTTACCTATACTTTATGGCCAAATCTACCCTCTGCAGCTAACAGCTATGTCATTTTCAAACACAAGGCCTAAATTGGACTTCTTAAAAAGGGAAACAATAATTTACATTCTCCCTAGATTAAAAATGTAGCTTTAATTTTCCAGTTCACATTGTGATAATGAAATCTCCTTTTTTAAAATATTCAAATGTTAGAACCCAAAAAAAGGAGAGAAGTGAGAAGAAATATATTATATTCTAAGTAAGCATGGAGAAAAAGCTTGCCCCTTTAATTAGAAATCTAAGCTGCAGCCAGAGGAAGGAGGAAGATGAGTTTTGCACATCGTAACTCTTTAAGCTCTTTTCAAAATCAACTTTCATTTCTGTTGTTTTTTTTTTGCTGCTAGTCATACTCACTCATCACATTCAAAGCTTTCCTACTGAAACTGGACTATAAGATGGAAATGTACATCAGATCACTGAAGAAACTGTAACCTTAGGTCAGAACTTTCCACAATTCTAGATAAGTAGATGAAAAGCTAATATATTCCACTTTCAAAGTTGCAGCACTTCCCCTTCTTTTTACCTGGACTTTAGTAGGTTTCAGTCTGTGGTCCATGGTATCAGCAGTGACATTTTCAGGCAATGTCACAGGATCTCTAGGTAGAAACAAACAGGAAGGTGTGCATGAAGCCCCTGGCACAGAAAAAAAAGAGAAGTAGCAGATTATAATTTCCATTGAGAAATGTGTATGCCATGGGCTTCCATAAGGATTTGCATGATCTCCAATTTGAGTACATAAGCACCATATTACTGCTCTGGTACTTACAAACCTTCATTCGTCAACAATTGTGAGTATCTTTTATTTAGAAAAAGCAAGAGGAAGAAAGAGAAAGTCTAGATTGCTTGGTTGGAACTTATGTATATTCCAGGATTTAGGATGCTACTTTTCCCCTCTACACATTCCCCCCACAGCTGTTATAACTGTAACTAAAGTTGTCCCTTGCCGCATTGCTCCCTGGTTTTTTTTGCCTCCTACAATGTTTACATTTGACAATCTGGAAGAATTTTTTTTAAGCAAAAAAAATATGCAAAATGTGCTGAACTGCAAAAGTTGCACGTGCACAATATTATCTCATCACCACCTGTCCGATATAATGATGTGTGTGAACATGCTCTGTTCTTCGGAAACCCCAAATAATTTTGGCTCCAGAATCCCCAAAAGACTTTACAAGTCTTTGGAAGCCCCCAGTGAACAGGCACCATTCTTTGGAAGTCAAAATGGAAGAGTTTTGTTTTGAAATACTGATAAGCAGCAAATTACCTCTCTGACTTTTGTTTTTGAAGGGGTTTAAAGAACATTTTTTAAAAAATCAGGGAAGATTTATAAGATTTGCATGTTGGACTGAAATTAAAAGAAAAAATAGTTACATGGATGCCTTTACTGGACTTTTGCTGACAAAGATTGGTGGATGTAGCATTTTGATTTTACCCCCGTTAAGATATGAGCTATGAGAAGAGAGTTTGTTTCATTCTCTTTTTTTTGTAGAGACAGCGATAAGCTATTAAAATTGTTTTTACTAGCTGTGAAGTTAATTCTTTTTTTCTTTCCCCTTTTTTACCCCTTTGCTCCCTGCCCCTCACCCTTTTTGCAGTTTTCTGCTTGTATAGTTTTGGTAGTTTTTATTGACTTTTACTCTTACGCTTAATAAAATTATTTGGCAAAATAAAGATGATTCTATGTACTCAGAGGAACTCCATCTTTAATGTAGTTTAAGTAATTTAACATTAATAGCAATAGCACTTAGACTTATATACCGCTTCATAGTGCTTTACAGCCCTCTCTAAGCGGTTTACAGAGTTCAGCATATTGCCCCCAACAATCTGGGTCCTCATTTTACCGACCTCGGAAGGATGGAAGGCTGAGTCAACCTTGAGCCAATGAGATTTGAACAGCTGAACTGCTGAACTAGCAGTCAGCCTGCAGTCGCAGCATTTAACCACTGCACCACTTCAGCTCTAAGAAAGTTTAAGGGGAGGATTAACCTCTAGATTTCCTTCATCTAAATTATGGACACGATTAGAAGCTTTTAATTTTACAGGCATTCAGCTTTATTAGTGGGTATATTGATCTTCATTTCTTTGGGATGTAAGTGGTCAAGATCAAGCCTCTCTCTGGGTGCAATGGGCCTGATTTCCTTTTTAGGCAAAACTCTAACTGTAACTTCAGCATGAAAGGCTGCGAAGCAGACATGGAAGATCATGGCACAGAAACAAAAAGTTGATCTTATTCAGATGAGGAAATAAGAGCTTTCTATCTGTTAGTGTTCTATCTGTGATTATTGTAGCACTGTCATTGTTACCTAGTTTGGGTAATGAAAGTTTTGCAAGAAAACAAGCAAGCTCAGAGAGCACCAAGGACCCTTCAATTAAAACTGTGCAATGACAGTATGTTCAATTAAAAGTTTTTTTTTTTAATTTCACGGTTTGATCCAGATACATTAGCTTCATGTACAGCTCCTGATTTATTATCAATACGGAGAAGCATTTTAGATTATTAAAATTCTACAGTATTTTTAACAGGCAACCAAGAGTATTGGATATGTATCAGTTGTATGCAAAGAATAAAATTAGCCTACATTCAAAATCCATTGTTAATGGTCTTAAAGACTATTAAATATCACAGAGTATATAGGTTTCAAAGCTATTTATTGCAGCTATTCATTCTTTGTCAACTTCAATTTCAGCTGTTTGAAAAATCTAGAAGCATGGCTAGAAAAATATCAACACATAATCATTAGATGGCATTACCCAGAAGTCAGTTAATCAATGTTAAGTTTATTATGATCTTAAGATTTAATATTAATTCAACAGAAGTTTCTTTACATGCTTACAGCATACCCCAGATAATGTTTAAAAAGGGTTGGCTATTGGTTTTATTATCCTGGTTACTCTTTTTTTTCTGATTCCATTAACTATATCTTTACTGACATAATGGCAAAACTGATCAATATTCTACTGGATCAAGACTTAATTATTAAAAACAGAATTTCTTTCTACTTTTTCTCCTTAGTTTTTATTTTTCTTTCTTCTTTTTGTAAACTAAATAGAGATTTATCATTTTTTATGGTTGATAGAGTGTTGGTCTTCTTTCCCAAAGTCACTTTCTGATAACTTAACAAATCACGGTAAGCTTCTCAGCTCTATTAATCTTTCCAGCCTTTATGAATAATGAATTCTTCTTTTATGTCTAAGATGCTTCTACATGTACTAATCTCCTGGAAAAGCCTCTTCAGGGATAGGAAGATGTTTTTTCATCAGCTTAATCTCAGTGAAGGAAAATTCAGAGGTTTAATACTATTTGGTTTAAGAATACAGTTTACAGTTGGGAGACATGAGTAAGGATTAGGCTGTGTACCCCTTTGCATATTATTTCATTTTTCCTTTTGAGAATTACACCAATTCTTTTTCTATCAACAACACCTTCCATTCTTTCTGGCTTCCAGGGTAAATTTTTAATATGAATCAAAGAAAGAAATATGTTTTTGTTGTTTGCCTTTGGGACCTACTTGTAAATACCTGAATGTTACACTGGAAAAAGAAAAATCATAAATACTTTTCTTGTTTCTATTAGGATTGCTTTGCTCTGTTTACGTTAAAGCCTCACTCATATTAAACACTCATATGTTTTGCAAATATAAATGTCTAAGCAGAATATTTGATTTTAAAACAGCAATAGAAAGCTCAAGTAGAAAGAAAATGGAAATATGCTACAAATGTTTATTTAATTTATATACCATCTATCTCACAGTGACATAAAATATAAACAGTATATACCCTTAATTAAAAAAAAATAAAAAAATTGAAGCCTTAAATATAGCCTGTTCCACAGATTTGCAAATAACTTAATAGGAGAGTTTAGGTGAATGGGATGATCAGAAACTGTTTACCTTACCAATTCCATAACCTTGCTCACACTTGTATTCCACTGAATTAAGCTCCTGTGGCGGTGCACACTCTCCCTGCAGTTCTTCACATAATTTAAATTCCTCTGTCCACAAGCCATTTTTAGTGCAAAGAATGGAAAGCTGAAACATAAAAGAACCAGATTAATTCATGAGCTGTACAGAATTTAAAGTCCCTCTTTGTTACCATATTCACTATAGTTAATGTCACCCATATAGTCCATATAGGCTACATTAATGGTTATAGCTTTGATGGAATCCTGTGACTCCCACTGATCTCAAGCCAATTGCAAAAATGTTAGTTCCTTTCTTCTGCTCACAAAAAAACAGCATCCAGAGTACATTTAAGTAATTTTGTGATCTCTCCTTTTTCACGAGAGAGTTTAGCAGCCTGGACCAGTGTTTAGATGCTGATTTTAGCCATAATATTGTCCCTCTGTTTAGGGATATCAGTGCGCCATGTCCCTCAAATATCGAATGTAAGATTTTTGAACAAGTGTTATGTATTTTTCAGTCTACCAACACACAGTGATGTAATCCGTGGAGATTTAACATTTACTATGAATTCAAAATCAAGAAAAATAAATGTAGGTAGTCTTTGTTTAGTGACCACAAATTGGAACTGACTCCATCACTAAGTGAAATGGTTGCTAAGTGGAAAATCATGTGACTGCAACCTTTGTTTCCCCCCCCCACCCTTTGCAATGGGATAATTAGCAAGAAGGGAATTAATGTATTTACATTCATTATAGAAGAAAAGATTACAAGAGATTAAGCAGGCACACAACGAGGTATACACATCAAAGGTAATGCACTGGCACTGGTAGACATAAACACACTAGGCAGATAGTTCAGTGTAGTCCCCACTATATGCCTGCATACTTTCTTGTATTCCCTTCCACTACAATCTTTCCACTTTGGGAAGGCAGGGAGAAAAAAACCACAAGTGATCTTTGTAGGCAATCATTCCTGTGTCTGAACTGTTTGGGATTTTTGCACACACCCACACCCAGTAGAGCAGTGCGATTGGAGGGGTTACAGAACAAGTAGCAATAGCAATAGCACTTAGACTTATTAACTACTTCACAGTGCTTTACAGCCCTTTCTAAGTGGTTTACAGAGTCAGCATATTGCCCCCAACAATCTGGGTCCTCATTTTACCCACCTCGGAAGGATGGAAGGCTGAGTCAACCTTGAGCCTGGTGAGATTTGAATTTCCAAACTGCAGGCAGCCGGCAGGCAGCAGAAGTAGCCTGCAGTACTGCACTCTAACCACTGCGCCACCATAGGCACACAATGGGGAATATACTGGGCTGTCTGAATAGCACATTTGCAGATCCCAGCCTCAAGGATTATCTCTCGATCTGTATTCTCCATTATGTGCCTGTTTACTCTCTTGCGATTACTTCCTTCCTTCCTTCTAATCTCTCTGATCTACAAGGGGAGGCGGGGACAAAGTAAAAAAACATGCCAGGCCCAGGTCAATGTCATAAATTTGAATGGCAGTCAGAAAGCAAGGACTACTGGTATTTTAGATTCATTAATGAGTAATACAATGGCATGATATTTTATAAGGAATTCATGGAAACAGCAGGAAAATAAATTCTGCTGGACAGGCCCAGTTGCTCATTCTCTTTTTATTACACAATAAAACCAAATTCAAGAGATGCCAGCAAGCAGGGCAAAATATGGCAATCAACATTCGGTAAAACTGAAGCTGGGGCTGCCATATGGGTCAAGATTCAGCCTCACAACCCAATGGAAACCTGGCCTATTTGCAAACTGACCATAAAGTTGTCTTTACCGTCTTACTCTGTGGACCACAGCTAAGAACACACCGACTGTCAAGCTCAAAGCCATTGGTGCAGCTGTACATCCCTTCAAAGACTGGTGGGGGCGGTTTACAAACCACAGGAATGCAGCTCCCTTCCTCCCAGAAGCCAGTTTCAAGGCAGTGGATATTCAAAAATGTTCTGGGGATTTAAGAACAAAAGAGGAAGTGGTTATGTCATTGCAACTCTGTATCAAAACAGCTCCCAAAATTAAGCCAATCACAGTATTTTGTGAGGACTTTGGGGATTCATATTCCAGTCTTCTGTTGATCAAATACTATAAATTACCCTGTTGAGTCCACCTTCTTTTCCCCTTTTCTACCTAGATAGGTTACTTCAGGCAGGTAGACAAAATATTTTAGAATCTGCATCTTGGGCCCCTCCTTAGTAAATTCTTTCCTGTGGTTTCTCTGCTTTTTTCAGCTCTGTTAAGAAATTACACAGCCTCCAAGGATGTGTTCTGAACATGGCTGTTTACTTCTGGAAGACACTGTTGTACTGCCACACCATAACCATCTGAACAGCCTATTTATTTAGCACATTTTTATTCCACACTTCATTTGCAAAGCACAGGTCTCTTCTGATAACTAAGGTTACTTTTCCACATTTGTAAGAATAAGCTCTCCAAATAAACAGCAACTGGAGGATTTGGAACATGTCTTTGCATTGCAGCCCTGGCTATATTTTGATGGAAAATAGAAATCAGCATATTTATCAAACTCCATACATGCACAGCACACATTTTTAGACATTTTGATATAACATGCTATCATAAAGTACATGGGAGTGGCAGGAATAAGATTAAGAACTTCTCTTGAAAAATGAACTTTATTGGACTTCCGGTGGCAATGTCGAGGCGGTGCAGAGGGGAGAGATTAGATTTTAGATTTAGATTTATTATTAGAGTTGGAAGGGACCTTATAGGTCATCTAGTCCAACCCCCTGCCCAAGCAGGAGTTCCTACACCATTTGAGACAGATGGCCTTCCAGTCTCCCCTTGAAGGTCGCAAGTGTTGGGGCTCCCACAACCTCTGCTGGCAAGCTGTTCCACTGGTTGATCGCTCTCACTGTCAGAAAGTTTCTCCTCACTTCCAGGTTGAATCTCTCCTTGGTCAGCTTCCATCCATTATTCCTTGTTTGGCTTTCTGGTGCCAGAGAGAATAGCCTGATCCCCTCGTCTCTGTGGCATCCCCTCAAGTATTGGAACACTGCTATCATGTCGCCCCTGGTCCTTCTCTTTGCCAGACTGTCCAAGCTCAGTTCCTGCAATCGGGTTTCAGGTGCGGCTACAGTACGGAAACTGCTTTGGTCACCCTGATGGATGATCTCTGGCGAGCCCGGGATGGAGGTCATTCCTCCATCCTGGTGTTACTTGACCTCTCAGCGGCTTTCGATACCATTGACCATGGTATCCTTCTGTGCCGACTTGGAGAGATGGGAGTGGGAGGCACTGTTTTACAGTGGTTCTCCTCCTACCTCTCTGATAGGACGCAGTCGGTGTTGACAGGAGGGCAGAGGTCGTCCCCTAGGCCCCTGATCTGTGGGGTGTCTCGGGGCTCGGTCCTATCACCTATCCTGTTTAACATTTACATGAAACCGCTGGGTGAGATCATCCGACGATACGGGGTGAGATATCAGCAATACGCTGATGATACCCAGTTGTACATCTCCACCCCGTCTCAGTTCAGGGAAGCAGTGGATGTAATGTGCCGTTGCCTGGACGATGTGAGGGTCTGGATGGGAATGAATAGGCTCAAGCTCAATCCCAACAAGACTGAGTGGCTATGGATATTGCCCCCCAGGGATTATGTCAACTTTCCCTCCTTGGTTCTTGGGGGAGAAAAACTGACTCCCTCGGAATGGGTTCGCAATTTGGGTGTTCTCCTAGATCCACAGCTAAAATTGGAGCAACATCTTTCAGCTGTGGCTAGGGGGACCTTTGCACAGGTCCGTTTTGTGCACCAATTGCGACCCTACTTGGAGAGGGAGGCTTTACTCACAGTCACTCATGTCCTTGTCACCTCACGGCTGGACTACTGTAATGCGCTCTACATGGGGCTACCCTTGAAGAGCATTCGGAGACTGCAATTGGTGCAAAATGCAGCTGCGCGAGCTGTGGTGGGTGTTCCGAGATACACCCATGTAACACCTATTCTCCACCAGCTGCATTGGTTGCCCATTAGTCTCCGGACGCAATTTAAGGTGTTGGTTTTGACCTTCAAAGCCCTACATGGTTCAGGGCCAGGTTACCTCCGGGACCGCATCCTGCCACATATCTCCCTTCGACCAGTTAGGTGCCACAGAGTTGGTCTCCTCCAGGTCCCATCAGCCAAACAATGTCGGTTGGTGGGTCAATGGGGGAGAACCTTCTCTGTGGAAGCCCCATCTCTCTGGAACCAACTCCCACCAGAGATCTGGACTATCCCCCCTCTTCTGGCTTTCCGCAAAACCATAAACACATGGCTCTTCTAGCAGGCGGGGTGAAGAAGATCGGATTCCCCCTGGATGAATGGTTTTTGTTGCTTTTTTAAAATTTTATGTTGTGTTTTTTATTTTTTTATTTTTTTCCACTGTTTTTTATATATTGTACTGTTCTTATTCACGCTGTATGCCGCCCTGAGTCCTACAGGATTGGGCGGCCTATAAGAACTTTTAATTTAATTTAATTAAATTAAATTAAACCACTCTTTGTATGTTTTATTTTCCAGACCCTTTATCATCCTGGTTGCTCTCTTCTGCACTTTCTCTAGAGCTCCGTCCTTTAACCTCTGATTTTTCGTGCCTGGGGAGCCTTCGAAGGTGTGCTGTGTTTGGAGGACCACGCAAAATGGAGGGGAAGCCCGGGGGACAGCGAGGTGGAAAGCATCTGCCTGCTGGAACGAGGGAAACCCTCCTTAACCCGGCAGGAATGCAATCTGTCATGTCATTCTGACATGGCGGATCCGAGGCCATGACTACCACTCCAGCTTTGGGAAGTATAAAAGTGAGTAGCAGACTGTTCTCATTCCCGTTACTGTGGACTTCCATATGGGCAGTGATTTGAACTAACAAATCGAGCAAATTCTAAAGATTTTGGGCAAAGGGAGTAAAGCTCTGGCAAGAGTTCAAGCGGTGGTTGAAAGAGCCGAGCCAAAATTACTTAAAAGTAAAGTAAAGGCAGGGAAAGTAAAGGCTAAAAAATTCAAAGTAAGAGTGAAAGTGATAGCGCGAGGATGAAAGAAGACAAAGAGAAATAAAAAAGGATTAAGAGGGAAATAAAAATTTATGTTGCAGTAAGAGAAAATACTGTAAAGAAAGTCAATTTAAACTCTGAGGAAAATGGTGGACTGGGGAAAATAATTAGAAAACTTTCGGAACGGGCGGCGAAGGAAAGAATTAGACTGAGGAGATCAGTGTAAGAAGAAACAATAGTGTTTGACTCGGAGATCAAGCTTGAAACTGAAAACACCAGAAAGTCCTTTTGCAACGGGAGAGGAGAAAAAACATTGAACCTGAGTGATTAGAGGCGGTGGAGACTCTGAAGGTGATAATATAAAGAAGATTATTGAGAAGGTAAAAGACTTAAACAATAGACTTGCCAAAATATAAGTATCAAATGGACTGTCTTACTACAAATGGAAACTAGTGGATGCATATAGAAGCTTTCTTCAACATTAACTATTAACTTTATTTACAATACTATCTTTATCTTTATCTTTATATATTAACTGTATTAATTTAAGGTATTAGGATATAAGCATTTAAAATATTAAGATCAAGTAGGAAATTTACTTATTAGAATTGATTTAGTTGATTAAGTTAATTAATTAATATACTTAATATAAATAAGGGTTTTTTTTAGTTACAGAATGTACATGGTATATCTTTAGAAAAAAGAGGTAAAATATAAAAGGAAGTAAAATGCATATTTGAAAAGTATGGAATATATGGATTTAAATGAAAGGAGGTGTAAATATTATGTATGAAATATTCTTAAATTTGAATGTAATGATATGTAAAGAATAGACATGTAAATAATAGGTAAATGAGCATAGTTATGTATAAAGTATGGAAACTTGTTAAATGGAAAAAATGCAATAAAAACCTTGGGGGGGGGGGGAAGAAAAAAGAAAAATGAACTTTATTAATAAAATAAATAAAAGTTTATTTGCAAGGTGACTTAAGTCTTTGCCAAGAAAACAAAAGAGAGGAGGAAGTGGATATACTAGAGATAGTTGCATGCTGGTCCTTCAGCATTCTGCAAAAAGATGAAGAAGGAAACATGGGAAATTAGAAAGCAAAGTGAGAAAAGAAATAAAAAATGGTAATGGAATATGAGCAAGATACCGCAATTGTCTACTCTACTTCCTTGTGATTCATCTGAAAACATACCACAGAGAGGGGAAACAAGGATATTTAGCATGTGAAGGCATCTAAATAGCAACATAATAGAAGCACAAATTTGTGCTGGCAAAGATTTACCAGGCAGGGAGCACTGGAAGACTTCAGTACCAAACTGAGCATTCCAAGACTCAGTCAGACTCTGTGTCAGCCAGTAAGGCTATTGTCCTAAAATCACACTGAGTTCAGTGCTCCATGAGCTGTTTATGTGCTAAACAAATAAAATAAAATAAAATAAAATTGAAAAGCCCTTCAAAACCAGAAACTTGGGTGAAAAACAAACTGTCTACTTTCTCTGAATAGTAGGGAAACATGTGCCCCCCCAAAAAAATTATTGGAAGGTCATACAAGA
This sequence comes from Diadophis punctatus similis, assembly GCA_023053685.1. NCBI lineage: Eukaryota > Metazoa > Chordata > Lepidosauria > Squamata > Dipsadidae > Diadophis > Diadophis punctatus. Next base: position 95,521,301 of record JALIGW010000003.1, read on the forward strand.
CTTTTGTGCTCTCGGTAACAAAAGGAATACACAATATTAAGATGGCAATTATAATAGGGTGTGAGAAAAAAATGGTTTTAGCTCTACAAAGAGATTTCAGGCTGGAATAAAAGAAGAGAACCTGAAGCATAAACATTGTGCAAGTCTCCGGAGCTGATGTAAAATTTGATGCCATAATGTAATGTTTAATGTAACTGCAAAGGGGCATCAAGTACATAGAAACATTAAAATTAAATAAGTTTTAATTCAGTCCAGCTATTTTTAGGACTGAAAACTCTTAGTATGTGACTCAGAAGCACAAAACAATGTATCAGAAAAATGCTAATCTTTCATTGGCACTTTGGAAATTAGCAAACCAACCACGTCTTGTTAACTTGAAATTTATTTTCTAACAGCACATTTTGATGCATAGTTATTTTAAACAGCAGTAACCTTGTATTGTGCTAAAGAATTTTACTTACAAACAACATCTGATCTGCATGATTTCTCTGAACTTGCACTCTGATATTTTTGGAAAATGTGGATTGATTTTATTTTAAGCCAAGGATATACAGTGACTCCGACACAGAAGTACCACACCTTAAACACTGCAATATTTGCAGAATATGTTGGCATAATCAGATGTAATAATCATGCCTACCAAATCAAAATACATTATTTTGAAGTGATACATATAATTTAGAAAACAAAACTATACACACCTGAGCATCAATTTTTTGACTCGGATCAAAGCATTATTTTAGGGGGAAGAATATCAGCCTTTGAATTGTACAGATGCATGATTATTTAGCCAGGAGCACAGCCAGCTATGTTGTGCCCCAATGTTCCCTATAATGCAAAAGAATGTTTGCTTGCCCTGCTTCAGCCTCAGGCTTCTCCAGGCTCTCATAGTCTCTCCCACAAGGAAACAATTCCACTTTGCAACTTCCCTAACAAGGCCCCCTTCTCTGATTCATATTCAAATCCATTTGGAAACATACAGCCAGTTCCTGTGCCCCTTTCTCTTCATCATCCTGAAACTATACAGTTTTGGCTTGGCACAGAGGCCTCTGTGAAGTTACTCTCTCCAGCTCTTTGTCATTTTTGTGGCTTTTCTCTGAATTCTGTCCAGCATGTTAATATCTCTCTGGTAAAGAAAAGAGGGTCTGTTGCCAGAAAATAAAAATAAAAAATACAGGAACAACAACTTGTGCTGCTGAAACAATATTGCTTTACTTTATACTAAGAAAAGGGGTGGGAAAGCTGTCCGTTCACTCTCTTAGTCTTGTCAAAGTCTTATATAATGTATTACTAAGGAGGACAGCCCAGAAGCACTCTGACCTGGTGAAGCCCTGGCTATGAAGCCCACAAAGATGATGATAAGCAGCAGCTCTTCCGTGGATGTAATTAAAGCCATATGCTCAGTGACTATATAACCATCTTCAGATAATTTCTTGAACTATGGTTTTTGAAGAGCAATAAGCAACAGTTTCTATTATTGTAAAGCTAACTCTGGTATTAATAAACATGGTAGTTATTAACCATAAAATGTAAAAAGTAGGTATTGCAAGAGAAACCCACTTTTGCTTTTATTGCCTTTTAATAATTTACACTATTAAAATAATTGATCTCTTCCTAATCCAGGCTCCACAATTTATGAACTCCCAGGACAGCTCTGCATTGAGCTCTCCAGCTTTGAATTGTCACCTGGCAGGTTCCAGACCCTTCTCTGGATAGAAAGCAGGAAATTCTGTGATTCTTGAAGCTGATGAAAGCAAGTAGCAAATGTCTTTTGCTCCAGTTGTTAATCTCATATTTTAAGATTAAAATCTATGCAATCATCTAACTGCATAGAATAATAGAAGTTGCAAGTGTCCTTTCATGTGGTACATAATTTGTTGCATTTTTTTTAAATAAAACCTTGTAACTACAGATTTATCATTGCCTCACTTTGGTATAAATAAGAATAGGAAATTAAAATGGAAAATAGAAACAAATAAGTAAATAAAATCATTCCTGGCACAATTTGCCTGTTCCATTGCTTGCTGCTGACTTACCCTTGAATTTCAGATATCCCTTCAGTTTACAGATTTAGAACTTGGTATAGGACCCATGTGGGGTCGGTCTGTCTGTCTGTCTGTCTGTCTGTCTGTCTGTCTGTCTGTCTGTCTGTCTATCTATCTATCTATCCTTTTATTTTATTTACTATTTATTTATTTATTTATTTATTTATTTTTTATTTATTTATTTATTATTTTTATTTATTTTTTATTTATGTCAAGTACATGTGGTAATTTACATAGATATAACATTGTTTATATACATAAGATGGGTACTGATAAGAGGGAACATTAGGACAGGGACGGTAGGCACGCTGGTGCACTTATGCATGCCCCTTATTATATATTATATATTATGGGTATAAAAATAAACCACTGTTGGGCATCCACTGTTGGGCAAACCGTTGAGCATCCCAACATCACTCCTGAGAAGTTGCACCCCTTTCACTATTACCCAAGAGAAATAAACTAACTAGAAACTAACCAGACACCAAAAAATTCCTGGTTTGTCTCACTCCTTACAACCCAAAACAAAAACCATAATCTGTTTTTGATTCTAGTTAGTTTATTGGATATCAGTTAGTTTAACTGTTTCTCCTAATAAAAGAACTAAGCAGTAGATCAGATAGCAGATGATAATAGATGACTAGTTGTATCATGAATAATAAACACCAATACTCAGCACATATGATTTACCATTATATTCAACTATTTCTTCTGCTCTGAGATGTTACTGCAGTTTATAAAATATAATTGTGAATACATGTTTTTAATGAAACATGGGAAACATGTCAAGTTTATTTAATTGTTTTTCAGCAGTTTTTTTTCTAGTGGACTTTCAAAACCAGGTTTTGAGGAGACACTTATGGGGATAGGGAGATTTTGATCCTCTTGTTTCATAAAGCCAATACATAAATTCCTAATGAAATCTGATTGGCAGGACCTTCAAGACAGAAAAAGGGTATTAATTCTCCACTCAATTAATTTACTGAAATTGTTATCACACAATGTAGTCATAACCTCTGGCTTAGAAGGTTTTCGCAAATTAATAAAGAATAAATCTATCAACAATTATTACCCACTCTCTATTCCTTAGGAAAGGTGTTACCGAATGTGCCATGACATAAAATACACAAGAAAGCAATTGCTTTGATTAAACTTCTGAAGGGTATAGGATGCTGCATTCATTTTACTCTGGCAGTCCAGATTTTAACATTCTTTAGTATGTTCACAGCACCAAATACTAGCTGAGAAGAAATAATTTTATATTGCACTGTGAAAATTCCAAAATATATTATTGGCCACTTTGGGAAATAAAATGCTTGACTAGTTGTATCTCCAGTAAAAGCATGCAAGAGGGAGACGTGGAGTTACTTGAAAAACAAATTCTTTGCACCTGTGCACTGGTTTATTTTGTTTCGTCTATATGCAGCAAACACACAGCACTATGGGGGAAATGATTTCTGTGCTCTTACATCTTAGATCAGGGGTCCCCAAACTTGGCAACTTTAAGACTTGTGGACTTTAACTCCCAGAATTCTCCAGCCAGCTATGCTGAATTCTGGGAGTTGAAGTCCACAAGTCTTAAAGTTGCCAAGTTTGAAGACCTCTGTCTTAGATAGTAAACATTTCACAATGGGAGTAGAACAGAAGGTAGAGAAATTCAGCAGGTAGGACTGGAGAAGTTAAAGTTCCATTAAAAAGTATGAAAACTAGAAAGAAACTTATTTGAAACATTTTTTCTGGAGATGCAGATGTCACCACTAGTTGACCCTGTAGTTCTTTCATAGTGCTGTTTCCATAACAATGAAACATCAAAGAAGATAAATGGACACTGATATACGTGAGACCTTAAAACACATATTTCACTCATTATGAGAATAGCAACTAACACACCATCAGTAGAAATGCATGAATTCATTTCCAATCTAGGATATTTTTGCTTGAGTTCACTCTTTTTTTTTTAGAATGAATTTATTCCACTTGATTCCAGAGGACAGAGGTCAATTCCATTCCCAAATTCAACTGCCAAGAGTTTTTTAAAAATAAATTGATATGGATTTCTGAGCCAAGCACTGAGCAGCAACTCTTGGAGAAGAGCAGAATCAGAAAGAAAGCGACATTCCAATGGGCTCCTTAGCCTGTAAGGGGCAGTTTCTATTGGAACTCACAAAGATCAAACTCCTCAAGTATCTCTGTTTCCAAGCAGGTCCACAGTTCTCCCAATTCCCTTTGTGACTACCATAGCATATTGATGACAAGATACATCCACCATGTGTAAACGTATCTACAAGTAAGTCAGGCTCTGATTATTTTGATCAGGCAAGAAAACTGGAAGGGATCACAAAGAAAACCAGGGAAGCAGCAGTTCCTGGCTGACTGTAGTTGTCAGGTCTGCTATCATAAACGCTTCAGCCTACTTCACTTTGCTAGCATCCTGCCATAAAACATGGGGAGGGGGAGAATGGGAGTGTAAAGGGGGGTTGACATGATAACAAGAACTAGAGATGTCAATCCGGAACAGATCAGCTGATCCAAGGACATGAGCGTGAGAATGGAATGCGAAAGCCAACCAAAGAGGCACCAAATCTCAACAATGTTGCCAAAACAATAAATTTTAATACTATTGGACACAGTGCAGTGATCAAGGGGGGAAGGCAAGGGATAAGGGGAAAAGAGCAGGCTTTATGCAGAAATATTCAGCTCCAGCTTTGCTTATGTTGTAACCACTTTACTTTAGAAATAGTATATCTTTTACTACAAATGTAGTCGAGAGTCTTTCTTTCCTAAATGCCCAAACTGGGAACAGCCTGACAGTAGCACCAGTGAAGTACTTGTACTATATTATTAGTAATCTCAGGAACACTGGTTTAGTAATCTCAATACAGTAGCAGCTCTAGAAAATAGAACAGCATGCTGTAGTGGTAGATCCAAGGTGGAAAGAAACAATACTATGTACTTCCCACTGACCTGAACCATTGGAAGTTCCAAGAACAATCACTGGAGGAATTATTTGTCCATATAATGATGTATATACAATATTGATTGATTTATTTACTCAGTAACAGACTGAATAGGAAAGGGTTAGCACTCAGCCCTCCTAGTGATTGCCTTTAGAGCTGACTCAGTATCCATAACAACAACATGCTGTTAGTCAAAACTGTTATTTGTCAGCTCTACAAAACAATCATTTATTTCCCACTGTCTTCATTTAAACTGCCAGTTTCTTTTGGCCCCTTATTGAGCAGAGTATATCACTACTTAGCAGCCAACAATAAGTAAGTTTATTTATCAAACAACACAAAGAAGTTAGTTTACAATGTCTGGTTATTTTGTACCTAAAGTAAAGCTTGATGCAGGAATTATTCTATGCAGCTCACTCTGACACACTAATCCTTAACAAAATCCTCTAAAGAAAATCACCAGGTGCCTGAAAAATCTGTGTGTCCTTACCTAACCCTGAAACATTGTGTGTGTCCATGTGTGTGCAGAGGAATTAAGCATCTGCTCACAAAGCCAACTAAGCATCCAGTTTACTGAGAGGCACCAAGAAAAGATCAAGCAATAAGACTAAGAAAGGAAGTGGGAACAAGATTTTTAAAACTCACTCTAAATATTATTTTGTAACAGAGCCATTAGCATTTCTTCTGATCCTAAAAACAGACATTATTTAGGATTAGCAATGGAGCCAAAACAAAAATCAAATAGTTTTAAAAATCCATCCAACAAGAGTAATAATGGAAGCCACAAGATGATGTATGAGGCTGTGTTTGATAAAGGCCTCAAGGTCAATCTTGAAAAAATAACAACCCATACAGCAAATGGCTGGCCATTTCCCAAATGGATGTAACAGTGGCCAGAACTGAGTGCCAAGAAAGAGGGCAATAAATTAGCCCCTAAACTAACATGATTCTGTCAGAGCAGGAGATTCAATTATTCCAAGCAACAAAGCAGGAAAAAGAAAGAAATGCAGTCAATAGGAAATTGGATTATAATACAATTGATCACTCTGATAGTATCTAATTCTGTCACCATTCTCAGTGTGTGGTTAAAACATTAATGGGAAAAAATCCACATACTTACATCTAATTCTTCACAAGAAGAGCAAAATTATCAGGCTAATACTCTGTCACATGTGGGAGTGAGGCAGTTTTCATGCTGGGAAAATGTGATCTATGGCAAGATTCCCTCCCTTAATGATAGAGTTAGGCAAAAATAGACAATGTGTAAAACCTGTCATTTGTAAATAGATAATATATATAAATGTACAGTAAAACATGTAGACTGGAAATATATTTTGCATATATGTTTTGGCAAACAAACAAACAAATACTTTTGCTAATGTTCCAATGAAGAGTTAAATTATATAGATTATTTTTTAAAGTGTTTCTACATGCCACAATCTCAACCTAATCTCAAACCAAAAGAAGAGTTGGAATCAGAAGACGGTATCTGTCAATGGCTTATGTATTTACAACTGAAAGAAATCTAAACAAAAAAGGTATGAGTTTGAATCTGTAAACTGTGAATTTGAAATTTTATTGTGTGCTAAAGAACATATTATTGCCAAGATTTATAAATATGTGAAACATTGTATGATTCAATAGGCAAAAAACTTTGGCTATAATATGATGCTTGAGCAATGGGAAAACATGTGGACAAATTCATCTAAAATTTACACTGAACTATAATTTAAAAGAACACTTTTACAAAATTATGCATAGTTGATAGCTAATATCTGATAAATTGTCAAAGATGTATAAAGGTTTCTCAAATGTATGTTGCAAATGTAACTGCAAAGAAGGAACTTTTTATAATCTTGGATGGACTTGTAATAAAGCAAAGAAATATTGGGGCAGATTTATATTTTAATTGATAATTTTTTAAAAAATGGATGTAAAGTTGAAAAGATGTTTCCTTTTAGGACTTAGATTTAAACATTAGACTTCCTTTTAGACAAGGAACTTGAAAAAAATGGATCTTTGTCCTTGTATAGGTTGACTGCAGTGAGAATTCCTTATGTGCAAAGATGGAAAGATTCATCAATTCCCTTGATGGAAGAATGAATGGACAAAGTGATGGAGTTAGAAGCGATGGCAAAATTAACTGTTTTAATCAGAGAAAAGAATATATCTAGTTTTATTTCTATCTCAAAACCGCTTCTAGACTTCATGCTTGAGGCTGAAAAAAAATCTTGACTTTAGGACTTGCTGATTAGTTTGTTGTTGTAGAAATGACTAGTATTTACTAGAAAAGGTTAAGACAGTAATTTTACTTTGTACAGTATTCTATTGCTCTGAAAAATGTCGGAAGCTGGTGCTTTTCTTCTTCTTTTCCCTTTTACCCTACACTTCTCCTTTCCCTTTCCCATTCTCATTTCCCTATCTTCATTTTCATTTGTATTTCACATTATGATAATCTTAATTAAAAAAAAGAGATTGGAGTGATACCAAAGAAAGGCATATAAGCTCAATTTAAGCTCATTCCAAAAAGATGTGATACTTGCTAAACTGACCAATTATTTTTTGGTTTATTTTCATATTTAAATATTGCTGGCCAGTAAACAGAACACTTGATAACAAATAATTAGATCAAAAAAGTTTAGTTCCAATAGAGTTGTGAAAAAAAATCCATGTTATTACAGCCATCTGTTTAAATGTAAAGGCTGATGCCACCATAGAAATCAGAACAGAGCAGATGGAAAACAGACATAGACAGCTAGCTCAAACTATAAGTCTACAAGTATGGAGGAGATAAAAGCGGAAACTGCTTTAAATTACTGTTTGCTTTTGTCTTACAAATATTGCACTAAGGTCTGTTAATCTAAATTCTAGGATTTATTTGACTCTGAATCAAATTCCTAGGTCTTTACAGTTAGGGTACTTTAAAAGAAAATCTTAATTACTTGTCCTAGCATTCCCATTAAGAGAGGCAAAATAGCAACAGCGACATTTCCTGGAATTAGAGTTTGCACCATCTGATCCACGGTATGTCTTCTATTCATTCATAGGCAATTCATTCATGAAAGAGAACGAAATGGTCAGCTTCATATCACATGCTAGATTAGGGCTAAAAAGGGTTTGAATAATTCAGGAAGACATGAGCCAAGCCACTGTTTTAGCCTGGTTGATACAATGTGCTATAACATTATAACATACAGTAATGTAGTATAATTGTTAATCCATACCATACCATGTTGTGGGAACACTGCAATTGTGTGCTGTTAGTCTTGGGTTTAAGATATTGAGAGAATATAGCCATTTAATCATACTCACCTGGTGAGAACATGCACCTGGATTCCCACAGGAATTCTAAAAAAGGAAGAACACCACTGAGGCTATAAGTTTACTCTTATAAAACCAAACCTTTGGAGATGCAAGGACAAAGTTTGCCAGATTAAAAGTCTGCCTTAAAGGTTTGGAAAAAATGGATTAACATTCTTTAATATTTTAAATTCTGGCCAATTATGATTTGGTCATTTCCTGAAAATTCATGAATGCCCATTGGATTAATATTTCTGGATAAAATATCAAAGATCTTAATACATTATTTAAAGAAAAATGTTGGTAGGTTGTTTAAGGAAAACACTGCAATTGAATTGGCATTGTAAAACAATTGCATTCTTCAAGGACTAGAATGTCTGTCCCCAACTTCCTTGCTATTTTTCCTTTTTTCCTTTTTGGCTATAATGCATGATATAGCTAAAAACTAATTGATTTTACGATCGTTCCATAGTCATCACTTTTAGTTTGCCCACATCTTTTCTGCCTAATTGTACACATTTATGTTGAAGGAGGTGCCTTTGCACATGTTGCATCTAGGATTATCCTTCAGTGCAGTAAAATTAAGTCTCTCTTGCTATAACAGCCAAGGCAAGAAATACAGTGACCGAATCCTCCTCTGATCTGTAACTTTGTATGGTATTGGCAGGATTCAGAAACCTTCAGCAAAGTCATGCCAAATGAGCAGGTTTATTTTGTAAAAACAAGCAAACATGAATACGATTTTTATAATTTGGAATGTAGCTATTTAACAGAAAAATGGGCTTGTTTGGCACATTCCCTGGATTTTTTTTGGTGCAAGAACATAAAACAGTCTGCATGCATTTCCAGTTAATGTTAGACATCTTGCTGCCAAACTACATTTTGACCATCCTAGTTGTATCCTAATTCACCCACCTTGACCTTTCTGAAAGTTTTTCAGTCTTTACTCTGCTGTTTATTTCCACTTGCCTTTTCCACATTCACCTCATTTTACTTTTTTTGAAATCTCACTCATTCAGTTGTCCTGTTTGGAAACATAGGATGCCTACAGGGAGAACTGAAGATGTGAAGGCAACAGGCATCTTCCCTGCTTTCATCAAGAAAGAAAAGAGAGAGAGGATGAATGTGAAGAGAAGGTTTCAAGGGGAAAGGCCAGATGATAGACAGACTGTCAGACAGGCAGGGATCCTTAAACAGCACCTTTAGTTTCACCATGTGAGCACTGTTACTATTTATCTTGCCTTTAGCTATTATTCTGTCTCTTGAGAGTCAGTTTGTGTAGTGATTAATGTGCCAGGCTAGAAACCAGTTTAGTCCCACCTTAGGCACAAAGCCAGCTTGGTGACTTTGGGCTGGTCACTCTCTCACAGCCTTAGGAAGGGGGCAATGGCAAATTACTTCCCCAAAACCTTGTCAAAATAATTGTAGAGACTTGTCCAGGCAGATGCCAGGAGTCAACAATGATTTGAATAAACACCTACCCAAATCTGACTCTTAAAATATGAACATGCATATTTCTGAGTTCTCAGATGACAGTTTGTGAACTAGACTTGGCAAGTATTTAAAAGTCAACAAAAAGAATTAAGTTTTCAAAGAAACTGAACCAAATGTGATAGTAAACAAGATAGTGATGCAGATTCAATCTCTCTTCCTTTTCTCCCCTATTGCAATCATTTTTAGCAAATCTAGCTAATAGACTTAAGGGAAAGAACGTATGTACAAATGCAATGGTATATTTATAGCAATAGCACTTAGACTTATATACCGCTTCATAGTGCTTTACAGTCCTCTCTAAGTGGTTTACAGAGTTCAGCATATTTCCCCCAACAATCTGGGTCCTCATTTTACCCACCTCAGAAGGATGGAAGGCTGAGTCAACCTTGAGCCTGGTGAGATTTGAACAGCTGAACTGCTGAACTAGCAGTCACTGAAGTAGTTGCAGTGCTGCTTTTAACCACTGCGCCACCTCGGCTCATATGTTTATGTTTATATTTATGCAATAACATATTATTTATGATGAGCAATGTAAATTTTATTACCTAAGAAACAATATAATTTTAACAACTGCAATTCTGTTATTTGTAAATTAGCCTTATTTTAAGTCAGAAATGACAGCCAATAGCTCAATAGAAGAGTTGTATGGTCTGCCTATATAGGTAGTCCTCACTTACCAACCATTCATTCAGCAGCTGTTCAAAGTTACGACAATGGTGAAAAAAATTACACCCCATGACCATTTAGGACTTAGGACCTTCACAGCATCCCTCAGTCAAATATCATAATTTTTATTTTCCACAGTCATTGCAATTCATGAAAGGGGAAAGTACACTTTAGGGATTTTGCACCGAAAAGTTTCATAAGGCATATTGAAAAACAGTATTTTAATATGAATTATATTGTAAAATGCATTACATTAATCAGAATCAAAGGGAAATGCAGTTCTATGAATATTTCTTACAGTAAGTACCTGTTTTCCTGTGCCTGACCTCTTTTTTTTCTTCCCCTTGCCCCCTCAAAGAGTAGACTGATTGGAGAGAAAGGGATTGCAAGAAAGTAAGCTCTCTGCTCTTCTACAAATTGAAAGCAATGTGATCATACCAGCAGCCTACTGTACTTTCTTGAAATCTCTTCCTCTTCAATCTCTCTGCTCTGCAAGAGGAGTGGAGAGAAAATAAGCAAATGATTTCTGTAGACAATCTCTCCTATACGTGACACTCCCTTCCCCACCCAGAGCAGAGATATCAGAGAAAGATTTTGATATGTATAAGACAGTAAACAGGCATGGAGCATCCAAAAGGCAGGGGAGTGGGTTGGAGGCAAAACAAAAGCCAAAGGTATGAAACTGAGTACCTAGTCTTGTGTCTTTCCAGCCGGGAAGCATAGACATGGCCATGTGATTTCTCACTTAGCAACTGCTTCACTTAGCAGCAAAGCTTCCCTACCCAATTAGGATTGTTAAGCAAGGACTGTCTGTAAGTAGCAAGATGGCTCCAAGTTAGAGGCAGTTTGAAGGGAAATGAATTCTGGCAGGCAGTAGGCTTCCTTTTGGCATATGCAATATACATGGCATCCACTATAGTATTACTCCCAATCACTGTGAAATCTATAATGGCTCACATTGACCTGAAGTTTCAATAATGTTCTCAGGATGCCAAAAATCAGTGTCTTGTCCTACCTCAAAGTATTGCCAGGAGTATTAGGACAGCTGGGAAAGCTATTGGATTAAAATCAACTTTTCCTTTAGATCACAATGTTTCTAGCTTTATTGGGGAGCAACTGAAATAGTTCAACAGCCCAATGGGATAATTTGTAAGAAGTGTTTATCTTGCCGTGTCTTCCAAGTTCAAGCTACCCATTAGATAGCAACTGAAATGAAGCTGATTCTATCTCCATGCCATTTCAGTGTTTTGTTCTTGAAGCTTCCAATTTACCTTTGGGTATGTGTTATTGATCTTCCTTCATTCAAACCCTGTGAGGTAACACCAAGATACTATGGTCACCAGTATTGGGAAGGTGCCATTTACAACTCTCAGGCATCTATTTATTTATTTATTTATTTATTTTGGTTTTCTTATATGCCGCCCAACTCCCGAAAGACTCATCTATAATGCAATAGGATTTGGTGCTGTGACACCCACAAGCTTTTGAAGACTTAAATTTATTTTTTAATCAACTACTATGTTTTAAAATTGCATCTAAGATTTTTTTTTTCAAAACGGAAGACAAATATACACAAATACATATTCATACACTATACACATATACATACATACACACACCACAAACACACATATCATCAACAATTGACAGCATGGAGGGAGAAAGAATGAATACTAACTAGTTGACAGATCTCTGGGAGCTTTAAATGTGTAAACATATAAGAAATTTGATGCCAAGTAAAAGATAATAAAGACAATTTGGAGAAATCCGATATTGTGGAATTGAGAAGGAATGATAAACAGAAAGGCTGCTATTATAAAGGATCTCATAGAATATCAATACGTTAGTATGTTCTAATCCAGAGGTATCAAACTCACGGCATCACCACGTGACGTATCGGGACTTTTTTCCCCTTTGCTAAACCGGGCGAGGCCAGCACATGACGCATCCGGCCCACGGGCCGCAAGTTTGACACCCCTGTTCTAATCCAACCAACTAAGGGTTCTATCCAGACCACGGTTAGGCAACTACGACGTCTTTATGACCTGTAGACTTCAACTCCCTTTGGTGGTTCAAGAATTCTGGGAGTTGAAATCTACAGGTCGTAAAGGGGCGACAGCGCCTCCTGCCCCGATCTAGACCAAAGATCTGTCCTATAACTGCTAAGTGCAGGAAGAAGGAAATATTTTTGTCATTTGGCCAGGCTCACAAACACATTGTCAGCCAAAAATGGGAATAAACCTACAGCAATCCTATAACCATATTTCATATTTAATATCTAATTATTTTTCATGTTTTTGAATTTAATCAATGTTGTGATTATTCCAAAGCACCCAATCACAAGATCAAGAAGCAGACATCTCTGTGCATCTTGATGTAAATATAATTGGAACATTAAAAATAAATTTATCTAATCAGAAGAAATTTAGGACTAGCGGAAAGATGCTCATAGAATATTAAGTATACAGCAGAATGTGCCTGGAGCTGGTGGAAAAGCCAAGGGCATGCTCTAATCTGACAAACTAGAGATGAAGGCACAGACATTCCCTTGCATTTAAAACACAGAAAAGGCATCTTAAACATATGACCTCCAGTTGACTTTCCACTAGCAACGGAGATCTATGACAGCATTTGCATTCCTTCAGCCATACAGCAACATCTGCAGTAAAAATGAATTGTGCAGCGATTGATTTCTGAATAGGTATTTGAAGCACTGAATACAGCAGGAGGAGGAGGAGGAGGAGGAGGAGGAAAGACTATGTGTCAGCCTTGTCTTTCTTGAAATGTGAAGCACATAGCTTCCTCCACCTTCGCTCTTCAAATGTCAGTGTTTGTTTCAGAAAGTAACACCAATTTCCTCCTCTTTCTATAAGTGATCAATCTTTTTCATTATTATTTTCACACAGCAGCTTCCTCTTATCTGATTAAACTTTTGTTTAGAAATGGTTTCCAAACGTGATCCAATTGAAAGCAACAAATCTTTGTGATTTCCACAGAGAAAGAACAACTTTCAATTTTGGTTTTATTCAATGACTTTTCAACATTAAGTTCACTTCAGAGCATTCCTGTAACACATTGTACATGAATGTTCATATGTACTTTTATGTGCATCATTTCTGATGCATGTATTTTTGTGTATATATTCACTCACATACAATTTGTGAACACTTTCTTTGAATATATTACATTCAATATATGTAATAGCTACACTTAGTTACAACCTAGCTTGACTACTGCAACTTATTTTTACCCAGATGTACCTCTGAACAGTGCCCAGAAATTACAACTGTTGGAAAATGTAGGAATTAGGCTGTTGGGCCAGTGCAAGATACGGGGGATCATGTATACTGAATGCACTGAAAAAACAGACTATCCAAATAGAGATCTTTGACTTTTCAAACCCTGAATGACTTTAGGGCCTCCCACTACGAATCTGCCCGATTACTTGGATCAGCAACAGGGGAATCTTTGAAGATCTCCCTACTACACTCCCCCCCCCCAAAGGGGAAGGCTAGGCTCCCATTTGCATAAAATTTAGAAAAAATAGCAATCTGCTCAGATGATTTCTTTCAATCTCTTCTTGTCATTTTTACACTACTCCATGCCAGCAAAGAACAAAACTGAACATCCACCATACTTTTGGAAAATGCATTACCAAGAATGAAAGCATCAAAGAATTGATGCTAAGGAAGAAGAGAGAACAGAAGAATTATCAACAGGAGATGAGACATTTTACTACTCACTTCCTGGGCTTTTCCTCTTTTGTTTCTGCTACGTGGTATCCAGGCTTACACTTGTAGCGACAGACAGATCCTACGTCATGATTCCCTTGCTTGCATCGAGGCACCAACAGCTCAGCGTTGGCAATTAGGCCTGGAGAGTCGCACTCCAGTTTGCAGTAAGCTTCTGGAAGTGACCAGAGTCCGTCTTCAAGACAGGTGATCCACTGATTAATTCCTGATTTCAAGCAAGAGAAAGAAAAAGAAACAAACCCATTCAAATTACAGCATAACTAGTTATTTGTGAACCTTAGGCTGAATCTTACTCTGATCCAATTTTCTTTATCTTCACCATTTGTTTATTTGCACAGACTTTTATGCCACTTTAGTCTAACTGGTATAAAGTCATGAAATGCTATAAGGTCTCCTGCTTGACCAGCGGGTTGGACTAGAAGACCTCCAAGTTCCCTTCAAGCTCTACTCAGATTAATTGACTGATTGACAGTCTCCAAGTAATATGCACACTATACAATAGCAATAAATAGTTATAATAGAAAATGCTAAGCTGTCTGCACTATCTTTCTCTATAGTACTTTGGCAGTATGAAATTTATTTATTTATTAAATTCATTGGCGGTCCCTCTTACCACAGGATAACTCAGCTTGCAATATTAAAAAGATAAAACTATATTAATAAAAGACTACAAAAATACAAAATACAAATTTTATTTGGCAAATGCCACATTTATTTTGTGGAAGATGCAAACAGCCATACTGCATTTCTCATTCATAATCGGGAACAGAAAAGGCGTCCTCAGTGCCCAGCATAATGGCACCAATGCTTGTGGAGGAGAGATGCCCTTCATAGCTGGAATGTGAGTTTGACTATAATGCTAAACCATTACAGAAAAAAGATACCTGAGCTCTGTGAAGGTAGGAAGAAACTAAAACAACGTCACCTTGATTGCGATGGGTATAAGTTGAAGTAGAGAGGGATTCTGACAGGCTTTCGGGATTCTGTTATATTAAAGTAACCACATTAAAGTACATTCCAAGATTCCTAGTCATTTTTGCCTACGCTGAAGAGCCTAGAACACGGGTGTCAAATTTGCCGTGTCATGTTGCCATCATGTGACGTATCGTGATGATTTCCCCCTTTGTGGAGCTGGGGTGGGCGTGGCCTGCGCGTAACGCATCTGCCTGTGGGCCGCCATTTTGACACCCCTGGCCTAAAAAATCCCAGGTCCTTAAACCCAAATAACCATATAATTCCCAGGCTCCAAAGCGAATTTTATATTTCATTCACAAATGAAATATGAATGTATTTCATATTGTTTTTCACTGGAATTTTTTAAGTATTTACTGCAAACACATGCTCCAAATAATTCAGTGTCTTATTCAGAGCTGTCAAATTCAGAGAAGGGGAAATGGAGATTAGGGATACATTACAATGTCTGATGGATGGCAGCTGAAGTCCCTAAAGTAGTTAGCTTTTATTAATTTCTTTTTCTCAGAATTTCAAAATCGCCATTGTTTTGTGACAGACTAAAATAGATATGTCTCCCATTGCAGTTACAATTCCTACCCCATCCTTTAGCGTTATCAAAGATATTTTGAAAGAAAGAAAGAAAATTGTGGTGAGAAAAATGAGGACCACTTCCAAATATATAATGTTGTCAGTATATATTATCAATGTAAAGAATCCCTTACATTGAGTGAAATTTGTGTTGATTTCTGGGCACATCCATATATAGCTTTCTTGGCAAGAGAGTGGAAGTGACTAAATAAAACCTCAAAAGGATATCTTGGAAGTAATAAAACTCAATATGAAATTTTGTAAAATGTATGAGTATACTCATGAGTATCCATGAGAGGAAGGGCAAGGAGAATAAATGACAAAATATGTGTAAAGTGATTATAGAAATATTATGACTTAACATAGTTGCATCGTAAGTTAGGACAAAAGTATATAATTCAGCACATGCATGATGTTATATTCCCATATTGACACTGCAGTTTGCTGCAGACACTGCTTTTCATTTTTTAAGATGGAGTCAAGGTCAGATAGTTGTTGCTGGAGCTTCAGAGGCTGGGTGGTGCTAGCATGTTGAAGATGGCTGGGAGGATGGTTAATAATAGTGTTCATGATCAGGAATTGGAATGGACAGTCTGGTGCAGTACAAGAAATGCTAGTGATGACAGTTTGGGGATGAGGGGCTGGTGAGAAGTGAATCCCTGGAAGTAATCTACTGGATAGCTGAAGAATGGGAAGGTGGTTGAGGATCTTAGATCTGTCCTGAATGTGGACATACAGCTGAAGAGACCAGTGGTAGGGGTGTATTTTTAGTAGCCCCTACCACTGGTTGACCAGTTATTTGCTGATTTTGGTGACCAGCAGAGTTTGGTTTTTGTCTGAAGGATTGGAGAAGCCAAGTATACAAATGTAGATAAATAACAAAGGTCACATATTTAGCATATTCTTCTGATCTTGTGCAGGCAACAGATTAGCAAAGACACAAGAGGAAATTTTCTGGAACTTTGTTCCACCATCCAAGTCTATCCTGAGAAAATCCATCCTACCTTGGAGTTTCGCTGGCTTGATACAGGAAAGGAAGCATCGCTTCATAAACGTAGTTCCTTTGGGACAGGAAAACTCTGCATAAAGAACGTGAGATTGGTCTGGAAATTGGCAGTCAATAGGATTACATGTCACTGATCTGTCCCAGTGACCAGAGATACAAGTCAGCAAGATTTCTTTCTGGGAAAGAAAAGTGGAAGAGTCAAGAAAAATTAAAAAAAATAGTCATTCCTAATTTCAATATTGGTAGAACTATTGAAAGTAGTGTTCACTTATCAGTTGTGGCTACTCATTCCTTTTAACAAGAGATTAGTTTAGAACCGAACCAAGTGCCTAACAGATAAACTGCTAGTTTATTTAAATCTGACCTAAGACATAGGCAAACTGAAATTTATCATTCCTACTTTTGGCCTTGAAAAAAAGCGATACTTCTGTTTTCATTTCAACCACACATCCTGAATCATAAGCAAATGATTCTTTAAAAGGGAGTACCTTTGGCCACTAGTGATCCTTCATTCACAGCACTGGTAGCAATGCCACTCTAGCTTTTGTCATCCTTTTCTATCAGTTTCTGGTCATTCCATCATTTCTGAGAGAGAAGGCATGCTTTGGGTCCCTTTTATTAAACAAGGACATCTTGTTGGACCCTTGAGTTGGGCCTTCTTAGTGGTAGCATCTGCCCTCTGGAAAGCATCTCCCTGGAGATTCAGATGGCCCCAAACGTTTTAGCCTTTGTTAGGTCTTGAACCTTGACTGCTTCCCTAGTCATTTGGGACAGTTGGATAGATGAGCTCAATTGTTGTTGGTGTGTTGGTCTTTGGAGATGGGGGAGTGGGATATTTGGGCATCTGGGGTTATATGTTGTAAGTTTCTGTGCTTTAAAACTTGTAAGCCACCCAAAGTCATTTGTAAATTATATCAATAAATCAATATAAAAATGTTTTTCCAAACTGGCTTAGAAATCCAAAAAACAAAATGAAAATAGTTCCCTGACTCCAAGCTTATAAACCAAATTGACAGAATTACAATGGATGGGGAGCGAAGGGGAAAATCTCACATCCTTTGGAGGAAAAGCAGTAACACGGCAGTCCATACTGATTAGTTCTAAGACAGTGCTAAACAGAAATGCCAAGACTTTCAGTAAATGTTCTGTTCTTATGAAATCTACATTCCAGGTCAAAAAAGCAGCTCTCAGCAACCCTATACAAATAATGGGTTTTTAACAAATGTGAATACATTCCCATTTTGCATAATTGACTGTGCCATTTGTTTTTTATAATTCATTCTGAATTTGCAAATCATACAGACAAATCAGCTGTATAAACCCTGAAGCCCTATCCTGCCAAGACTTAAATTAGCTACCTACAGTATCTGACCTCAGAGGGCCAATCAGAGTTTTGTTTGATATATATACAACTTTGTCTGTAAAAATGTAGGGGAGATTAGAGGAGGGACATCTCTAAGGGAAATGAAATATGAGATGAATAGACACATACCTGTTCTTTAAAATTTGCAAATAGACACACTTCATGTACTACTATGATGCCTGAAGGAAAAGTCCATCAATGTGGATTTCTATAAGTATTTTTTTAAAAAGTCTGAGAGCTACATGCTGCATATGAAGCAAATGTTGAATTTGCCTTTGTGCATCTAAAATGGTGCAAGTTGACCCTTGATGCAAATACAGAGAAAATTGTGGTCCAAATCTGTGGCAGTTGAATGGGGAAAAGTAGAGAAGTTCCTCTGATATTGATTTCATGTAATTATGTACCATCAAGTCTTAACAACAACCACATAAGTAGATTTTCTCAATGGCAATCTATCCCTAATCTGATATTTCAGGTCTTCTAATAGTGCACTCATTGAATACATTCGCCTTGCTGCTCTTCATCTTCCTCTTCTCTCTCCTTTTACCTTTCCCAACATTAAAGGCTTCTCTAGAGAATTACCGTAGGTCTTTGCATAATATATCTGAAGTAGGATAATTTGAGCCTAGTCATTAATGCCTGTAATGAGGATACTGAGTTGACTTGTTCTATAATCCATTTGTTGGTTTTATTGGCTGCTCCTTTCATACCAGTTCTTCAATCCCATAGAGACCCCTGGGTCTTCAGTTGCCCATCTTGGCACCAAAGGAGATGTTCCCTCCCCACTTCTCTCCTTTCCCTGCTTTTGGTATGAAAGGAACCTCTACTATGCTTTATTGCCAAGGCAAAAGAATGTGCACTCCAGTACTTCTTCAAGGTACCCTGATTTTCTTTCAACTCCTTCACTCTATAGCAGTGCTTTAGTGCCACCATCTAAAGGAGCAAGTAGTCATGATAGACTTCCATCTTCCTCCTTTCAATTCTCCTGGCTCATTAGCAAAGCTTCTAATGCTGATAATTTGGTGTTTCTGAGGACCTTTCCATGCATTGGGTTATATGCTAGTCTATAATTTAGTGTTTTTTATTGTTTTCTACTGCAGATTGTTGATGTAACTTGATGCCATTGTAAGCCGCCAAGAGTCTTTTGATTGTGCTCAGTAGAAAAGAAACAATCCAACAGCAGGTTTCATGGCCAAGAATTCTTTTCCACCAATGTTTCTTGCTGGATTGCAAAGCATATAAACATTAAAAGTAGCAAATTTAACTTTACTTCAATTTTTAAATATATTTTAAAGCAAAAAAGAGCATTTTAAAACACTTCCCAATCCAAGATGCACCTGCCTAAATAGAAATAAAAGAGTCATTTATGCAATGTCATGATGCATCTTTATTTGCGCAGTTCAACTCAGGAGGCCTTCTGCTATTAATTTAAGGAACAGGCAATTAGTCAATGTTGTATCTATTATTATTATTATTATTATTCCCATACCTAGCCTGTATGTTATTTATTTATTTGATCTATTTATTCCCTTTGTTTATCCCTGTCCCCCCAAAATTAAGGCAGATAACTATTTTTTCCACACATACAGTGTACACTGAATATTTTTATAGATCTCAGAAGGAAATTAGGGCAAACTGGGAGGAGAACCAAGTATTCGGACAAAAAAAGAAATAAAAATAGCATGGGTCCAGTAAAGAGAGAATGTATAATTCCAATTAATCTTTTTTCAGGACTATTTTCAGTTTAAATTAATAAAGTTGTGTTACAAATCATGATTGCACAGTACACAGTAAGTTAGCTGATATGTCATAACATTAAAAACTGGAAAAGAGAATTATTTACCATTTTCATAAATTAGCTGCAGTTTATATTACTGCTGTAGCTATTATTTAAGAAAATATATCTAAGGGTTTTTTTTCTCTTCATGCTTTAAGAACGTAGTACAGTTAAAATCTGAATGGAAATACTTTAGTAGTTTTTTTTTCACATTGTGTTTTACTATTAATAAGAACATAGTTTTAGGCAAATAAAGCTTGAAACAAAATGTGCTAGGCATAATATAGTTCTTTAGAACTTCAGTCACTCTTTTTAATCTGTTGCCTTTGTTTTATCTTCAGGTTTTATTCTATGGAATTAAGGGACTGAGGGAATTAAGTAAGTCTTTATTGGTTGCATTCAGACAACTGAGATTGCTATTGGTTCTTATGCCTGTTTTTATTCAGAGTGCCCTGAGGGGGGGGAAACAGTGCTAAATACTTCCTTCCTTCCTTCCTTCCTTCCTTCCTTCCTTCCTTCCTTCCTTCCTTCCTTCCTTCCTTCCTTCCTTCCTTCCTTCCTTCCTTCCTTCTATATGCAGGCACATTCTGTTTCTCTATCAGCCCCCAACAAAAAAACCCCACACCTGGATGTTTTCATACTTTTTTCTGCCATTTGTATATAGTTTTTTAATCCTTCAAAATCACTAGAGCCAAATTCAGGTGTATTCAAAGGCAGGCTAGGAAAGCTAGAGTCGCCTGGGCAAAAGATAGGTGGCATAGAAGTTTAATAATAAATAAAATAAAATGTAAAAAAAATTAAAACAAGCTGAAAAGAGGCCTCTAGGGTCAAGAAGGACCATAAAGACTCATGGGCAGAAGGAAGAAAACCAGGGCAGAGGATGATGGTCCATGGTCATGAAAAAAAAAGAATAAATCTACTTACGTCCACAAAATTCAATGAGCAGGAAAAAATTCTTGGAAAGACTACTGTAGAGTAATCTGTTGCTTACTTACATCAAACAATTTTGAAATACAGCATCTATTTCCCATTACTCCTTTTTTATGTTTTTCCGGAGATTTTTTTATAAGTTGATATTTTAGAAATGCAAAGTTGTTACTTACTTTTGCAGTAAAGTGGAAAATTATTATTTAGTTTCACTGTGCGTGGAAATGCACAATTCCTAACTAAATGTCTGGGCAATCAGCTTAATTTGCATATTTATAGTTCTTGTGATTGGTTAGTAATGAAAAAATAAAGGTAACACAGAGGCAGTATCCACTGATGTCCAGTTATAACGACTAATATTACTATTAATTTCCATATACTTTCAAAGTACTTCATTTGTAATTGTTACAGACATTATATAAAATTGATTAGCATTATTATCACTTCCATAGTAGAAACAGAGGGCAATGTCATTGAGACACAATAGCTTGCCAGAAATACCTGGAAATAAAATTTACAATTTACAACTGCGTTTCTTTGCCAATTTATTATACTCTACCTATTTAACTTTCAAAGAAAAACTAGCTTACTCAATGCTACATCAGAGATCAGTTTGACCTATTCCATGACTAAGTACACACAATGTGCCAAAGAAATAAAATTTTGACACAATGAAAAAAAAATTTCCACTGAAAATAAATTTTGCAGCTAGTTATTATTTGCAGAGATTTTTTTCTGTCTCCATCCCAGGATTTTAAACTATTGCCAATAGTTAAAATATTTTTTGGCATATAACAACGTGGGAGTTGAGAGAAAAATACAGGAATGTAATCAAGGCACAAGTCAAAACCAGGTATCAAAACTAAAGGCTATTTTAAAACAAAATTGAAAAGCTATGCTGAACATTAAAGTTATAGAAGGAAATGTTTTGCAAGAGAAAGTTAGATTTAGACTGTAAACGTATCTTTACAACCCTCTCCAGGTGTTTACAAAGTATAAACATAAGGCAAAATTGGAGCAAATAAATATATTAATTTCTCCACTTTAACATACCATATTGATGGGAAAACTATGAAGAACATATCTTTAAACAAATGGATGAATGAAGCTGGTACCATCACAATTTCATTTTTGCCTTATATTGCATTCACTGTTGAAAGGGCTGAAAATCTTATCCATACTACACAGAATCGCCTTCATCAAAAATGAACAATGGACGGAATAAAATAAAATTATAAAACATCTGCACATTTGTGGAGATTAATTTGAAAGTCTATTTTTCAAACATCTATGTTTGCTTGAGATATTTTCCTCCATTATCTTCTCTTTTATCATTGACTTATAATTAAAAGACCACTAGGAAAAGTATTGTATTATTTTTGAACATTTCAAATTATGTTTAATTTGAATTTAAGGGAAGAAATATCAAGGTTGCATCACTGACACATAACTAATGCTGCAACCACTGCTCTCCTCTTCCCAGATATTAGATATACAATGGGATTTATTTTTTTTAATGAATCACACCTACAATGACATTCATAACTCCAATGTACTTACCTGTGCTGGGCGCAGCAATTGTCCATGTTTAACATGGAGAACAAAACCTTTCTCACAAGAAGTAGCACATTCTAGGTGACTCCGACTACTGGAAGTACAGTTTGCAAGAATAGCATGATGGATCTGTGGAAGCATACAGCTTCCCTGCTCTCTACAGGTATGTTGGGTGCAGCTATTGGGAAGAGAAAGGGGAAACATGTACAAACAAAACACAGATAAACACATAGATAAAATGAGAAAAATAAGTGTAGAGTGCTCCAATACACTTATACAATAATAATATACAATAATAGCAAATCTTATAGCACTGACATAAATGTTGTTTTGCAAACAGTAAAACTCCCTAAATCAACATGAGCTATTTTATTATATGAGCAGATTTCTTCTCAGCTATGAAATTAGAGACAGTTTGGTCAAGTGGTTTAAGGCACCAGGATAGAAAGTCGAATACTGTGAGCTGAACTCCTGCCTTAGCCATGAAAGCAGGCTGGATGTCCTTGGGCCAGTCATTCTCTCTCAGCCCATCCCAACTCCAGAGTTGTTGTTGTTTTAGGGAAAATAGGAGGAGGAAGATGTGTTGGATATGTGGCCACCATAGGTTATTTGTAAAAATAAGAAAAGAATGATACATATAAATAAATATAAGCACTTAAACAATAATTAAAATCAACCTACTAAAAAAATACTGAAGCAAACAGGTGACCCAATTCACCATGTTGAAGCAGTACAAATGGCCCTCAGTCACTTCAGAATAATGGTGAACTAGAAGACTCCAGTCTTCTAGTCCAATATTTCTGGCCAAAATAGCTCTAGGCTGAGCATTTTCAGGTCTAACTGTAATGAGTACTGAAGCTACCCAGCCTGGAACAACCTGAACATAGCAAAAATACTACAGCTACTGTGCCTGCTGAAGCCAGAGAACTTCAAAGCAGTATGAACAATATTGTAGGAAAAGGCTTTTTCCTTTAGCATGACCTCTCTAGAGCAGGACTTGGCTTTGCTTTCAGAAGGAAGGGAGCCATGTTGCTCCAGAAAGCAAAGATGAAGGCTAGCTTTATTTGAATCTTTATCCAAAGGAAGTAACTCTCTATTTTTTTATTTCCATGCTACACAAATGTTCATGTATTACACTGAAGAACAAGAAGCATTATTTTTAGTGTAAACCTGACTGCAGAGAAATAATAGCTACTCTTAGTGATCCTAAATGTGAAGAAAGTGAAAAAAAATAATCTTGAGGGCAAGCTACTATTTATAGACAGACAGCAATCCCCACTCCCTTCTAGCACTGCAGATGTTCTCTAATCTGGTAATAAAACATCTGCAAGCAAACAACCAATCTCAGAGAGCTTGCAAGGACTCCACAACAGGCAAATAATTTGAATACTTAGCACCAATTCTGCTGGACTGCCACATAAACTTCCTTATGTTGAAGGATTAGCACTGTTCTCAAGAGTCATTTTGTAGAAGTTGCAATAAAGAGAACGTGATGAACTACTGTTTACTCTCCTTTAGTTGCAACCAACTAAGCCAAGCGCATTGATTTAATCAAAGCCTGAATCAGATCAATTTAACGTGATACCACCAACCTAAGTAACTACGTAAATGTTTGAAAATCCTGTTATTACTTTATAAAGAGAGAGAAAATCCAAAAAGAAAGTTTATCAGTCATTGATGGGCTACCAAAAATTAGTGGATTGCCTTTTTAAACAAAATAGAACTATTAGGTTAAATATGGGAGATGGCTGTCTGTAGAATGAAAGATGCCTGCAACACAGGTAATTTGTTCAAGGAAATACAATTCAAAGACCATATACATTTTCACACATCTTTTTCTGATGCCTGACTTGAGTTCTGAAAATAACAGTGGATAAAATCAAATGCTTGGCAGATTATTAGACAACAGCAGCAGTTCACATACCTTTGGATAGTTCATGAGTCTTCCACAGGTCAAATGGCTAAGAATCCAGAACCTCTTAACTTCAGGACCAAATGTATACCACTATTTTCTGAATAACCATAAATATTTGTCTTTCTCATCTCTCTGAAACTCTACTATTTTTTCTTAATTGCATATGACACAGAATATTCCTTTTTTGGCTTGGTTTGGATGGCTGGGTTCATAACATATCGTTCTTCTGCTAATAACTTTCTGTATTATGTGAGCATTTGTCTTACCTCCTCCCCTCCAACACCCAATCCTGCATAAAAGTTGTATTTAAAGATCTCATTGTGTCCCTAATAAAAATGATTTAAAGAAATTCCATCTGCATGGCTAGCATATGAATGAAAAGTATTTTGTTTGTATCAGCTATTCAGTTGTCAAAGAAACATTATTTAAATATAATGATAAAGAGAAAATTAAGGATACTTATTCACAAACCATTGATTCTAGGCAAAAGACATAACAAATATCATGACATAAAATGCATGATTTTTCATACTTCAACATTAATTACAAACTGCTGGAGCTCACTGAACGTTCAATAACTCTATGCTTACAAAAAGTTATTGAAACTGAATGCTAAAGAGGAACAGTATTAAAAGAGGAAAGAGTGGATTGAAGAATTAGAAAAACTAAAATTAAAAGCAAAAGATTATTTATGAAAAAGGGCCCTAAAATATAAACAAAAAATGATGTAGTGGGAGGGAAATATATATTAAAAATAATAATGAAACAAAGGGGGGAAAAACAACAGGTAATGCATAATGAGTAATGTTGGATTAAAACAATGTTTCAACATTTTCTCCATTTTTTTTAAAATTCAGCATTTGCTTCTAACACAAACCAGCCATCAAAATTTATTTTAACTTACTCCCTTGAAAAATGTATGAGCCACTCTTTAAAACAAAAAGTTTTCTTCGGGCAATTTACAAGCCTTTTTTTTCCAAGAAATACAGATTCAGTTCCTGAAAACAACATTCTTCTTCAATTGTTTATTCCCAGAACCCAGATTTCAGATCTTTATTTTATTTAAATATTAATCATCTGCCCTATTGCAATGACTCCGAGGAGGTAGAGTACAAACAAGAAAAATAAACTACAACAAAATTAATAGTTAAGAATTTAATATAGCTGTAACTGGAGTCTACAAAATTCCATAGCCAGAGATAAGAGCGAACTCTTCAGATGGCAACATAGCCCAAAACTCCCTCTGGTACTCCCTAAACTATTACCAATGGTGGGCTGCAAAAAAAAACAACTAAAAAAAACCACCTCTTGACAAAATTTTAATATTCTTCAATAGCGAGGTCATAATCTGGTTAGGGTTTTAAAAATCAACCCTTTCATCTTAGATGTAGGCTATAGGACTGAAACCAATTTTTCAAAACCCATTTGGGCAGTGCTTTAGTACTTTCTTGAGTGTTTGCTTGCCAAAACTGTAAAACCAAGTTCTGAGTAGATGGAAGTTATCCTCTCCTTCATGTACTTAACAATGACATTCTTGAACATATGTCCAAGAAAAAACTGCAAACAAAAAAATCCTTTTGTCTGCTCTTTTGGAGGTCTTTTCCAATTCTACACTAAGCCTTGTAAAGTTATGCTATAAATGTCCTTGAACTGTTTTATCAGCTCTCTTAGAAAGCATCAATTAACAGTCATGAAGATTTACTCCAAGACTGGACAATGTTATTATACAAGTTAGAAACAAATTTATTTATCTGGTCAATTTCTATCCCACCTTTTCTTCAGGAGTTCAAGAAAGTTTACATGGGGATCATGTAAGATGAGTTGAGAAACAATGACTAGCATGCAGTACATTTCCATAGCTAATGATGAACTTGAATCAGGGTTTATCTATTCTTAGTTCAACACCTTAAGTACTATACTACAATGGCAGCCATTATGGACTGTTCGTAGATTTGTCAGAAAACAACCTGAATTTGTATAGCCATCCATCTCATCAAAAGCAATTCTGGGCAGTGTACAATAAAGCTAAAACAGCGAATAAAAACAGTTATCATTATTACTGTAATTATAATTGTTTTTTTAAAAAAACTATAAAGGCAGAATAAAACAAGGAAATATGCTGATTGTTGTTACATGCTGATGATTTATGACCTCTAATGGGTATTTATGTATATAGTATCCTATACTGAAATTATTATAGACATGTACATACAGTACACTACTGTTCTACACAAATGGAGCTCAATTTCACATTTACCCTCTAGGGAAGAATTTGTAGAACGGGGGGATTTACCTGAGTTTCCTGTGTATTTAATAGCTTGGTTATCTAGGAATAACTATTCAAAGGAAATTTGTTTTGTTTCCATATGTGAACATATCAAATTGTTTATTTATTAATATTGATATAAATTGATGGTTAATGGTCTGTCAAAAATTGTTATGGCTGCACATTTTTCTACTACTTTGAGTTAGGAATCAGACAGTCATTCAGTACTGTACTGAAGCATAAAATATCACAATTAAAAAAAAAATCTTCCTCCCCAAATGCAGTCCCACCACCAGATAATGTGACTCCACTACTTTGCAATTCCAAGCCCCTCAAAAAGTACTTTGTAATCCAAGGAGACCAAAAGGTTGCCAATCCTTGCAATTAAATAATTATACATAGAAAATTAGCCAACCAGGAAGTACCGTATTTTTCGGAGTATAAGACACACTGCAGTATAAGACGCACCTTAGTTTTGGGGGAGGAAAACAAGGAAAAAAGGCCTCTGCCTCCCAGCAATTTGCCAAACAGCAAACAGCAAACAGCAAACAGCACAGATGATATACACTGTTTGCTGTGTATTTCTGTGCATGTGTGCCTGACCCATAGAAATGGCAAAGAATTGGAGAAATGTACATTATGGCAGTATATTAATCCCAGAAAGTTTTCTTAAATGTAATCACACTAACTCCTAATTATTTAAATAGATCTACTCCAAACATGACTAAGTCAGGGTTTAATTCAGCTGCCTTATTTTAATACTAGTACTTAATACTAATACTTAATACTAAAACAGGACATTTCAGATTATACTTTTACAGATCTTTAAAATTGATGTGGCTTTCTGGAAGTATTCTCTGCTATTTAAAAGAAGATACAATAGCACTGGGCCTCTTCAGAGCAAGCATTTATTTTAAAAAGCTTCTTCATTTTGTTAAGTTGTCTAGAACAATAATAAAGCAGTCTTTAAAAAATAAGTCTAATAATCTGAACACTCTACAAACATTTAACAAAATAACATATTAACAGAATCTGCCTGTACCTAGGATAGAACTCACAACCTCTATCGCTGAGCCACAGCAGCTATAGCTTGCCTTCT
This sequence comes from Diadophis punctatus similis, assembly GCA_023053685.1. Taxonomy (NCBI): domain Eukaryota; kingdom Metazoa; phylum Chordata; class Lepidosauria; order Squamata; family Dipsadidae; genus Diadophis; species Diadophis punctatus. Next base: position 95,548,964 of record JALIGW010000003.1, read on the forward strand.
TGCAATAATATTGCAGTCTAATATTGCAGTCTTGCAACTTCTTGCAGTCTAATATTGCCAGCAGTTTATCTCCCAGCAATATGTCTCATCACAGCCACCGTAGTTTCAGTTTCATTTTACCACGTGGCTTGCAAGCCTCCGTCAGCTGTAGGTCGGGAGGCAGTTTATCTCTTCTTGTGCTCTTCTTGTGCTTTGCCCTGTTTGCTGCAAAGAGGTAAATTGCTGGCAGGCAGAGGCCAAAGGGTGGGGGTGGCTGGGGGTGGCTACATTCGGTGTATAAGACGCACCCAAGTTTTCACCCTCTTTTTGAGGGTAAAAAGGTGCATCTTATACTCCGAAAAATACAGTAGGCTATGCAAAAGCTATTTCTTCCTGACAGTTATACTTGTAGATTTTTTTAAAAATGTGTACCATGAGAACTTCCAGTTGCAGCCAGAAATAGGTTAGCACAGAGACAGGTTTACCACTAAAGTAAGAATTTCCTATTATGTCATGTGTAAAACTTCTTGTACAAAAATGAAAATATGTTTAGCATTCCCAAAACCTAATCAGCAAATTTTACTAACCTCATTTAAGTTACTGATTGTATATGCTTCATAGATGACCAGTTTTTTTCTCTTATTCCTGCTCTAGATAAGATTTAGTTAGATCTCCTCCTCTATCAGAGAAATGTGTCAACTCAATCTTAGATGCAATCAATCATTTAAAATCCTTTTAGCCTTCTCCTTCAAACATCCAGGTAATATTAAGACCAGCCATATAGCAAGAGTACATCTCTTTACAATACAGAAATACATTTACATTGCAATTTGGATCTACACCTGTGCAATTTCTTAATGAATGATTGACCTGCCAATGTGACTCCGTGCCCTTGCATATGAATTAATAATTTCAGTTTTCAGAACGTTCACTGCCCAGAATGAAATGCACTGAGATCATACTATATCTATGAAAATGCTGTTTTCTTTATCTTCATGAGCCATTTTTATAATGCAATGACCCGCGCCATAGCTTCTTACACAATATAAAATCCCCTCTCTTGCTTCTCCCCCAGGAGATTAACCGGAGGACTCAGCTGGATCCTTAGCCGGAGCTCTCGAGATTCTAGCTACTAAAATAAAACACCACAGACCTCAGACATCAATTCTTTAAACCAAAGATCTCAAAATGGGACACTTCCTGCATTGTATTTCCCTCATGAAGCAGCTTCTTTCAAAGCCCAGCCTCACAGCTAGTCCCTCAGTTGTTTTGAGAAACGACAGTGTCTTGGCTTCAGACCATGAGATTACAGTTTATCATCAAGTCAACATTATGTTCACATTAATCCTTCGGGTTCGTGATCCTAAAATATTAAGAGTTTTAAAAATTAAACAGTTGAGTTGCATCCCAAAACTAACTATGAGGTTATAAACATTATACTATATTGCAGTGATGGCGAGCCTTTTTTGGTTCGCGTGCCAAAAGGGGGGGAGCGCAGGGGGGGGGGCGTGCGCGCATGCCTACACACATAATTCCATGCATTGAGCTCCTGATTGCATACAGATCTCCAATTAAATATTATTTAATAAATATGGAGTAAGGAAGTGCAGCAATTGCAACCTCAAGAACTGTTTCCATTGTATTAGTTAGCCTTCCAAATATGTTGTCCGCATGGGAATTACTGTCTGAGCAGATCACACAACCACAGGAGCAAAACTCATCACATGCAACTTTTTGACATCATTGCCCATTATTCAGAAGTAAACTCCAACCAAGTTGAATTGAGTTAACTAAGTCTAAAAGTGCTACATGTATAGCAAAACTTCCACACCTGAAATCATAGTCCTGACAAGAAGCAGCAAAATGTGTTGGTTGCCGTAAGCTACTTAGAATTTATTTGCAATTAATATGACTTATTCAAGAATGTATTGTGTTATGAACATCTTCAGCAGAATTTGTAATAATTGCAGGTTCTTACATAAAATCTGCAGATGTAAATCTAGTCAGCATTTGAAAAGGAGACCATATACATCCCCAAGGAAGAGTGGCACAGTGTATATATGGAGAAAAATTCAACTTGAATTGAACTTCAAATTCAATCTACCAGCATAGATGGCAAAATTTATCAAACTACTTGCATACATACATACTGTACATACAGTACATACCAGTGTATTTATTGCACAAATAATCCAGACTTCACCTGACTGACCTGAAAGGATACCTCGGAGCCATAGTAGACAGAAGCTACTATAAAAAGGGCAACTTGTACACTCATTAGGAAGGGAACCACCAATGTAATAATACTCATATGCAAATCTATGATGAAAGCCCATTTGTCTGCAATATTGGTCACTGTTCCTCAAGAATATTATACAACTAGAAAAGCTACAAAACTGTGTAATGTTTAGGGAGGGTGGGAGCAGCTGCCCTGTGAAGAAAGACTCTAGTTAGTAGATGGAGCTCTTATTTTGGAACAAGGGTGAATGAGAACACAAAACCACACATGGTTGAGATAACACGGAGAGCGCTTTGTTCCCTCTCTCACAATGTTAGTAATTGAGGTCATCCACAAACTAAATGCATAGAGATTCAGAACCATCAGAAGTTAATATTTTATGAGACAGTGTACAATTAAATGGCAGCTAATGTGGGTGGCTTGAAAAGGTTCACAGAGGAATGGGCTTACAAATATTTACAGCAATTTATTACTCTAAATAGGATGCCTTAAATGCTGCTTGTTGGGAAATAACATCCTAATCCTACTGTTTTTTTAACCTGGGTTTATCAGCCTTCCAAATGCATCCAGTTGGCCAACTTGTGACACAGAATGCTAGACTAAAAGGACTTCTAGCCTGATCTTGCAGGATTCTTCTTATGTTCTAATAATTCTTCACATTACAGGGATGAAACAAAGTGAACAAAATTCTACTTCTATTTTCACAATGCTTAGATTTAAAAAAACATGCTAAATTTTATTTCAGCTGCAATAATAATTAAGAGGCCCACGTGTTATGCCAAACATCTAATTACCTGTGTCTCTGGCAGCCATGACCTTCATGCTCTGGGAGACAATTACTTGGGCTGGAAATGTCAAATGGCAAATGGGTTCGCAAAGCCACTGCAGAGATGCTCACAGAGAAAGAGGAGAAGTTGAACAAGGCATAGGTGATTTGGTGGGAGGCAATTTTTCCAGTCATGTTGATGACCAGGGGATTCTGCTGACATGACAGCTCTGATGTAGCTGAGAGAAATTAAAGGAAAAAATATTTTTAGAAAATCATGGTGAAATCTCTCTAAATAAAAAAAAATAGGTAAGAGTTCCTGGAATTTTTTTGTGGGGCAAGGGAAGGTTTTACCATAGGGTGGAGGGAAAACCATAAAGCTTGGAGAGCTATAGTCTTCACAACTTTGCCATTGCAGCATTTCTTCTCTTTCCCTCAATGCAGAGCAATGGTACCTTAGAATAAGAGTGCTGGGGGGGGGGGCACAGGAAAGTCTATCCCTGTCCCACCTCTTAATAGAGGGAAAGGGAAGAGAAACAATATGTTAATGTTGCCTAATTTGATACATTGGGATTTCAACTGCCATCTGGGAATCATGCTTAGTGGGGCAAAGCCAAGATCAATCTACGTTTTATAAGAGGTATTTACTCTACCAAATCACCTGAAGCTGTCTGGGAATAAAGAAAGAAAAGTATCCTTTCAATCTTATTAATGCACAAAAGCAAAGAAAGAAAGAAAGGAAAACATTGTGTTAACTTCACAGAAATGCCTAGATAAATGTTTAGTATATCACTTACAGACTCACCAAGGAAATGGTTGTGACCATTGATGTCACCCAAGTGTATTGTCATGGATGGTTTGAGATGGTCACCACTGGAAGTGCCCACAGATGCCAGGAAAACAAAGAGTGAAGTAGCCATTTTGGGTTGGCTGAAACACACCTGAAGAACACCAGTACATGGCAAAGTCTCAGTATTTATGGCATGAGCAAAAACAGCAGATCCATCACAGAAGTGACAGAAAACAGAATCTCTTCTTCACCCTATCACTCATCCCTGCTATCCTAGAATTTTCCTATTTAAATCTGAAATTGAGTTCATGTAGTTTGGCTATTCAAATTGCTCTTCAAAATTATTGTTTGAACTCTCAGAGCTATTGGGGTGGTAATTTAACTCCCTATTTCATTTTCAGGAAAGCCCAGCCAATAACGGACCATATATAAGAACATGCATCAACATTAATCTAATGTTAAGCAATATGCTTCCTTAACTAAGCAAAACTGAAGCCCAATAAGTGAGGTAGGAAATGGCTTTCCATGGACCCACTGCAGAAAAATTTCAATTAATAGCATCTGAAATTTAGCTTGATCCTTCAGTATTCAGGATCCACATGGAAAGTTATCAAGGATTTCCAGACATTCAAACTCATTCCTACAATCTAGTTTTCTAAACAATTTTCTTTCTTATTCTTATTCTGATTCAGCGGTTATTATTACACATTTTCTCCATGGCTGAACATCCCGTTAATCAGATCAAGACTAGGGTAAGAAAATGAACCCCCACAAACTGATGTTTTCACTTTTGTGCTGCAATAGGGTAGAGTTGGGGGGCACTATTCACATATTAATTGTATTTCAAACATGTGGTTCAGAACCATCTCTGTTCTTCAGGACCATCTCTTGGTCATTTCTGGAGATGCATCATGGAAGCCAGAGGTATGTAATTTATAAAATAAGCCATTCACTTGTTCAAAAGCTAGTAGTATATAATCAAGAATACCAACTTAATGAGTGATTCCATTGTAATAATGAAAATTATGAATGGTAATTTTATTAGCCACTAATTAAATGAGTCTCCGACTTTTTATTGTGTATATTCTCATCCATACTACAGAAGTAGCATTATCCTCCAAATATTATTGGAGTGTAAATCTGCTAAAATAAATAATTAAATAAACAAACAAACAAACAAACAAACAAATATCCACAATCTAACAGGTAGGTAGCTTATATTAGTGGAAATGGCAAAACTGGTCAGGAAGGAAACAACAGAGAAATTTTAAAATCCTGGAAAACTTTTATGAAATGTTTGCTTAAAACAAGGTGAAATGATGTTTTATGAGTTTAATAATAGAAAAAAATGAGGAATAAGGGGCTGAAGGGATTTCTGGAAGAGGGAGGAGAGATTATTGGTTTGTTAAAATCAGAAATGTCAGAAATCCTGTAGTTTCTTTTCTTTCATTAGTTCTTTCCTGTTTTTCTTTTTTATTGCACTTTATTTTTTTTATTTTTTCATTTCTCTTCTCCATTTTCTTTAGATTTCATTTTTTATGGGAAAGTATTTAATATTTTTTTTAAAAAAAATGTGTATATCCTGACACTTGTTATTAAGTATTATTTATTTATTCTCAAATTCATTTTCTTCTCCATTTTGATACTATTCTGCCTCATTGTAAAGGGACGAGGTTGTTCCTGGGAGAGCTGAGTAAAGAATACTTCCAGCAAAGTCCATTCAAGGCATGACAGTTATCCCAACTGTGTAGCTAAAGCTAGCAGGGACACAATATTGGGCAGCAGCAATATAAGATGATGGAGGTGGACGATCACTTCAAAGGCAATGACCAAAATATCATTTCAGCAGAAGGCAATACCATTCCTGTGTTTTACCAAACCACCTACATAGATGGACAATATAAAGAGGCTGACAATATGCATGCCAGATCATGTAGTCATCAAACTGATGGAACTCAATATGTTACTGAGGAAGAGCTGAGGATCGAATGGTATTGATGATGTGCCAAGATTAAAGCTTTTGAGATGCCTAGTTGCTGATGCTAACATGCAGAAAAAGAAAATCCGAAGCCCTAAGGAATTACAGCTGAAAAATGGAATGTAAAAATCACGATGCAGAGAAAACTCAACACAGTAAACAGCGAAACAAATCAACCACGCATTGATATCTTAGGCACCAGCAAACTGAAATAGTCTGGAAATGGACACTTTCAGTCAGAAAATCTTACCACCTACTGTACAGGGTGTGAATAACTCTGAAGCAATATTATTGCTTTCATAGTCAGAAAGACAGTATTTAGGTATAATGAAGTTAATGACCGAATGATATCAACTGGATTGCAGACATTTTTTAATATAATTATACAAATTTATGTCAATGTCAAAATGGCAGAACATGCAAGAAACGTGTACTGCTTGGGGTTGGAGACTGGATTGCTAAAGCTAGGAAGAGTAAGGAAGAAAACTTAATTCAGTTGTATGAACTAAGAAGCAGAAACCAGGAGAATGTCTTACCAGTTTCTGCCAAAGGATTTATTTATTGCTAACACAGCCTTCAAACAAACAAAACAATGATTGTTTAAGTGGACATTATTAGGTAAAGTACAATGAAATCAAATTGATTCTGTTATTGGCATAAGGTAGAAGACCAGCAAAGATGTGACCATGGACAGACCGTGAAACAGATCACGAAGTGCTCATGTGAAAGTTCCAAGATAGGATAAAGTGGAAGAAGTCAACATAATTTTCAGCATATGCCCAACATTTTCAAAAACATCAGGAATGGCTTTGAAACCCTGAACCTCATTGATAGAGAACCAAAGGAACTATGGAACTATGAAATCAAAGAAGCTGTTAAGCATGCAGGTGAAAAGAGTTGCCAAGACCAAGAAACAAAAGAAAGTAAACTGGATGTCAGAACAAATAGCATAAATTGCCAAGTGGAGAAAAGAAGTAAAAGCCAAGATCCCAGGAAGGGACCTAACAAAGAATTTCAGATAACTGTTTAGCAGTTTTACCATGACATTTGTAAAGACATTGGTGATAGAAACAGAAAAGAAAGAAACAAGAAAGTACCATATTTCAAAAGATCTCCAAACTCAGAAGGAATTTTTAACCCCGAACTGGTATGTTAAAACAACAGATAACAATAGATTCAAAGAAAGTTTTTAAAAATGAATGGAATACCATATACTAAAATTTGATTAAACAGAGATGTCCACTGTCAGGTTACCTTGTAAAATATTCCCTATTCACAAGTTAGATCAGCACTCTATTTATTCCTGGGCTACAGGAATTGATAGAATATCTGCAGAAATACAGCAAGCAACAGAAGAATCAATAAAAGTTCTAAGCAAACTATTCCAAGCATTTCTGGAGAATACCACAATGACCAACATATTGGAAGAAGTCATCTTCCCTTCCAATATCAAAAAAGGGGAACTTAACAGAGTATGGAAATTATTGTACAATATCATTAATTTTGTGTGGAGGCAAAATTATGCTTAGGATCATCCAATGCAGTTTCGAGCCCTATATGGAAAAGGAGATGTCAGAAAAGGCCAAGGAACATGAGATACAATTACTGATGCACGCTGGATAATTGAGAAAGCCAAACACCAAAAAGAAGTTCTCTGTTTCATTTGACTATAGAAATTTGCTTAATTGTGTTGATCACATCAAAGCAAAGAATGGGAATTTCTGAGCATGTCATCGGCATCAATTTGGTCGAACAACAAGTCAAGATACTCTTCAACTAGAGAGACCTGGATATCAGCATTCACACAGAATTGTTTACCATATTAAATGTCTAAAATGAAATCTACATTTTTAAAATTATTTTGGTTGCCCTTTAGGAATATCTAGCTGGGGGGAAAAGATGAGGAGATTAAAATTGTAAGAAAAAGCATTGTGCAGCAGCACTACGTATAAATATTCATTCACAGTGAATTGGGCTTTTCATCCCAGAAATAATTCTGAAGAAGAAAGACAATAAGAGCCTAGTAAAACATCAGGGATTATAGAGTATCCAAAGTTGAAGTGAAGCAGAAGATCAGCATTTAGCAGTTTATAATGCTTAGCAGTTAAAGTTAACCATAGTTAGCTGCCAAAACTCAGTATGATCAACCTGGAGATTGACATGCGCATATTAACTGCCATTTTTTCCTCAATATATGTTCATTATGTGACTGCCAAATTCACTCACTTTCAGCCAAATTATGTCATTCAAATGTGCTTTCTCCATGTCTGTATCCTGAAGAACATCATTTTTCATACAAGGAAACCAAGCCAGCTGTGATTCACTCTCCAGGGTCTCTTGATGATGGGGCCTGCACACCTAAAAAAAATGGAGATTTTCAGTGCTTCCTGGAGTTGGAGAGACAGAGTTTATTACATCAGAAACAATATGAAAAGCAAGGGAACCATAACAAAAATCCAAAATCCATATTAGGAAAAATACTTAAGCCAGTTCAGTTTGGAAATATGTTTGATATTTGTGACCCTGAAATGACCTAATAAAAGTACTGGAATTCAGAACTAGAAATAACTAAATGGTAATTTTTTTTGTTTCTTTTAGAAGTTCTATTTTTAAAAACTTTTGTTTACACACACACACACCTGCCCATGGCATCCTCGCCCCCACAGTATCTGCTGGCCTACTTGCCTTGGACTCCCATCATTTCCCATTTAATGACCCGTGTATCTCAGGGTTATGACAGCAATCGGGACTGCTGGGATTGCCATCACCAAGCGATACAGTCAGGTAATGTCACACTTCGTGATTTGCATTGCTTAGTGACAGAAATTCTAGCCCCAGTTGCTGTCGTAACATGAGGCCTACCTGCATGGTCATCTTTATTTAAAACCATTGTGTAAAACTTTAAATGCACAAGAGACAAGCTTATATATACACCATACATACACACACATTGCTATTCTTTGTGTTTCTTAATACAGGTAGTCCTTGATTTACAACAGTTCATTTAGTGACCGTTCAAAGTTACACTGAAAAATAGGACTTATGGCCATTTTTCACAGTTGCAACCTTCGCAGTATCCCCATGATCATTGTAATCAAGTTGCTTGGCAACTGGTTCATATTTATCTTGGGACATATTGCTGTGTCCCAAGATTACGTGATCACTTTTTGCGGCCTTCTGACAAGCAAAGTCAATGGGGAAGCCAGATTCACTTAACAACCAGGTTATTAATTTACCAACTGCAGTGATTCACTTAACAACTGTGGCAAGAAAGGTCGTAAAATGGGGCAAAACTCATTTAACAAATGTCTTACTTAGCAACATAAATTTGGGGCTCAATTGTGGTCGTAAGTCAAGGACTACTGTACTGTTTGTTTGCTTTTTAATTTAATAAATTAGGGTAGAAAGTTGAAAATTAAAACCAAGTATTCAGTTTTAATCATTTGCACAGTAGTTTCTGCATGAGGAGAGCTCTCTGTGGGGATTGAGTCCTTGCTGTAGCATATCTATAACCAGACAGTACCATTCCCAGTTGTAGGTGGAGTTCATCTTAATGACTGCTATTCTATACAAAACCAAACTAGACACAGCCACCTGCATATAGAAAACTAGTAAGTATTTGGTTGCCCAACCCTTGTGGCATGAGAGATTTTATGAGAAAGTATTTTAAATGCTGGTGGTTTTACTGGAAGATTGGAGAAGAGGAAGTGGATAGTAGTCCACATCTCCTTCACTTAGATGCATGGTATATAGAAGTTTACTGTATATTCTCACGTCATGGTTAAGTATATTAAAAAGAAATTAAGCATTTATTTTAGTCTCTAAAGGGTTATTCTTAGATTTATATTTTTGGGGGAGACACTGGTGTAGAATAGGATCTTTTTAATGGTCAAACCAAAACTCTTGCAAAACAGATTCTCTTTAGCTTTCAAATTATAGAAACCTGATATAAACAAATATTATTTAACCCTGATGGTCTCATGCTTGGCAGGAATAGGTGCCAAGTTTAAAGTATGATAGGCTTGTCCTTGGCAAACTTCACAAAAAGTGAGAGGAGACCATCAAAAACAGATGTGAGTAACGATGATTCAGAGCCTACACTATATAATTAGTCAGAAATCCACATGGATGGCCTTTGATGCAGATCTAACTGGGAGGTCGCTAGCTGTGAAGAAGTTCACCCTTCATTGTCTCTTTGGATTTTCCTGAATGTCATAAGACACATAGCTCTATCTTATTTTCTCTGATTTTTCTTGAAGTCTTGAATGTTCTTTGATTGCTTCATCTTATGTCATTATGTTGCTTCTTTATACTGCCCTAGAATAAAGCCTAAAGCATTAATGTGGGTGACGTTATTGCATCTGAATCCAGAAAAACCTGTGACCTGACACACAGGGCTTGGACAAAGCAATATAGCATTTAAGCACGTAAGTTCTCATTTGTAACCTGACATAACATAGCCAGACCACTGGAAATAATGAGGCCTAATTCTCCGGAAAAAAGCAAAAGCAAACTTCAGCTCCTTAAATTTTTAACTGGTATGTGAAAGATTAAAAATGAAACATGTAAGTGTAAAGTATGTGGTCTACTACTGACCTAAAATTAGGGCACAAAGAAAGTGTTTATACTGAGGAAAGAGTTACTGAGGGAAAACTATAGGAGTGGCAGAACCTAAACTCTCTCATCTCCTCTGGGAAAGAAATTGCTCCTTCATTTTGCAGAAGAATATATTTTCTATTGTATTCTATTATGTTCTGTTCCATTCCATTCTGTTCCGTTCTGTTCCACTCCAGCCCAGCCCAGCCCAGCCCAGCCCAGCCCAGCCCAGCCCAGCCCAGCCCAGCCCAGCCCAGCCCAGCCCAGCCCAGCCCAGCCCTATGATTCTATGTCATTTTGAAGCAGAATCAACAGCTGGCAGATGTGGAATGTTCAGAACAGCCATGTTTGTGAAAGAAAAGAAGGAAACAGACACCTTCACAAGAGGTTCTCCAATCACCATAGAAACTGGACATGTTTTCTCATCTTGGTGGGATGCATAGGCATCTGATGCCCACTGATCCACATAATCTTTTGGGGTGAAGAGGCCACAATCCACAATGCTGTTCTTTTCCTCAAACGGCTCGCAAATGCCATCACCTTCGTGGACATAGCATAGACTTGGTTCACCTGCAATAGTCAAGAGCATGCTAGGGTGATAAATCTCAAATTTTATATCTATCATTTAGGTATAATCTTCCTCCCTCTCCTCATGCCTGAAAGGTACAGTACATTTGCAAAAGATCACTGTGAACAGATGAAGAATTCCAAATTCCATAAATATTGATCCAGGAAAATTTGAGTGACATCCTTTTAAATGCCAATTATTAACATTGTTCTGATTTTGTTCTTTTCCAAAATGGAAATAAATTTAAGGAAAGCCATACAGGTAGTCCTCGACTTACAACAGTTCATTTAGTGACTGTTCAAAGTTACAACAGCACTGAAAAATGTGACATGACCGTTTTTCAACGTTACGACCTTTGCAACATCCCATGATGATATGATCAAAATTTGGATGATTGGGAACTGGTTCATATTTATTACCATTGCTGTGTCTCAAGGTTATGTGATCATTTTTTATGACCTGCTGACATGCAAAGTCAATGGGGAAGCCAGATTCACTTAACAACCAGGTTACTAACTTATCCACTGCAATGATTAACTTAACAACTGTGGCAAAAAAGATCATAAAATGGGGCAAAACTCACTTAACAAATGTCTCACTTAACAACAGAAATTTTGGGCTCTATTGTGGTTGTTAGTCAAGGACTACTGTATTCTAATGGGGAGGACAAATCTGCTGCCTTCCATAGAAATCAGTATTCTTAGACTAGACTTTTTAAATGTATTTAAAATGTACTCTTTACGCATGATCTTATTTTTTTTAGTTTTGAGGTAGAATGTGCTAAATGTGCAGCAAATATCACGAGGAATCACTAGTATCACGAGGAATACCCATAGCAAATTGCAGAGAGGCAGAATTTTGTATAAAGAGAAGGGGTGCTGAGAGCACACCTGTCATGGGCTGAGGCCCTCACTGCTCTTTTCATTAAGAAGGGAATGGCTCATTTCTAAGAAAGCTCATAAAACATCTTCCAATGTCACATTGCCTTCAATGAATGACTAGCAATTAAGACTGGGTCCACAAATTCCAAGGTAAATCACCGAGCCATGTTGCCTTTTCACTGGGTTAAAAGCAATGGGATATTAAGATTCAACCTGTAGTAAAAATGGCAAAAGAGCTAGGAACTTATTCTATTTTATTCTACTCTGTTCTGTCCTGTCCTGTCCCATGCCGTCCCATGCCATCATCCCATTCAGTCCCTTCCCATCACGTCCCACTAAGTAAGCTAACCTTCTTACCACTGTTGTACTTGCACAATTATGAAAATTGGGTTTTTCTAATGGGCAAACATTCTTTGTGTAGACCACATGACCTTTTGACTATATTGTCATAGCCATATCAATTTGGATGCCATAATGGAGGAATCTAAAAAAATCAAGGTGGGCAACTTCAGGTCAGGATCATTGATATGAAACTTAAATTCAGAGTTTAATTTCTGAACTCTGCCAAATCTCAGATACAGAATTAAAAAATGTGTATGTAAGTAAGACAAGGCTACAGCAAAATGATAATGAAACCAATAGCAGTGGGCTAACGTTTCTAGACTCACCAATACAGTGGTATCCTCTTTCTTTTTTACAGTTTCTAGCGCAACCATCCCCATCTAATAGGTTTCCATCATCGCATTCCTCTACAAGACTCCTAGGAAAATAATATTAGCATTCTTAACATTTATACAATATTTAGAACATTTGGAACTCATATGGAGTACATCACCACCCCGTCTCAATGCAGTGAGGCAGTTGATGTAATGTGCCGGTGCCTGGACGACATTAGGACCTGGATGGGGAGGAACAGACTCAGACTCAACCCCTCAACCCCTTTAAAGCCCTGCATGGCTTAGGACCAGGTTACCTTCGGGACCGCATTTTGCCTCATACTTCCCTTCGACCGGTTAGGGCCCACAAAGTGGGTCTCCTCCAGGTCCCGTCAGCCAAACAATGCCGGCTGGCGGGCCCTAGGGGGGGAGCTTTCTCTGTGGGGGGCCCCGTGCTCTGGAACCAACTTCCCCCAGAGACCCGAACCATTCCCACCCTGCTGGCCTTCCGAAAAGCCGTCAAGACATGACTTTTCCTGCAGGCAGGGGGTAGAGACTAGTCCATCTGAGCTCTCCCCCGGGTATGTCTGGTTGGTGAATATTTTTTAACTGTTTATTTTTTAACTTTTTAACTGGGTTTTTAATTACTGTTTATTTTCTAGTGTTCTTGTATATTGTTGTACGCCGCCCTGAGTTCCTCGGGAGTAGGGCGGCATATAAGAACCAATAAATAAATAAATAAATAAATAAATAAATAAATAAATAAATTTTTTCCACCTCCTTACCACAGCTTCTCCATGGAAGGACACAGGTGGCTGAACTACAGTATAAACTCCCATTTTTAAAAATTAATTTTATTCTTACTTCCACAGAGAGGCAAAGCTAATATGGAACTATCCTGCTTTTTGTTGCAAACTTGAAGAAATAATTCTTCTTTGATAAAAAAAAACAAAGGGCTGAGCTAGCATTTTGTTGTGAGTCCCACTGAAACCAAGAAGATAAATGGGCATTCCAATATATATTCAAGCAGGCATTTAAACACCCATCTAATTTGGGCCAGGGGCACTGTGGGGAGGACTAGGGAGTATGCCTGGAAAACAAACAATCCGAGTTATGGTACTGTAGCAGTCATCTTCAAAAATTGGAACGTACCTGCTTACTTGCCCATCCCCACAGTAGGAAGAGCCATGGATGTGGACCAGAGGCGGGGAGGCTTCACTTATAGCAGCTCCTGCTATAGCCTGTACTTGGTACTGGTATCGCTGGCCTATTGTGACTTCCCTGGGGAAGTAAGCAAGCAGAATTATACTTTATGACAGAATCAAGCCATAGAGGACATCTCTACACTGCACAGAAATGCACTTTAGGAAAAAGTAGTTATGGTCCATAGACTCAAAGTACCCCACTTCCTCCAGTGACATATTTCCACATTCCAAGGATACCTCATGTATCTATAAAATCCATCAGCCAGAAAACCTGTGGCTACTCATAATGGAACTTTTCATGCAAGTAACAGAGAGGAACTTAATAAATTGGTGTTTAAATTTTATGTTTCTGCAATATTCCAAGAAGAAAATAGTTTACCGGTTTTTATTTTAGAAAATATTTGTCTTCCTGGAAAAGTCTTATAGAATTTCTAGTCAGGGAGACAGAGCATGCCTTGCTCCCTGCTGAAAAAGGGGAGAAGACTTGGCTTTTACAATGTGAGCCAGGAATTCCTGTAACGAAGTACCCTATCCAAATTAAAAGATCCAATATATGCTTCTCTCTGCACCAAACTAAACAATTACAGTGTAAGCAATTACAGTTTGTTACAAGTCCTAGTTGCATCCCAGTCTGGCTAGAAGGAATTTTTCAATTTGAACAGTTGGAAGTCCCTTCAAATCCTAACATTAACCTAGAACAGGGGTGTCAAACTCGCGTCGTCAAGGCGTCGTCACGTGATGTATCTGGACTTTTCCCCCCCTTTGCTAAACCGGGTGGGTAGAGCCAGCATGTGACGCATCCGGCTCGTGGGCCGCGAGTTTGACACCCCTGACCTAGAATGTTCAGATGCAGGGCCATTCCACTATCAGTCCTTCTAATTGGGAATCAAAACTTGCTAACCAGGATGCCATCTTAGACGTTAAATGATGAAAGATCCCACATCTGCAATAAAATCCCTCCAACCACGTTGCTTTGGAAATGCATATCTTCATCCAGGAAAGTATATCTTTCCCAGTATGAAAAAAGTCCCAGTTGAAGCAATCTGAATGCTTCTAATTGAATTTGGGAAGTTTTGTTCTCTTTTTGCCTTTACAGACATCTCTTGGCCACTGTCTTGTCCTGGCATATAAACACATGCTGTTTCTAGGTAACACATCAGGAAAACCAACCAGAGTTTACAGAAGTCAGTGATATGTGATTCTTCATACAATCCCACTTGTGCTGTTTAGGCTTTCAAAGGGGTTTCTCAATACAAAAGATTAGCAACTGCAGTTAATGTCATAGGTAACTGACTGTTAACAACCAGACAATAATGTCTACCGTATCAAGTAATAATGAACAAGTGAAAAACCTGCTGACATAACTTACAATAGATGTAATACTTTATAAAACGGAATAGAAAACACTGCTGGGATTTCATGATACTTTAAAATATTCCACTGAAACCATTACAGATCCCAGTACCCAGGCAAGATTAATTGTTTTCTGGTTTGAACAAGAAATAATTAAAGGGAAAGCTATTGTTTTGGAATTTATCTCTGGCAAGGAACAATCTCTCTTCAATTTGCAATGGCAATTTCCAGAGAGATATGCTGCTGTGTCAGGTGGAGGGAGCGATCTGTAAATTAACCAGGGATCCTTATGGAGCGTAAGTCAGCAAATAATGTGATATGGAACTAATCATATAATACATAACAAAATACACCATTCTGTTGGATTTAAGTAATAAAAAATTATGTGAGGAAGTATATGTGCACATTTCATGAGGCAAAATTCCTTTGGTTATAGTGGAGGAATGATGCTTCTAATGGATCTTTAAAATATCAAAATTATTATATATAAGTACCAGAGACCTCAATTTGAGTTTCTTGAAAAATACATTATGTTAAAAAAATATAAAATATCTCTATGAACTTGTAAAGCTGAATAAGAAAAATGAAAATCATTTTCAAAAATATATTTTACTGAACGATGTAAAAGAAATGTAATGAGCCGGTATTAAAAATATAGAGTTCTTATTCAAGGGTATATGTTCATGGGAAACTGTTATGAAAGTATAATTCTTTCACTCATTATTTCCTTTTTGTTGCCTTTTACCATGTGTGAAACCCAGCACATAATACTACTGAATGCTTTCAAGGACTTAATAATTTGTTCTTTCACATGTATAAAAAGAAAAGCTGTAGCCTTCCGTTCATTGGTGGAAACATGGCAACGGGCAGAGACCAGTTTCTCCAGGAAAGAAGACATTATTACAGCATTAAATGTTCATTTACATTCAATAAATTTTATCCATTTCAATTTGATAAATTGATTCTAGGAAGTCTCTATTGAAAAGATAAGGAATGAACTATTTCCTGATATCAGAGATCATGAACTCCCCTCATCTCAATCTTTGGAAAGAATAATCCCAGAAACCATGTTAGCCACAGGAACATGTAGGCCACAAATTTGGTTTTGCTGGCTCTTTTCTAGGAGAGGCACCTTTCAGATTACTTGAATTTGATCTGCTCTCTGACCTGGTAACCAGGATCATTTTCAGTTTTTTAAAAAAACCATTCATATGGGAGGATGTCTGAATAATTTTATTTTAATTTTAACATAAACTAACTTGATCCATACCTTTCAAATAAATGAACAACTGAAACAATTATTTTTTGCACTTTCAAAATGTTCTGACTCAGTTTTGAGATTAAAGAAAACCCATATCACATTTATTTTAATAAGTATTTTAATGCAGATTTTTTTTGTTCACATTATCAATACTGCGATAGCAAGAGATTTGACCTGGTAGCAAAAAAGCAGGTTGCTGTCTCTTGTCCTACCATTATTCTTATCCTATATCAACCTACCAACTTATCTGCTGCTGTTTATATAGCAATAGCGATAGCACTTAGACTTATATACCGCTTCATAGTGCTTTACAGCCCTCTCTAAGCGGTTTACAGA
Organism: Diadophis punctatus similis; assembly: GCA_023053685.1. Classification (NCBI taxonomy): domain Eukaryota; kingdom Metazoa; phylum Chordata; class Lepidosauria; order Squamata; family Dipsadidae; genus Diadophis; species Diadophis punctatus. The sequence goes on from JALIGW010000003.1 coordinate 95,565,572, forward strand.
GTTCAGCATCCCAGTTCTTGTTGTCTTCACTTCAGTGGCAGAGCAGCAAGGTCTAGGACAACTCGCCATAGTCGATTCCCCGTGGGACAATTTAAGCGAGAGTCAACTTTAATTGCATGGCCTTGTCTTGCTTTAGGTTTGAACCTTCTCAAGTTAGAAGTCCTAGAGAGTGGAGTGAACAGTAATTCTACTTGTCCCTCTCTTGAATTATTTTATTTATTTATTTGTTTGTCAAACATATACAAGATAACAAGAATAGGTATGAATATAAACATGAACAAAGGAAGTAAATACAGATAAATGGGGACAGTAAGATAGGGACGGTAGGCACGCTTGTGCGCTTAAGCACGCCCCCTTTATGGACTTCTTAAGAATGGGGTGAGGTCCATAGTAGACAGTTTGAAATTGAAGTTGTGAGGGTTTGAGGCTGTAACAATGGAGTCGGGTAGAGCATTCCAGGCATTGACCACTCTGTTGCTGAAGTCGTATTTTCTGCAACCGAGTTTGAAGCAGTTTCCTTGAGTTTGTATTGATTGTTTGCCCGTATATTATTGTAGTTGAAGCTGAAGAAGTCATTGTAGAAGACAATTTTATATACTATGCTTAGATGGGACTCCAGGCGGCGCAGTTCCAGATTGCCCAAGCCCCAAATTTCAAGTCTGGTGGCATAGGGAATTCTATTGTGAGTAGAGGAGTGGAGTACTCTTCTCGTGAAATACCCCTGAACCCGCTCAATCGTGTTAATGTCCGATATACACTGTGGGTTCCAGGTGGACGAGCTGTATTCAAGAATTGGTCTGGCAAAGGTTTTGTATGCCCTAGTTAGCAAAACAATGTTACCGGAGAAAAAGCTTCACAAAATTAGGTTAACACTACTCTTAATGCCTTTTTGGCAATGCTGTTACAGTGAGCTCTGGGGTTTAGATCATTTGAGATGAGTACTCCTAGGTCCTTGACAGAGTGAGGGTCATCTACGAGATCATTTCTGCCCAACTTGTATTGCCAATGTGTAGGACAGAGCACTTATTAGTTGAAATTTGGAGTTGCCAATTGCGCGACCATTCTGACACATAGTCAAGGTTGCTTATCCCACACTGAATGGTCCTACAGTGAGTTGTCCCATGGCAAGCTAAATCTAAACTGGTACCATTCCTACTTTATTAGAAGCACTGATAACATGTGTTCCAAAAGTTATTTATCAGGTCTTATTTTTAGAAGGGAATGCAGTACAAGAGCAGCTGGGAGTTGGGATAGTTCATCTCTGTAAGTCCCCCATAGAGTTTGAAATGCTACTGGCAAATACGCAAGCTAACTATTGTTCTGCATGCATTCCCAATGGATGACAAGCAGTCAGTATTTAAGAAAATAATGGAAATATACAGATTAACAGAGTTGGAAGGGACCTTGCAGATCATCTAGTCCAACCCCTGCACAAGCAGACTCTACACCATTTCTGACAGATGGCAGTCCAGTCTCTTCTTGAAAGCCTCCAGTGATGAAGCTCCCACAAATTCTGAAGCCAAGCTGTTCCATTGGTTTATTGCTCTCACTGTCAGAAATGTTTTCCTTATTTCCAGGTTGAATCTCTCCTTGTTCAGTTTCCATCCATTATTTCTTGTCTGGCCTTCAGGTGCTTTGGAAAACAGTTTGACCCCCTCCTCTCTGTGGCAGCCCCTCAATATGCAACTCAATCTTGTTTTCTGGGATAACTGCAGCCAAGCAGCCAAATGAAGAATTGAATAAGATACAGCTATTAGGCAGTTGGACATAGACCACGTTTGTGCCATTATTAAAAAAGAATATACTTTTATTATTACTATTTTAAAAATTCTACAATACTTTTCCAATAGCTCAAAGTGATTCAGAAACATAATGAGGGATTATTTAAACTTAATTTATTTAAGACATTGATATAGAGTACTTCATCCAATAAATTCCAGAATGGCTATCAGCAGTAACCAATAATGTGTAAAAAAAGAACCTTAATATTCATTGTCAATATGCTGACCAAACCTACCACATAAACCAAAATGAAGGGTGTATTCTGTGAATCCTTACAAAAAAACAAGGAATTCATGTCAGAAAAATAGACATCTAGGGCTTTGTCTATTAAGCTGTCAAAACCAGGCATGGCCAGATCTGTCCAGTATATCCAACTTGCCCACTAATATACAAGTGGTTCAGGGGAGGGTTCTAATTTTTTTTACTACCACTCTGTGGGTGTGGCTTATTTTGTGGGCGTGGCTTGATGGTCATGTGACCGGGTGGGAGTGGCTTGCCGGCCATGTGACCAGGTGGGGGGGGCCTTGTCGGTCATGTGACTGTGGGAGTGGCTTGCCGGCCATGTGACCAGGTGGGAGTGGCTTGCCGGCCATGTGACCAGGTGGGAGTGGCTTCATGGTCATGTGACTGGGTGGGTGTGGCCACTCAATGTCACTCATTTCAAGGGGTGCCTCGCTTGGTCCCTCTTTCCTTTCCTCCTTTCCTTTCCTTTCTTTCCCCCGGGGCCACCGAGGGTCTCCAGCCCTGCCTTTGGCTGCCTTTGAGTGGCCTCCCAGCTGAACCCCTCATTCTGAGCAAGAACCCTTTTTATACAGGTAGTCCTCGACTTACGACCACAACTGAGCCCAACATTTCTGCTGTTAAGTGAGACATTGGTTAACCGAGGTTTGCTCCATGTTACGACTTTTCTTGCTGCAGTTGTTAAGTGAATCCCTGCAGTTGATAAGTGAGTAACCCCGTTGTTAAGAGAATCCAGCTTCCCCATTGACTTTGCTTGCCAGAAGGTTGCAGAAGGGGATCACATGACTCCCCGGGACACGGCGACCGTCATAAATATGAGCCAGTTGCCAAGCATCTGAATTTTTATCACATGACCGTGGGGATGCTACAACAGTCATAAGTGTGAAAAACGGTCATAAGTTACCTTTATTTTCTGTGCCTCTCTAACTTTGAACGATCACTAAATTGTAAGTTGAGGACTACCTGTAATTGTTGTCAGGTGAAGAGGAAGCCTCTTTTTGGTGCAGCCTGCTACAAGTTGAGCTGCACCACCTGGGAAGCTCTTCTGCCAATCTGCAGCCTGGTGAAGCCCTTGCAAGAGCCGACTTGGGCACCAGCAACCAACGGCTTTGCCTGCCCCGGTCATGCCAGGGCAACGGAGCTGGAGGGGAGGAGCCTTCCCTCCCCTGCTTCTGGAGAAGAGGGGCAGGGAAGAACAGGTGCCCTTTCCTAACTGGGTGCCCACCAAGTCCCATCATCCCATCATCCCCAGCAGGGCACCTTCCTTCCTTCCTTCCTTCCTTCTTTCCCTTTCTCTCCACCTTCCTTTTGTTTTCATCTCCTCCCTCCCTCCTTCCTTCCTTTTTCCTTCTTTCCCTTTCTCCCACCTTCCTTTTCTTTTCATCTCCTTCCTTCCTTCCCTTTCTCCCACCTTCCTTTTCTTTTCATCTCCTTCCTTCCTTCATCCCCTTTCTCCCACCTTCCTTTTCTTTTCATCTCCTTCCTTCCTTCATCCCCTTTCTCCCACCTTCCTTTTCTTTTCATCTCCTTCCTTCCTTCATCCCCTTTCTCCCACCTTCCTTTTCTTTTCATCTCCTTCCTTCCTTCCTTCCTTCCTTTCTTTTTCCTTCTTTTCCTTTCTCCCACCTTCCTTTTCTTTTCATCTCCTTCCTTCCTTCCTTTCTTTTTCCTTCTTTTCCTTTCTCCCACCTTCCTTTTCTTTTCATCTCCTCCCTCCTTCCTTTTTCCTTCCCCCAATCATTAGGTAATTTTGACAGCCAATATTTGCAGGATCTTCCCTCCAAACGAAGCAAGAAGGGGAGAGGAGCCCCCCAGGTTTCTCCAGGAAGGGGGGGGAAAGAATCGCAAGGCTGAGCTGGACTCCAATTCAGGGAAGGCAGAACGGGCCAGTGATGATAGGCACTCTCCCCACGAGGCAAGCGGAGCCCGGAGGCGCCCGGGGGCGCCCCCACTCCTTCGCCTGCAGGCATCCCCCCACCCTCCAAGCCCCTCACCTGCGGCCAGCACCACCCCGGCCAGGTGGGCGAGCAGCTGCGGCAGCCACGTGAGTCCCATCGGCGCAGGCAGAGCTCCTGCTGGATCGCTCGTTCGCTCTGGACTGCCTTGATGGGAAAGCTCCGGGGTTGGGGCCTCCCTTCCCTTCCCTTCCCTTCCCCCTTTCCTTTTTTCCTTTGCTGCCGCCGGGGTAGCTCCATATCCCCAGTCCCATCCCCCTCCACCTCCCGCGCTAGAAAAGCACAAGCAGCGGCGAGCCAGGCAAGCGCTTCCGGCTTCCTCTCCCCCACCCACCCCTTCGCTCCAGTCCCTACAGCGTTTTGGAAGCACGGACAGCTCTGTGCATCCCTATTCTCTCCTTGGACTCACTTCGAGAGACTTTGGGAGGCCGGGAGGAGCTGTAGAACAGGCAGCCCAAGCCCGGGACTTGCCTACCGGTGTGTGAGTTCGCGGCTTCAGAAGAATATGGGCTCGTTTGGAGCTGCTCCCCTGCAGTTTGTCCCTGCTGCCCCCGGGTGCGAGGGAGCTGCTCCAGATGAGCTATTCCCCCCCTTTGCCCTGCCACGCTCGCCTGTTGCAGCTCCGATGGTGGCGGCTTCGGGAGACGCCAGCGGCGCAGGCGAAGGCTCAGAGGGGATCACAACACACGGGGGGCTGAGCCCGCTGCCCTAAGCCGTCAGAGGCAGCGCAGGGCATGGCTGGGAGTGTGCTAACCTCCCCGAGTGCCAGACTCTGCCATTGCCACCGCCCCTGCCAGGCTTGGAGGCAGCTGCTTTCCTCTTGCGATGTGAAACAATGAAAGTGAAGAAACAGCCAGTGGAGAGCACAGAGAGCTGCTCCAGTCCACGTGTTCTCCAAGTCAGCGGCTGTTTCTCTCCTTCGTTGTTTGGCGCAGCACAGAGAAATGTAGCAGCCATGAACTGTGTTTTCCTCTAAGCGCTGTGGGCGGCAGAGGGAAACAGGTGCTTCTCTCTGCACAGAGCTTTCCGGATGAGACTTGGAGGAAAGCCTAGCTCATGGCTTTTACATTTTGCGGTGCAAAATATCCCAGCAAAAACAATGAAAGCGAAGAAACAGCCAGTGGAGAGCACACAGAGCTGCTCCAATCCACGTGTTCGCCAGGTCAGCGGCTGTTTCTCTCCTTCATTGCTCTTTATGGGAAATCATTTGGCGCAGCACAGAGAAATGTAGCAGCCATGAGCTGCACTTTCTTCTAAGTCAAATCTGGAAAGATCTGGCTGGGCAGGGGTGCTTCCATCTGCCGGCTCATGGCAGTGGGCTCAGCTGCAGCCCAGATGAGCCGAGGAACTGCGTGGATCCGCAATGCCGGCAGTTTCGGGGGCTCCTTCCCTCAGTTGTTTATTTTCTTACCTCTAGGTGGCTGCCTCCCAAAAACACTTTGCTTCCCTTCTCCAAACGACCCAGGCGGAGGACGGAGGCTTCTGCTCCTGGCCCGGAAGAAGTTTTTGCACAGTGCAAAACCCCCCAAAAAAATTCAAAAAAAAAAAACCCGCCCAAATCAAAATGGAAACACATGCACAGTGCCGGAAACCCGGCTTCTGCGCATGCTCAGAAGAAGAAGAAAATAAAGAAATCCCCCAAAAATTCAAAAAAAATCAAAAAAATTCAGGAAAAAAATGGCGGCGCCTAGGGACCGGGACCGACCGCATGACGTCACCAGCGGGTCGCTACCGGTGCGCTGCACCGGACCGCACCGGTAGGAACCCACTACTGAAGTGGTTCCTTAGAAATGCCACCCCAACAACTGAGGCAGAAAATTCTTACATGAGATCTAGAATCACAGAGGCAACCAAAGCAATTAGCATAACATCAATAAAGTGTGGCCACTTGAAATCTACAATAATTGTGTTTTCATAGAAATCTTCCAAAGTACATATTTATTTGTCTTACATTAATTGTTGTTGCTGCCTTTCTGATTCCAAGTGAGAGGATTTTTTATTTCCCAGTGGGAAATTCCTGCAAACCTTGTCTCCAAGTAACTAAAGTGAATTACTACCCTGAACAACTTTCTTCTTTTGCAACAGTTTGTAATCATCCAGTCAAAATGTAAAACTTAAGAAATGTAAAGATAACATTGCTACAGCTTTTATATCATTTCTGCTAACAATGAAAAACGAAGAAATTGGAGATAGGAGCAGCCAACTCAACACTCTTAAAAGCAGGCTAATGATAGGGGATGAATAACAAAGAAGAGTGGGTCAACCTATTCTCCAAAGCACCTGAAGGCAGGGCAAGATGGAAACTAATGGATGCAATGGATTGAAACTAATAAAGGAAAGATACAACCTAGAAATAAGGAGAAATTTCTTGAGTGAGAGCAAGTAATCAGTGGAATGGCTTGCCTTCAGAAGTTGTGGCTGCTCGATCACTGGAAATTTTTAAGATGAGACTGGACAGCCAATTGTTTGAAATGGTACAGGGTCTTCTGCTTGAGCATGGGATTCAATTGGAAGACCTCCAAGGTCCCTTCCAACTCAGTTATTCTGTTCTGCTATCAAGCAGGGTAGCACAACTTTCCCAGCTCAAAAACCTACATGCACATATTTGCAACACTCTGACATTAATTTAAATGCATCTTAAAGTTCAAATGTTCAAATATGAATCAATCATCTCATTGACTCTATTTTCATTGGACAGAACACAGGAATTATGATCGATTTTCTACATAATACAATCTGACTTACCTTTTTTTCTGAAGGGGAAAGAGTTGGAGTCTTATTTTTTAAAAAAAAGGAAAGGAAAGAAAGAAAATGGAATACAAAGGAGAGAGGGCCAGAATGCTTTTGCAGAAGCCTTTAGATTCCTGAGCACTAATCTTTTCACTCACTTGTCAATAAACGTTCTTCCTGGCCGCATCACCATTGCTGGGGATCCATCTTGGAATGGGGGGTCCCGCAGAATTCTGTACCTCACAGGTTTGCAGTTTGAACAAAGGAGACTGTGTGGTATGGAGATCAACTGTGCAGCATCTATCTCCATCTTCTCGTCAAAGGTATAGATCTTTATGCCAGACACCTTCTTGGTAAGGTTCAGTTTCACCGTGAGGGGAATGTCACAGAATGTATCCATTGGTCCAAGGTGTACAGAATCCCCCTGCTCTGTCAGGATCTCAATGTCTGACAGCGCTTTGGAATTGGTGGAGAAATTTGTGGTCCATATCAGCAAAGAGTCAGAATACACAGGATATAGAAAATAGAGCTCCAAAATGCAACCAAGAGGCTTAAGGCAAGGAGTGGTCATGCTCACATTAAACAGATTAAATTCAGGGCTCCAGGCCTGCAAACTAGTTTCACAGGGTTGAGTTACATCTGGAGGACCTAGAAAGACAAAAAGAATGGAAGAGTTTTCTGCATAAGCAAAGTGAAGTGGAATTTTAAAAGCAGGGTCATAGGGACATTTGAAAGGAGATATAGAGATTTGGAAATAAGGTCTACCATCTCTTAATGAGCCAATTTTTTAATCCACTTCAAAAAAAATTCTGATATCAACATATAAATAAATTTGTCTGAAGCATGGCATTCTAATTTCTCATATAATAATTCTTGAAAAACTAGCACTGCTGGGGAAAAAAAGGTAGAACAGAAATCTGAATAATAGCAATAGCAATAGCACTTAGACCAGTGTTTCCCAAACTTGGCAACTTGAAGATGTCTGGACTTCAACTCCCAGAATTCCCCAGCCAGCATTTGCTGACTGGGGAATTCTGGGAGTTGAAGTCCAGACATCTTCAAGTTGCCAAGGTTGGGAAACACTGACTTAGACTTATATACTGCTTCATAGTGCTTTACGGTCAGGGGTGGGTTCCTGCCGGTACGCTCTTACCTGTTTTTCGCCGCAGAACCGAAGAAGGCGGTGGCGTTCGCGGCGCGGGGCTTCCCCTGCCCGTTTTCCCCCGCCCGCCTAGATGTCGCAATTTGCGTTATTTTGCCCTCTGCGCATGCGCAAAGCGTTCTGCTTGCGCAGAGGGCAAAAGAACGCAAATGCCGGCGTCCAGGCGGGCGGGGAAAGCGGGCGGGGAAGCCCCGCGCTGCGAACGCCACCGCCTTCTTTGGTTCTGCGGCGACCAATAGGTAAGAACGTACTGGCAGGAACCCACCCCTGTTTACAGTCCTCTCTAAGTGGTTTACAGAGTCAGCATATTGTCCCAATCTGGGTCCTTATTTTACTGATCTCAGAAGGATGGAAGGCTGAGTCAATCTTGAACCAGTCAGAATCTAACTCCTTGCAGTTGGCAGAATTAGCCTGCAATACTGCATTGCGCTACCAAGGCTCTAATTGCTAAGAGCACCCAGAGAAAAAAAAAGAATAAATATTTTTTTCTGAACAGGTATTTCCCTTGCCTTTCAAGCAGCAGTGAAATCTACTTACCTTCCCTACCGGTTTGGAAGTGCACACTTTGTGCGTACTCGCTCCACTCACACGCACGCTTTCCCCCCATGCTATGCTCGCATACGCTTTTTCATCCTCTGCGCATGTGCAGAATGCTTTGCGCATGAGCAGAGCATTACAAAAAACAAAATGGTGACGTCCGGGCAGGTGGTCTGAGCCTCGCGCTGCCGTCGCTACCGGTTCTCCGAACCACCGGCCACCGCCACTACTGGTACACCCGAACCGGGCTGAACCGGTAGCATTTCACCACTGCTTTCAAGGGAAAAATATAACAAATATCACTGTGTTAATTTGTAAAAATTCTTCCATATATGAAAGGACATGAATCTTTCAGACTTTAGACTTAGGTTTAGTCCAGGACAAATGCTGCATATTAGAAATGAATTTTCGGGTTTCTGGAAGTCACACTCAACAACAACACTATAATAACTAATTTTATATTACTTTTTTCCTTTTGCAAAATTTCAACTTACATACAAAATGGATAAATTAAGCTTGTGGAATCTCCATATGCTTATTCAGAGTTTGCTTTTTGCACTGCTAACAACTGATATTTTGCTGATCAGTTTCATGGGCACAACCTAGGAGTCACCTAGCACTGAACTTAGGGCAAACAAGATACCTCCTATATATAATTATAATTGTCTCATATATGCAGTTTCAAAGAATGCCTGAGGCAGAGAGAGAGAAAATACATAATCAGCAATGTTGCAAAACACCACTTTCCTAGTGGACTATAACTTTTCAGATAACTGACAAAAACAGCAAACACTGAATTACAGTCAGTATCTGGGTGTGATGACTCACAGGAGGTGTGTTTGTGTGTGAGAGGGAGGGAGGGAGGGAGGGGGAGGGAGGGAGGGAGAGAGAGAGAGAGAGAAAGAGAGAAAGAGAGAGAGAGGTACAGGTACAGGTACAGGTACAGGTACAGATACAGATACACACACACACTTTTTTCTTCTTCTAACTGTGTCCAATTCTGAGTCTACCTGGAAAAGTCCCTGCAGTTTTCTTGGCAAGGTCTTTCAGAAGCAGTTTTCCACTGCTTCTTTCCTGAGGTTAAGAGTGAGGGACTGCTCCAAATGTCTTCATGCACAAAGTAGGACTAAAACTCACAATATCCCAGTTTCTAGCCTTAACCACTCAACCAAACTGGCTCTCTTGCTCTCTATCTGCATACATATACACACACCAGAAGACAGCCAGATTTTTTTCTTCCTTTGTCATAATGTAGAAGACAGGGGAAAGAAAGAGTTCAATTAAGTTACAGATCTCTAGTTTACCTTCTTTTCAAGTGAAATAATTGTAATTCTTTTTGGTTCACAAAAATATCCTTGGCTCCATTTCTTTTCTAAGCACAGTAAAACAGAATATTATGTGACCTACAGTATATCTCCTCACCAGCATCACTAAAACCTTACTGGAAACACAAGAAAACAGAATTGCAGGGAGTATTGGGGACAGAAAGATTGGTGGGCACATAAGGATTCAAATATATTGTCCTAGACCAGTGTTGGAGAACCTTTTTGGCACCGAATGCCGAAACGGGAGCACATGCACGGGAGGGAGCACCGGAAACAGGAAAAGCAGCTCCCTGGCACACACGCACAGGAGCACCAGAAACCAGAAGAGTAGTTCCCCGGCGCGTATGCGCGTGCCGGGAAACTGAGGTTCTGGTTTTTGGCGTGCGCATGCATGCCGGTCACCTGGTCTTCTGATTTCTGGTACGCATGCACGCACGAAGATCAACTGGCTGGCGGGCATGTGCGTGCCAGAACGCAGAAGAGCAACGGGCAATGGCTGGCATGCTCAGAGAGATGGCTCTGCGTGCAACTTTCGGCATGAGTGCCACAGGTTCACCATCACGGTCCTAGACCATGTTGATTACTGCTGCAAATCCTTCCCCACAATTCTTCTGGCAAATGGATTTAAAGAACAGGTCACAAGAGCATCTTACTTCCTGGTCTTTCCCAAGCAATTTCCATTCTGCAATATGGGCACAACAATGTTCACTTGTTTTTGGCAGCTTGTAAACACTGATGAAATAATGGCTGCATTCACATAAAGGATTTTGTTTGCTTTTGATCATTAGCCTTATCATGTAGAGTTATGTTCAAGGAATCCATTCAATGAACCATGGTTTCAAATCTTTAGTTATGCATTACAAGAGAATACAAGGAGTCTTAACAACTGTGGCAAAAAAACGTTGTAAAATGAGGTGCAATTCAGTTAACAATTACCTCGCTTAGCAATGGAAATGCTGGGCTCAATTGTGGTCGTAAGTCAAGGACTGCCTGTACAGTCAATATATAGCATAAATAACTTATTTATTATTATCCTGGAAAGGTGATATGGGATTCCCTTCTTTTTTTCTTTTCTTTTTATAATCTTACCTTTTCTCTCCATCTTTAGGCTCCTGAAGTAACTATACACTCTACATAATTATTAGGCAAGTGAGTATTTTGACCATATCATTTTTATGCATATTTTCTATCTCCAAGCTGTATAAACTTGAATGCTTATTGGATATAAGCATCTCAGGTGGTGTGTATTTGTGTAATGAGGGAGGGTGTGGCTGAAGGAGATCAATACCTTATATCAAGGTGTGCATAATTATTAGGCTGCTTCTTTTCCTTGGGCAAAATGGGCCAAAAAAGAGATTTAACTGATTCTGAAAAGTTGAAAATTGTAGAAGTCTTTCAAAGGGATGTGGCACTCTTGAAATTGCTAAGATATTGGGATATTGGGATATGATCACAGAACCATCGAACGGTTTGTTGCAAATAGGCAACAGGGTCACAAGAAATGTGTTGAGAAAAAAAGACACACATTAACTGCCAAAGATAAGAACCGAGGTGGCGCAGTGGTTAGAGTGCAGCACTGCAGGCTACTTCAGCTGACTGTTAGCAGCAGTTCAGCTGTTCAAATCTCACTGGCTCAAGGTTGACTCAGCCTTCCATCCTTCTGAGGTCGGTAAAATGAGGACCCAGATTGTTGGGGGCAATATGCTGAACTCTGTAAACCGCTTAGAGAGGGCTGTAAAGCACTATGAAGCAGTATATAAGTCTAAGTACTATTGCTACTATGTGAGAAGAATCAAACATGAAGCTACCAGGAATTCATTATCCCCCGGTGCTGTCATATTCCAGAACTGCAACATACCTGGAGTGCCCAGAAGTGCAAGGTGTTCAGTGCTCAGAGACATGGCCAAGGTAAGGAAGGTTGAAATCCAACCACCACCCAAAGGTTTGCAGTTTCTTAACATTTTGGATTGACCAAGAATACTGTAGTTGTTCAATAATAAAAATTAACCCTCAAAAATACAACTTGCCTAATAATCGTGCACATGGTGTATATTCACATATGATACAGTAGGTGTACTCTCAATAATTTCCAAATAATTTTTCTCTTCCCCCTTTTCTCAATACATAGATATCAACTCACCTTTACAACAGTTTAAACAATCTATAGACCAGGGCCAGAAAGAGACATTTTACTCAGAATGTTAAGTAAGTCGAAAGCTTTTACTGTTTCTTTTAAAGCTATACAGCAGAATATTTAATTTACATGATATTATACTGATTCGTATTGTTATTTCATTTTGTTTTTGAAGAGAAAGAGAAAAAGAGAACTTCGCTAGATCTCCTCCACCGAATTCACTTCTCAAAGCTACCAAACAGTTGGAGACACTCAAAGACTTTGCACAGCTCCATTGAAGCTCTTCAAGTTTATTTATTGGCCTGCATAGAGAGTTTTCTGACAGAATACACAGCAACAGCTGATGGGCTACCCAGTCATATCTGATAATCCCTTTGTCATAGAAAAAAAGATCCGAGACCTTTACCTACTGCCTCCTTTGGAGTCCAATAGCCAGAAGAGTCACAGATTAGAGGAGAAGAGGCTTCATGTACATACTGGCTGAAAGTTCCATCTTCAGCACAATTTCCGCAGAGGTTCCCCGACTCTCTAAAAACAGAGAAAGAAAGGGAGAGAAGGAAGAGAAATAAATGTGTTCATTCCCTTTTCATTCATTTTTTTCAGTATTCTATCTAACTTCTTTTAAATTATTAGGTTCCATGCCGCAATGTATAACTTTCTACTTATGTTTTCATGATTTCCCTAATACAAGAAATAGACAAAGTATGAGCATCCTACGTATGTGCCAATATTGTGTCTTATTTTAGTTGGTGGGATGCAGGCAACTTTAAGGTAGTCTTAGATCAGAAACTTTAATTTTCATAAATTAGTATGGGATACAACTGGCATTGGTGGCACTTCTGTCATATTGAGCAAATATGTCAAACTGGTTTATCATAATTCACAGGGAATACTGAATGTGGCACAGCATGACTAAGGCTGGCATGGTAATCTACCCCTTCTATCTCTTAATAAAAGCGTTACTTGAAAGATTCAACTGACAAAAGCTATAATTAATTGCAGAGATAAACATGAATTGGCCAGCTGGTGTTGACCAGGGTATCTTGAAGATTGCAGCTTAACATAGAAGAGGAATAAATGCCAAAGAGCATGAACTATGTCCGGGTTTCAATCTCGTACACTACCCAGAATTATTTGTGTGAGATGAGCAAGCAAGGAATAGGGGGGGAAATGAAAAAAAAAAGAATATATTGTGGATCTGTCAACTTTAAAAAAGGGGATGCAATGCAAATATAAATGTGACTGAATTTGAACTAATCATATAAAGTAGAACTAAACAATGCATGCAGAGTAATGAATATCTAGGCTAATTATGAACGAAAGAGATGAAATATATATCAGAAAATATATCAGAAAATATATCAGAGCTGAGGTGGCGCAGCAGTTAGAGTGTAGTACTGCAGGCCACTTTAGCTGACTGTGATCTGCAGGTCAGCGGTTCAAATCTCACCGGCTCAAGGTTGACTCAAGGATGACTTCCATCCTTCCGAGGTAGGTATAATGAGGACCCAGATTGTTGGGGGCAATATAAATATACATTGCTTACTGATGTAAACCACTTAGAGAGTGCTTGCATTGTGAGGCGGTATATAAATCTCACTAAATAAATTAAAAAAAATGAATTGGTATTATTGAGACTGTTATCGGGGTGCATCTAAAAGTAGAAATAATTTGTTTCTTGACAGATGCATGTTAAGAAGTACAATGCTGAGAAAAACTCACTGCAACTTGTGCAATGAGTAAGATTCAGAGAGAAAATAATTCTAATACATAGCATTTTAGGTAAGAATGAGATGAAAGAGTACAGAAGTGCAGAAAAGAAATGATTGGGCCATTTGGAGACTCAGGAATGAAGGAGATTATTTCATAAAAGCTTACAAAAAGAGTTGTTTCAAGTATGCTGTTTATGTTTATATGCACACATGGCATACGGTAGCATTGTATATAAATCTAAAAGAGCAATGGATGTGTTTATGATGAAGAGCTGAGAGAATTAGTGGATGTGGAACAGACCACTTTTTGGTAGAGATAAAAGAGGATCTTTTGATGGAACATGGAAATAAAGGAAGTAGAACATTTACAGAAAGAAAAAGTGGAAGTCCTATATGAAAAAGTATTTGATTAGGGGAAAAACCATGGAATCTACTTGGAACAGTACAAAAAGAATTATGTTGCAAAGTGTCACAGACAGAGGAGGTATGTTAATGGCACATATGGAAAAGAATAATATTTGGTGGAATGATGAAACAAAAGAGCTGTGAATGGAAAAATGCACATAAGGGAATGATTACCGTATTTTTGAGGTATAAGACGCACCCCCCCCAAAAAAAACTGGGTGGAAATGTCTGTGAGTCTTATAGAGCAAATGTTGCCGAAGACCCGCCCACCCACTGGCCCCCACCCTTTGGCCTTTGCCTCCCAGCAATTTGCCTCCTTGCAGCAAGCAACAAACAGCCTGGTCAGCTTCAGCACAGCCTGATTTAGCATTAGCAGTTGTTTGTGGTTGGACCTGCCTCCCGGAATACCACCTATTAGCTGTTCCAGACTACGGGGATTGCCACCGCTGCCTATCGCCGCCTGCACGTGCCCCATTTTCGACCTCCACACGTCCCATTTTCAGCCTCCGCGTGCCCCATTTTTGGCCTCCGTGCACCTCATTTTCAGCCCGTTCCAGGCGGCGGGGATAGGCGGCAACGTCAATCCCCGCCGCCTGGAATGGGCCGAAAATGGGACGTGTGGAGGCCAAAAATGGGGCATGCGGAGGTGGCGATAGGCAGTGGCGATCCCTGCAGCCTGGAACAGCTGATAGGCGGTATTCTGGGAGGCTGATCCAATCACCAATCAGCTGTTTGTGCTAAATCAGGCTATGCTGAAGCTGACCAGGCTGTTTGCTGCAAGGAGGCAAATTGCTGGGAGGCAGAGGCAGATTTTTTTTCTTGTTTTCCTTCCCAAAGGCCAGGTGCATCTTATAGTCCGGAGCATCTTATAGCCTGAAAAATACGGCAAATGAATGATTAAAAAAAGTTCAGAGAAACAAACAGCATCATGTGCTTAAAAATAAAAAGATAACTGTAAAAACCTATCAAGAACAAAGAGAAGTTAAACAAGAGAAGGAATAATGAAAATTAAAATATTAAAATATTAAAAACTGAAGGAACACTGGGAAGCACTTCTTAAATCTGTTTGGGAATTATAGTGTTATATCAAAAATGGAATTGAAAGGAAAGCTATAAAAGTTACATGGCCAAAAAAAATTGAAAGGTCATAAATCCTGTTACAATGTGTAAAAAATGGTAAGGGTACAGGTGCAAATTTTCTAACTGGAGAAATATTAGAATATAGATTTGGTTTGCTTATGAAATGGTAGCACAAATTATTTAACATATACAGTATATGAAAACTGCATCTGTATCTGACAACTGGAAGAACATTTCCATACAGAAAGAGTGCATACAAAGACTTCAAGAGACTAGCTTATTAAATATGTTGAGACAGATGTTTGGAAGAGATATAATTGAAAAAAATAAAGGCACAGCAATAATAAACAATATTTGAGAGGTATAGTGTGATTTTATGCTGGGCAGGAGGTATGCAGTGTGGTCTCTCTAGTCTTCAACAGTCACTATCAAATGTACAAGTGTGAAAATAAAAGTTTATTGTAAATTCTGGGGATTTAAAGGAATCATACAATAAAACGAACTGGCAAGAGTTATGGAATATTTTGTATGAATGTGAAAGTGAAAACTGATTGTTGAATGTGATAAATGAGATACATGAAAAAAGCATGAATGAAAGTAAATGGAATGCTAAATGAATAGTTCAGTAATAAGCACGGATTAAGACAAGGAAGTGTGATCTTTTGAGTGGTACGTGAAATTAGTGGAAGCAATGTCGATTTACAAACAGATAAAAAAGATTTACATATGGAAAGGTGTTCATAGCGATGACATTGGTTTAAACTAGTATTCACTGTTTTTCTTTTTCTTGTCCTTACTCCGTGCCTTTAAATTACTTGGCTCTTACTCTTCTTCTGTGTTCTGAATACTTTTGCTTACCCCTAAAGAGATAGCATGCAGGAATATATTTAGCAAGTGTGACATAGCAGAAAGATTGAAAAAAAATAGATTATTATTTTAACAGAAGAGATCCTGTTTCTCTTGTTCTGCTGCCACCTGCTGCATGTATCTCCGTTCAATAAGAAAGGAAATCAAGGCAACCCGAGATCTTCCTCTTTCACCAAACAAACACAGGCACTCTCAAACTTTCAAAACGCTGAAGAAATACTCCCTGATTTAGTAAAACCAGCAAGTAAAATGCCTGCCACTGCTTGAGCTGAAGAATATGCCAGGGGAGTTCAGACATGTTGGCTTTCTGTCTACATGTAGTTTGTGGTTTACATTTTCCTTGGACATAATCCAAATAACATTACCATTTTTCCAAGAAAAAAAGCTAATGAAAGAACTTTGATAGCTGCTAGAAACAAAAGCTAGGCAGCCAAGAAAGAACTTGATGGCTGGAAAAACTATTTACCCATCCTCCTCATTAATTAAAAAAATGCTGCTATCTAAATATATTTTATAACTATCATTGTATTGAAATAACATATTATACCAAAACTGAAAAGATGGAGCAGTGGACTAGATTTCACAATATATTAAAGAACAAACAGACTTACTGTCCCAGTAGGACCAGAACTGTATAAGCTGTCACCCAGTAAAATAGGCTGCCATATGTAGTGGGGAATTTTCTTCACTAGAAATCTTCAAACATGGCCTAGATTGTTATTTGACACAGATGTACTACCAGATCCAAGACTGAGCAAAGGATGGATTAGATGATCTCTACAGGATCACCATCATCCCTATGCTCGTGCGGCTCTATGATTCTATGAAAAGCTGCTTCACTCAGCATTAACAGCAAGATACACCTTGTTTACATGAAGCTTTCAACTACTGGGGGTAAATGTTCTTTATATACCACACATCCCAAGGCCTGCTGATGATCTCCAATCATTCACCTTCCAACTTTTATATATATAGGGATTTAAGATGTCAAACAATTGCCAAAACATTTGCCCTTGGGGGGGATCTAAAACTGCACCCCAAAATAAAAGCACCAAAAAGCAACCAATCAAATAAGTCCGTGCACATTCAATTCAGTGACAGTTTTCTGGCTGAAGGGTGGCAGTAGTGCATTGTGTTTGTCCTGCTTATTTCTAAATTCTGAATTCATACTTGCAGTTATACATACATCTCCAGCATAGCTCTATGTCTCCTGTCTATTACTGCAGAAAAATCAAAATCCATTCAGGTTTGGAATAACAGCTGTATAAATAAGTGTCTGTTCCCCTAACTCCCCTCATATATAAAGTCCAGAAAAGATTTTGCCAACTGGCAAACAGCTGAGAGAAATTGCCAAATCATCTTCATCACCTTCTTTGCCTCCTTAAATTCCTCAGTAGAAGGCCAATGCAGCTTTCCCAAGGTACACATGTTCGTGTAAACAACTTCCCATTGAAAGGACTACGTGCGCACAGTGATGAAAGGGGACAACAGAAGGAACACTGCAAATCACGGTGAAAACAATGTTGACAAAATCAGTCTGCTGGGGTATTGCTGGGTCAAGAATCTTGCCTGCTCCAAGATTCTTAACCTGGTCCCCTCCAAATATCTTGAAGTGCAATTCTCATGGCCTTAGGTCAAGTTAGCTAAGCATTCTAGGAATTAAACATGCATAAAAAAACAGAAACTGGAAAAATTGGTTTCAAGATGTATTTTTTCCACCAACAGAGATTGCTGTATATATTCTGTAACTTTTGAAAAACAATAGCACGACACTAATTCCTCTAATACAGCAGGGAACACTAAAACATTGTCCCTTCTTAATTTTAAGGGGAACATTTTCAATCTGAGTAAACTTCCAATTTACTATTACATCCAAAGATAAACTGTGATTTGAAGCCACTTGCTTTTAAGTTTAAGCAAAGTTAAATATAACGCATAACTTTGATTTATTTTTAAAAAAGAGAGAGTGAATAATTCTACTATTCTCATCACAGCACCAGAAGAGAGATGCTGTAATGCAAATAATAGTAAAGCATTAAATCTCAATAATAGTAAAACATAAAGAGGCTTTTGGAATATATTACTAGGAGGATTAGGAAGAAAGAAATTGGCTCAAAAGGGCTCAGTGGTGACAGCAGCAACATCTGGATTTCCATGGACCATGTAAGTACCACTATTTTAGATTTTCAGCTTCATTTTATGTCAAATGTTCTGGGACAGTGCACAAGGAACTGTTCACTTGCTCTCATACATAATAAAACACAGTTTATTATCCTAATGATGTACCAACAGGATTTCTCAACATCTTGAAGTACAGGGATTACCTTCAGCTCATCCCTCTAGTTGGTGGAGAAGAACTTTCTCTGAGAGAAAAGTTGAAGCACCTCAATTCCTATTTAAAATTTCTTTTTTCCTATCACCATAATCCATGTTGTAAAGGCCATGAGAAATGGCGGAGGAAAAATTGTTGGATAGATAACTAAAGGAAAGAGAACATGGCAGGGAATTCACAACTAATTCACAACTGAACTTGCTTTTCAGCAGTTCAAAGGTGAATGTAAAAACATTGGAGAAATTTCTGGAATGTGGACTATTGCAAAGTACAGATTATTAATCCTTCACTATATAATTCACTGTACTGAATTTCAAACCACAGTGGTTTGGTTAACTGTGCACTGGGCAGCAAAGCCTTTTGTTTTGTTTTTTAATGTAATCATTGTCATTGTTGGAGCAGGGGAGAATGATTGGCATCTGGAATAGTAAAGATTTGCCCCCACACACAGACATTTTATGAAGTTCCAGGAAAAATACCTTTCCTCCACAATTATTGTCCTGATATGGTTGCATGCCACATCAGATTAATAGATTATTACATTTGACCCAACAATTATGACTCTCAGTTAAAATTCTTGAATCTATTCAGAGAAAGAAAACCAAACTGGACTTCTTGAGTCTAAGTCAAGGATGGGCCCTCCAGTTGTTTTCGAATTCAGCTCACCTCACATCAAGTTTAGTTGCAATCCAAAACCCCTGGATAACAGCAGGCATCCTTAGTTATAAATTGCACAAAAAGAGATGATAGTCAGTTTAAATTTAAACAAGATGGGAGAGACATAAGTACTGAAATTTATAACTGAACTCATATCAAGAAATTATTTTCTAAGAGGGATGTTTTTCTGAAGTATCCTCAACAGCCGTAGCAATAGAACCAATATCTTATTTTTCTCCTTCAAGTGGAAAGCTGAGTGAGGACAGAGCAGCACTTAAAGGTTGAAATCTGAGGTTGGACTGAAACTGCTGTAGCCAAAAAAGAAGAGAGAAAGCTGCTGTATGTAAACCAAGGAGAAGGAGAAGAAAATTTTGCCAGGCTCAGTTATCGGCTCTTGGAATCTCCATACTAAATCTGCTGGAAAAATTCGGACAGGTTTCTCTCTCTCTCTCTCTCTCTCTCTCTCTCTCTCTCTCTCTCTCTCTCTCTCTCTCTCTCTCTCTCTCTCTCTCTCTCTCTCTCTCTCTCCCTCCCTCCCTCCCTCCCTCTCTCCCCCCCTCCCTCCCTCCGTGTGTGTGTGTGTGTGTGTGTGTGTGTGTGTGTGTGTTGTGAGGTTTTCTAAGATTCCTACCTTTCCTTCACCTACCACTACCCACTTACCTTTCATAAAGCATTCCACTAATGGGAGGCAGCCAATGTATGGTGAGCATATCCTGGCTCTGACCAACCACTATCGGCGGCAAAGGGACAGGAGTGGGTTTTCTGCTCTGAGTCCACTGCTGGTATACCAGATCCAGATAGCAATGCATTCGTGCCACTTGATTTGGAGTAAAACTGTCTGTGCAATTGTCATCTGTGGGAGTAAGAAAAGCAGCTTACTAAACAATTTGAAAACTGGATTCAGATAAGGAGTTAGGGCAAGAAATCTAAGTAAATCCCTTTCATGGCCAGAGAAGACATCTTATTTTGAAAACCTGGAATAAAATTAGATCCTGTAATATCCTTTTTGCCCAGTACTATCATATTTATTACAATTTCGATCCTTTTTCTAAAACTAGACCAAAGTGTGGTGTTATTGTGATTATATCCATTGCTTCTTGGTCTTGGAACATTTTTTTTAAATCTTTCATCCGTTTGAATATTCATGCTCTCAACTTTCATTCTCGACTTCAGCAACTGAATGGTCAATGTCTGGAATGCACTACCTGACTCTGTGGTTTCATCCCCAAACCCCAAAAACTTTAACCTTAGACAGTCTATGGTTGATCTCACCCCATTCCTAAGAGGTCTGTAAGGGGCGTGCATAAGTGCACCATTGTGCCTACCATCCCTGTCCTAATATCCCCATTTATTTGCATTCATTTCATGTATTCATAATCATGTTTATAATTATATCTGTCATCTTCTCTTATACATGCTTGACAAAATAAATAAATTAAAAAAAAACTCTAATTTGCTTTTTTAGATGTTTTCATCATCCCAAAAATTATCCTGCACATTTTTTAGAGTATTTACATTCTCCCTAACATAGATGCCTCTAAAATTCTGTCTGCTCGTGTTATTCCTTCCATTTGCCAAAAGATGGCACTCCATCTGTAGTATTTAATCATATATCCTCTGGTGAGTGATCAATAGTGTTGTCTTCCTTGCTACTGAACACTACAGACAACAGTGAGGCCTAGGGAGGAAGAAAACGTAAAGCATAAATAATGCATACATTTTCAGAAATAATGAATGAGTGATCTCCGAGGTTCTGAACAGAGGAAATACAGTACTCAAACACTGTCAATTGACCCCAGTCTGAAACCCAACAGGCTGCCTTGCCAAGATTCCCCCAAACTGAAGGCAATGGAAGAGGGGTAATTATCTCTAATGTAATATAATTGAATGCCCAAGCAGAAAAAAGAAAAAAATAATGAAATATAGAATACTGACACTGGATTCAACAAAATATAGTCTCTTGCAACATATGCTAACAATACACATAGTGACAATATTCCAGCCTCTTTCAGAACTCAATCTCATATAAAGGAGTCCCTGCGGATTTTATTCAGCTAGTTGCTGCTGACTCTAGGAGCTGTTGCTCATTTCTGTTTCAAGGCCATTGCATCAGCACCGTTGAAGACATTTTCGCAGACATCTGGCCAGCATGACATCACAGAGCACTGTTACTTTATATCTTCAATCTTCTATATAATGCTGAGAATTTTTTTTATCAAATTTAGGATGTCACCAACAGGATGCCTTTTCCTGTTCTACTAATACAGAAGAGACAGTCAAGGTTCAGAACCAGCCTTTCATCAAGCCACATTTGTTGGATGAAGTTGATAATCTGAGATTTGACAAGAGAGAAGTCCTACTTGCAGAGTTTTATCTTGAATGGTTAAATGTCTTTCTTTCTTTCTTTCTTTCTTTCTTTCTTTCTTTCTTTCTTTCTTTCTTTCTTTCTTTCTTTCTTTCTTTCTTTCTTCTTTCCTTCCTTCCTTCCTTCCTTTCTTTCTTTCTTTCTGAGAGGACCATCCTACTGCTAATGGTTCTAATGAAAAACTTGTGCTATTCTAGAATCTAACGTTCTCATTGCATTCTCTAAGGCCAATATTTCAAACCTCTGTTTTTAACCCTTAAATGTTTTACTATTTTCAGACCATACTCCTCGTATACTCACCTATCTATCTATGGATCTTTACATGAGCCCTTTCTTCATAGGAGCTCCTGCCAGATGAGGCAAAGTGAGTGGCCCCCAAAAGGGCTCTTTTTCATAAAGACTCTACTGGTGGAATGATTTCTCCAGAACCTGTATTATGGCTTTTTCAGTATTACATCAAATATTTATTTTTGGATGCATTTCAGCATGTTGAATGTAGACTGTTTTGTTGTTTTAAGTATCTACTACCGGTATCTACAGAACCTGTCTGTCTGTCTGTCTGTCTGTCTGTCTGTCTGTCTGTCTGTCTGATTTCTATCAATCAAACTGCTATTATTAAGACACAGAAAGAGACCACAATTTCCAGTTCCCTTAGCAGCCCTATGAATTAAACACAATTAAGTCTATGTGATGGAATCTGTTCATTCTAGTTTTATCCCCAACTGTCCCATCCCTACGACTTCTCTACAGTTAGGATCATAAACTCTTTGCAGACATAGCTCTCTCTCTGGTTTTGACACTGATAAATTTCAGATTAAAAAAAACCCCAATCCCTAATTGGTATTTATATACACACAGTTTCACTCAGTTGACAAGCACCATGATTTCAAGAGACAGGAAACTTCATAAAAACTTATTATTCCAAAATACCTTATCTGAAATGTTAATGCTGTCCTTTACTGGCTGTATTACTATGCCTTTAATAATAATCCAATATAGCAAGATAAAACAGATAAGTGTTGGGATTGGTTTCTACTAGCATGCTTTGTTGTAGCTGAAAGCACAGAAATTGGGCAATTAAAATTGACAGCAAATTTAGATGAAATGAACTATTCTTGGAGGCTGAACATTGTTGTCATTCCTTATAAGGATTTTTTTTTAAATTAGGAGGATTTCTGTTATTGAGGAGCATGGAACTGGGTTTCAGATAGCAGATAGACTGCTTTGAAGAGCTAGACAGAATAACCCACTGGGCATCTTATATTCCTGATATCCTTCTAGTACTTTGAATCCTCGGCAGTCTATGCTTGCACAAGTCGACAGCTGCAAAGATGGTACATTTTTGCAATGGGAATGAAATTCCTTTAATGCATATTACTTATGTAGGATTCTAGGGCCCCCTAGAACTCAATAAATATTTCAAACAGGGAAATCTCCCAACAGAATGTATAGGATTATGCAGCACAGTTCTGCCACACAGGTGGACAAGTGCTTCGCTGTTGCCATCAGTATGTCCCCCATTCATTGTTATTCTGCACAGTAAATGCAGAAGTGGATGTGAGGGCTAGAAGTTGCCACTTTATTTTCCAACCAGTTCCATTCATTAGAACTAAAACTAAAGATACCCAATTTTTTTAAACACAAGAGCTTGTACTTATTTTATTTTACTTTCATTCTGCCTTTATTACTTTTTAAATAACTCCAGATGGTGGACATACTTAACACTCCTTCTGCCTCCTATTTTCTGCACGATAATCATGTGAGGTAGGTTGGGCTGAGTGAAAGTGACTGGCCCCAAGTTACCAAACCAGCTTTCATGCCTAAAGTGGGACTAGAACTCACAGTCTCCTAGTTTCTAACCTGGTGCCTTAATCATTAGACCAAACTTATCCCCAGTACTTCTTAGAGAAATCAGGGCAGCTAGATTTTGCCATTCAAATTCTAGCTGTCATGTTTCGTGGTTCTCTCAGCATCTCTGGATTGTACATGCCAGTTGATACTCACCTCTGAACCTGATGAAGGAATAGTGCTTTTCCCCCTTACCTGTGTAGCTCATATAATTGCTGAAGGGAGTTCCAGAGAAAGAAGTATGGCCACAGGAGTCATTGATAGGATCTGGATCCTGACAGACTTTGCTTTTGAGTGTAGGTGCGGTGTCGGCACAGAGATCTCCAGTTTCCATGGATGGTGTTGTCTCCCTGCATGGATCATCACAGGAGTCTTTTTCATCCACACCCTTAAAGACATGATAGAGTCCCAAGACGTGTCCTATTTCATGGATCATAGTATTTGTATGACCTGGCATCCCATAGTAAGCTGGATTTAGAACTACTCCACCTGAAATTGGAAGTGAACTAAATGTGATCCACAGAGAATATGGGTAAACAATTTTGAATTCGGAGATAAATTAATATATACCTGTGCTGAAACACCATGGAAAGTAAGCTTTACATAAATGGCTCTTTATGGTCCACTTGTCTATGTATTAGCATTCTAAGTAGATAAACAAGTGGGAAAGCTGTTTGAAGTAAGGACCATCCAAAGTGAGCACAAGATGACTAAACATGTCTCCATGGAGAGCGGAGAAGACAATTGCAACAGAGACCGGTTCTTGAATAGAATAGAATAGAATAGAATAGAATAGAATAGAATAGAATAGAATAGAATAGAATAGAATAGAATAGAATAGAATAGAATAGAATAGAACAGAATAGAATAGAATTCTTTATTGGCCAAGTGTGATTGGACACACAAGGAAGTTGTCTTTGATGCATATGCTCTCAGTGTACATAAAAGAAAAGATACATTTGTCAAGAATCATGAGGTACAACACTTAATGATTGTCATAGGGTACAAATAAGCAATCAGGAAACAATCAATATTAATATAAATTGTAAGGATACAAGCAACAAGTTACAGTCATACAATCATAAGTGGGAAGAGGTGGGTGATAGGAACAATGAGAAAACGAATAGTAATAGTAATGCAGCCTTAGTGAATAGACCCTCTTCTTCAGAACCTCTTAAGACAAGGCGAGGACTGGAGATCACTCACATGTACCCCAAATGGCTGTTCCTTGCAGGTAGACTGCAAGATAGCAAACTCAACAGTCTGAGTGCCAAGAGACAAAGGGATGAATAATCAAACTCACAACTGCAGTGGTATCTTTTAAAGGACATTAGATTTCCTAATGTACGGTAATTTTATTCCTGAACAAAATAAAAAATAATTATAAATTTAAGAACTTAAAGAATTTGAAATAAATGGCAAAAGGCTATACAAGATTTAGAACTAAAAAGTTATAAACAAATTAAGTATGCAGACAAATTTGGAATATTGAAATTTGTACTATAAGGTTTTTGAATCAACTATACAAAATAAATACCTTTTTGTGAGAACCAGAATTGTTTTGATTACTACAAATCATAAAGAGGTAAGAGATCTTACAGTTTAAATTAGACACTAAAGTCCAGGCAAAAAACAAAAACAAACCAACAACCTTTGCCTTTAGGATTGCAATTTACAAAATGACACAAAATACAAAATTTGAAACATTAAAGATCTTTGAAGAGTGGGGAAGAAAATCTTTAATAAATCTAAAAATTCAAACATGTGCTAACATCTTTCAAGTATAAGTTAGCTATTTGAGAAGACTCCTCCTTCTGAAACCATTCCCTCATCAACTTATAAGTAAGCTTCTCCAATTTACAACCAGAACCCTAGACAAAGATGAATCCAAGTTGCAATCTTTCCCAGTCAATGAATATACATCTCAGAATAAACTACATCTTTCAACTATATTTTCTATTGGGGATATCCAAAGTATATTAGGAGCAGAATGGAAGAAACTTACAAAACTGTCAGAGAGAAAGCAAAATAGTGTGTCTTATCCCAGATAATAAGGAGAGGTACACTTTAAATCTTAACTGACTGTTATATAAAATCAGTGACTTTTGGTGGATTGATTGATTTTGTTACTATTATTTTTCTCCCTTTCTCTGTCTCTCAGAAAAGTGAGTTTATAATAAAGTAACATATTAAATATGATATTAGGATCTCCAAATACAGGAGAAAGAACAGTGAGTATGTTTACTGAGGTCACAAGTTACTTTAAAACTGACTATTCCCATCTTTATGTCCAAATGAAAAAATACGAGAGAGTGAGGCCCTGTAAAATTTATCATGACAACGTTGGACTTCATTTCCTCTTTCTTTATGGTCAGTAGCTTGCTTTCAAAATGGGCAAATAAAGAAAAGTTCATTTGAGAATCCTCTCCTTTCTTATGAAAGTTTTGTTTAGCTGATGAAACCCAACTGATTATCCGAATGAAAGTCTATGAAAAAGGCCTTTGGTGCTTGAACACAAACCACTCCTTTCCCTCTCTTGTATCTGTTGTGGCCTCTTCCATGCACTGTTGCTCTTTACATGTGGGCTTGATATGAATCAGCTTTCACGAATCTTTTAAGCCATTAGCAAGTTTGAAATATTCTTACAAAGGCCAGGACTTTCACATCAAACATGAAAGGTATGTACTGTGAAATGAGTTCACAAAAAAATGAGATCACAACCTGAGTAAGTATTAATCCTCCTTTTCCAAAGGCCAGTGTTCTGGCAACTGTTTAGGAACAGAGAATTTACCACACAGGAACTTAGTTCTTCATAAAATGCTCAGCATGCTTCAAGTATTCAAGCACCATAGATGCTTCTGACAATTTGGAACTGACCAAGAAAGCTGAAAGGTCACAAGATCTGACACTGTGACCCTAAAGTCTCAACTTTTCTTAAGCTGAGTTGTCTGATAAGGAAACATAATACTAATGAGAATGGGCAATCGTGAAGCATATGTTGGGAGAAACTGAAGCTGCTTAAATTTTCTGCAAGACCGCACACACTGATCAATAGATAGTGCAGAAGTTAAAAGCTCCATGTGGACTATGGGCCTAAGCTGAAACAATAAAGCATGATGTTTAGCTAGAAGGTAAAACTAGAGTTCTTGGGTCAGAGCCAATGTTTTTATTATTTTCTTGGGCAAGAAGGTGAGAACCAGATGTATATTTTTACAGGCCAATAGACCTCTCAAAGATGACCAGACTCCATACAATATTTCTAATATTGAAGAATCGTTCTGGGATGAGATGAGAGATCAATAAAATTATGTACTATATAAATGAATATAGAATGAAAGTCTAAGTAATTTTTTTTTTAAGTGTGCGCAATGACTTATAGAAGTAACTGTCACAATGCACTACTATTTGTGAATAACTGGTTCACAAATTCTAGCAACTTCAATCAACATGTGCAATAGGATAAGGTTCTGGGAGTCCCACAATATGTGGAAAGTTACATACTGGGCACCCAGGGGGGAAGTATAATTATACAAATTAATAAAGATGAGGTCATTAGTTATGAAAGCAAAGCAAAGCAAAGCAAAGTCTCTGAATGAAGAAGTGTGTCAATAAATACCAGTGGCTTCAAGGCACTAATAGGAGAGAGTTATTGCCTTTCAGACTTTCTTGTGGGCTTCTTGGAAACATTTGATGGGCCTATAGACAAGGGCCTGGAAGTAATAGCTCCTTGGTCAATTTCAGCTGGGCATCTTCTTTCTTTCTTTCTTTCTTTCTTTCTTTCTTTCTTTCTTTCTTTCTTTCTTTCTTTCTTTCTTTCTATCTATCTATCTATCTATCTATCTATCTATCTATCCATCATCATCATCATCATCATCATCATCATCATCATCATCATCATCATCTATTATTAATCAACTATCATATTTATGGGACAACCTATTTTATGGAGTAAAATCTGCAGGCTCAGATACATAATTGGCAAATCCATATCAACTTGATTCAAAATTAGTTGAATATTATTAGTATCATGAAAAAAAAAGTCTGACTACTTTCAAAATTTGTCCTTTAGACCATAATATTGGTGCATATGTAGTGAAAAGATCACAGAAAAGCACCTTTATTATATTTTCAAGAGAAATATCCAAAACAGTTGTCACCTGAGATATTGCTGAGTTCAAAAACAAATCCAAAAATCTTTTGATTTTCAAATTCTGATCTAATTTTGACATCTTACTTTACCAGCAGATCCGGCTTGTGTATTTTTTTTACACTGAACATATTTATAATAATAATAATAACAGAGTTGGAAGGGACCTTGAAGGTCTTCTAGTCCAACCCCCTGCTTACGCAGGAAACCCTACACTACTTCAGACAGATGGTTATCCAACATCTTCTTAAAAATGTCTAGTGTTGGAGCATTCACAACTTACTTACACAACAATTTACTTCTCATCCTTTGAATGCAACTCAAAGACATGGAAGAGGAAAGTTGAGGGTTCTCTGCATCTTCAGTAATATGTATATTGCAATAATTATGGTTGAAAAATGTAGAAACATCAGACTAATCAAGGTGTATAATACAATCAGTTCAAACACATGCTATGGCTTGGAATGTGTGGTCTAAGACTTTATTATTAGTATTTGATATAGTATTTGAAACAGATGCACTTAAAGGCATATTTCATATTAGCATATTTTAATGCAACAATTGGCGTGACAAAATATTATTTTAGAATAATAATAATAATAATAATAATAATAATAATAATAATAATAATAATAATAATAATAATAATAATAATAATAATAATAATAATAATAATAATAATAATAATAATAAAGCAAAGATAATGACAATAGTAATAGGCACCTTGGGTACAATCCTAAAACAACTGGAGCACCACTTGAATACCATTGGCATTGACAAAATCACCATCGGTCAATTGCAAAAGGCAGCTTTATTTGGAACAATGATACCTTTAACACCATCAAACAACAAAATCTGCCTATTCTGAGTCCTTGTGAAGGATTCAATAGGTGCGTAAAAAAGCCGAATCCAGTCTAAACATCTGACTGACTCTGCAACCAACCATAATAATACTCATTTATTATTATACTCAGCTTGGGCAAGAAGATTGCACAAACAGATTATAAACAATAATATAAAACTCACCAAAATTATTCACTGGAACATTGTGAAAATGATCAAAAACTCGTGGGAACATAGAGTGGAAATAGTAGTAGAAAATGAGCAGGTTAAATATTGTAGGATTTCCGAATACAGACTAATAAAGTCTTGGCTCATCATACACCAGATATAGAAAGGAAGAAAGTATAGATAATTGATGTAGCAATACCAGGGAATAGTAGAATAGAAGACAAAAACAATGGAGAAGATCATAAAGTATAAAGATCTGAAAATTGAAATTGAAAGATTATGGCAGTGATGGCGAACCTTTTTTGGCTCGGGTGCCAAAAGGGTGTGCGCGCTCATGATAGCGTACGTGCCCACACCCATAATGCAATGCCCTCCCCCTGCGCATGCGCACAACCCCCTGCGCTGCCCCCCCCATGCATGCGCACAGGCATCACTGAAGCCTCTGGACTTCCAGTAGGCCCGTTGGGCTGTTTTTTGCTCTCCCCAGGGTTCAGGAAAGCCTCCTGAAGCCTGGGTACGGCGAAAAATGGCCCAACGGGCCAACCGGATGTTCGGAAACGAAACAGAAGTGGAGCTGCCCTGCTACTTACCTTCAGATAGTTGCAACCAGGCCTCGCACACCTCGGCCCATTTCTTCTGCAGCCGGCAAGGCTTTCCTGAAGGATCGATCCCGAGCTCTGTTATCAGCTGCAGAGGCCTTTCCTGAAGGCCTTTCCTGAAGGCCTCTCTAGCCAATAACAGAGCTCCGGATCGATCTGGAGCTCTGTTATCGGCTGCAGAGGTCTTCAGGAAAGCCTTGCTGGCTGCAGAAGAAATGGGCTGAGGTGTGCGAGGCCTGGCTGCAACTGTCCAAAGCCGAAGAAGTTCCTGAAGACCTCCGACAGCGAAAAGGAGGCTGGGGGTGACGCACACAAGTGAACTTCAGGAGGCTTTCCTGGGGAGAGTGAAAACGGTGAAAAGAAGGCCAAAAATCAGCTGGCCAGCACGTGCATGTGTGCTGAAGCTGACATAGGGCAATGCCTCGCGTGCCCTCAGATATGCTTCCGTGTGCCACCTGTGGCACGCATGCCATAGGTTCGCCATCACTGGATTATGGCATAAATTGCTGTGGTGATCCCAGTGGTTATCCACACATTGGGTGCCATGCCAAAAAATCCTGGACAGACCTTAGAAAATCTGTGCATTAACAAAATTTTCTTCTGTCAATTGCAAAGCTATACTGCGTAAACCCGCACATATATTAAAATGATACACCACGACATCCTAGGTTCTTGGGAAGAACTCGATACATATGAAGGTGAATACCACCTAAATTGGCAACTGTGATTTCTCACTGTTGTGAATAGATTATAATAATGTATTTATATGCCACCTGATTCCCAGTGACTGTGGAGCAGTTTAACTCTACCTTTCTGAAAATTTAATAGTAGTTCACCTATTCTTTAAATATTCTAAAGGCCTAATGAGCAATTATACACATCTTTGTTCAATCTAAATATTTGTTTATTTAAATTTACAAATGATACTGTACCAAATGATAATCAGGATGAATTTACATACTATGCTGCAAATAGAATCTCAAGCATTGATTATATGACTGTTCCTTGCAGTTCAGCAGGTCTGCTAAATCTATGTAAAATAATTTGCATACTAAATAAAAGAAGTGTGGACAAATCAGAAAATATGTCTGTTTCAAGACTGAAAGAAAAATTGCATTCGGAAAGTTCTGCCAAACTATTTTAGATTGATCGTGGTTAGCCAAAATAAAATGCAGCACATTTTGGACAAAAATCTGGAAGGATCTTGGAGTAGTTCTGCAAGGCAAATAAGACAAGACTGGTACAGCTCCTCATCTCTGTTATTTGATCTTCCCTGCCTCCCCACAACCACTGGTGGTACCATACTGGCCTATTTTCTGTTCCTTACTATGATGGTTGCAACAATAAGGAACAGCTCCCTGTCCAGGATATCACTCCGTTGCACCAGCCCCCACAAATCTTCCCAGAGCTTCCTCTTCTCTCTTTCCACTGCCTCTTCTCAATTGCTGTTGCTCATCTACACATGCTGTTGTGAAGAAAACCCCTCATCCTTGGCTCCCCACCCCCCGCCACAGTTATTCCTCTCAAATAACTTCGGTCTGGAATAACTGTTTCTATTTATCCATAGAACCAATAATTCTGTTTGCAACACATCACACAGCATGGTAAGTATAATACATTTACCATCTGACTTTTAAGGATGTCCACAAATTTTGCAAATTAGCAAATGTGAAAAGGGGGGAAGTCAGAAACCAATATTCTTTTTACCATTATTTTATTTTTATTTTTATTTTTTAGGTATTTTAACTTTTGCTAAATTTGCTTTGTCTTTTCCCTTTTTATCAACATTATATATTTTGACATACAGTACAATGGAGAGTTTAATATCAAATAATTTGCTTAAGGTTGAAATCATTAAATCATATACGGTAAACATCACTTTATTGAAACAGTACAATATATCAAGATCTATAACAACATAATAAAAAGGTGGCAATCCTGTTTAGTTCCATATGCAGACTAAAATATTTATTTATTTATGTATTTATATATCATATTTAGAAACTTCCCATCTCACTGACAGAACATCTCTGGGCAGTGTACAGTACAATAAAAAAAAAACTATATCAATTTTATATCCCACTACCGGTAGGAGGCAGTAACAAATGTTTCAGTTCAGGCCCAGATCACCCCAAACCATATTTTATGTACTCAAAAGTGTTCATACTTGGAATGTTCTCTATGTCTTATTAGCTAATATGATCTAATCACTGTATCTGGGACATCTATTCTATGTGCCATCAACACTAAACTTTTCAATGAAGCAATCACTTGTGCCAATCCTGAAACCAGAATTCCTTCTTCTCAGATAAGACCATCCTCCCAACATCATCCATCTTCAGATTTGATTTCATATAATACCTAGACAGGGCAGTTCTCTGCTTGGTAATATTGAATGGCTCTACCATGTACAATATCCACTAGTGATGAGTTCTAAATCAAGTGTTGAAAAGTGTTGAAATTGAGAAAGAAAAGTAGTTGCTTGATGAAGATCTTTTAAATGCAAAAAAGAGAGAGTTTTTATTAAGGCCGTTCAAAGATATTAAACTAATACACTATCATTCACAGTATCTAAGATAGTATAGTAAGTTTTTAAAAAGAAAAAAGAAAACAGCAGTCCCTACATCTGGCTCAAACTTCTGCTGTATAATTGAGAAGTGGTCTTGCAAGTAGTTGCCAGACCACTTCTCAATTATACAGCAGAAGCCCTCAGATCTAGATAGTCACAGCTACGTGGTTGGGTGGGAAGATCAATTTCACAAATTATTTGCTAAAGAACAGAAGCTGACTCCGGATCTAAATGTCTAGGGAGATTCTCAGTCATTCAGGTCATGGTTGTCCCAGAGGTGCTTTTTCAAGAGGCACCTAGACTTTCTGGTTTTTCTTTGAAGACGTTTTGCTTCTCATCCAAGAAGCTTCTTCAGCTCTTTGGGACTGACTCTAGATCTTGATAGCCATCCAATTGGCTCTCTGAGCTTCTGATATTGTATTATTAGCCAAGAAACTGCAATCAATTAGAACATCAAGAATAGATTTAATCTCTTCTAAAGAAATCAAGAACCATCTAGGTCACTCTTGGCCTCTTTGTTTTTACACATTATTAAGCTCAAATTTCAATGGCTGGGGAACTGCAAAGATTATGCTGAACTGTAACAAAATGGAAGTGAATTTCATTTGAATTGTTCTATTAACATGGTAAATAAATGGTATATTCCGATAGAATTTTGAGCTGGACTGAAGCAGAAAACATACTGGCAGATGAGAACACAGGCTTTTATTCAGGCTGCCCATTAATGAAACAGGCTTTAATTTTATCACATTTGGCTGAAAAACATGGCAGCAAACCAATCACTGCCCTGGATGCGGTGTTTTGTTAATCTTCAATGTATTTTTGATTTAATATTTTGAAATTATTCTGGCAAAGAACAAGCGGGCTCCACAATTGACCACTATCCGCTACTTTTGATTTGTCTGTTATGAAAATTCTTGTGGGAAATTCTGATGCAAACCTGAAACTTATTTAAAGAAGAAATTCAAATTCAGACAAATGAGTTAAATGGGATTAGATTTTGAATCATTACATCACTTCTGCGGAACTGGCTTCTATACATCTCTCAATATTACTATAAGAAGACAATTTTGTTATTTATTCTCTAACTCTAATAGGTTGAAGAAGATTCTTGAACCCTTTCTTTGACTACTGGAAAGAACATTTGCTATCAATTAATTATTCTAAAACTAAACACTTTCTTCTGCTATGAAACCAGCATGCTGAAATGGACTTCAGAAGGACAATCATGGAACAAATGAAATGCTTCAAGTAACTTGGTACTATCCTCTAAGTTGCAATGGACTTTAACTTACATGGCACAAAGTGCCCAGTGGATTGCAAGATTCTCCCCAATCCAGTTCTCATATTAAAATGGGACTAAACAGTGTTTGGTGCAACAATGAATAAGAATTTTTGATCTTTGGTAAAATTAAAATGTCATTCTTAATTTTGGTAGATAAATTCCTCTCATTTTGGAAGCACACATTAGGGAAGAAATTGCACCATTATGGTTTCTCTTTATCTACTATAAGCACAATGACTAACAATCATGCTGAACTAGAGCTCACACTGAGGACCCTAAATATAGATTGTCAGTCTCATCAGGAAGGATAATAAAATCAATCCATATAGGCATACAAATCTATAACAAAAGGCCAGCTGGGTACTTAGATCAGCTCAGTATTCCAAAATAGCATAGGATTAAGATGATGTAATTCGCACATTTCATTGTGCTCCAATCGGCAGTCTTCCAAAAAGAAGATACATGAAAATGCCATATTCAGAGATTAAATTTGTCTATGTACTTCTAGGACAACCAAAACAATGATCTGTATATTACTCTATTGCATCGCTGGCTCTTTCCCCCCTTTTTCCTACCACTACTGTAAAGATAAATTCTAAGATACAAAAAGGTTTTCCCTGATAGCAAATAAATCTGGCAGATTTTGCAAACTTTTATTAATCAACAACTCAGTTACATTGTTATTGCATAGATATGTCATGTAAAATGCATTCAAATGTACATTTGTTGTGATTACGGAACAAACTGGTAGGCAAATAAAGAACAAGAGTCATGTTTGTCTGTCCATCTATCTGTCAAAGTTATATAGCTGCACGTCTCACAAGAAGTGACTATAACTTCTATAAGAATATAGGGGTTACTTGCAGGACTATCTCTTTCTGGTTGTTTCAACCCATCCCATGTATACTCTGGGTGCCATCAGCTAAAGAGTGACAAGCTGGCAGAGCCCAGGAGAACAGCCTTTTCTATCACAGCACCCACCTTCTGGAATGTCATCCCTCCAAAGATCAGATGGGACACATCCCTGTTGTCCTTTTGTAAGGCCTGAAGATAGGACTCTGTGTGTCAGCCTGGGATCCAAGTGTTGAATGGAGCCTCTTGTCTGGCTATGTTGAATCTTGGAGTTTGGCTCTGAGATCTTTTAACCGGCTTCTATGGATTTTATATTTCTGTACATGTTTTTATTGTTTTTAACATTGCAAGCCACCCTGAGTCATATGTGTGAAATGGGCAGCCATATAAATCCAGTAAATACTTCATTTAGTACTTCATTTAGTATATATCGCCTCCTCTGTAATAAAATAACCAGGTTGGCCTAACACTTTTATGTGAATTTTTTATCCAATTAACATGACATAATCATCTTAAAAGGAGCTAATTTTTTTCCACCATAGTACATTTCACAGATTTTGACCAGAAGGGTCACTAACTTTATAAATTGAAGTTAGTATATACTGTATGTATAGTATAGTATACATTGTTTCTGATGTCTCTTTGATGCATATATTTCCTTTTGGTTTATATCCATGGTCATAAATGAAATATTTTTTTAACATTTTAAATTTGACCAAAATAGTGCAGACACTCTCACAGCCAATCTCACATAAGGAGTAAACTACATATAGAAACTTTTGAATAAAAATGGATAGATGGCTA
The DNA here is from genome assembly GCA_023053685.1 of Diadophis punctatus similis. Taxonomy (NCBI): domain Eukaryota; kingdom Metazoa; phylum Chordata; class Lepidosauria; order Squamata; family Dipsadidae; genus Diadophis; species Diadophis punctatus. The sequence goes on from JALIGW010000003.1 coordinate 95,599,970, forward strand.
TTTTTCTCAAGGGCACTTTGCAGAAAAAAGATGCGTTTATAGTGACCCAATAATAATTAAGATATATATTTCATAATATTCCCTTTTAAATCAACAAAAATTCTAGGAAATGTCTTTTTCATATGTGCATGAACATGTCACGGAGATGTAGTTTGTTGTCAAAAGGAGCCAAGGAGGCAAAAGGAAAGTGGATGTCCTAACTTTGTATCTACTACCATTATTAATATCTTGTGGAGAAGAGATTTGCTTAAAAATAATCCCAAACAGCTGTAGAATGTATACGTACATTTATTTTAAAGGTCTGGTAAGAAAACCTCATCTAAATAATCAGTTGTACAAAGATCCTTTGGAACTGTGCTCCATGTTTATTAATATGTATGAGGCTGATCTTGAGTTTTGCCATCAAGACTTCCCATATTATCTATACATGGAAGTAGCAAAAAATGGAAGGTGGTAGGAGAAAAGGAACTGACTTTTAAAGAATAATTATCTATAACTGTGGAACATGATAAACATGGTTTTACCTTCCCAACATTTAAATGGCGGTTTCACTTTAAAATAACAAAGGAAACATTTATTAAATACTTGTAGAATGTTCTTACATTTATTTAAAATTAAATCCAAGACAATTTTTGCCTTAACCTTGTCCACTCTGCCACCCACATTCCCAGTAATATAACCCTCAGCCTGAAATGACTGCACATCACTGGGCTTATGCCATGAGAAGAAGGATAACGTTGAATCATTTCTTTAAAAAAAAGATTTTTATTCCGCCTTTCATTTCTATCCAACTCAAGGTAGTGAACATACCAATAGGCCTTAAGGACCTCCTATTTTCCCTACAATAATTAACCTGTGAGGTGAGTTGGGCTGAGAGTATGACTGGCCCAAGGTCGCCCAACTGGCTTTTATGCCTAAGGCGGGAATACAACTCAAGATCTTCTAATTTGTAGGCCAACACCTTAACCACTACAAGAAATTGTTTCCTGTATCTATAACAAATGTATAATATGTACCAAAGTCAACTGATAAGCCTCAAGAGCTATACTTACCCAGGTGGCTGAGGGCATCTTTGTCCCAAGGCCAGGTGCCAGCACCAGCTAGCTCTTCTTGCACGGAGCTGGCAAAATAGATATTGACAAAGTGTGTGCTGTTCAGCTGAAGGATCTCCTTAAGTTCCTTCATGCTCATATAGGCCCTGCAGAGTCGGTGGAGGAAAGAGGTAAAAGTTAATAACTAAACAGATAAATCCCAATAAAATTTAGTTCAATTTAAATTGAACATCTTCATGAGTGGGACACGTGTGCTGCATATAGGCTGATCCATATTTAAACTCCAGCATTTAAAGGGAATTCAAGCAAAAGTTACAGGCTGGAAAAATCTCTTCTTGAATTTGGGAAGAGCTGGGGCCAGTCAGAACAAACAGTGGACTGATACATCTTTACATTACCGTTTAGGTGTGGGTTTTTTTAGGTCCATGTAGTTCTATGGTTCAGAGAATTATCTCTTCTTAATGCAGACCCAGGGGCATCCAAATCAATCCCTTGATTCAGCAGTGGCTTGAAATAAAATATCATGCACAATATAGCATTACAGCGAGGGACAAAAATGTTGCAACAGGAGTAGGATCCTATTAATTTTGTTACATCAAGGCTCCAGCTCTTTGTGCCAAAGCCTGGCCACAAGCTCTTCCCTTCTGATTTTGAATTTCCAAGTAGGATGTGTTGCATGTCTCTGGTGGACCCAATTTGGATTGAGGTCCATCATATTTAGAGAGTTATCTTTATCTTCTGTAGAGGGACTTTTCTCTCCATTGCCTGAAAGATCCACAACAAATTTTTCTCTCTGTTTCTTTCATTTCATTACAAATCACTCTTAAGACTTTTTAAATTATGACTCTATAATAGCAAAAAAAAAATTGAACAACTAGATGATGAAAAGTAGCATATTCCAGCCACAACCAATAAATACAACACAGATATGCAATCAATAACCTTTTCACTTCATTTTAGACAACAACAATCAAGGCCCATGACATGTGCATCGATCAAGTATTTCTTTAAAAGTTCTGGTCTTTACATACATATACCTACCCAGCTTGTTCATTCAGTATAATTTTACCATACAAGTTTACCATTGCTTCTGTTATATAAAGGGAGAAGTGGGTACTCTCTAGCATGGAACCCAATCAATTATTTCCAAATTTTCACAGCACATTTTCCACATTTTCTAGCTCTTTTTCTTTTCTATCTTGTCAATGCAACCAAAAGATCAAGTTAAGCCATCAATGGCAGAAGATTCATTTCCAAAAGCTTTTGGGGTTTGCTTTGATATTCTCTTACTCCCAATAAATGGTAAAAAAAAAATCCACAGCTTTTCAATGAAAGCTTTTCCTCTGTTTTATCTCTCTTCTTTTCAACTTGAGAATTTAAATATTTCTATCACTGTTGAAAAAAAAAACCAGAAGCCTCACTGCTCATTTCCCATTCTAGTATCAGGTTTCAGCTTCTGTGCAACCACAGGTTTGCAATCTACCAGAGAAATAGCAAAAGGGGGAAAAGGAGAATGAGATCAGAATGAACTGAAGTAAAATTGAGCAAATAAAAATAATGGAAACCCTTCTGATAAACAGCAGCAGTAATACTCTTGACAATGGCGGGAGGGGGATCATAACTTGCTTTTTGTTAACTACAGCAGGTCACCAGAGCTGCTTTTAATCTTCCTACTAACCATGTTTGAGCCAGATTGATGTAGCGATTAAGGCATCAGACTAGAAACTGGGAGGAAACTGGGAGGTCTAGTCCCACTTTAGGCACAAAGCCAGCTCAGTGACCTTGGAAGCCAATCCCTCTCTCTCAACTCTAGGAAGCAAGCATGGGCAAATCACTTCTGAAAAACTTTACCAAGAAAACTCTACTAGTCTAGTCCAGGCATTGCCAGAAGTCAAACACTAACTCAAACACATGTGTGTGCATGTATGTTTGTGTGCACATGCACACACACTAACTTTATTAAGGCAGTACCTTCACATATAAATTTCAACATGGGAGTGAAGAGCCTTTTTCTCTCTAAGGCTCTTGAGTCCTGCAGAAGAGTCTGCAGTAGACAGCCTTTGTCTACACGCAGAGCTTAAGGTATGATCTCACAGGGTGCCAGGATACACGCAGACTTTCACGTGTATACTGCAGACAAAAGTTGTTTCATGAACAACTAGCTCCTCATCAACTACTCAGCCCAATATAAGGAACAGAAAAGCTGCTCTTTGCTGCTTTCAACTAGAGATTTCTGCACAAACCTTTTATGTGAACAGGGCTACAATTAGAGCGATTTGAATGCCCACAATACTTCCCATTCCCTCCTCTTTTTCTTCTTTGCCCATATTACTGGGTCACAATTTTTTTAAAAAAAGTTTTGCTTCCTGAAAAACTTTTGGTGATTATGATACACTCCTTCAAATGGAACACAAATATAATTTCAGAATGACTGTATCATGTAGGAATCTTGAGAAATATGAAATTAACTTTTAATGACTACAATGTATTTAATTGCATAATGTTTCTGGCATGCTGCATGAGTTCAACAGGGCCCAAAATGTTGATTGTTGTTTGTACTCAATGTCTGCTGCATCTTGCTGCAGTCTCCAACAATAATCAGCCAGCACTGATGAATTCCACTTGGCCTGATACTGTTTTTCCATTGTGGCAGTATCCTGGTGAAACATTTCACCATGTTCATCACTGACTGCATCTAGATTTTTGGGAAAGAAGTCCAAGTGTAAATGCAAAAAACAATTCTTCAGTGGTGTTGTATGCTGTAAGAGGTTTATCAGCCAGCTAAATGTAGTTTGGTACTCTGTTGTTGCCAAGAATATTCTCAACGATATCCTTGAATGCTTTGCAGGTGATTTTCTCTGGCCCAACTAACAGATCTTTAAACCACTTGTCTTTAACAATGTACAGTATCTGATCTTATGCCTTCTTTAATCTTGGAATCAGTTAATCTTGGAAACATCTGTCTCAAATAAGAAAAACCTTCACCTGCCTTGTCCATTATTTGCACAAAATTTTTCATCAGTCCAAGTTTTATGTGAAGTGGAAGCCAAAATACCTTCAGTCAATAAGTAGTTCACATGCCACGTTTTCTGGTTCTAAAACCAAATTCTTTCAAAGTGACCATTTCATTTTAATGTAATTAAATAATTACATAATTCACATATGTAACAATGCTATAGGTTACCAGCCAAAAATCCATAAGATATACCTATAAGAGCTTCATGAAGACCTACTGACCACATGAAGTCCTTATAAACAGAGGAACACTGACACTGACATTTCCTGAACTCAGCTGAAAATGTTACCTAGCCTGGTAACGAAACATTTGGAAACCAACCCACAAGCTCAGAGAACAAACCTCCATCCTCATACACCTAAACGTTTTCAGGAAGCAAAATCTTTGTTATCTGATAGAAACTATGGACAAATTATCAAGGGGATATATGTGAATGGAGCAAATGCAGTGTCAAAATACTTTTGGCTTGTCCATTTACAGTTTGACCTCAAGATCTCATAGGTCAAAAGAATATAGTACAAGGACTATGCAAAAAAATCATGATGAATGCATAACCATTGCTAAAAACTAAATCAATGTATAATAATTTCATTTTATACATTATGGAACTCACTCTCCGAATGGCAAACATTCAGTCATTCTATGCACAATGACAAGTCTTGGTTTTCTAGACTCTCAACAAACATTTGCTAAGTTCTAAGTCCTTCAAGTTCACAGGCTAATGTATCAGAAATAGAAATCTTGTCAGATAAAATTAAATAAAATATACCTAATGCACAGATCAATACAGAATAGAAAGCATTAATTTAAAAAATCAAAAGGGCCCAATCTCTGTAATCTATCATTTTGTCAATCTCAATATGTGGCAGACCTGATGAAAACCACTACTACCATTTCTTTGGGAATTATTTTTTAAAAAATAGGCATACTTGCTTACCACAAAGTTAATGTAACATCTGGTTTGGCTCTGAATTAAATTGTGGAACCGGGTGTGATTTCTCATCAGAGTGAACTTAACAATCCTGGTGATGAAAGCTTATGAAATGGGATCAGGAAGGAATTTCAGCTCAATTCTTTGGTCACTCATTAACCTATTTTTGGTGAAATAATTATAAAATGGAGAATGACAAGACATAATGATCTCAACCTCAGGGGTGAGTTGCCTTCTAATCCAAAAATCTTCCCCATGTCTAAAACAGTATATAATAAGAGGGAGCTCAAATCATTTTTATTGCTATAGAAAGGTTACCCCTTCCTCACAGATGAATAGAAGACAAGCAAAACAAAAGAAATGTCTTATTGTCTGTCTTATTCCTACTCAGTAGTTGTTAACTTCTACATTTTCTGAATAAAATTAATAAAATAACCAGTTGCAAAATAAACAGGACTGTTCAAAACAGGATTTATAGAATAAGAAGCTCCCAATGGGGATGATGCTTTTTTCTGGCAATTTCTCACCTATGTGAAACAGGTGATTTTGTCAAGAGATTCACTAGGGCTCAAAAAATTGTTTAATTAACTGGTTCCTTGAGAAAATGATGCTAACTAAATTATTTTTTAATTAAGAGGAAATAAAATAATTTTAGTACAATATAGCTGTTTTAGTCATTTGGAGTCAGGTGCCATATCAACTTATTATCATAGATGGTTGCATAGTCAGCTGATGTATAGACTGGAACTGGCCTTTTTATCCACCTATCTAGTCCTTTCCAAGAACAGCAAGATGCTGTTGTTTGATGATGTTAAAGGTATCTACAAAAATTACACAAATGCATGCAGTAATACATTTATACACACATGCAAAAAAGTTGCTAGAAATTTGCTTGAAAAATCCACAAGCAATAAAGTATATTCTGAGATAAACCTTTCAATTGTAACTTTGAATGGCCTGTAGGTGATGTCACAACTGCCAAAAACCCATCCCTATTCTCTTTTGCATCTGGATGTAATTTTAAAATAGAAGCAATATTAATTACATACTCTTGACAGACTTCAAATTCCGTATGCCAAATTCAAAGTCAGGGGTCCCTACTTCCATCTGCAAGTGGGTATTCCTTGAAATGAATTGCCCCTTCAAACTCCACAGTCTCCCAACCATTGTCCTTAAATGAAGAAGCAGCAGGTGTTCCAGGTTTTACTCGGCCTACATCCTTCTTACTCTTTGGGGATTCATCTAAAGTAAGAGGATGTGAGAGATAGTGGGAAAGAAACAGGGGAGGAGAATTCAGTTTAGGTGAGAAAAGGTAATAAGACAAGGAAGGAAGCATTTCAAAGAGATTCCACCTTAACTGACTCACTATGAGTTAGCCAGGAAAGGTACTCTTTCATTTTTTTAAGATTATGTTTTAATCTTATTAAAAAAGCCTTTCTGAAATTCATGTACCGTATTTTTCGGACTCTAAGACACACCGGTGTATTTTTTAGAAATTTCTGAAGCTATGATGAGCCATACAGGCAGCTAGAGGATATTGATAAGGGAAAAGAAAGCACAAGTCTCAAGCAGTTATACTTATCTGTTATGGCAGGGATGTCAAACTCGCATCGTCACGTGACATATCACAACTTTTTTCCCCTTCACTAAACCGGGTGTGGGTGTTGCCAGTGTGTGACACATCTCCGAGTTTGACAGCCCTGTGTTATGGGAACAGCTCTTCTTGCTGTTAGTGAGGAACCTCAATGAGGTACGAACCTGACATTATTTAAGGCACACTTGAAATTCCCACTGTATTGAAAGAGTCAGGTCTCCGATATATCAAAGTATAACTGAATTCTTGTGTCAGACTTTGTTTGTGGTAATGCTGTGGAGACTAAGGAGAGTAATTTGGAAACTCCTGAGCAAGAGTATTCCGAAGTTGTGCAAGAGGTGGCTAAAATCTGAGTTTAATCTTAAGGTCTCAATAGAAGCTGAATCTTATAACATACAAGCTTGTGATGCATGGCACATGTATAAAAGGGGCAAAGTTTGTGGCATAATAGTGTAATGTTCACTGAATCACTGCCTCCCCTCCCCAGCAACACATCTATGATGGCCATAGGTCCAAACCCAGACATGATTCTTCCAGTAACTTCATATGTTATAGAAGTTAAATAAAAGGGAAGATAGGAAGCAACTGCAGGACTTCTTTCCCTCCTATAATATTTGGGGGGGGGGATCATGTTCTTCCAATATTTCCTTTTAGGGTTGCCCAGAGAATGAGGATCAGAAATTCAGAATCATCATAAAACAGAATCCTCCAACCGCCGACTCCCTCGAGTGCTCTAAAATAATATAGATTACTGCACACTGGCCATCATTGATTAAAATATGAATCATTTGCAAGATAACTCAAAGAGCTCAATTGAGTAATTATCTGCAAATGCATTCAAACAGAAAGCCAGTTGCTTCTTTTTATCCTTCCACTTCCATTTGAGTAGTTGGATTCCACTCTAAAAGTAGCACACAAGTCACTCAAGTCATCTGCTCTCATACTCAATTGCCCAAAACGGTTACATTGGTTGTGGAACTCAAATGATCTATTGTAGAATAAGGGGAACTTCAAAGCCATGATATAATGGAAGAGTTTGTTAGTCCATGTTTCAACTGCATTGCTTCTACTGTTGTTGTCCAGATCTGAGAAAATAACCTCCAAAGTCACCTGGAATCCAACCAAACCCCTCAGTCTCCAAAGTTAGATCAGATTCATTTGTTCCCCAACCGATCAAAGGGAGCACACTGCATCTATTCCCAACAAGGATATCTTTTATGGCACTACTGTATAGCTCAGCCATGTCCAAAACCCTACTGAGATTTATGAAAGAACAGGGCCCTTGCATAAAAGGGATATACTATTCAACACTCCCTTATATGCCCCTAAGAGACTATAGGAATCTTCAAAAATCAAAACATTTAATCCTTCAAATTAAATGGTTTAGATCCAGTTCTAGAAAGCTGTAAGTAACAGTTTAGTGGTGCAGTTTCCATTACTGAACATTTCCCCTCTAAAACTTCTTATCTTCTTCTAGAAATCAAGGTGGTGTGCTGATTCAACTGTATCCTTCCCTGCCAAATAAACAGTGGCTTTATCACCCTTCTGACATATGACCAGCTTACTTTTCTCCCTGCTTCTTTCTTTGCTGCAAAACGTTACTGCAGCAAGTGAGGGATGAGGACAGAGACAGGTGACTTGAGGGTAATGGCAAGCTTCTGCTTCTGGCAATCTCCTTTTAGCTGCCTGTAGAAAGGAATGGGTGGTGCAATTAGAAGAAGGTAATAATAGTTGCATCTCACTTACTTTGGCCATGTCATGTGAGGGAATTCACTGAGAAAGCAATTATGCTTGGAAGAGTTAACGGCAGGGGTGAAATGCTCCCGGTTCGGGCGGGCCAGTAGGTCGTCGCAGAGCCGATGGAGCCGGTGGCGGTCATGGCGTGAGGCTTCCCCGGCCCACTTCCCCCGCCCGCCTGGACACCGCAATTTGAGTTTTTTGCCCTCTGCGCATGCGCAGAACGCTTTGCGCATGCGCAGAGGGCAAAGAACTCAAATGGCGGCATCCAGGCGGGCAGGAGAAGCGGGCGTGGGAAGCCCCGCGCCGCAACCGCCACCGGCTCCATCGGCTCTGCGACAACCGACTGGCCCGCCCAAAGCGGGAGCATTTCACCGCTGGTTAATGGTAAAAGGAAATCAAGCCACCAAAGAACACGATGGCTGGACACCATCAAAGCTGACAACAGCCAGAGCATAGAAAAACACAAGTTACGTTTTAGGGTTAGGGTTTTTTAGAAGTAGTGCAAGATCGAAAGATGTGGAGAGACCCGGCCCATAGAATTGCCAAGAGTCAGATACAACTGAATGGATAACATCATCAATAACAGTTGCTCAAGGTCACATAGTGGAGCAAAAATAATAACAACAATCAGGGAACAAAGCCACCGGCCATGTCAAAGAGCTACAAGAAGTGATCAGAAGAAATTAACTTGGAAAACAAGCAAAACCTCAATTCATAAAACCAGTAAGCACCAAATATCCTGAAGCAGAAAGTCTAAAATTTACAAGTATCTTTAGATATTAACAATTAACGGCATTTCTCAACCGAGGCACCTTTGTGATTTATGGACTTCAACTCCCAGAATTCTTAGCAAGGGCCACATTGTCTGGGGAATTCTAGGAGGTATACTAAATTGAGAAATACTGCAATAATCCTTCCTTCCTTCCTTCCTTCCTTCCTTCCTTCCTTCCTTCCTTCCTTCCTTCCTTCCTTCCTTCCTGATGAAATTCCTTTTAATTTAATCAATTAAAAAATAATCACAATAAACCTTAAGGTTTTTACCTCTCATGCAGTAAAGATACTTTCCCCTTAAGCCATTGCTTTGCCTGTTGGTATTGGAACAGTAAGAATTCCTAAGTCAAGGTGTCGAGGTAATAATGACAAGAGCAGTGCAAGATACAGTTAGGCATGAACAAAGAGACAGAATGCTTGAATTCCTCTGCAATACAACATAAATGAGATTGGATGGTCCCCAAACATTTACAATCTTATCACTGGAAGAAACTAGTCATTTTTCTTGTCTGAGTTGGATAACAGAGCCTTGGAAGGAAAATTTAGATGCGGAATGTAAAGAACTGGGGTGAGTGGATGAACAATAGACATGACTTACTTTGAGTCTGTCACGTCTGAAATAATTCATACCATGTTTCTATGAGCAAGCTAGCTGTGAAAGAAGTTTATTTGCTCTACATTTCCATTCACATTATAATTTACAAACTTTTCTGTTCTTTGATCATTGCTGCCTCAGTACCTTATTTGCCCTTCTACATGCCAATCCTTTGATCACTTTACAAGCAACAGATGAACTAAATATTAATCAAATGCTTGGATTTTGAACTAACTTTATTATTATTAAGTATTACCTAATTTCTATCCACCTGCCAATAAAATTAAACAGATAACAGCTTCCAGGCCATCCTCTTATTGTTGTTCTTGTGTGCTCTTCAAATATAGAAACATTCAAGCCAGTATATGGCATCATCATGGGCATGAGTCAGAGGCTGGCTTGGTGCAGAAGAACCATCTGGCTGTTGGCAGTACAGAGATCAGGAAAGTGTCATCGGAAATAAGCCAACAGCCTGTAAATCAGGGCACACAAACAAGAATAAAAGAGGAAAGAATGCAAACAAGGGCAGTGAAATTTGGGAAGCAGAACAAAAGCGATGTATTAATAGCTTCTACTACTATTGATCAATGTTTGCTACACCTCCCAAACCAAGCACGGGGGTCCAATTCCTTAACCAGTACAACACTCTGTTTTTTCTCCTGGAGGCTCAGAAAGCCCAGGGACCCTGTGTTAAGTGCATATGCCCAGGGTCAGTCCTGGGAAAGGCCCTTTTCACTAACTCATTTATGGGCATGTTGATGGCAAAAAAATCTAGGCACCACAAGAACAGAATTGATGGGGATGGAGCAGAAAATCTCCTGCCACCAAATAAATAAATGTATAACTTCACCCTGAAGTGAAGTTGGCTTTATCATTGTCATTTCTGGAGGCCCCTCAAGATTTAGTTATGCGAGAAGGCCTGGGAACCCTAGGGACAGGTGAACTAGTAAGGTAGCTCACTATTTTTAACATCCCTTCATAGGATGCTATTTATTTATTTATTCATAAGTATATATAGATAAATACGTTCTTTTTTCATATTTGCCTTTGAATAAATTATGAAAAGGACTGATGACCGCAACCATAATTTACCAAAGATCTCCAGTTTTCCTCATGCCTTTGGATAACTTTCAAAAGGCAGATTTTCCAATGATTTCAGAAAGCCTACATGTAAGGGAGAACGACAATCAACCTCCCTCTGGTTGCTCCCTTAAAACGGCAATCTGACAAACTCTTTAGTTCAGTGTTGGTTCCCACCACCAACCATAACCATTTGGTATCCACACAGGAGTGGGGAGTGCATTATGGAAGCGTGAAGTCCCAAAACTAGTTGAGATTCTAAAGATACCTTTCCTCTCTCAAGAAAACTATTACAATGGCTATCAAGTAGCAATTTATAGTGCACAGGCACCAATTAACTTACAGATAGAGATATTCTGAGCACTGAATTGATGCTTCTGAAATGCCTGAAAGTCCTCCTTTTTTCACATATTGGCATATAGAACCAGCAGTTGATTAAGATACACACCTGGTGGGCTAATAAGGCCCAGAAAGAGCCATGCTTGGATTAAGGAGACATAAATTCAACTATTGGAAACAACCAAACTCAGAGAGCACCAAAGACCCCACATTCAACTATCTATATAATCAGACAGTGCAGTGACTTATATTCACTAGTTGCCTCATATAACCCTTCTAAACTGTAGGTATTTTTATTTTAAAGGACAATGAGAACAACATCCACAACCACTGCCCTGATTTTACATGGATGATATAAATTGTGCATAAGAAAAAATTCTCAATTTGCAACATATAACAGGATACTGTTTTCCTCAGGGATAAATCTAGCTCTTTCTGCTCTATTACTCTGTCTCCTTGAGGTTTGTTTTTGTTTTTTGTTTTTTGTTTTTTTAATGTTAGCTGCTAGACAGAATCAATCACATAAGCAGTAATCCCTTGCAAATGGAACTTAATAGATTTTTGAAAAAGCAAAATATTGACCGACTAGAGCTTAATGGCCCAGGAGCCGCATGAGTCTGGCGTGCAGATTCGCCAGCAGACAGTTTAAAAGCGCACACAAATCGAAAAGGGTAGTAAAATTCCTTTTAAGTGGCAGGCCCTGAAAAACACAGCAAGAATTTCCAGCATTAGAGTCCTTGCTATTTACATTATAACCTTACAAACTTGTCTGAGTGAGATCCTGAATGGATAACTGGCAGAGAGTCAGCTTTCACCACAGCTAAATAGAATGACATCACCAGAAAGGCAAGTAATCTTCAGATGCCCTGCAAAGTTTAGAAGTTTAGATTAAAAAAGAGACATATTTTGGTTGAAGTCATCCCACTTTCAGATAAAGAGCATGCAAAAGGTATGCACAAAATGAAAAATAGGTGTTGTTTAAAGTTTAGGAAAAAGCCTCCCAAGTCAATAGATTCATTGGAGTGGTCTGAGTTTGCATGTCCAAATGGGACAAAACTTGGAACATCTCACATCTTCTGTATGGAATAAAAATTAATTTTTCTCAAGTGTTCCAGCCATAAGAAAAGATGAGAACCTGGAGCCATGATGGCAAACCTGTGACATGAATGCCACAGATGGCACGCAGAGCCATATCTGCCAGCACGTGAGCCGTTGCCCTAGCTCAACACCAGTGCGCATGTGCGCTCCGGACATCTGATTTTTTGCTTGCGCGGAGGCTCTGGGAGGGCGTTTTCGGCCTCCGGAGGGCCTCCGGGGGGTGGGGAAGGCGAAAAATGGGCCTACTGGAAGTCGGGAAATGGGGGAGCGGGGAAGGGGTCGTGTGCGCATGCGTGGGGGTGGGGCAGCGCAGGGGGTTGCATGCACATGCGCAGGAGGTAGGCGTGTGGGGGGCATTGAATTATGGGTGTGGGCACGCGCACACGCGTTTTTGGCACCCAAGGAAAAAAAGGTTCGCCATCACTGACCTAGAGCAAGCCAAGCTTTCTCATTTTTCAAACCAAGGCCATAAAAGTAAATTAGGTGGTAGTTCATAATAACTACAATCCCCACCCAATGTTATTTTTTGTAATTAATATTGAAAACAAATACTGCCCCCAGCTCTTGCCTCACAATCAGAAGGTTGTGAGTTTGATCCTAGGTAGAAGCAGATGTAGGGTCTCCTGCTTGGGCAGGGGGTTGGACTAGATGACCTGCAAGGTCTCTTCCAACTCTGTTAATCTGTTAAACATCTTTTTTAGTATATCTGTAGCCTTCCAAGGAGAGGTAGCCCAGCAAACAGCAACTATGTATTTTGGTCCTACGAGTAAATGCAACAACAACAAAAATTAACAATTACAAGTTACAAGACAAGATGTCAATTATGGCACTAAGAACAGACAATTACTGTTCAACGTGCTTTTGTTTTGTCTCCAGCTCAGAACAAAATTTATGCAACGTGAGTTTTTTCAAGCTCAAAAAACTCAAAATAACTGCTTGCAGGCTTCTGGTGGTGATGTAAGGATATGAAATTCCATGGAGAAATAGCTTATCTGCAATTGATTATTCAAATGATCATCTGTGTATTTACACTGAGAGAATTTGTGTTTATGAATTCTACAAAGTTATCTAGCTGATCTGAACTGTCCCCATCTGTCTGTATCATCCCCTCAAGCTCAGCTGCTTCCTACCACCTTATTTCATGATTACTGATTAAATATGTCTAGGCAAAAGAGTTTTGTCAATATGTAAGTGCCCTTTGCTCTCTCTGTGACTTTAGCTGACTGGAGAATACTGAATTCACCTAAAGCCGTGATGGCGAACCTATGGCATGCGTGCCAGAGGTGGCATGCAGAGCCCTCTCTGTGGGCATGCACGCCTTCGCCAGCTGCACTTCCAGGTTCCATCGTGCACGTGCATGCCGGCCAGCTGGTCTTTGCACATGTGCACAATGGAACCCGGAAGTGCAGCTGGTGACAACACTCATGTGCACGTGGCCAGCTGCTCTCTTCCAGGTTCCGTCTCGTGCATGTGTGAAGACCAGCTGGCCGGCGCACATCCGCGTGATGGAAACCGGAAGAGAGCAGATGGCCACGTGCGCATGTGCACCAGAAGGAACCCGGAAGTGCAGCTGGCTGCCGTGCGCATGCGCACCAGCCAGCTGCTCTCTTCCGGGTTTTGGTGCTCTGGTGTATGCGTGTAGACATGTGCGTGCTAGCGTGCACACACATGCTCCTGTTTCGGCACTCAGTGCAGAAAAGGTTAACCATCACTGACCTAAGGGATAGAACAGATGGTCCTATGTTAGAAGAAAGTACTACTTTACTAAAGGAAATATCCACACTGGACCTTATATCTAGCTTGTAATGTTTCACAGATGTAGATGAACTGGATTACAATTGCAATTTTCTTCTGCATCCAAGAATATTGCTGTATTATTTTGAAGTACAAGGACAGATTCCTTTTCCAATGAAACAACAAAGGCATTTCCAGGGAAGTAAAATAAGCAAATAAAGCCATATTTCCCCTTTACTCAGAAATATTCAATTTAACAGAATATGCTTCTGAATAATTAAATATAGGAAGGAGCAGGCTTTTTTGGAGTTAAGTTGCTACAGACAGAACAAGGTTGTTCTTGTAGAAGACTTTCAGAAGAGTGCCAGGCTTCCTTCCAGACAGAGCAAATAATCTTGCCTCTTCAGACATTTAACTCATAGTCAGAAATTTGCTAAAAGCAGAAGCTCATAGACAAGACAGAAACTATGCATACTTGGACAACTATTTGCAGAAAACAGAAATCAAAGGGTGTTTGAAACTCATTGGCAAGTGTTACTCATCAGGCTCACATTATACATGTGCCAAGAGCCCTGCACTGGCTGTCAAGAAGTGCAATGCAAAGTATTGGTTTGACTTAGAAAGCTCTATATACCATCATGCCTAAGTATCTGCCAGCCCAGCTGGCTAGAATTGGCCTATCTAAGAGGTCTGGTAGCCTCAGCCTTCGTCTTCTGCAGTCACCTTCTCTTAGGATCAAGGCTTGCCTCATCTGTTACAATATTCCAGAAATTGGTTAAATGGAACTATTCGAAACAGCATTTGATCCCTAATATGCTGTCACTATCATTTATTTTATTATTATTGAATCAAATAGATATCATTCTAATGTTTAAACTGTATGCCCATCTTCCTGACTTTCTGAATCAAATTAAAGATAAAATTAAATTGCAAGTTATCAGAATAAGCTCTCCTTCTGCCATAGTGGCACAGTGGTTAGAATGCAATACTGCAGGCTACTTCTGCTGATCACCGGCTGCCAGCAGTTTGGCAGATCGAATCTCACCAGGCTCAAGGTTGACTCAGCCTTCCATCCTTCTGAGGTCGGTAAAATGAGGACCTAGATTGTTGGGGGCAAGAGGCTGATTCTGTAAACCGCTTAGAGAGTGCTGTAAAGCACTATGAAGCAGTATATAAGTCTAAGTGCTATTGCTATTAACACCACCAGTCCTCCCATCCAGGACTTTTAACCAGATGGGGTCTGATCATACTATCTTTGTTTCCTTTTCTTCATTTGTTTCCAGTTAAAAATTATTTTGAACAGCAAAACTGGTATTATGGAGACATAAGCTTCAGATTCCAACTTTGCCATGATATAGCTGGGTCTTGGGCAAATCACTCTCTTGCATCCTTTATATAGAAGAAACAAACATATAAAAGAGGAAGCGACCTACTTTACAGGAATATGGTTAGGATGAAATAAGGCAAATTACAATACATTTGAAAAGTAGAGAGGAGTCAGAGATGGCCTTAGAGAAAGAATTCAATAATCATACAGTCATTAGTTAAACACCAGATTTATTTTGAAAAGGAGGAAAGGAGAAAGAAATTCAAAATTGCCCTGCCTTGATTCTATCTGATAGAGAAAGAAAAAAAATGAGTATCTGGATAGGCTTTCAAGGATTTTATTATACCCTTCCACAATAGTTTTCCAGTAGTCATTGCCAAGTCTATTTTCTGAGCTGGCATATCTCAAAGAGCCAACAGAAAATAAAATTGATTGATTTACACATTTATAAAATATTCTCTTGCAAAATTCATCTCTCTGGTCCAGAACAGTTCTCTGCTTGACTAATAGCTCATTGTATACACATATACATAAGATGATGATAAAATATCAAATTTCCCATTGCTGGTCTCCCCAGTTGAATTAGGACTGCAATCCAGAATTTCCAGCCAAAACTATAACTGATGTCTGGGAATTACAAACCCAAATGAAAAGTATCCATTTCTATCCTTCCCTTTTTTATGTTTCATTTAGAAGCAAAAACTCAATTTTGTGTTGATACAAGCATTTTCTGCTGGTTCTGTCAATAAATTCTAATCAACTCTGGGCTAAATAATGAACTCTTACGTTAAATATTTGTAGCAGAGCTAATATTTAAATTTAAATATTTTACAAATATATTGTAGTTGAGTTTTCCAACCTGTTTATTATGCCAAATTCATAAAATGTCCTGATCAGAGGTAAGAAACCTATATTCCATGGACCAAAAGCATTCTTGTAAAATGTGGCTACTGGAGCCTCTGCTGGACTATTCTAAAATGTTGGTGGTAGCCTGGCATAAAGATTATTTCCAGTAATTATAAGTTTAATTTCTTCAGACTCCAGACTCAATAAAAGTACTCTGTGTTAGGAATGTTTGCCACTTTTATTGTGCACCTTGCTTTTGACTAACAATTTATTGCCAAATACCTGTGACAGTCATATAACAGTTAGGGCAGCTGCAAAAAATCTTGCAATTGACTTTGATAATCCCTGACACATAAACTAAGAGCAATTCAGGTCCTAGTAGCCCCCCACCCCCCACCCGCCTGTATTTGATGCACTTGTTGCTGTTTTCCCAGGAATAGCTCTTGGCTAATATCCCAGCTTTGCAACAATTTCCAACTTCCTTCAGTAAAATGCTCAGCTTCCAGGAGGAAATTTACAGAACTCTGGAGGTTGAGAATTGTATTAAGAATTCAGAATCCAGCATCTACAGCTTAAAGGCCATAGAAATTAATGAAAAGGAAGGGAAAGTTAATCAAACTACTGCTAAAAAATAATGAGTACTATATAGTGCCTCAATAAATGGTATGCATTTTAATACATAATAGAAGAGAAAGCTATCTTAATAAATTAATTATAAAGCTTATTAATAAGATAGCAGTGTTAATGGATTTGTGTTATCATAGTAAGTAACAGAGGAAAGGTATAGCTACATGTAACATTATTAAGAAAATATTACCAGTATCAACTTGCCTACTGGTACTTGCAGGGGACACATGTTCACTTTATGCCCAGCTGTCTAATATCCCTGCAATTACCTTAAAGAAATCCCTATTTTACATAGTGCTTCCAGCTTCTATCCAATGATGTGTATTAAATTTTTGGGACACTTGTAACAACATGCTTCCTTTGACCCAAAATGTTATCTAATTGGTGCTGTTGGTAGCAAACAAGCAAAGTATTGATTAATGGTTGGTGGGAAAAGCATAGAGTTGAGAAATGCACAAATCCCTGGGTCACAGTTTTTGCAGCACATGGGGTAGTGAGTTGCCAGTCAAGATCTAAAGAAAAATGGTATGCAATAAAGAAAATAATAACTAAATTTTTTGCATACTTTGTTTAGGTATCAAATAAAACAGACTAAGTATCAACTAATCTATTAAAAATATAAAATATGACTGCTGTATGGAAATACAAACATTGTCAACTTCTACTTACATTTATTTACAATGGACTTTACTCAAGGATGAAGTCAAGACTGTTCCTGAATAATGTGTGAATTAACATTAAGGAATTGGAATTGTATGTTTCCACTTGCACAGATATAAACAAATGGAGAAAAGGATGAGGAAAGGTAATTTGTTCACTTTGACAGTCTTCTATAGTTGTCCAACCACTGTGCCCCCAAAAAACAGTAATTAGGACCAATTTTATATCATCACAATGATGACTGGGTGATGCCACAAAAATACTATAAATCACTAGTGGAGAAAGACTTTTCCAATGACCGTAAAGCTGTTAAAAGCTTCACAACAATATATACTTGTGTAATTAATGAAAACAGCAACTATAACTTAATGTAGGATAAGCTTTGAGTTAGATATCTAGCAGTACATCAATGAAGGGGGGGGAAACAAATTTTAAAAACAGAAATTTACTCATAAAGACTGTAATCTTTGGGAACCTAGAAACCCCCCAGAGAGTAGCACAATGCCTTGGCCACTTCTACTTACCTTTGTGGAGAATCTGGATCAAAGCAAGTTTTTCTTACATTAGTTACTTTGGGGTTACAACAGTCTCCATCATCAAAATTGTGGAGCATATTGTTGCACTCCATGTTGCAAACACCATCCCGACGCTCCCAGATATAGCAGCGCCCCAGCCAATGGCAGTCACCACCATCATAGCCTGTCAATGGGTGCTTGCACTCAGGATTGCAAAACTCATTGCCAATTTTTCCTGGCTCACAGTTCATTAGAATCACACGGTAGCGGAGCAACGAATTGTATACTTTGTGAATTCTAAGTTTCCAAGTGATGTTATAGCGGCCAAAGGCCTCATTCAGGGCTTGGTGCTGGTGGGCAATCTGTTCCTCACTCACAGTAGGATGGAGACCATCATCATCATAGATATTGACAACCCGATAGTGCACTACTTTCTCATTCCGTAGCGGCCAATGGCTGTTGTAATGAGATATCAATTCCACATTATCACAGGCAGTCTGCCCACAGAGTGGGGGTATAAGCAGAGAAAGAACTTGAGGTTCTGGTCTATATATTGTCTCTACTTGTGGGTAGACTCCATCCTTGAATGTTACCCACTGCTGCTGCAAATGGCTGAACTTTGCACTGAGTAATAAGGAAAGTTCTCTGTCTTCAAACTTTCCCAGGAAGGCCCTCTGAAGTTTCTCTTGGGGCAAAGCAATGTTCCAAAGGGCTAGCAGAGCCAAGTAGCCTCGGAAGTTGAGTCCGTCTGAGTTGCTGCCTCCCAGGATCAAAGTGCGGCACGAGGCCATGAAGGGACTGTGAAGGTCACCAGACTGCTGGGAACTGCGAGCTACCCGCCTGCCATTGATGTACAGAAGCATCTCCTTCCCACTGTAAGTAGCTGCCACATGAGTCCATGCATGGAGCTGGTAACGGTGGTATGCCAAAATAGTGGCAGATTTCTTGATACGGTCTGTACGGAGTGAGAAGAAGAAACGGGCATTCTTTCTTTCAGAATTCTCCTCCGAACGTATGCCCAAAGTCCACCCCTTATCACTGCCAATGTGAGAGCAATTGTCAAATACACCTGAATGGAGAGGACAGAGAGAGAAAAGGGGAAAAGAATGCAATATAAGGAATGCTAGTAAAAGTACTGTATCGTCTCCCATCTTAAGCACAGAAGCAGTATAAACCACATGGCATAGCTAAAGCAAAATTACATATTTAAACTGATTGGAATGTTATTTCCACCCCATCCCAGCCACCCCAAGTCTCTTGGAAATTGCAATTTAATGAAAACGGTTTGTCTAATGGCTTAAGTAAAAAAAAAAGTAGTAGTAGACACTATTTGCATATCACACTGCATCAAGTATTGCATTTAAATTGTTCAGCTTTGCAGCCAGCCTTATTCCTTTGCCAGTGGAGCTATCCAGAGAATTGGTGCTGACTGAGCAAGTAAAACCCCAGAGAGCATTATAGCAAATGTCTCACACTGACAATTCCTGGTCTCAGTCCCAGCTGTCTTTCCTATCCCGTGGTTATTCATTCTTCTTCTGGAAAATGAATACTTAATACAATTGCTTGCTGAGACAGCTGGATATACTAGGGAAGATCACTATTCATACTGTAATTAGGCCACTGTTATGTGGACATTAAGTACCTGCAAGTATTTTGCATAATGTATTTCTCTTTAGTGTTAGTAATATTCATTATTATATGCAAAGTAAACAAAAAGTGGCAAATATTAAAATACAGTGACACAGAGATTTTTCCAAGTATACAGTCTTTGCAACTAGAAAGACGCTATTTAAATTAAATGAAGTAAAATTTTAAATATTCCAAATGCCTCATTAATGTGATGAAACATAAAATATATTTCACTGGTACTCCTTGTGAGCTGCTTACTGTTATAGCCAATAATTTGCGGTCTTGAATTGGGAATCTTGTAGATGAGACAGACCATTTCTGACCAGGATATTATCTAATTAGGTCCAAAAAATGACAGAATAAAAATATGTGCGTGGTGGCCATGCCTACAAATTAAAACAAGATTTAAGAAAGATAAGGAGAAATTCGGCATTTATGAAAAACAATTGGAATTAGATAAAATATTACAAAGATTGGATACAAAAATGATTACAAAAATATACAAATTCCTTTTAAGATTTAAATTAGAAGAAGAAACAGTTAAGGAAACAATGATTAATTGGGTGAGAAATTTTGGATATAATATTGGAGAAATGGGATAAATTATGGGAAATTAATTACAAACCTACAATGGCAGTGGCCTATAAGGAAAATTTATATTAAATGTTTTACCGATGGCATCTGCCACCAGCGAGATTGGCCAAAATGTTTCCAAACCTGTCCCCGGAATGTTGGAAATGCAGTCACAAATCTGGAACATTTTACCACATGTGGTGGACTTGTTCACATGCAAAGAAATTCTGGCAAAAAGTTAGGGAATGGTTGGAAGGAATGATGGAATATAAAATTCAAATGAAACCAGAACTGTATTTATTGGGAATATTGGATTCAAAAATGGAAAAAGATAAACAGTACTTAATTCTTCACATACTACTATAACTGTGGCCAGAATACCTTTGCACAATACTGGAAGCAAAAAAAGGTTCCCGCTGATGAAATCGTGATTAGTAAGATTTTAGAATGTGCTGAAATGGATAGGATGACGATGGAATTAAAAGAAAAAGAGGAATCGAACTATTATAGAATTTGGAATAGATTTTACAATTGGCTAGAAATTAGGAATCAAAGTAAGAAACAGAAAAAACTAAAATCTGAATGATAAAATATTCATGTATATATAAAACTATAGGTTAAATTACAAATGGCAAAAAACATGTACCAACTTAAATGGTGAAGTAGGAAAGTAGTATATATATATTGACACGAAATACTGTAAAATATATTGTATAGTGTTCTTAATGTTTATATTTGTATGTATTCTGTATTTGTTCAATTTGATTTTTGTCTTATTATTTTTTACTTTTATTTATTTTTCTTTGTTTTTGTTTTTTTGTATTTGTATTTGTGTTTTTAACGTTGGAAAATTAATAAAAACTATTTTTAAAAAAGAATATATGAAGTAGCCACTGCTCATGGGATCAGTGTAGAATGCCTTACCTCAAAGTCTTAACCATCTACCTAATTAATAAAAAGGGCGTTGTTTACTTACCTGAACGCCCATTCTCGTAGGGTGGAGCTAGCCTCCAAGTCCCTCCCTGATATGGGTTTTTATTATAATTCTTGTGGTAGTGTTCACTGGGGAGTACACTATGGGTTTGACCTAGTCCTTCGTCTCCAGAGGGGGAGTATGACAGGAGGACAGCTTTTATATGGCGTCAGACTCAGTCCTGATTGGCTGATGGAATGTGTCTTCCCAATCTTGGAGGCTAGCTCCACCCACTATGGAGAATACAACCTTCTGCTGGAGAAACACATACCAGTTCCACATAATGCCTGCCCTTAACATTCACAGAGGTTTTCCAAAGCTCACTTACAAACTTCTAAATACAGATTAAAAGAATGAAATGTTTTAGCTGTATATATACAGTAAATACATTATTATGACCATTACCTATATTTTCATTCAAGATTGGAGCATGATTGGAGCAATTTTAACACGTGCAAAAATACAACTCCAAAGACATTTTCAAGGTCTACAAAATGTACTAATGAAAATATAGAGGTCAACAGTCTCAAAAATACCTGTATCTTCATTCCCTTATTGCTCAAATATTAACAGGGTAGAAAAAAAAATAAGACACTATTTTTCAACCTTGAGTACTTTCCCAGATCATCTGGAATTCAGTAATGTGGAGGAAAAATCTACAAATGTTGGAGCCAAAACATTTGGTGATTAAAACCTGGCTCTCGCACAGGATATAAGAAGGTGAATGTGAATCTCTGAAAAATGACCAATTCTTCTGACATTTGTACTAAATGCAAATTGCAAGATACTTCAATCACAATCCTTTTCTTCTTTATATGAAATTAAATGCTATGATTCAGAAATAACAAAACATAACTGGAGGGGGAAGGTAAATGTACCCCTTAGTATGTTTTGTTTATTCTGAATAGCTTTGAATGTTAAATTCTTGTTTCCATTTCATGAATCATGAGGTTATGAATATTACATCCACAAAGAAGAGTTATAAGGTATTTGACATCACATGTCAATATATTCCTATAGGAAATTTTATTCTGTTTCTGACCATTTCCTAAGATTTTAGTAAAAACATTTCACATACTTACAATTTAAGAAGTATTGCTTAATCTAATAAAATAATTCTAGTGTTAAATATTCCATGGCAACAAGCAGCTTCTCCAATGGTTGCTTTCATCAGTTAACAAAGTCATCAAAATACCTGAACTTTATTATCATTGCTCCAAAGCAGTGTTTCTCAAAGCATGGTCTGTGAACCATTGGGTGATGGGTGAAGTTCTGCTAGGTGATCTGCCACAGTCTCTCAGATGAACTAAACAAATATATTACGATTCATTTACCAAGAGAACATGATGCCAACAAAATTATGTTTAATTAAGACAGAATAAAATTATTTAACTACAGTACAGCTTTTTTGTCACTGGGAGTCAGATGGCGTTTCAATTTACTATTATGGTTGGTCACATAGTTAGCCAGATGTTTAGATTGGACTTGGCATTTTTATCCGCCTTTCGAGGCCTTCCCAGGGACCAACATCTACATGTTGTTCTTCGCTGGTGTTAAAGATATTGTCACAGGATGTAAGCTGTCTCAAGTAAAGCTACCTTTTGCAATTGACTGATGGCAATTTCATCAATGCTGATGGTGTTCAAATAGTGCGCCAGTTGTTTTGGGATTGTGCCCAAGGCACCTATTACTATTGGCACTACCTTTGTTTTCCTTTGCCACAGTCGTTCTACTACTATTTGCAGATCCTTGCATTTTATTATTTTGTCCAGTTTTTTCTCTTTTCTTCTGCTGTCTTCAGATACTGCCACATCCACTATCCAGAAATTTTTCACCTTTTTTATCAACAATTGTTAAGAGTGGGGTATTATGCGGTGGATAGCTATCTGTTTGAATTCTAAAGTCCCAGAGCACTTTAGGTACTTTATTTTCTATTATTTTATGGTCCCACCAGTTCTTGCTTGCAAGCAAATGGTATTTCTTGCAGAATTGTTAAAGATTAGATTAGATTAGATTAGATTAGATTAGATTAGATTAGATTAGATTAGATTAGATTAGATTAGATTAGATTAATTATAATATTGTAATATATAATGGTGTCATTGCAGGATATAAGCTGTTCCAAGTAAAATTGCCTTTTGCAACTGATTGATGATGATTGTGTTAATATCAATGGTGTTCAATTATTAAATATTAAAGGCCTTTAAAATTAAGGGGAAGGCATACACAAAGACAACTATATAATTATAACATTATTTTATTTGCCAAAATACATGAATTCCCATATCACTAAAGGGTTTGTTTGTTTGTTTTTGTTTTTTGTTTGTTTATCAAATTTATTTGCCACCCATCTCTCAGTTCAAGTGACTCTGAGGTAAACATATAATGTTTATTTAATTATTCATTATTCATTACACAAAGTTTGAGAAATACTAAGCTTGCATAAACTTTCTATCATAGTCTCACTGAATTTTTGTTTAGTCTAAACTTCTCTTTAAAGATCAGAGACATCATACTAAGCATGAGAATATTATTTTCCTCCTTCCTAATTACATGAGCATTGGCATACACAGTAAATTAATAGTGTAGGAATGTCTATCATGCATACTTTTCTCAATATTATTGGAAAAAATATTTGTTGGACCAAAAACTCCAGGAACAGAGACACATTTACTTTTCTAGATAATTTACATCACAATATTTAACTGGAGGAATATATTAAACTATTGATTGATTGATTGATTGATTGATTGATTGATTGATTGATTGATTGATTGATTGATTGATATAGACACTCAGGCAGAAAACAAATAAAAACTACAATCACAATATTAAAGTAGAAAAAAAGGAAGAAAGAATTGATACCCCAAAAACTCTCCATCTTCATTTTAATCCTAAAGGAAAGATTAACTCTGTACTGTTTGTACAAATGCATCTTCATTGGCTGTCATTGAACAAATACATGAAATGATGGTGGCAACTTTTTGCTGTTTCTTCCTGATTATTTCATTATCTTGTCCAAGCACACAAATATCTGAGTGGAGATACACACTGTGTTAAGCTTTATCTTGCTACAAATTCCTGCTTTGAAAACCCAGAGAATCTGCTTTGGAAAATCTCAGAATGCTTTCAGGGTCTTGTCTCAGAAGCCAGGCCAGCAAGTGGGAAGATGGCCAGGAATGTGTCTGAAGATGGGATCAGAGAGTTCTACTCCAGCAACAGCTTTTTTAAATGGTAATATACAACTTTAATGAACAAACAGTTCCCATGATCAGACAAGCCAGCAAGTGGGAGGTCAGCAAAGGAACAGGTAAACAGGAAGTAGAAACAGAAGACGCAAGAGATAGGATTTGGATGCAAAAGTACCTGGTACAAGTCTAACTCAACCATCTCTCATTTTGCAAAAGATGTCACAGAAAGACAACTTCTTACATCTCCAGCCAACCTTATGTAGAGACTTGGCCCCAAATATCAAAGCCACAAAAACCAGTGGGATTGCTACTCAAGCCAACTCAAGAAAAAAACAATCCTAAATTGGATTATTAAAACACAATTGGTATTTATGAAAAAAAGAAGAGATACTAATATAAAACTGAGGCTGGAGTTCTTAGCGAAGGTTGCTCAAGAAAAGTTACCATCTCCCTACAAGTTCCTCTCGAGAAGCCAGAAATCCATGAATTTTAATAACACCTTCTCCATAATTAAACTTTACCCACTTCTACATTTTCCCCTTTCATTTGTTCTATATTATTTCCATTTCCATCTCTTCAGCCCCTTTTCCCACATTTCTCTTTTACATACTCTGTCACATATTTGTCAAGTCATGTTAGGAGAACATAAACCTGTACTACCGGTAGTAACTCACTTTCCCCCTTCTTCTACCAACTGACCTGAGCATTCAGGGTGAAAATAAAATAGGTTGTTCTCATTGCCCAACAGGGAAATCAATCTATCTATCTATCTATCTATCTATCTATCTATCTATCTATCTATCTATCTATCTATCTATCTATCTATCTATCTATCATCACCTTTATTATATTTACAAATAAATCAAGGGGATGAACATATTCAACATATCCTTCCTCATTTTTTCCCCACAACAACAACCCTGTGGAGTAGGTTTGGCTGAAAGTGACTGGTCCAAAGTCACCCAGCTTGCTTTCATAGTTAAACAGGGACTTGAACTCATGGTCTCCCATAGCCTGGTGTGAAATGACAGAAGAAAGCTGTTGTTCTTTCAGGACCATAATGTAATAGTTTTTGCCTTCATGGTTATAAAGATAAAGAATAATAAGATTTTATGCTTTGGGACTGTAGCTTCCTTTCCTTTAATCCTTTCCTTTGGAAAGTCTGAGATCTCTGGTTAATTCCTAGATACAGTACATCTCTCCATTTTTTTAATAGTAGGTACCTTTATATTGTTAAATACATGTGCTTTTTTTAAAAAAAAAATCTGTCCTTGAGAAAAATAGCTTCCAGGAAGATCAGGTGCATGTAGGAACTGCCCTGTTCTAAACTGGAAAAGGCTTCTTTCCACATACTAAAATCTTCAAGCCCTACACCATGAAAGGCCATTTTGCAAACTACAGACTCTTTTCCTTCTCTTACTGCTTCTTCCCACCCGTTTTCCCCTATTCATGTTACTGTTTTTCTATTGTTACATCTATCAGTTCTGATGCCTCCTCCACCTGTTTTCAAAGATGGTAGCAATTACTTTTGCAGATGAAAGGAGGAATGAGAAATCTGGCCCATGACATAAGATTCAGCAGTTAGTTCATGCCTCAGATATGAATAATTTATGCTCACAATTTCAAGCAAGCCAAAAAAACTCTCCTCCTGTACTGCTTAGCCTCTTTTAAAAAAATGAAACACAAAAAACCATGTGGTTTGAATTATTGTTACTGGTCCTATTCTCTTTATTATACCTTCAATTAGAAATGAGCTTAACTGAAATATGAAAATTTTTATTCTGCCTTGTTTTGATCTTACCCATTTCTACATTTAATGACTGGATATACTTAGGATGCCCATAAACCAAAGATAGCAAGATGCTGAACAGTTAATGTTTTGGACAGGATTTGCTTGCCATCTTCTGCACATCTACTAAAGATGCAGGAAATCATCTTTATTTGCATATGCCTTATATTTGTCATGTTCAGTGATTGGGTTGCTTCAAGCCTTTCCAGTAATACAATGTTTGCCAATATTTAAAGTTATGGGATCACATAGATTAACCCAAGAACAATGGTTCCTGTCATCCTTCACCGGAACAGAAGATATAGACCTTCAGGATCCAGCAGTAGTATGACAGTTGTGTCCATTGACTGGTTCCAGGGGCAGTAATCTTGCTGCCTGCAGTTTACTGGGATTTTTCTATGGCTTCCGGATTCTGTAGATCTTAACCTGATCCAGGAAAGTTCTTTGCACAACCATTATCTCACAAGAAATATTTGTTTTTAACTCTTACTTTCCTCTCAGATATGGATTCTTTTTTCACAAGACTTGACGCTGGATAAAACAAATTCTAATTTAGAAAAGTAAAAAAAGAAAGGGAAACGTTCATCATATACATCTGCATGCAGCCATTCTGGAATACACTCTGTTAATGCATAATTACTTAAATTTTTGCATATTTTTAATAAGAAAACGTTTGTACTGTACATACACACATTATTTACAATTATTTTGTTCTTGAATTGCCAAATTGAAATTATGTAAATGCTGCAATTCAATCAAAAATGCTATTCATATGTGATTCCTCTTTAAAAGTTCTGTATTCTCCAGAACCTGCAGCACACAACCACCTTGGTGGATTTCATTATTAGATAACAACAACAATGTGACTTGATATTAATATTTATTAATAAAGATGGTATTTCCAATATTTTTCCACCTTCTCTATCTGCTTCTCTCTCAACAACCTTTGATAGCATTCAAAAGAAACCTTGAGATAGCAGATGAAGACCTGAAATTGTCTCTCCTGGAGAGCAATCTTTAGTTGTAGTTTAATATAGACTTCAATTCATTCTGTTATGAATTCTAGATGCTGCACAATCCATTAAAAATATAATACATTTTTTAAAAGCCTTGATTCTAACAATCTATGAAGAGTCTTGGTCATCTGGTTTGTTAGAATCAAGACCCAAAGGTGCTTTTTCAAAAGGCAACTGGACTTTCTTTGTTTTTCCTTGAAGACGTTTCGCTTCTCATCTTCTGAACAACTGAAGAAGCTTCTTGGATGAGAAGTGAAATGTCTTCAAGGAAAAACAAGGGAAGTTCAGTTGCCTTTTGAAAAAGCACCATTGGGACTTGATTCTAACAGACCAAAAATCTGAATGAACAAAATAATTTTACCAAGATTCTAAGGATATGCATTGCAGGACTGGAATGGCATTACATCGACACAAATAGTAAATTTCAATGTTGAGGGACCTGGACAGATTGGTGAAAAGAGTATCTTTAGTCAGGGGTGGCCAAACTATGGTTCTTTGAGGACCTGTGGACTTCAACTCCCAGAATTCCTGAGCCAGCCATTCATGCATCCATCTCAGGAATTCTGGGAGTTGAAGTCCACAGGTCCTCAAAGAACCATAGTTTGGCCACCCCTGCTTAGAACAAAACAAAACTAATGAACCAATCTTTACCAGATTTACTCTGTCTGACAAAGGAACATACTGTGATTGAAAACTTTAGATTTTCAGAATTAGGTTTGGGCAGACTTTTGTCCATGATTTTGCCCATTTATTTTTCATTCAGCATCTGCCAGAAAAGTTCTTGTTCAATTTTATTATCATTTAGATTTTCTTTATTTAAAATGTCTCTCTTCAGAAAAAAAAGTTTCACCATAAAATATTATTGCACAGGTGATCTGTTATACAAAGGAATCCTCCTTTAGCATTCAGATCCCAAACTGTGGGTGCAAATATGCATATATACTGATGTCCTTTCAGAATTGACAGAAATTGCATGAATTTGGGTGTATCAATCAAATTTCAAGCAACAATTCTTTGTGCCAACTAAAATTCTCAACTTTTCTGCAAGGTCAATGCTGTATATAAGGCATTCTAGTAGTCAGAAATGTGGGCTGAAGAAGTTTATGAAGGCTAAATATTTCCATGAAAAGTTTTCTACTTCAAACAAATTTGGCAGTTTCAGAGTTGTATAATATTTCCTATTGAGGTGAATATTCTAAAAATCGAGAAGTTAAACTTCTATTGTTTAATAATTTTCTAGCATTCTAATATTTTTTCTACACATCAGATATCATAGTTCTTGGTAAATCTGGAGACAAATGTTCAAACCCCATACAATAGATTGGATTTAATTTTGGTTCTCATCAATGTAGCCCAGAGATGAGGACACTGAGTTGAATATGCTAATCTGAATCATACTCATTAGCATAGGAAGATCTTCCAATGCAAACATTTTTTGGAAAGTAGATATCTACAGTAGTGGTATTGCCAGCATATGCTCAAAGTATGAATCATCATGGCAAATTATCCTGTCCATAAGTGGTAAAATCTGGCAGCCTCTCTAAAGCTGTCAAAAAATCATGAGGGATTTTAGTCTTCCAAAACCCCTTAAGGTGAATGTAACACCCTCTGAAACAGGAGAAATGCTAGCAAGCCAGCTATTCACATTTCATCCATCTTAAAAAGTCCTGTTCTATCCAATCCTTATTCAACCCAATACCTCCAGCTAATCTCCATTTCAAAACTCAGTTTCCTCACCTTTCAGATGGCAAGAAAAAATAGAGCCACATGTCATCAGACTATTAATGGCACTTAATTTAAATCATCAGATACTACAGACATTTCTCCTTGCCTCATTCATCAAGCGGCTATACTGCCTTCTCACTGTGGTAAGGCTGGACCGCATCCAGGGAATGCAGCCAAAGGAGACTATCCAGAAAGTGTTGGAGGAACAGAGAAAATAAAAGGCCAATCAGTATCTGGGCTGACTTGAATACATTTAGAGCAGTGGTTCCCAATGTGGGGCCCACACCCCTCAGGGGGGCAATTTGATTTTTAATGGGGGCAATTGGAACCTTGTTTAAACCAACCTTGTTTAATGGCCTTTTAGGTTTCCTCCGCATGAGTAGGAGTTCACTTTTTGAATAGTAAGAATTATATGTCACCAGGGGGGGGGGGTTGTCAGGATTTTAGAGATGCTTATGGCCAAAAAAGGTTGGGAACCATTGATTTAGAGTCTCCAGAACAGTTACTATATGTACAGTCCCTCCTCCCTCCCTCCCTCCCACCCTCTCTCTCATCCCTAATCAAGAAATAGATATCCTGGCATATATATTGTATACATTTCTCCTAATTTTATATATTTTATATATTTGCAACATATGACTTTTCTGCAAGTAAATTTCCCTAGTATAAAAGTGCATGCTTTATTTTATTCCCAAAATATCACCATAAAATGCACAAAGGTCAATAGATAATTGCACCATAATTCAATTTGTGAAGTGCAAATTATATAAACTACAATCGAAGTTTTTCCCTTCCCCATTCCCTATCCATATCAGGCAATACAGTTAGTCCTCAACTCACAACCACAATTGAGCCCAAAATTTATGTTGCTAAGTGAGAAATTTGTCAAGAGAGTTTTGCCCCATTTGTTAAGTGAATCATTGCATTTCTTAAATCAGTAACACGGTTATTAAATGAATCTGGTTTCCACATTGAGTTTGCTTGTCAGGTCACAAAAGAGGATCACATGATTCTGGGACACGGCAACTGTCATAAATGTGAGTCTGTTGTCAAGCATCCAAATGTAAATCACGTGACCATGGGGTTCTGCAACGGTCATAAGTGTGAAAAATGGTCATAAGTCACTTTTTTCAGTGCTGTTATACCTTCAAATGGTCACTAAATGAACTGTTGTAAGTTGAGGACCACCTGTACTCAGGGGTCTACATAGTTCAGTACCCTACCACCAAAAAGTGAATGGCAAATTTCTGTCCTAACCTTCTTCTCAACAGGCTAGCTTCTATTTCTAGGAATTATTTGCTTCTAAGAAACAGTTTTCCATTATGTAATCTGCTGGCATAAATCATACAGTATGCAATTTTTCCATATATAACCTGTTATATCTATTGAGTCTGGAGATTTGAGGATTTTAAACACCTGAATTTTTCCCATTTCTCCATAACATATACCATTCATTTGTCAATGTTACCCCAAATCAGCAGGAATGTTGCCTTCAAATATTTTTTTTATTCCTAACAAATAATGGCAGTCTATTAGCCTTTAGCCAATGTTGTGTGATCTTATGAATAAAACACATTTACTTATGATCCACTAAGCTAATATGATATAAATCATTAATCTTTTAATTATTTAGTTTAAACTTTGGTGATTCCTAGTAATCAATAAAAGATGTTCTAGATATATACAGATTGACTAATAATACGTTCTTGAGTTCTGCTCCTTACCAACCCCATGCTGACTGCTCTTTTGTTTTCTGCATTCATCTTTCTTCCTTAATTGAAAATGGGAATATTTTTCTGGTTCTATTTCTCTAGATTATAATTGATGTTCATATTGTAATTTCTAAAGTATTATAGATAGAAGTCTTTTTATAATTCTACAATTAACTCATCAGATCTTTAAAACCAGAGCTTATTTTTTTCTAAAAAAAATAGAAGTGCTCTTAATCTATCTTGACAAAAAACAACTTCTTGTATTATTTGATTATTCTTGTCCCAATTGAACATAACTGTTCTTGTGGTGAAGATAAGGCAACCCAGATATTGAGTACCGTAATTAAATCCTCAACTCTAATAAAATATCCACCTCAGCATATACAAATATAAGTTCTTTTACTTGTCTCAGTACTCTCAAGAGCCTTAATTCTTTCTGGGTCTGATATTTTCCTTAAAAGTTCCAACTAATTTATTATCTTCACTTATATACTATTTCTGATCATATCATTTTAAAATATTATCAGAGAACTTGTGTGTATCTCCTATTTTCCATTCTTATTTAAAGTTTTTGAATTCTTCTCTTCTTCATAAATTCTAGCTATGGAATATCACACAACTTTTTAAGTTCTCTGAAAATCCAACTTACACAACTAAATAGACTCAATTCTGATAATCCTTGCCATTATAAATACCATGATGATGTCTCTGTTCCTCAAGTTTCTTTGTAATTCCAATTCATCAAATATATTCACCTTTTAATCAAAATTCATCCTCTTCCAGATTCAGAAAATTGAGGTTGTCAACAAAGCAAAATGAAGAAAAAATAATAATGAATGTTGCAGTAGATGTCAGAAATACTGGAATCCTTCATTGCCAGTAAGACTTGCTTCTATTCACGTTTTGTCACTTGTTTCAAAAATTTTTATTGTGTTTTCCATAATACAGTGTTAGTTTCATATTCCCAATCTTCAACTGGATTTCCATTTTCACTTTCATGATTTTGATGCATAATAGCATACAGAATTTGTGTGCATATTACGTGCAGAAATTGATTTAATTCAGATATACACAATCTGTAACCAAGGAACCTATGTGACCTTCAGGGAGCAGTCCTCTTATCTGCTTCAAAACCTGTTAAGTAATTGCATTAAAGGTAAAGGTAAAGGTTCCCCTGCATGTGCGTGCTACTCATTTCTGGCTCTAATTGCATTACCTCAGTATAATTAATTTCATGAAATTTAATATGATTTAAAGGAATTTAAATTCCATTAAATTAAGCTTTTGTCCATATTTTACATACTGCTGTTTTGGAATATGCCTCTATAAGCCTTCAAGTTTGAAAAAACAGCTTATCCTTTTACAATTTTAATAGCAGGGGTTGATGTTTGTTATTTGTTTAATGGCTCCTGTATTCTATATAGCAGTGATGGCGAACCTTTTCCTCCTTGGGTGCCGAAAGCGCATGCACGGGCACGATAGCGCGCACGTATGAGCCTACACCCAAAATTCAATATCCCCACGCCCTGCCCCCTGCGCATATGCACGCACATGCGACCCCCCGTGCTGCCCTGCCCCCGTGGATACACATGCAATCCCCCGCACTCCCCGCGCATGCGCACACCACCACAACCCGCACCCCGTTTTGGGCCTAGTAGGCCTCCCTGAAGCCTCCGGAGGCTGAAAATGGCCCGTTGTTTGCCCTCCCCAGGCTCCAGAGGCTTTCTTGGAGCCTGGGGAGGGTGAAAACTGCCTCCCCACCCTCAGGAGGCCCTCCGGAGGCCAAAAATGCCCTCCCAGGGCCTCTGTGCAAGCGTACTTACCTGGCATCTAAAGCGGGCGCATGGAGACTCCTGGAAGGAGAGGGGCAGTGTGGGCGGGGCCAGCTGAAAATCAGCTAGCCGGTGCACACATGCGCACTGGACCTGAGCTAGGGCAACGGTTCACGTACCCCCAGATATGGCTACACGTGCCACCTGTGGCACTCATGCCATAGATTCGCCATCACGGCTATATAGTAAACCTCAAAGACCATGAATAAGGCACTTCCTGATTTCATCGCTACGTTTATCTGCAAATGCTTAGGTTCTATCTCCATTGTTCTTACTTATTTGTCTTTAATGTAGGAAGCCAAATAAATTACTACATACTTAGAAGCATGAAATAGTACAATCTACATGACATATAGAGAGCCACTTTGGTGTGGTGATTAAATCATCAAGCTAGAAACCAGGAGACCATGAATTCTGCCTTGGATACGAAGCCAGCTGGGTGACTTGGACCAATCCCACTCTCTCAACCCTAGGAAATAGGCAATACCAAACAACTTAAAAAAAGACCTTGCCAAGAAAACTGCAGGACTTGTCTAAGCAATCCAGAAGGAGTCAAAAACTGACTCAGAAGCATCGGAAAAGAAAAAATACATATGCATAATGCATCAATCCCCAACTGGGGAAGCTTACCCTGGGCTTTATGAATTCAAAGCATCCCTGTTGTCCGTGATTTCAAGAAAAACTGTAACATTCACAGTTTGTAATAAAGTAAATAAACACCTTGCAACCCAATTCATCTTGCTGGACAGTACTGCATTTTGCTTCAAATGACTAACTACCGGTACTTCATTACCTAATGTAATCTCATGATAAAAGTCATTGCATTTCTTTTAACTTTAACTTTAACTTTTACATTTGCTTTCTGTCTGGTCAGGAAGAAATTATCCAAGCTAGAGGCAAAAGGAAGTAACAGCAAGATAAATCACTGCTCCTTTATCCCATAATCTGGTATCTATAGCACATAGCAGTTTGATTCAATTAATCTATGACTTCCTCCTTGCAACTGGGTCTAAATGCGAACATGCTGGTTACAATATTTGGTGGACTGCAGGATTTTTTTTTTCATAATTCCTTCCTTCCCTCTAATGCCTAGCTTTATCTATCATCCAGCTTGATGAAAAATTCTGGGATACCATAATTTATTTATTTTTTAAAAAATTACATGGCACCCTTCAAAACAGAATTCTCCCAGAATGGCTTACAATATACTGAAATTGCAATCTCACTTTTTAAATTAAAAAGTTTAATTTAGGTTTACATTAGACTAAAAAATACAAGCATAAAAAGGGCAGAAATTACTTTATTCATTATAACAGTCATTTAAAATGACATGGCATTATATTAAAAAGTACAGGAGGATAAAACTATCTTGCCTGGTGCCAGAAAGATAATAAAATCAGTGCTGGCATGCCTCGCTTGGAAAGCCAATCCAAAGCACCAGGGAGACTACCACAAACAAGACCTATTTGGGTGCAGTCACTCATCACACATTGGGGGGGGGCTGTTATAACAAGCATTTAACAGGAAAAATATTGGAGGAGGCTTTCTGTAACATTATTCCTAAGCCATTACCTTCTCCTCATACTGTAGACCCAGAACCCAGGTCTTTGTTTTCTAGTGTTTTAATCTATTCCAACACAATAGGAGCAAAGAATCTTTTTTAGCCCACAAGGCTGATGACTTAGCCTTAGGAGATTCATATGCATGTGTACATAACAACTTACTCTTCACATATTCCTGCTCTCACACAGTTCATCTGCTCCATCAGAGTTGTTGACATAGTTGAAATGCTGCTACTGTACTTAATAGGACCTTCCAGGAACTGAAACTCTATGACTACTCATAGACCCGCCAATATTTGACACTCAACAAGGACCCCATAATCAACTACTGAGTGTTCTTTCAACAACTGTCATTGCCTGTTAGCAGATGTGTGATCACAGTGGCAATTCATGCAGGATAAAGGACAACAGCACTGAAACGGGGGTGGTATAACGTTCTTGGCAACAGTAGGAAGTGGTTTGTCACTGATATTTTTCCAGCTTCCAGTCTAGTCTAAATCCTTGGATGGGCAACACAGTATTAACCAGGTCCAACTGAAGCCTCCTAGGTATTTCCCATCCTAAACTGTTTTCACAATTCCAAAACAAAATCACGGATTGGACAGAGCTATTTTTTAGGGGAAAAAAACTTTTATTGGACTAATCAGCAAAGCAGGGCAGTAATAATCTCTCTCTCTCTCTCTCTCTCTCTCTCTCTTTCTCTCTCTCTCTCTCTCTCTCTCTCTCTCTCTCTCTCTCTCTTAGAATTCACTGAGCTTCCTTCTGAATAATGCATGCAAAGTAGCTTTAAATAGCAAAAGCTGTTGTTGCATACAGAGGACACATGACAGTCTGTTGCAAAATAAAGTATAGAAGGGAGGGAGCGAACATTCTGACAAGGGAACAGAAGGATTCCTTAATAGCCAGGTTTGTGTCTTTAACAAGTTGAATATGTTTAACATAACTCTAAATAGAAAATGTAGAATACCGAACATAACTGTTCAGCACATCAGCATTCATTGCCTCAGTAGTGCAAATCAAGAAATGGGGAGAAAAGATAATTACCGATGAAAATCAATTCAAATATTTATTATTGTAGTTATTAGCCAATGTGCTTGCTTGGTTGTGGTTGTTGTTGTTTGTTTGTGTGTGTGTGTGTGTGTGTTTTAGTCGTGATTTTGACCAGTATATGAAGCTGCACGCTGACAAGCCAACTGCAAGCACACCGCATTCTAGGCTTGAAACGAACTACTCTGGCTCTCTGCTGCTTGCAGATGTCCCTTCTCCCTCTCACAGATACAATATTAGAAACTTCAAGTAACGCAACGCCCAAAGGCATCGACCCGACTGAAAACCCTTCGGGGCTATTCGATCCGCGGCAGGAGATACGAGCCCGCGTCACGGGTCACGTGTACCGACTTTGTGCCCAGTTTCTGCCCTTAAGCTTCTTACAAACCCCCGTTCTCTACCAGTCCGTATAAATTATGAACGCCTGCCAAGACGGCCCCCCTTCTCCCCTCGGGCCTAGCCTAACCCACTTCCACAACTTTACCTGCGATAATCGCCGGATTGCTCTGCCCCCCCTCGGGTTTCACCCAAGCTTCGATGGTGAATTCGCCGCGGGGCAGCTCGGCGAGGGCTCCCGGCCGCAACAGTAGTTGCTCGGCTCTGCCGGAGAAGTAAAGTGCAGCGACGGAATCCGGCGCCCAACCCGCAGCTGGGGCAGAAGGGGCGGCTTTGGCGCTTTGGCGTAGCGGGAAAACGTTGCTCTCTTCCCACGTGTCTTCCACGCTGCTCCCGTCGGAACTGGGAGCGCGGCGGAGCCTCGAGGGCGCCGTTCTGTGCCCCGCCGACGCCCCCACAGTCGGACGCGGGTAGCTCGCATAAGGGTGCTGAGGGAGAGTCGCGGCTCTGGCTTTGCTAACCCAGCAGGGCTCCCCGTCCAGGGATGCCGCAGCCCGGCTTTCGCTCTGCCTTCCCCAGGAGGGGTGGGCGCCTTTTAACGCCAGCAGCCACACGACCGCCACCAGGAGCGACGAGGCAGGTGGACCAGCCATCCTCCGACGCGCAGCTTTCGTACGGCGCTCTCCTGCTTTAGGCCCTTCCCGAACCCGACTTGATCCCTTTCACGGGATGGTTTCTTTGCTCCGGAGCGCTCCTAGGCTTAGGTTGTCTTTTGCCTCTGATCTCTCTGCTTGGCGCGCCGAGGAAAGATTTGGAGCATCATTTCGGCCAGCAACGCCCTTCCCAGAAGGCTCCGTGAGGACGAGTGGCCGCCCGCGGCATCGTTAGAGCATCCTCAAAGCCTCTTTGTTCGCTCCCTCCCCGATCTCTCGCGCTTTCTCTCGCGCTCTCTTTCTTTCTGCCTTTCGGGCTCTCAGGTGCGAGTCTTCCTTCTCTTCTCCAAAAAAAAAGCTGCGCTCCTGAGGTCAGAGGCAGGTTAGTGCCGACGATCTGCCGGTTCGGTGCTGTGGGTGTCCCCAATTTTTTCAGGTGATGTGCATCTAGGAGTCCAGCTGGATTACTGAATAAGAGAAACAAAGGTAGCCAGGCGAGGGTTGGATCCCAGGAGTTCCCCTACCTTCTTGAAAAGATTGATGCTGCTGCTACTGCTGCTGCTATTGACCAGCCTCATAAATTCTGTCTTGTTACTCCACCTCCCTGCCCCTTCTATCCTGACTCCCACCTTCCAAATCTATGGCTCCTCCCCACTGCTTTGGGAATTGCTTGCAGTTTCTTTGACAGCTTGGTCCTCACTAAGGACTATATTGGTTGGTGAAGATGGAAGCCAAAGTCTCTTCTACGGTATCTGCGGTGATCAACAGAGCTTATTCCAGGAGACAGTACCTAAAGGGGCCACCACGGAGTGAAATTGGAACTTATTTCTGACTGTTAGGCTTGATGTGCTTATTTTTAAAATACATAACAAGGCAGGCAGCAGCCCTGCTTCCCATCTCATATCAGTGTCTCCTGCACTGCACAATTACTTTTAGCCCAATGCACATTTACTTCAGCACAAGGTTCCTTCAACTCATTGGTACCCAATTCCCAGTAAAACATATGCTGGATTCAACTGCCTGCAAAAAGATATGTGCTTTAACTTACAGATAATTATGTTCACCCTCTAGATTTGGAATTATGTGGTCTTAAGAATTGTTGGAGATCTTTGTCCTCAATTCATTTGCACGGAAGCATATTTTGCAAAAAAAACCAAAAATATGTTGATGGTACTTGATCTTCCAACAAAATCCTGACACTAAGAACTTTGTCTTTGGGTAGCCTGGAACAATTCAAACAGTCCAAAGTAATGCTCTGGACCTGTTGCTTGATTCCTGAGCTTGTTTATTCTGAAGTAAGTCCCATTGAGTTTAGTGGAATGTACTCATTTCAATACAACATTGAAGCTTTAATCAGAAGATACTGAAGAAGGAAAAAATGTGCTTAGAAGAGAGGGCATTTTATGATTCATTTTATGTAAGTCAGTAATGCCGAGATCCAATTAACAGTTTAATTGAAAACTATTACATTCAATCAAAGCCTTGCAGTTGGCTCCAAAGAGATGCCAATAACTCCCTAAGCAGCCCACAAGAGATCTCCACTTGCAGCTGATACGCTGAGAATCTTTTGGAATAAGAGAATTAGTTAATACTAAACATTTGCTGGAGATGAGCAACAAGATTATTGCCTTCCAAAATATGGGGTGGAGTGATGAAACTTCCATCTCCTTTAGACTGGTGCGGAGGCCAAACAGCCAAAGTAACACAGGAAAGCTGTCTGGTGAGGCCGGCACTATACAGTCAGGTGGAGTTACACAACACATTGAATCTGGTGGTGGCAGAGCAAATGACGTGCACACAGAACTTTACTAGAAACACACAGGCTGCTTTTGTTGTGCAACACACACAACTCATTAACACACCCACACAATTATGACAATGTCAAAAGGAATTCAAGCGGCATCATCCTTTGGCCAGCTTGTTTATCTATTTTCATCTCCCCTCTATCTGCTAACTGAGGAAAAGATAATCCATCTGCCCAAAAAATAAAATCAGATGCAGATCTCCAAACCTGGGGGTATTCTTGTAGATTTCAGAGAAGGCAATATGGTAAAGCCTTCATCAAACTCCAGGATTGTGTGTTTGTGCACTGTCTGCATGGGATTTAAAATTTCTGGATTGCTATATCACATTTGTTTGGCTTTCTTTTTAAAGCAGAAGTAACATTTTCCTATGTAGGTATAAGGACAGATTATCTGCAAATGAATGTTTATAGATGCACCTGTTTCTTCTTTATAGAAGATAATGTCCAAAATACTATTTTCTAAGAGCAATTCCTTCATACCTTAGCTGACCTCATGAACTGTCATATTAAAGATTTTGCTTCTTCTTAAATAATTGCAAAACTCAGGAATTTCAACTTAAGATATTGTGGCCAGAATTTCACCTTAAGAATAAAAGAGCTGCCAGTGAAATGAAAATTAGCGAAGTGTATAAAAACTGGAATATCTAGGCCATAGAAGACAGGAATGAAAAGAAAAAGGACAAAGATCTATAAATAATAAAATAACCTTCTACCCTCTCCCAGTAGTCTCTTATATGCTCAGGACTTCAAAATCAACACAAGCTATGTTTTAAATAACAACATTGGTTCTTGCCACTTTATTCTCTCATTTAAAAAACCAAAAAACCAAACCAGGTTTTATAAACAAGAGCTCAACTCTTGTAGAATTCATTCATACCAATTTTTAAAAGAGCAGCTGCACTTAGAACACCCTCCAACCATCAGTTGAAATCTGCTGCTCCACATGCATGCTTTTTCCTCTGCACTGCTCATTTCATGCAAACCAGACAGTTTTCATTCCCGACGCCACAAAAGCACTAAGGACTGACAGCCTTTTCCTTGTCTCCTTTATTTTTGCTCAGGTGCCTAGGATTTCCTTCCTGCAAAAACTGTGCTAACATCACATTCTTGGCACCCTGACTTCGTACCATCTCATATTCTCTGCCTTTAAATCCAGGAAGGAGTAAAGGAAAGTCTGGAACCCAGGCGTGCTTTTGGTCAGTTCCACTATGTGAAGTTTTACAAAGCCAAATAGGAAAATGTTTCTCTCTCTACCTCCCCATCCCTAGTCTAAGGTTTTGGGCAATCCTTCCCTCTTCCTTTTGAATTTAGTTTAAAGCAAAATTTATGTTTGATATGTGCAAGAAAGTAACCTATAAGTGTTAGAACCTTCTGCCAAAGCTATGTGAAAAAAAACAAAGAAAAGGTAGGGTAAGAGTACTTAAAGCATACACTGCCCCCTAGCTTCCCTATGCAGTACTTACCCTGCAGCAGTCACTGCCCTCAGAGGAGACACACGAACACATACTTTGAAAGTGTTTAAAACCCACCGACAGTAAGAGAGGAGGAGGGAAAAAACCACTTGTGCCAGAAATAGTCCATTTAAGGAAGGGGTGGGGGAGAACTTCAGAAAACACACTATTTTTTAAACAAAAATAAATTCATGTCCTGGTTTTACACAAGTAGGGGTCTTCAAAGGCTAGCATGAGCTGTTTTGAAATCTCATGGTTGAATTACCCCCCCCCTCTCTCTTGCTTTTTCTTTTCCTGTATTCAACTCTTTTTCTTCTCTCCAAAGCACTATCTGTGGCAATCAGGCAAAAGCAAGGTTGCCAGCAAAAAGCTGGGAGTGGGAGGCCCCTTCTAGGGTACAGGCTTTCAAATCTGAAAAAAAGGAAGAGAGAGAGAGAGAGAGAGAGAGAGAGAGAGAGAGAGAGAGAGAGAGAGAGAGAGAGAGTTGAATGGAATGGATTTAAGGAAGTTTCAACAAGAGCTGCCTTTTTTATTCCTTGGAAAAAAATTGGGGGTGACCAAAAACAGAGACGAGGGAATGACAAAATTGATTGGAAAAGTTTAGTGGGTGGAATTGAAATGGAAGGCAGGAGTGGAATCTCATTTAGTGCAGGTATATACTTATAAAGAAAGTGCATTAGAAGGAATGGCTGGATAAACAGGGAGCAAGAGGGAAAACACTGCTCTCCTCTATGCTGTGGGGCAAACAAGGACAAAGAGAGTTTCAGAAAGAGAAGGATTTGAATCTGGGACAGAGGAGGATCTGACTACCAGCTAACGAGATGAAAGGTGAACACCCCAAACACACACATTATGTTGCAAAGATAGGAACGTGGTTCCCCCCCCCACTTAGAAACAGCTATCCCAGCCCTCTTTTAAATCAAGAAGTCTAAATCATACTTAAGTATCCTTATTTAGAAATAACTTCTGCTAAAATAGATAAGATTTAAATATCAGAAAATTTGGTATAAAAAGTATAAATTTAAAAAAACAAGATTGCGTTAGGTGGCACTGTATTTGATCAGTATTTGATCAGCCTTCCCCTGGAGATGTGCTCACTTTGGTTGCAGGGCTATATAGCTAATATTCCTATGCATTTTCCATTTCTACAGATGATGTTTTGAAGGCAGAAATAATTTCTTGAGAACCATGGACTGCTTTCATGAGTGGGCACCAAAATAAGCACATTTCCTGTTCTTATGAGGGGATTTCCACATGTGAGGCTTAATTGACATTTTTCTACTTACTGTCCCCACAGTATAAATTCAAAGCCTAAATTGGCAGGCATGTCTTTTTTACTTAATGCAAGACAGAGAGCCAATAGAATTCAGAAGCACGCTTTCAGATATTATGTTGGTCAAACTTATTTGTTTTATGTTCTGCAAAGCCTCCACAAGTCAGCCACGGTGGGCTTAAAGGCATTCTTACTATGATTTTTAAAAGCTGCTCCCACTTTCCACTTTTTTCATAAGTAATAAAGGATTAGAAGAACTTGTCTCTAAGGGCTATTACTAAGGATCCTGGGTGTCGGGGAAGGGGGGGTGCTGTCCATAAATAATTTAAGAATCACAGCACATAATGAAACATTTCAGCCTTTATCTTTTGGCCTCTTCCTCCAGAATTACTAGTTTATTTATTGCACATGTACCAAACTTGACCACTGCCTTCCAGCCAAGTGCATTTATATTATGACACAGTGAACCAGCAATAAAAAAGTTCCATAACACTTCCAATCTTCTGTCGACTTTTCTTTCCACTCTGCCTGCAACAGGCTGGTGACAGGATACTTTTTAATGGAATAATGCTGGCATATCTGGTTAGAAAAATGGGGGTGGGGGGAATCAGCATTTGGCAGAAATGTCAAGAAACTATTATGTTAAAAAGCAATTTACATTACACACACACACACACACACACACACACACACACACACACACACACACACACACCTATCTAACCCCCTTTTCTCGAAATCTAGCAGACCTTGAGCCACCACCTGAAATTCAAAAGAAGCAGATAAACGTGGAGTTTTAAAATTCACAATTTTTGTGAAGAATCTGCAATATCCAAATGCCAAAGGCCCTTTCTAGAAAGAAACAGAGGGAGTAAATATTTGTCATTTATGGGGCCTAAATTAGCAGCCTAATTAGAATTCACACGCAAGTAAACAAGGCTAAGAATACCTCAATAGTGAGACACCAAATGAAATTTGGACAAACATCTCAAAAAACTTTAAAATAAAATAATAATGTACAGGCAAATTATTGTATTTTTATTTACAAATCTTCAAAACAATGTACACAATCTACTTCAGGTCTAGGAATTGTAAACTCGTTGTTTTCTGCTATTTTCTACTTCAAAGGAACAGTGTGTATATTTCAAACTAACATTAAGTTGTTTGGGGAGGGGTAATAGTACTCTTGTCGACAAAGATGTTAAAAATAATTTAGAGATATCAAGAAAATGTTTTACTTATTGTATCATTCAGAAAGAATCTGGTAGCACCTTTCAACACTATTAATTTATTGTAAGGCATAAACTTTCATGAGCTGCAACACTTCATCAAATGAATGGTTACCTTGTTTGGTTATTATAGACTTAACACCTACATTGTCATACACTATAGCTCATTATCAAAGTGAAACATTTTTTCAGTTAGAATGTTATTAAGAACTAGACAGCCCATCCTCCTGCTGGGTCATTGTTTCAGAAATATATCCATAGCTAAACAGAGAAACAGAATGACCATGGATGGACAAAAAGGCAGTGGAAGCAGAAGAAACTTCTGACTTCCTGCTGGCTTCCCCACTAGGTTTCCTTGTGGGAAGCTTGCAGGAAGCATTGGAAACCAACCTTCCTTCCTTCCTTCCTTCCTTCCTTCCTTCCTTCCTTCCTTCCTTCCTTCCTTCCCTCCCACCCATTCCTGCCAGCTTCCTCATTTACTTTGCTTATGGGAAGTTTGCAGGAGAAAGTCAGTGAAGAACTTGCAAGTCCAAGGCTAGACAGCAGACAAGTTGCTCAGTGGGAGAGGGAGCCAGGGGATGTGTGGGGATATGAGTTGAGAATAATACATGGGTTGTGTGAGGCGTGCTACATAAGGAGAGAAGGGTGTATTTGCATGTGCAAGAGATGTCATATGGGTCAGATAGGGCACATGGGGAGGTGGCTTGGGACAAGAAGGGTGCATGGGGGTAGTTATGGGGATATGTGAAAGTTGCCACGTGGGTCAGGGAAAGTGCATGGGGAAGCAGCATGGAACAAGAAAGGGAAGTGGACATCATGAGGGAATGTGAGATCTGCCACACAGATTGGTGAGGACATGCAGGGAGTGATGTAGGTTTTGGAGGAATTCTTTAAAGTAGCCCATTTAAGCCACCTTGGTTCAAAAACTGTTGTCCTACAGTGTTTCCCAACCTTGGCAACTTGAAGATGTCTGGACTTCAACTCCCAGAATTCCCCAGCCAGCAAATGCTGGCTGGGGAATTCTGGGAGTTGAAGTCCAGACATCTTCAAGTTGCCAAGGCTGGGAAACACTGTCCTATGATGTACTGTTTCACCCTGTGAAGGGTTATGAGAAAGAGAGTTCTAATGATGTATAGATTTGCAAAGAACAAAATAGGATAGAAGGTACCTGGCTCAAGGTGTCCTGGTGGATCACCATTTAAGTATGAGTCAGCAAGGTACTGCAGCTGCCAAAAAAGCCAATGCAGTTTTACCCTGCATCAACAAAGGGAGAGCATCAAGATCATCTGAAGTGATAGTTCCACTCAATACTGCACTAATGAAGCCACTGTCAGCCCTGGAGGCCATCTTTTTCTTTAGATCTTCAGGGCTGCCACACTTAGTGCTGTGGGAAACTGGGAGCGGGGATTGCATGGAGTTGTGGGGATATCTAGCCATAATAACATTCCTTTCTCTGAGAGACAAGGTCATTCGGCCTGCACCTGGAGTGGCGTGACTGGGAGGCATCTCCAGATGGGACAGTGCTTTGATTGGACCATGTGATAGATATGTGGGTGCAGGGGAAGGGACTTGGAATTTCTTTTGGGTGGGGAAAACCTGGAAGCTTTCAGATTCGGATTTTCCCAGATGTGCCAATATAACATCTCTAATAAAATGGAACTTCGAGGAACTTCTAACCTTGGAATCTTCTTGCATTGGGGGTGTTACTTGAAACCCTGACATTAACCCGAATCTCCTTTAAAACTTTAACCAGCACCCCGACCTCTGGGGTGCTGTCCTGGATCCTGAGCCTCGAGCACCAACCCGACACTGGGTGGCATGAAGACTCAGGGAAGATGGAGGAGTGAATTGCAACCAAAGAGGGAACCACCGGGATTAGTTCGATGGTAGAGACCCTGTACTCCCCCTCCGAATCTGTGGTGAAGGCATCGGAGGCCACCAAAGTGGAATGCCAACAGGGTGCCCGGCCCAAAGATCCAGCGACCTGGCAGTCTGCTCAACCGGATCCCTCTCTATGGGATGAGGCTGTGGGAGCTGTGCCGCCCCAAGAGTTGCTGACCAAGGTGATACTGCGGGACCAGCAGATGGGGGTGAGCAGAGCAGAACAGACCCAAGCCCTCAAATGGAGAGCTCCAGGACTGGCTGATCTCAGCGATTCCAGAGATTTGGGGTTTCCGCCGCCGACGCGAAGCCAGTCGCTGGAGGGTCTACTGGAGCGATTCGACCAACTCAGCCTGGGCAGCATTGCACAACCTCCTAATACCGGCCCACCTGGCTGGGTTTTGGCTCAGCCCACATTCACCTTTACGAGCCAGGGGACCGCAGTGGCACCGAGCGGGGCATCAGCCTCGTTTCACTCAGCACAAAGCGGATCACACACTAGCTTTCCCCGTCGGGTCCGGTCTACCGGGATGACAGCTCCTGTTGGACTCGGAATGGCTCAACAGCAAGGCCCGTTAGGCCAATCCAGTCTGGGGCTACAAGGACCACTGTTGGGACTGCCGAGACCCAACAACCCCCTCAGCCGCCAGTCCTCAGATTGCCTCCCACCGACCAGATTCC
Organism: Diadophis punctatus similis; assembly: GCA_023053685.1. Lineage (NCBI taxonomy): Eukaryota > Metazoa > Chordata > Lepidosauria > Squamata > Dipsadidae > Diadophis > Diadophis punctatus. The sequence continues at coordinate 95,644,252 of JALIGW010000003.1, forward strand.
CCCCTGGCTGGGCCTTCTATCCCGGCCAGGGGTGGGTTCAGTACCAATGGACACCAGCTCTGGTCCCGCCACAAGCACTGGCCCCACAGCCTGACAGTGAGAATGATTAATCAATGGAACAGCTCACCCCCAGGATTTGTAAGTGCTTCATTGCTGGAGGTTTTCAAGAAAAGATTAGACAATCATTTGTCTGGGATGATATAAGGACTCCTGCCTTGGACAGAGGGACTAGAAGAGCTCCAAAGAGCTCCATTATGATTTCTATGGTATGGGGAAAAGAGCACATTTAAAAAAAATCTGATAGGTTAAACATGAGAGTAGAAAATTTACAGAAGTTCTGTTATATGTTTTATAGGGTTTAGCTATTAGAGATTCTCCATTCCCCAGAGAAAATTTATGTTTGTTTATTTGTTTATATTCCAGTTTTATTATTTGTATAAATAACTTAAGGTGGTGAACACACACAATACTCCCTCCTCTTATTTTCCCCCACAACAACAACCTGCGAGGGGTGTTAGGCTGAGAGAGAGAGTGACTGGCCCAATATCACCCAACCAGCTTTCATGGCTAAGACAGGACTCTATCCCACAATCTCCTGGTGTTTAGTCTGATACCTTAACCTCTAGAACAAATTTTATTCCATTCCAAATAAGATTTAGCAGTTTATATGCTCACAAACTATTAATAATTTAGAAGGTGACAACAAACAACTAAATGCAATTACCGTAATGCATAAATCTGTTACATATTAACTAGAACATGTTAAACAAATAAATTGTATGTCCAATTATACCTGAAAAACTGTTTTTTTTTTTCCTGGAAGTTGGAGACAGAGGAAGAGATGTAGGGCAGCCACTTCCTGGAATCTCCCACGGTGTGTTCGTTAGAGTTAAAGTAGTCAAGGTTTAGTCTGGCAAGATTCTGCTTATTGGATATAAGCAAATAAAGAGCAGGACTTTGACTGTCTTATTCTATGTCATTCTTGATTTCGGCCTAACACATACACATTTTTACAAATTCTTGTAGATTAAAAAAACATTTCAGATTCTTTCTTGAACCATACAAATCATATAAAACAAATTATGCTTACATAAAGCCCAGTGTTACTTAAATGGAAAAGCAAGCATGTGGAGATGATTTCATCCATGCCTTTCTCTATAACACTGTCATGTTCTGTAGTGAAGGTTCAGTGAAAATAATGGTATGTAAATATCTGTTCATGCTTAACTCCCCACATCTAATTGCTGGTGCTGTACATAATGCGATATATGAAGAAGATATATCCTTCCCATTTTCATGCATAGAAACAAACAAGGAGAGAGTTGTGACAAAAGTGTATGAATTACAAGTGAACTACCCAAGTAGTAAAGTGGAGTGGGGGGGGGGAGAGAGAGAAGAAAGAATGCACCCCTTTTTCTATCAGCCGAGGACCTATTCAATACTGCTGTCTGTCACATATTCCTATGGTCTATTATCTACTATGTTGTTGCTATACTTTGGAGTTGAGAAGTTAAGAAACCCAAATACTTTTTTCTAATTAAACTTTTCTTCTGCATTAAACTATTTTTGGTATTAGTAATGATCTTCCAATAATGTGTGTGTATGAGAGAGAGAATATTGATGCATTAAGTAAATAATTAATTTTAAATATAGAGTTTTAATTTTCACAGTAGTCTGGATATTGATGATGCAGTATTATCACTAATAATCTCAAAAGGCATTTCTAGACATTTCAAATACTGGAAAAAAATTATATGACAGGCCATCTAATTTTAATCGTGTATATGCTTATGTATATGCATATGACTACATAATATATGACCATTATTGTTAATTGTTTTAAAATAATGAATAACAATACTTACTTGTCAGGCATGAAAAACCAGGTCCACACATAAAGGTCCAATTAAAGTGATTTATTGCTAAACAGCCTATAGAAAAGAATAGAATTCTTTATTGGACAAGTGTGATTGGACACACAAGGGTGTATATGCTCTCAGTGTACGTAAGGAGAATAAAATACATTCATCAAGAATAAAAAGATACAACACTTAGTGATAGTCAAGGTTACTAATAAGCTATCAAATCGTACTAGGAAACAAATAAAAACAATATAATTGAAAGATACAAGCAACATGGTTATAGTAATAAGTGGGAAGAGATAGATACTAGTAAGGAAGAGAAGAAGAATAGTAATATAGTCTTAGTAAATTATTTAGATTTATTATTAGAGTCGGAAGTGACCTCGTAGGTCATCTAGTCCAACCCCCTGCTCAAGCAGGTGTTCCTACACCCTTTGAGACAGATGGCAGTCCAGTCTCTCCTTGAAGGTCGCAAGTGTTGGGGCTCTCACAACCTCCGCTGCCAAGCTGTTCCACTGGTTGATCGCTCTCACTGTCAGAAAGTGTTAAGCAGAGTGATGGCATTTGGGGAAAAACTGTCCTTGTCTCTAGTTGTTTTGGTGTGCAGTGCCCTATAGCGTCTTTTTGAGGGTAGAAGTTGAAACAATTTATTTTATTTTATTTTATTTCATTTTTATTTATTTATTCATTTGTCAAAACGTGTACAAGATAACAGGTATGATATAAACATAAACAAAAGCAAAGTAGGTATAGGTAAATTTGGACAACGGGACAGTAGGACAGGGACAGTAGGCACGATGGTGCGTTTATGCACGCCTCTTACAGATCTCTTAGGAATGGGGTGAGGTCGACTGTAGACAGTCTAAGGTTAAAGTTTTTGGGGTTTGGGGAAGAAACCACAGAGTCAGGTAGTGCATTCCAGGCACTGATTACTCTGTTGCTGAAGTCGTATTTTCTGCAGTCAAGTTTCAAGCGGTTTACATTGAGTTTGAATCTATTGTGTGCTCGTGTATTGTTGCGGTTGAAGCTGAAGTATTCATTGACAGGTAGGACATTGTGGCAGATGATTTTATGAACTACATTTAGATCAGATCGAAGGCGATGTAGCTCTAAGTTATCTAAGCCCAAAATTTCAAGTCTGGTGGAATAAGGTATTCTGTTGCGAGCAGAGGAGTGGAGGACTCTTTTTGTGAAATATTTCTGGACACTCTCAATTGTATTAATATCCGATATGCAGTGCGGGTTCCAGACAGGTGAGCTGTATTCGAGGATTGGTCTGGCAAATGTTTTGTATGCTCTGGTTAATAGTGTGATATTACAGGAGAAGAAGCTACGCAAGATTAGGTTATGTTATTATGTCCAGGATGTGAGGGGTCTGTAGATATTTTCACAGCCCTCTTTTTGACTCCTGCAGTATACAGGTCCTCAATGGAAGGCAGGTTGATACACAGGAATCTTCTCAACTAATGGTTAGTAGCTGCTTGGAATTAGATAAGGGTCAATGGAATTCAAGGGCGGGGGGTTGGATTTAGTCTGCTTGTGTCTATATAGGGATTCTAGGCTGATCCCTCTTTTAACTTTGCCTCCAAATTCTACCACTCCTTCTCTTAAGTTACTGGCCAGCAAATATTGAATGATGGAAAAGTGAGTATCAGTTTTATCATTTTTTCACCGTATTTAAATTAGTCTGAGTTGGGACATTTAATACAGTGTAATGCAGTTATGATGCTTTTATAGGAGTGATAGTCGTTCTGAATCTAAATATAAACAAAGTTTTTTTCATAGCACTTATAGTGGAGTTCTCTTTTCTTAACAGTGTGTTTTTAAAAATCCTGTCTTGATTGATTCTTCAATCAATTTTTCTATGTCTTTCCAAAATTATTTTCTATAAATGTCTGATCTTGTGAAAATTGCCCTTAAATTTATGAACATGTATGAAGGAAAATGTCTTCAAAACCTCTCCTTTTGAGGGAAACAAGATATATTGTTTTGTTTAATGTTTGTTTGTCTTTTTTAATGTTTATACTCAAATAAAAAAAAATTTTTTTTAAAGATTCACTATGTATGCTTGTTCTACTCAGCTTTAATTTCTTTGGTTCAAAAAATCATTGTTCTTCCAAATCTAACACAAAAGTTAAATTATCATTTCTCCCATGAGTTTTACTATTGCATTACACTTCCCATTCTCGTTATTTAACTCATCAAGTTTGTGTTTTTAACTTTTTAAATTTAAAAGAAAATGTTCCCATACCTTCCACTGTTAATGTATATGTAATATTGATGTCTTCTGTTGCTTGCATTCAAGCTGTCATGAGACAACACAGGTTCTATTCAAAGCATTTTGAAAGAGAACTGATATTGCACAGAACCACTGATTTTTCTCTGCAGTGCAAAGCCATTAAGTGTGCTTTCAGAAACCCATCTTGGGCATTTAGCTTTGTGCCTAGGTCTGAAGCTTTGTTGCATATGCTTGAAACCTCTCTCACAGAGGATCGATATTGGCCATATGCTAGAAAATGCCCTCGCATCCACTTCATTTTCCAAAGATTTAGTAGTAGATATAGAAAATTCATTGAAAAACATGTGCCAAGTTCCCCCAAAGCACAGAAAATTACTACATTATCAACCTGCTATTTTATCTAAAAAGCTGTGCTCAACATGTATTGTTTTAACCTCCTTGGGCATACAAAATTGCTATTGATTCTTTGGAGATTCTCAGTCATCCAGGTCATGGTTGTCCCTAGAAGCAATGGGAAAATGCAAAAACTTCATATGAAGATTTTTCAGTTTTTGAATTGATGTCTTTGTTGCAACAAAAGGCAGATTTCCCGACCTAACCATTGTTATAAATACTGGACTGAGGATCCCACACCTACAGCTTCTGAGTCCACCATATATCAATGGTTGCTGGCCAGGTAACACCTATACTTTTTACCTTTCTCTCAATATTTTATTGCTTCTCTTGGAAAATCTTAAAATTTTGTGATGGTAATGGATAAGGCTGACTGGAAAAAACTTGAGAAAAGTATGGGAATACCTGTGATGGCAAGTCCCAAAGATGCTTTTTCAAGAGGCACTGGACTTTTCTTGTTTTTCTTTGAAGACGTCATCCAAGAAGCTTCTTCAGCTCTGACTGGATGGTGGGGAATGGAAGGATTTATATTCCTTGCAGACAGCTGGTCATTTGCATTCTTTTAGAGAGTTGTTGAGGCCACTTGGAGGTTGATCTGTGTCCTCTGAGTAGTGCAAATGGGTGTGGAGCCTTCTTGGAACAGCTGTGAAAGGACTGTGTTGTAGACTGAAGATAGATGGTGCCGTATCCCTCCCCGTCTGTTGAGAGATAACTGTTCAATCTTAATGTAGATAGGCTCTTTGACCCCTCTTTTAAAGACAGCAAAGTTCACACTTTGGATGGAGAGGACTCCTGGTTTGAAAGTGGTGTCAAAACTTCTTCTTTTTTTTGCATTCTCCCATTGCTTCTAGGCAACAGAACCAACACTGCGAAAGATTAGGAACTGTATAACATCAGCATTTTTGAAAATCTAGTATTGGGAGCCACATTCAATCTTCCTTGGTGCAGAAATGAAACTTCAGATTTGGTAAGAGTTAGTTCTCCACCCCCCCCTCTTCCCAAATCTTGTTCTAAGGCATCAAGACCTTATCTTATTTCATTTTGGCTCTTGTATGGAAAAGAGAAAGTTTCCATGGCATGTCTGAAGAAATGTTGGAAAGCTTTATAGCCAGTTCCTTATTAGTGCATTAAGCACTTGGAACTCCTCCAGCCCTATTGGTAATATTTTTTCTGGCAATGGGGAGAGGATAAAGAGGCAAACGAACAAAAAGTATACAGAAAGATGGCACAGTTGGCAAAGGAGAATGAGAGAATAAGAGAGGGAGGAGGGAGGGAGAGAGGAAAAGAGGCAGAGAGACAGAGAGAGAGAGAGACAGAGAGAAGGGGCAGAGTGGTTGTCCTGAATGTCTTGGCTATTCTATGCCTGGAAAGTGGACCACTGAGCCTGGAGTTATGCAACCTCATCATGTGATGGATTAACATGTAAATAGATTCTTCTCCACAATGACAATGTATCTTTTTCACTGGCCAGGGGAGGGTGAGAGGGGGTTACAGAGGCAATGGCAGAAAAACTCAGAGCTATGTTACATGCTTCAAAAGGTGCAGTTCTTTCTCTAATATTCAGAGTTCTACTGCAATAATTGTTTAGTTAGCAGTGGAAGGGGTACCTTCTGGGGCAGCTTGGAGAGTCTGTTCTAGCTGCTGCAATAGTATTCCCTTTCTTAAACTTCTTCCAATCTTAGACTAAACTGTTTTGAATAACTTTGGTTCTCTGTTAAATATAGGTTTTCCACTTTTATTAGTGCAGTGATTTACTATTTTGCTGTATTTATATGCCCTTTGTCAAAGGCTCATTTTCTGGTTTTCTCCCTTATCTTCCTTTGGATATGCATATTTGAAAATTGGTGGTTGCTTTATAATACATGATTTGTTACTATTGACAACATATATAATATGTCCTTTTTTACCGCCTTGTCCTTTTTTACCATGCTTTACAGACATCTTTGGGAAACCTGCAGCTTCGGTTCTTCAAGTGTGTTGCATAAATACTCAAACTTGGCATTCCCCAACCCCAGCCAGTAACGAGCCTCCTGTTTCCCCTCTACAAAGTAATTGTGTATCAGACCATGCAGCATGAAACACAATTAGGTGGACAGTGAACAGAAGCATTTCTAGGACCCAGGAATTTCATAGGAAAGAATGCTATGATCTTAAGAATTCTTCAGGACGCAGGACAGTTAATCAAGGTACCTTAACCTTGTACATAGCAGCATGTTATCCTGAGCATACCACTGAGAGAGGATACTGCAATTCTTACTTTACACACCAAGGAAATGCAAATGAGCGTGCTCCCGGACTAGCAGCTCCTATTCAGCTAACAACTCAGAAGGACCTTGTTCAGTTAATCACTCATGCCCTTATCACCTCACGGCTGGATTACCGCAATGCGCTCTACATGGGGCTACCCTTGAAGAGTGTCCGGCGACTGCAATTGGTGCAAAATGCAGCTGCGCGAGCTGTGGTGGGTGTACCCAGATGCACCCACGTAACACCGATCCTCCGCCAGCTGCATTGGTTGCCCATTAGTCTCCGGATCCAATTTAAGGTGTTGGTCGTTACCTTTAAAGCCCTACATGGCTCAGGGCCAGGTTACCTTCGGGACCGCATCCTGCCGCATACCTCCCTACGACCGGTCAGGGCCCACAGAGTCGGCCTCCTCCAGGTCCCGTCGACCAAACAATGCCGGCGGGGCCGAGGGGGAGGGCCTTCTCTGTGGGAGCTCCCTCCCTGTGGAACCAGCTTCCCCCGGAGATCAGGACCATCCCCACCCTGCTGGCCTTCCGGAAAGCAATAAAAACTTGGCTCTTCCGGCAGGCGGGGTGAAAGTGAGACCAAGTAGATTACATATGGGTCTTCCCCCTTGATTGTATATATGAGATACTCTTTTTAACTTTTGTATTTTGTATTTTTTAACTATTGTATTTTATATTGTATTTTATATTGTATTTTGTATTGTAATGGAATCTACATGTTGTGAGCCGCTCAGAGTCCTCAGGGAGTTGGGCGGCATAGAAATCCATTAAATTAAATTAAATTAAATTAAATCCAATACTTTTCCCTTTTCTTGAAAAGAAGAAAAAGTGAATGCGTAGACATTGTGCAAATGGAAAATGTCATTGTCCATACCTCTTATAACATTTTGTTCAGAATGCAAGTTAACTACAGGCACTGCAAAGGATAACCCAGGGGTTATCCAGGGAGCCCACAGCTGAATAGAATGTGAACTTCAGTCTCTTTATATTCTATTTTCAACACCAGTTTTATGCTAGGGTTTGGGATGGTGATGGTGATGGTGATGGTGATGGTGATGGTGATGGTGATGATGGTGATGATGATGATGATGATGATGATGATGATGATGATGATGATGATGATATCCCTTCAGTCAACTCTTGGTGATTCTATGGGCTGGGACTCTCCACATCTTCCGATCTTGCACTACTTCTTTGAGTTTTTCTATGCTCTAGCTGGTGTCAGTTTTGATGGTGTGCAGCCACCATGTTCTTTGAAGGGCTGGTTTCCTTTTGCCACTAACCCAGGGAATTCCCCCGCACAACATGGCCAAAGTAAGTGAGATGCAGTTTGATGATTTTGCCTTCTAGTGACATGTCTGATGTTATGTGCTCCAGGGCTTGCTTGTTAGTTCACCTATTTCATACTCCCTGTTAACTCCTGCTCATTTTCTTCTCCTTCACTCGCTGCTTTGACTTGCTGTTGGTTATGAGATACAACAGGGAGTAAAATGCCCAAGGAAAGCAGTATTAAGGCAAAATAAGGATAGTGTGCATTGCAATTTTATCTTTCTGAGTAGATTGCTTGGACAGAGAGAAACTGGTGAAGTCAGTGATTGTTTTAGTGGGACAAATATGAGGCATACTGGAAGGTAGTGATATACAAGAAATTCCTTTAAATTGTTTTAAACTTCTGTAAGGCAGAGCTGGTAAGGTGAATGTAAAAATGAATGTCAGGGCTTGAAGAACTTGAAACATAAGTTAAGCTTGTTCATTTTTTATTGCATAGCATGTGAAATGTATTTCCAAAGATCCAATAGATTAGTCACCTCTGGTGGTCTGCAGCCAGGATGGACCAGTTCTACCCTCTTCATCCAACATGTTCACTGGAGAAAAATAATGATATTAAGATATATGTTATCCCAAACAGAGGCATTTGCAGGGTGGGAATAAAAAAAGTCACCATAGCAGGTATGATTACATGAAGTACCGTATTTTTCGGAGTATAAGACGCACCAGAGTATAAGACGCACCTTAGTTTTGGGGGAGGAAAATAGGGGAAAAATCTACCTACCAGGTATTCATCTGGCTAGCGTCCTTAGTCTGTTCAGTTTCAGCACATTATTTTATCCCCTGGTTAGGGCTGAAAAAACCTTTTTCAGAGGGAGTAGGAATGAAAACAAGCCTGCAAAGACTTAGGGCTGTTAAAAAACTACTTCAAGGGAGTAGGAATAAAAAAATGCTGCAAGCTGGTAAGATCGTTAGCACCTCGTTAGGGCTGAAAATACCTTTTTCAGAGGCGTAAGAATGAAAACAAACCTGCAAAGACTTAGGGCAGGAAAAAACTACTTCGGAGGGAGTAGGAATTAAAAAGTGCTGCAAGCTGGTAAGATCGTTAGCACCTCGTTAGGGCTGAAAAGACCTTTTTCAGAGGAGTAGGAATGAAAACAAGCCTGCAAAGAGGAGTAGGAAGCCAGGAAGATCGTTAGCACCTCCTTAGGGCTGGGAAAAAAAGCTTCGGAAAAGCTACATTCGGAGTATAAGACACACCCAAATTTTCAGCCTCTTTTAGGGAGGAAAAAGGTGCATCTTATACTCTGGAAAATACGGTATATTAAAAAGGGGTACGGTTTTGTGCCCTTGTGCCCAATATCTTGATTGTTTTTATATCCTACACCACACCTACAGATGCCCTTGACCTGAAATTTTGGATTCTTTGGCACATAACAATCTTGAGTTTAAATTAGGCAGTCTTTTCCTCACTTAAATACATTCCTTTCTTCCAGTTGCAGATGGTTCCATTCCTGTTGCTGGTCTGTTCCTCAGTGTCCTCTTTGTCCAGTTGAGTCTTGCTTTTGGCAGCAATGAAGTTTCTTAAATTTCCAAGTACTAGTTAATTTCAGTTCAGCCGCATCAACAAATCTTCAGGCATTCATTCTTCGTCCCTCTTGCCTTGAATTGGTCCGAGAGAATTCTGAACTGCATGAGGCTCCCGGTTTCAACTCATATGTTTTACATTGCTTTAAACATTTTGACACCTTTACCCAGTTAATCTAGGCCCAGAAATTGAACCACATTGTCTGGGCAATAAATACATTTCTAGAACTTGCCTTGCTTATTACGGTAGCTGAAGCAGAGGCAAGGCAACAGCAGGCTATCCTGGGAAAGCCGTATTTCCTGCCTTAGAATGAATGATTTGCGCAACAATGCAATTTTCACAATGTATTTCAGCTTCCTTCAAAGTAGACTAAAGTGATCTCTCCATCTGGGAATCATTATCACTCCTGTAGTGGAAAATGGGAATTGCATAGGACTAGACGTACAATCTCACATGATGATGGTTGTGGGATATTTGCATGAGTTAGGGAAGTTTCAGCAATCATCCTCTCCTCATATATTCAAGCATGACATTTTTTCAAACCTGTCTACGTTCAGGACTTTTTAATGTATTTTTAGATAATACCTACAAAGTTATATTCAGAGAACAGAAGGCAGTGGCTCTCCTACTGTCCCCAGAAGCTATCCTATATTTCCAAACAGCTGCAAGCATGGAGGTACAGGTATATTGTGTTAGAAAATTTACTGTCTCACATAGATAACTATCTACTAATAGGACCACTGTTGGAAGGAGTGTAAACAAAAGTCTCTGCCTAAATTTATTTTTATTTTTTAGAAATCCAACTTAGAGAATATTTCTGAGTAGTATAGGAAGCACTGCACAGATACTGCAAAGAGTAGAATACTGAAATCATTCTACATGTATTTAATCATTAATATGCTTTTAGATAAAGTGTTTTGCTGATGGATATGTGCAGGGTTTGATACACATTTATACAATTTTTATATAATTTTACTAATATTTTACATATATATTTCTTTACTTTATTTATTTATTTATTTTATTTGTCAAGCATGTATATGATTCCAGGTAAAGAATAAACATTAATATGAATATATAATAAGTAGAAACATGATATTTTTTCGAATGCATGTGTTCTGCCCCAGCTATGGACCACAAAGAACGCAGCACACACAAAGTCTGTACAAATCTTACTTTACTAATTAAGGACTACTAGTAGTCGTCAAACACAAATACAGTTTAAAGCAATCTTTTCTGAACACTGGCTGTTAATTCAACTTCATTAAAGCCAGCACGAGTCCACAAAATAATAACTCAATTCTGAATAAACAGACTTGTAGATAACAGCAATCTTATGATGGTTGGCAAAATGCCCAGAAGCAATTTGCAGGAAAAAATGCCAAGAGAGAGAACAAGAGCCGATCAGAAGTTTCTGGAGTCAAGACACGAAGGAAGATAGATAGATGGCTTTTATTGCGGTCGGAGACCAATTTAAAATACACATAAAAAGGGGGGTAAATTTTACAAATATAGATAGATCATGTGACAGTACACCATCTACTACAGTCTATACCGTCAATACTAGTGATCCTCTGCCATAGGGGTTACCCGTCTTTTCCTCCATTTTTTTCCAGCCACGACTGCAGCAATTTTTTTTGCCACCTTTGAGGTTATATTAGGGTCTATATCCTGGAGTAGGAAATAAAGGCTGAACAGATCCGGTGAACCAGGGAATCTCTGGGAAATAGGGGAGATGAATCTTGATCTTATGTCTCGATAGTGGGGGCATACAAATGTAATGTGGAGCACAGATTCCGGGGATCAGCCATCACATGTACAATAGGTGGATTTTACTCCCCCTGAGAGCCTACTGTCGAGGACATTTGAGGGGATCACATTAAATTGTGCCTTCATAAATGCAAGCCTATGTTTGATAGAGTGTAACACGGAAAGGTAAGGTGGGGGGTGAAGCAGGGGAACAATATCAAGGGAAAATGGTGAGCAAGTTCCTGATCCGTTTGCCAGATTGAGTTGTCTATCAATGTCGTCCAGCCATTGAAAAATCAACGATTTGGCAGCATCAGGGCCTAAGATAAAAACTTCACTGGGGGAAATCCCAATCTTCAAAAGTTTAGTATGGATATTATGGGCCCAGGGACTATGGAAAGGATCCCGCCATAGGATTGGCCTAGGTAATAGCCTGGGAGTCTAGTCCAAAGGGACAACCAATAACCAATTGCATGTTTCCACATGATTGTAGCAAGTGAGGACATGCCCAGTTCCAAACGAATTGCAGCATTACTTACACAGGGAGGAACTCCCATCAAATGGCATAGGAACTTATTATTGGACACGAAGGAATATGAACGAAGTTGTTTCCTGCAAATTGGCTTCTTTGGGGTCATCCCTTAAATAGGCTAGGGAAGTGGCCAATTAACCCCAAGCTTTACTCCCGAGGAGACATCCTCCTGAGGAACCATTCCTGCCTTTTGGCAGTTCTGTCTGCCCTTCATTGAGAATAGGCTCCTCCTCTTCTTCCTCATCACTGATGGGAGCTTCTGGAGGTTCTGAAGGCCTTGGCTGAATCTTCGCCTCTGGCACCAAGTCCTCTCCAGCCTCCTCACTGTCCAACTCGGGTGCCAGTTGCACAGGCTGCTGGCACATCACCACATCAGCCTCTTCGCTGCCGGCATCAGCTACCAGCTGCACGGGCTGCTGGCGGGCCACAACAACATGGACTTTAGGACAGGGACGGTAGGCATGCTGGTGTGCTTATGCACGTCCCTTACAGACCTCTTAGGAATTGCATGAGGTCAATGGTAGGCAGTTTAAGGTTAAAGATTTATTTATTTATTTATTTATTTATTTATTTATTTATTTATTTGTTTGTTTGTTTGTTTGTTTGTTTGTTTATTTATTTATTTATTTATTTATTTGCATTTGTATGCCACCCAACTCCCAAAGTACTCTGGGCGGCTTAACAACATTTGCAAATACAAAAGCATAAAAACATTAAAAACAAGTACAACAATTAAAAAACCCATGCATTTCCTTTCGTGGCCGGATCTCGCCAATTTCGGTCGCGTGATCAAACGGCCTCAAGTCTGTCGGAAGAGCCAGGTCTTAACTGCCTTACGGAAGGCCAATAGGATGGGGGAAGTCCGGATCTCCGGAGGTAGCTGGTTCCAGAGAGCAGGGGCAGCCACAGAGAAGGACCTCCCCCCGCGGGCCCATCAGCTGGCATTGTTTAGCTGACGGGACCCGGAGGAGGCCGACTCTGTGGGATCTCGTCGGTCACTGGGAGCTGTGTGGTATAAGGCGATATTGAAGATAGCCTGATCCTAAGCCATGTATGGCTTTAAAGGTAATAACCAACACCTTGAATTGTGCCCAGAGACCAATAGGAAGCCAGTGCAGCTCACGGAGGATTGATGTAGTGTGGGAGTACCTAGGTGTACCCACGATAGCTCGCGTGGCTGCATTCTGGACCAATTGTAGTTTCCTAACATTCTTCAAGGGTAGCCCCATGTAGAGCACGTTGCAATAATCTAATTGTGAGGTGGCAAGGGCATGATTGACTGTGAGGAGAGCCTCTCGATCCAAGTAGGGTCGCAATTGGTGCACAAGACAAACTTGTGCAAAGGTCCCCCTAGCCACAGCTGTCAGATGTTGCTCTAATTTCAGTTGTGAGTCTAGGAGGACACCCAAATTATGAACCCGTTCTGAGGGGGGACAATTTCTCCTCCCCAAGAACCAAGGATGGACAGTTGACATAGTCTTTGGGAGGCAATATCCACAGCCATTCGGTCTTGTCTGGGTTAAGTCTGAGCCTGTTGACTCCCATCCAGACCCTCACAGCCTCAAGGCACCGGCACATCCCATCCACTGCTTCACTGAATTGATGTGGGGTGAAGATGTATAACTGGGTATCATCCACATATTGCTGATACCTCACCCCGAATCTTTGGGGATTTGGGGATTTGGGGAAGAAACTACAGAGTCAGGTAATGTATTCCAGTCATTGACCACTCTGTTGCTGAAGTCGAATTTTTTGCAATCAAGTTTGGAGTGGTTTACATTAAGTTTGTATCTATTGTGAGCTCATGTATTGTTTCAGTTGAAGCTGAAGTAGTCATTGACAGGTAGGACATTGTAGCATATAATTTTGTGTGCTACACTTAGGTCAGATCGAAGGCGGCGTAGTTCTAGATTTTCTAGGCCTAAAATTTCGAGTCTGGTGGAATAAGGTATTCTGTTGCGAACGGAGCAGTGTAGTACTTGTCTCATGAAATATGTCTGGACATTCTCAATTGTATTAATGTCCGATATGTAGTGTGGATTCCAGACAGATGATCTGTATTCAAGAATTGGTCTAGCAAATGTTTTATATGCTCTAGTTAGAAGCACAATATTACCAGAGAAGAAGCTATGCAAGATTAGGTCAACCACTTTTAATGCCTTCTTAGCAATGCTGTTGCAGTGGGCTCTGGCACTTAGATCATTAGAGATGAGTACTCCAAGGTTCTTTACTGAGTGAGGATCGTCAACAAGGTCATGATCATTTAGTTTGTATTTTGTGTTCTGACTATTTTTGCCAATGTGTAAGACTGAACATTTGTTGACTGAGATTTGAAGTTGCTACTTGATTGACCATTCTGATACATAGTCAAGGTCTTTTTGAAGGGTAATAGCATTGTCGGTGGTGTTGAATAGTTTTACATCATCTGCGAAGAGGATGCAGTTGCTGTTTATATTGTCACAAAGGTCATTTATGTAAAGAATAAAGAGAGTTGGTCCTAAAACACTGCCTTGGGGAAACAATATAGGGAAACAAGGAAGGAGAACTAGCACTAAGACAAACTTTCTTCCCTCCCCTCCTATTGCTCAGCCTCAGCAACAACATCAAAGTCTCTTAGCATATGGCTTAGCATAAACTTGCCAGATTAAAATGCAGTTGGCTAATTTTGGGGTTTCTTGCTTGGATCCAGAAAATAGGTTAATTCAGTTCACCATGAACTAATGTGTTCTGTGCACATTGTGTGCAATAAACATGATTAAATAAACCTCCCACCTGAATAGAGACCGAAAATTTCTACTACATATGATCAGAGAAATAAAATACCTAAACTTCAGTATAAGTATGTATAAGACTGTAATCTTAAATTTGTCTTTGAAGTCTAGTTCAATTGCCACCGATCCCCATTACTTCCATGAATTGATCTACATTGTGCTGGTAGCCAGCACTTTAGTTCATGGTAAAATGTGAATAACCTTTGACAGATCTTTGGTTTCTTACATATAATTTCATGAAATTTTAACTTTTAAAAGATATTATAGTACCTTCAATATTTCAGAAAATCAAACAAATTTGCCTATCCCTAAATTTGAAGATCTTTTGACTTACCTACTTGTTGAAGAGGATGAACAATAAATGCTTAAAAGTTGTCATTTTCATCTGTGTTCACTATGGTTTGTGATGCCATTCAGGCCACTGAAGTTAACTATGGCTAATGTAAACAAGCCAACTTCAAACCATGGTTTATTACCATCATTAGAATGATTAATCACAATTGGTATGACACATTAAATTATGTCTACCTATAACGGAAGCAAGAGCTTTTATTTTCTTTCTGGCGGAACTAGAAGAGGACAAGCCTTTCCCTGTCTTTGTATGGATGCATCAATGCACATGCAAGTGAACAAGCTCAACTAACTATGACTCTTCTTGATAATGCAAACCCATTATATCTAACCTAACAGGAATTCTGATTTATTAGTTTTGATTTATATATTTACCTAACCTGTATGTTCTTAATGGCGATAGCTGGGTAGAAATCTGTCAAAGCATGTTTGAATCAGAACCATATCTTGTACCTTTTTCCTTCATTCGGCTTTCATGTTGTTATTCCAACATGAAAGCTGAATAAATCAGCACTTCATGGTGTTACATAAAATATGTTTGCTTAGTATACATGTCTTTTTAGATTCCCCTTATTTGTTCATTTGTTTCTATGTTATGGTGTGCCACCTGTTCACATTTATTATGGAAAGAACAAAATGCTCTTCCTAATATTGTATATGCAAAGCATAATCTGTGAGTGGGTAGTGTTTCTTGCTATTTACCTGTAAGGCACACAATAGAAGTGTTACCTTGACCTTTTAAGTACTGTCAAAAGTGTGGTAGTTTCAACAAGGTCATTTCAGTTTGATGTACCTGGGCTTAATGATGCTTCCATGCACAGAATTTTTGGCTTAGCTTTTCCAATTTTTCCTTCTTCATAAATGTTCTTCAGAGAGGAAAGATAACAAAAGTGTTGATGGAAACATGGGGATTATAAATCACAGACAACAACCTGTTGGCCCTGTAAAAGTTTATAAATGAGACTAAGTGATTACTATACATTTAAATAAAAGATTTATCTGGAAACACCCACATGTCAGAATAACACAGAATACAGGCTTCAACGGTCTGTGAAATTCTGAAACATTTGATCTGCAACATGACCAATAGAGGTGGCTTTACATGCTCACTTACCAGGTTTCCTTCTTCAACTGTTTTTTTGAAAATTAAAAATAAATGGTTTTAATTTGAAAAACGGGCATGTCTTCCAGAATTTTCTTTGCTTCCCAAAATGCCTGCGGCTACCATCTGGTTAGAAAAATGGTTAAAGTGAGTAAGTGAGAGATCCTCAAGAAGTAGAGCTAAAGTGAGTACTAAATAGCATGCTAGCAACTAATGCTTTGTAACTGAATAGGTGCCTTAAAGCAGCATTTCTCAGCCTTGTCAATTTTAAAATGTGTGGACTTCCAGAATTTGGGGAGTCTACACATCTTTAAATTGTCAAGGTTGAGAAACACTGCTCCGTTGGAACCATTTTATGATGGTGCAAGCTCCTCTTAGACCAGGGGTGTCAAACTTGATTGCATTGAGGGCCACATCCGGGATGTGTTTCACCTTGGAGGCAGGGGCGGGTTCCTAATTTTTTACTACCACTCTGTGGGCATGGCTTATTTTGTGGGTGTGGCTTGCCAGCCATGTGACTGGGTGGGCATGGCTTCTCAGACTGCTGAAGGGAGGGGAACTGAGATAGGTCCTGCTGCCCATTCCCCCTCCCCTCAGCAGCTCGAGAAGCCTCAAACATGCGAAAATGCCTAGGATCATCACCACGTGTTCGTGGCTTCTCGGACTGCTGAAGGGAGGGGAATGTAGATAGCTTCTGCCGCCCATTCTTTCAGCATCTCACGCGCTCCCTCAGCCATCCTCCCCAGCTTGGACTCACTGTGGGGTAGGAAGGCAGCGCATGAGCAGTGCTGGAAACTCAGCTTCTGGGCATGTGTAGAAGAAAATTTTTTACAAAATTATTTTTTTTTAAAAGGGCAGCGCCCAGGCACCGGCAACCAACCGCACCGGTACTGTGACATCACCAGCGGGCCGCTACCAGTGCTATAGAGTGGACCGCACTGGTAGGAACCCACCACTGCTTGGAGGGCTGGAGGTGAGGGTGGTCAGAGTTGGGCGTGGACATGGTGGCCGTGGTCATGGTGGATGTTTGACACAGGCTAAAGATGAATTTTTTTCCCTTCTCTTCTTTTCCCCCCACAGTTCTTTACTATAACCATTTTCCTATCTCTTCTACCAGATATTACTCGCAAACATTTATTACTTAATTCTTCATATTCTGCTAAACGTTTTATTTCTAAATATATAGCCCATTTTTAATAGTAAATTGCTTTTCCAGGCAGAAAATCTATTTATATTATTGTATTTTTTTATTATTCAACTAATAATAAAAATACAATAGCATAAATAACATGATAATACAAGATCGGAAGCCAGAACCCAATGGATTTGCACATATCCCAGAGATTTAGCAATAGATCTTAATCTGTCTTTTTTCCAGGATTCTGCAGAATTCAGCTTTACAGGTCAATATGAGTACTTTCAGTAAGAAAGCAAAAAATAAAACTGCAAAGTAGTTACATTTCTCAATGTTTTATGCTCCTTTGGCCTTAATTTTAAAAATGCTTGACTTCCAGTTTCTTTAAAAGTAGCCATGCAATGATGTATTAGCTATTTGTTAAGAGCTCTTATGACTTCTTCCTCTCGTCCATCTAAGTGTGTAGTGAAATATTAGATACTGTTTTTTTCTTCAGTGGGCTTCTCACTGCTCTTTTCCCATCCCATCCTTTCCCATTCAACTCCACCCAGAATTACTTTGATGGGCAAACAAAATACGTTTTATAAATAATAATAAATAATTATAATCCTGGCATCACTGGTTCTGAGGTACATGGAGGCCAGCATATTGAAAGTAATCCAGGATGTCATAGATGTCCCACTAAGTTTATAGGCCAGTGATGGCGAACCTTTTTCGGCTCAAGTGCCAAAAGGGTGTGTGCGCGCACGCGATAGCGTGCGCGTGCCCACACCCATAATGCAATGCTCTCCCCCGTGCATGTGCACAACCCCCGTGCTGCCCCCATGCGCATGCGCACAGGCCTCTCTGAAGCCTCCGGACTTCCGGTAGGCCCGTTGGGCTGTTTTTCGCTCTCCCCAGGGTTCAGGAAAGCCTCCTGAAGCCTGGGGATGGTGAATAATGGCCCAACGGGCCAACTGGAAATTTGGAAACAAACTTCAGGTTGGCCCGTTGGGCTGTTTTTCGCCATCCCCAGGGTTCAGGGGGCTTTCCTGAACCCTGGGGAGAGCGAAAACAGCCGAAAAGAAGGTTGAAAATCAGCTGGCAAGCGCACGCATGCATGCTGGAGCTGACATAGGGCAACGCCTCGCGTGCCCTCAGATATGGCTCCGCGTGCCACCTGTGGCACACGTGCCATAGGTTCGCCATCACTGTTATAGGCTCTACTTGAAAGATGCTAGAATTAGAGTAACTTGGAAGATAGGGGAATTTGACAGACCACTTCAAAGTGGGGGCTTTAAAGATATACAGGCTATTTAAAGGCAGATGCAAAATTGAGTTCCAGATCTCTAGAGTAAGGCAAAAGGCTCATGGCACAATCCATGAAACAAGATATGGGAAGCAGACATGGGAATCATCCAGTTGCTAAAGCTTATACAACCACAGAATTTGAATATGCTTGGATGTCTTGGTCGGGCTATGCTCTCCTCTCCCCTTGGCATGGGACATGGAGGTCTGGCTGACTCCCATTACGAAGGCTGAATTCTGGGATTGCTGCTACAGTTATATTTTCTCTTGGACTAGTTGTATTACTTTTTTTTTTTTTTTGCAATTTGGACTGTATGTTTTTACCAATAGGCTGTTCTACAAATTCCCAGGACATTGTTCAGTTTTAGTGTAAATTTATATTTGAATGATGATATTCTTCTTGGCACTGGGAGCTGCTTAGGGTATGAACTGGCATAGCAGCAAAACTGAGCAAACAAGTTTTGTTTGCTAAACCAGGGTTGGGCGTGGCCAGAGCGTGACGCATACAGCCCACATAGCTTCTTTTTCAAGCTATGTTGAATAAATCTTAAGACTAGATTTTTTTTAAAGACCTAAGTTTTACATGGGGGTGATTTTTAGAAGAGTTAGGGCAAAAATAAAATTCAATTGAATCTAAATATAATAAACATAAATTAATAATAAGGTATTAATTGAACTGATGCAATTATTTGTCAGATATTAAATCATATTTCCTTCCTGATTCAATAAAAAATGTACACCTTGTTTGATGGATCGGAGTTTTAATCAAAACCTTAGATAGGTTTGGGCCAGAGTTATGTATTTCTGCTTTACAATACTTTGAATGGTTAATTCGACAATTAACCATTATTTAAGGAACTTAAATTAAGGAACTTTTGACATTTAAGGAACTTTTGACATTTTAGATGGAGCCTCATTTGTTTAAACAGATCTTTCACACTCAGCATCAATGGAAGCTGCAGTGGAAGAGCATTGTCCATGACTAGAATAATCTTGCTAAATAATCCTGGAAATGATGCAGTAAATCCTCTTCCATCCAAAATAGAAACTTCCATGTGTATTTAAAGTGCAATTACTTTTACTGTATTCACATTTACTCACGCTAGTGGCAGGAGATTATAAGAGCCCTGCCCTTGTGGTTATGAATCGAAGACATCTGCCTTGGAAAGTGAGGTGGAAATTCCACTCCATCCTTCTTGAATGGTTGTGAAAAACTGAAATGTTATCTTCTGTTATTGTGAACAAGCTTCTAGGAAAGAAAGAAAGAAATAAATAATTTTTTTTTCTCTTTCTTAAGGTAAATGGACTGGGTTAGTTTTAGAAGAAAGACTATCTGAAAATTTGACTTCGCTGCTGAAATGTTTTGGAAAAGGCAGGAAGACACACAGATCTGTGATGAATGGATAGCAATAGCAATTAATCAGAACTTCTTGAATGTTGAGATTGCTATATATTATTGTGGTAATTAGGTTAAATTCAATACTGAAAGCTATTTGATTTATCTATTACAAAGAATAGCAACAAATCTGTTTTCCAAAGAACAATCACCTAATAAGAAACTGCAACTAATTTCTTGTTCTGTGCTGATAGTGCCTGTAGAATTGCAATATTTATAATTGCATTAGGAACCGCAAATTCTTTGCACTGCATTGATATGTTTACAGACAGAAATGTAAACTTTTAAAGCAAATCCTTATCAACTGCTGTGTTTTCCACCAAGTGCATTGTGCCATTCTCAATATATCACTCTAACCTGGTTAATGTATCTTCCTATGCCATGCCCTGCATGGATTGCCCTATTCATATGATTGACTGTCACCATGTGTTTTATAACCACTTAAACCCTAAAATACTCTGGCACTTAGCTAAGCTTGGACACTACCTGATTCAATGAGATCCCAGAATTCCTTGTCAGGTATTAGCCATCCATGGGATCTTCTGCTGGATGACTAAATATCAATAATTTAGCTGGAGAACTGGAAAAACAGCAGTCTTTTTATCATGATCTTTCTTTGTGAATCAACCACTCATGTAGCTTAGCCTTGCTGGGAAATTGTACATTTATTTTGAACTTAATTGAGTTGCTGCCAAGTGAGATTCAGCTACATTTCTCATAAGAACAGAGCTTGTTGTGTTGCATCAAAAAGATGAGAGACTATTTTACCTTCAAAACGAGTGTTTGGAATGTCTAAAGAGGATTTTAGCTATGCTGTGATCCAGGAATTAGCCTGGCACTGTTTTTCAGCTACTCACCAAGTTTTCTCTTCCATTTAGCTGGATAACTAAGAGAAAGTTGCTGCAGTTGCAAGAAGTAAAGAAGTATGAAGCAAGTATGAGAAGAAGACATGAGGAAAGGATGGCTCTGAGACCACCCTTTGACTACCAGTTATTCTGCACTCCCCCATTGTCAAAAAGACTGTTTTGTGCGGTAGGCCTGGGCTAAGAGACCACCTATTCCCTGACTGAGGGCTTTCTGGGAATCTTCGGCTGGTATTTTTCCTCAGCAGCAAATGCATTTGAAATTAAAATTAGCTAAAATTAGCTATCAATCTCCACCAAGCCTCTGTCTTTGACTTAATCAGGACAGGCAGCTATCGAAAGTGTAAAGTATGGGGTGGGTCTAGTGGTCAGCTATAATGACCTCATGGGTGATGCAGCTGCTGGACATTTGAAGGGAACAAGCTTTCTGAGCCAAAAAGGTTCTTGGAGCAGTGGAAGAGCTTATATCAAATACTGAAATATTCATAGGGTACTAAAACAAGTGGAGTGGCTGGCTGGCTAGCTAGCTTCTTTCTTATGGGTATGTCAATATGACTGGAGACAGTCCTAATCCAATATTCAGAGAGCATCTCTGTCTGCTGTCACTTTGGGCTCAGGGTTCTTTATGAAATTCTTTTTTAAAAAAAGCTTTTCATTGTATTTCCATTATGGACATTTCACATATTTATCATCTCATTTCAATCTTTTATACATTCATTTCATATTTATACATATTTCTTATATTATTCTTATTGCTTTATTTTAGTTCAGGGTTGCTTTTTCTTCCATCCCCCTTTTATCTTATTGCCCCTCCTTCCATTTCTTCTTTCCTTCCCTTCTTCTCTTCCTGAACTACTTTCTTCCTCTCTCTCCTCACCTCTTCTCTCCTTCCTCTCCTACCCTCTCTCCTCTCTCACCCCTCTTTACCCTCTTCTACTTACTTTCTCCTTCTTCTCCCTCCTTTCCTCCTTCTTTGCTATATTTTCTGCTTTCTGGGATGGTTTTCCAGCAACTCTGAATTGTACGTAATCTTATTTTATTCCCAGTTATTCCATTTATAATCTTTAACTTCAATTCTTTTCTTTTAATGTGTTTGTCCTTTAAAATTTTCCCAGTCTCTGGTTTCCCCCCCTTTTTCTCCCCCTCCTTCCCCCTTGTTCTTTATGAAATTCTGTGCCTGTCCTTTCCCCTCTCCCTCCATTAGCCAAAGCAGGTACCAAGAGTCTACTGGGACTGGGGCTGAGGGAGAACGAACCAGAGAGGAGACTAGATGGAGGAGTTTGGGGTGAATTGCATCCATGAACAGGGGAAGGGAAGGTTTACTTTGGAAGAGTGTGAAGCTGAACTGTAATGTTACACCACTCTTCTCCAAGGGTAAATGCTTCCTGTAAGAAGGGCATAGCTTATCATAAGGTCATAAGGCTTTTACATCACCTTATTTGAATTTCTAAAGTAAACTTCCAGCTTAGAGAATGAATTGAGAAGACTGTCACGGTGTGATTATTGCCTGTTACATGTATATGCAGGGAGATGCATCCCTATTCAATATAATGGTTTATTCCTGAGCACGTGATTGATATGTTCTTGTACGCATGTGTGCATTCCATTCTCCGCTCTACCCTTCTTGCTCTGTCTTCCATTGAGAGAAGACGCACATTCATATTAGAGATGTAAACAAATGAGGATTTATTGTTTTTGTACCGAAATAAATATTTTTACTTAGACTTTTAAACTGCGGTTTCATTTCTAATGTCTGATGTCTGGGAAAAGATCAAACATCACCTCTGTGAGATTAATTATCACCTCTGTCAAAGACAATGTAACAACATGAAGCACAAGTTTCTCAAAAGTTGGAGTGGTCTCTAAAGGCAAGACAACGGAATCTATAGGTCCCTACGGTGAAAAATAGCAAGACCAGACTGAAACATCGCTCTTAACCATGCTGCAGCTTGTTTGGTTTTGACTTAGTATGTTGTAGTGTATGTAGTTCACTATGCTCAGTGAAATGGATGAATGTCTCCACTAAACTACAATACCCAAAAATCTTCTTGTATATCATCCTCCACATGCAATACTCTCTGAATCAATTCTTCCCTCCAATTCTTTGCCCTAGGCCATCTTCCTCAGGTCTATTTCACTGTTCATCCCAACCTTTATGGTTCTCTTTATGGTGTTTTCCACCAGGCCCCAAGACTCTAAATTTGTCTCTGGTATTTAGAACAAGACAGGTCCACCAAATCCAGAGCAGATTGTCATCTCTTTTCTGCTTTTTCCAGTTTCTAATTTTTTTCCTGGCAAAAATAAAGTATGAACCAAAAATATGCACCTATTTTTGTTCACATATCTTTTAACATACACACAAGAATAACAAAGGTTAAGGGGCCTTTTTAGGCCCCTAAGTCCAAACCTCTGTTCCATGTAGGAATTCAAATTAAGGCATCCTGAACAGATGGCTGTCCAGCCTCCACTTGAATGCATCAGTAAAGAGAAGTGCCTCACCTTCCTGGTTCCGCTGTCAAAATGTCTTTCCTTGTTTAAATGTCCTTCAATATTAACTTGAACTCTGTCTTTCTGTAACTTAAATCTATTATACTGTGTTGTGCACTCTGGAGTAAGAAAGATCTCAAGGCAAACATGCCTAGTATCTTTAACTTTTCTTCCAAAGATTTAATTTATGTCTTGATCATCCTCATTGCCCTTGTCCAACCTTATTCCAATTTTGTCAAATCCTTTCTAAAATGACAGAACAGGACACTTAGGTGGGGCCTGATCAAAGCAAAATAAAACAATTATGTTCTACGGTTTAGAAATTGTGCCTTTGTTGATGATGGGGTGAAACTAATTTCACAGTCATGTCCCACTGCAGCTCATATTCAATTTGCTCTTAACTCTTGTCCCAAGATCTTTCCCCACAAAGACCATCAGTAAGCCAGGTATCTCCCATCGTATACTTGTTCATTTGACTTTGGTTTCCTAATGAGGAACTGTGTCCTTATCAGTATGTCATGGTGTACTTTGTGAAATGTATAGCTGAAGTCAAGATAATTGTTAAATAGGGTGAGTGAAGAGAGTGAAGACAGGCTTCATACAACAGCTCTTTATTCCAACTCTGTACAAGATCCAGCAGAGAGCCAGTCTGACAGCTAGCCCTTTTATAGGGAGCTCTCAGATCGCTCAACCAATCAACAGTTCCCATTTTCCCGCTTAAACAGAGAACCTGGTTGTAACCAGGCAGGCTAGATATGTAACAATAATTATTTCTATAACTTTCTCATAATCTATTAAGGCTGTTACCAAATCGTAAAATGAGACAAGTTTATTCTGGCAAGATTTGCTATTGAGAAATCCATGCTGACTGCTGGTAATTTCCATATTGTTTTCAAGTAGTTACAGATGTATCTTTTTATGATCTTCTGTAGAATCTTCCCAGATACTGACGTCAGACTGACCAGTCTGTAGTTACTAGAGTATTAAAATTATCTTTGTTGATGCCCAAGATACATGTTTTACTACTCTCGGTCTCTCTTAAACTCCCTTAAACTACATGATCACTTTCCCCCAGTGTTCCTGCTATGTCCATTTCCTCAATTAAGCCTTTGCTATTTGTTATCATCAAAGATAGCTGGTCCTCTGAGCCTATCTCTGAAGGACTGTGGGTTCAGCAAAAGAAGTCAGGAATGTCTTGGTCTTGAGTGAAAACTTTGCCCCTCCAGTAGATATCAGGGTAATTAAATCTCTCAACACTTTGGCTTTATGCCTCTTTTAAATATCTGCAATTTGTTTTGGGAAGAATCAATCATACTTCTTCCTTGATTGGGTGGGCAAGAGGAGACATATAGATTAACAGAGTTGGAAGGGACCTTGTAGGTCATCTAGTCCACCCCCCACCCCCCACCCAAGCAGGAGACCCTACACCATTTCTGACAGATGGCAGTCTAGTCTCTTCTTGAAAGCTTTCAGTGATGAAGCTCCCACAACTTCTGAAGGCAAGCTGATTGCTCTCACATGATCTAGAGCCGTGGTGGCGAACCTATGGCACGCGTGCCACAGGTGGCACGCGGAGCCATAGCGGCCGGCACGCGAGGGTTCCCACCGGCAAACCGGAAGTGCGGAAAAACGCACTTCCGGTTTGCCGGTGAGCTGTTTTTTTGCACTCCAGAGGGTTCAGGGAAGCTCCCTGAAGCTCCGGAATGCAAAAAACTACAAAATGGACAAACCGGAAGTGCACTTTTTCGCACTTCCGGTTTGTCCGTTTTGTAGTTTTTTGCATTCCGGAGCTTCAGGGAGCTTCCCTGAACCCTCCGGAGTGCAAAAAACAGCATACCGGCAAACCGGAAGTGCATTTTTTTGCACTTCCGGTTTGCCGGTTTCGTCGTCCCAGGCTCCGGTAAGCCTTTGCGCGGGGGTGGGGGTGTGTGCGCATGCGCAGGGGGCAGCATGGGGGGGTGTTGTGCGCATGCGTGGGGGGAGGGAATGGGTGTGGGCATGCGAGCGCGCGCGAGCGCACCTGCCCCTTTTTGGCACGCAAGCCTAAAAAGGTTCGCCACCACTGATCTAGAGTATTTCTTCTTCCACTTGCTTTAATCTAGACGTGCTCTATAGCACTGATGAGCTAATTTACTTGGATTTTTGAGTAGGAATGGTTAATTTTAATGAATGGTGTGAATCCCCCTCTTTTGCATTGCCTCCATTTCTTTTGAGCAAATTGTATCTTTTTATCACTATGTTCCAGCCAATGGAATCATCCCATCAAGACTCTCTTCCATTCATTCAGGATGAGTGAAAATACTACCTGGGACTTCATGATCTAAAACATCTTTTACATTGTTCACAATATACTACTTCTATCCGATATGTGCAAGTATATTTTGATTAATATATAGGTTGAGAAGATGTGAAGAGGTAAGGTAAAAGGTAAATTTGTGTCTTGACGGAATGAGTTCTGATTCATGAATAGATCCTACTCTTCCCCTTCTACTTTTCTCAAGGGTATCTGTAAGTTTTCTCTTCTTTAAAAATGAATTTGTGATGCTATTCTTCCATTGGTATAAGATGGAAAGAAAGTTAAAGCAGAATAGGTGAGGCACAGGAATAGTGTAAACAGATGTAATTTTTGCTGGAAAGAAGCTAGAATGGCTTTTGCAGAATAATTCCATTCTTTCTTATTTTGATCTTTTTACTATGAAAAAAAAAGAAAAGAGACAAATGGCTCATGCAAAAAGAGTGACATCTAATACTATTGTAGTTAAAAAATATGCTCTATTCTAAAAATTTAAGTACATATTGACATACATTTTTAAATCCCATTTTACCTTGTTTTCTTTGCAAGTGGTTTGAAGAAAAGTTGTTTTTTTAAAGACAATCTTCTATTATGAGCTACTGTCATCTTGAATAGAACTATAATGAGAATCATATCACATAGTGATGAGAAAAAGTAATGTCGCATCAATAGAGCTAGTAGTAAGATGGGGATTAATATTGAGATAGTACAAGGTTTGGTACTTAAACAAAGACTAGTTTCTATTCCTTTGCCTTCAACTACTAAATGAGACATAGCTATTTTAAAAGAAGGACTTTTGCAGAAACCTTTATCCCAGGGGTGGGTTCTAACTTACCTCACTGCTGGTTCACTTCCTCCTGCGTCGCGCCGCCATGCCATGTGGGTGCGTGCGCAAAGCACGTTCACATGCGCAGTGGCCAAAAAAATTTCTCCCAAAAAAACTGAAAACAAGATGGTGACTGCATGCACAGTGCTGGAAACTCGGCTTCTGCGGATGCGCAGAAGAAAAAAACCCAGAAAAAAATCCCCCCAAAAAAATCTAAAAAAAAATATTCCGAAAAAAAAAAGATGGCAGCGCCCTCGGACCGGCACCAACCGAACTGGTTCCATGATATCATCATGACATCACTAGCGGGTCACTACCAGTTCGGGCGAACCGGTCCAAACCAGGAGGAACCCACCTCTGCTTTATCCATTATATTCTGTTTTGGTAACTAACTAAACTTGCTGTATGCTATAAGAATTAATGTTTGATCTGAATGTTTCAATTTTTAGTTTTTTCCATGAGCTAACAGAAAGATGACTATCTTAATGGGCAGAGACAGAATTATCCTGGCTTTCCTCTTCTGCTGGTTTAAATAACTTTTGCTTAAAGGCTCCATTCGCTATGAGTCACCAAGTTCTTCCCACTGTCTTTAGTAGTTCCACCACCAATCTAAAGGGAACTTTCACTTTAAGAATAAATTTATCTGATGATAAGTTTAAAACTTAAGATAATATTATCTGATGTAGAAAATTAAGGAAGACTTAATTTCCAGTGGTATCTTAACTTACTTTGGAAAAGGAATGCTGGATTCAAAAGCTCATGATCTAATATGATGGAAAGCCCATCTGTAAAATTTCTATTCCTAGTATTAGTGTTAAAAAATGCACGAAAAGACAAAGAATAAACCAACTAAACCACTAGAGAGATAACAATTCTATTTTACATATAATTGCAGGGTAGAGTGTAGGAATATGCCATTGCACCCCAAAGTCTCAGCTGTGGCTCACAAAATATTAATTTTCTGGCTCACAAAATAATTTGATGAAATTATTACACAAATCATATTAACAATATATACTTTGTTCATATTTAATTTAAAACAAATCCAAGTGCCTTTGTCCTGGTTCCACCCTCACTTTTTGGAAAGTGGCTAGAATGCTGCACAATGGCCAAGCATAACTCTTGGCCCCAAAAGATTGCACATCTTTGGTACAGAGGGAACGTCTTCCAGTTAATCACTTTAAATCAGGCATCTGTGATGCTTTATGGAGAACTATGAGCTGTTTTGTGGGAGGGAGGCTTGTTTTAAAAGTACTAGGAGTTTATAGGAGTCACTATGTCTGTTCAATAGGACTTTGTGGTGCCAGAAATGCCTAAGCATTTTATGAAGCAGGAACATCCTGAAACAGTTAGGTATATATTGCCTAACTTTTGTGCACTCCCTAGAAGAATAAAATAACTTGAATCAAGTTTGGAATACAAACTCCTTTCTCCTTTCTCAAAAGCAGCTCAGATGCCCTGGGAACAATGAGTATGAGGAAAGTAATATTTAAGTGCAGTCAATTTCAGTAATGGGACTTAGAAGGTACTGATTGCTTCCACTCTGCCTGATATTTTGTGGTCAAACATGAGTTGAAGGATTAAAAGACCGACCTTTTAATATTCTTAATAATTGCCAGCCCATACTGTGAAAACAAATCACATTAGGATTACTGTAAAAAAGAAAATTATAGCCACCTAGCTCATCCATAATGAAAAAAATCCTGTTAGCTTTCGACCTTTCCTGCTTCCACAGTATTAGTAAGTGTTTTCTTACTAGGCCCTGGGACAACAGTATGGTTATCCTTGGAGTCTTGTTTTTATCCAGGAGCTACATGATTGTGTAATGGTCAGCAGCAATAAGCTTAAGGAACAGGAGGATAAACTGTAACCAGAACTGTTATTTGGGAAAGTGTCTTAGCTTGACTCTCCCTTGTTCTTTTGAACATAAAGGAAGGAGGGGGGGGTATCTTTTGGCCCCTGTTGTCTAAGTAATGGAACCTGAATATTTCCAACAAGATCATCTTCCTTACTCTCTATACAATCTACCAAAAAAAATCACAAGTTATCAACATGTTAACAAAATGTAAAATCAAGTTAAGATTCCATCTTCATTTGCTTTTGGGAAGACCATCATGGTAGGGACAGGTCTTTTTCAGGAGAAAAGATGTTACATAGCAAAATAGTCTTGGAGACCTTTCTCCTTCCTCCTCTCCAATTTTTTTGAGGGGAGGGGCAGGTTCCCCACAGCACTTCCAGCTTCACAAAAGTGATGGATTACAAGCAGTTTTCCCCAAGATGCCCACACGGTGTGGGTCAATTTTAGCTGAAAGAGGCAGTTCTGCAAGTTCCTTGGATCCAAGCTTCATAGAGTGGCATAACTCAAACCTATAAATTGCATTCAGAATCCTATTGGAAACAAAGGCAGGATCTATACCACAGGATAATATAATCCTGGCATCTACTGCCAATTAATATATATGGTGCTTCATTTTTCATCAAAAATGGGAGCATGAATTACTGATTCTCCCCCTGCATCTGCTATCATGGGATATGGGAATGACCTTGGGAGACAGGGGGAAGACTCACAGGCAGTGAAATGGTCAGATAAGAGGCAGTTTATCCTGCAAAAGGAATGTAAGCATGGCAAACATCTCAGAAGGGACTCTCCCTAGTTTCTTGGGCTGTAAAGAAAGAGCAATATACTTTCAGACTTGCAATATTCTGTTAACCCCCTTTTATTCAGGGTGACTGAATGGAGCTGAGCGTTTACTGGATGGATGCCTTTCCTGATACCTTCGTGGAGTTTGCAGCAGATATTTTCTCTTTGTGCCCTGATAGAGAAACATCTGCCACTGCCCTAGGATTTAATTTCAGCCTTCTAAGTGGGAGGTGAGCATCTTCATCTCTAGGCCACTATGCTGCTCTCTGTAAATATATCAATGAATACATAAATGATAATCACACAGATAATGAAATAAGACGTCAAGAGCCAATAAAAACAAGTGACTTAACAGTATGTCATTTGTTTTATGGCATAAGCTTTCCTAGAAATATCTATGTGAGGAGTACACTCCCTGAGAATAAACAATGATTAATAAATGCAGATTTACTACCACCTGTAACATATTGCTTTAAGTTAAAACATATTAATAATACAACAGGATAACAAATATAGACCAAATAATCTAAGTGAAAACAGTAGAATCTTATTGGACTACCAATTTTTGTGCTCCAGTAAAAACTGCTATAGTATCTGGAAAGCTGTTGGAGCAAAGGGCCTGGGAAAGATACCCATGTAAAATATATTCCAGCTGGCAATATGAATACTACTAGTTCCAAATGAACTTGGATATTATGGATCATTAGTTATTTTCTGTGGTGGAGTGTAGTCCAGAATGTAATCTATTTCCTCCCTAGGTATTCTCAGAGTATATATTTAATGATGCAAGTACTTTGCTTTACTCTGGCAAGATTTCTGTCTGTAGGTGAGGAATAATAAAGGAAACTCTTTGGGAGAAACTCGGTGTGTCTCTTTTGTTTTTTAGAGCCTAACATTTTACTATATATGAATTATCAAGGGATAGCCTTCTTATCAGTGGTGGGTTCCTATCGGTGCGATCGACTCTACTGCACCGGTAGCGGCCAGCAGATGGCGCTATTTGCACGCGACAGCTCCGGTGCCATCTTCACAGGTCTGTCGTGCGGCGCCATCTTTTTTGGGGGGGAATTTTGGGCTGATTTTGCTTCCTGCGCATGCGCAAAAGCAAAATTTTGCGTGGGGACGCAAGTGCGCATGAGATTTCGGTGAAATCGCATGCACGTGCACATCCCCTCACGAGATTTTGCTTTTGCGCCTGCACAGGAAGCAAAATTGCGGGAGGAGGTGCGCGTGCGTAGCGAGCATGCACGCACCAAAACATGGCGATGTGCACGCAGTGCACTGGTAGCACAAAGAACAAGCAACCTGCCCCTGCTTCATATGTATATGAAGGTTATCCCTAGATATGAACTTTAATATGAACTAGTAGTGTGACAGCTCCTATTTAGATAGGACAATAGGAGTTATCGCACTACTCGTTCATATCAAAGTTATTTAAGTGTATAACTTGAAATGGTTATTTCTAAATATATTCTGTTCCTGAACCAGCCTAACCTCTAACAAAGTCAACAGCAGTTAGTAATTCTTAAAGCATCACAAGATTTGACATGTTCCCACTTATTCTTGTTGCTTGGAGACATGACAATGATAATTGATCAAAATTCAAACATAAAACTCTTAGAAAATCAGAATATGTAGATTATGTTTAGCTATATATAATCTGGCATGCTTATAATAATCGATTTGGTGTGATCGCAGCACACAAGTCTAGAAAAACTTGCAGATTAAAAGAATGCGAAAAGCCTCTTTGAAGTTCAGTCCTCCAATGGGGAAGCAGAATAAATTTGCATGAAATTGATGAAAAGCTTAGTATTCCCAGATTGTTGGGAAAAGATACATTGTGAGCATAATGCTCTGATATGTGTTGTGATGCATCATTGGAAGAATATAAAGCCAAGACTTCTGGGGAAGATATGGTGAACTGAAGATGGCTCCATTTTTAGCAGACAACTGTGGTAGAATGAAGAGCTGGTGAATAGACCGGCTCTTCGTAATTCCTCTCTGGACAAGAGAAAACCTGAGATTGTCCATAAGCTCTCCACATCATTGCTCCTCATGGGAAAACAACAAGACAGCTGTCCCTGGTAGGTTTAGAGCTCTGGGAGACAAGATAAAAAAGTCGTCTTTTTGCTCAAACCATGGTCAGTGCTTTCGAAAAACCTTTGGTTTCATATTTCTAATTACTTTTGGAAATTTATGGTTCACTGCTTTTCAGCTAATAGGAACATTTGGATCAACATGTTTTACAATACCATGTGTTTCCTTCAATCTCAAAAATAGTTTTAAATATGGCCAACTCGCCACTACCAAATCATTGAAGGACAATTTAACATGGCCAATTTGTCATGGGGACCACTCACCATGGCCAGCTAGAGGAAGAACTGGATGGGCAGGCAGGTGGCCAGAGTGCAAAGCGGCAGTGGCCAGGGGCTTCTCACCTGAGGGAAAGCCAGGGAGGTGTGTAGGTGGGCAGAGCACAGGGCAGCAGCAGCAGCAGCTGGGGGCTTCCCATCAGAGAGAGAGCCGGGTGGGCGAGTGAGTGGATGGGCAGAGCACAGAGCAGTTGGGGACCTCCTATTTTCACACACACACACACACATCACCGCTGCCACCCTTGCCACCTTACTGAACTCCAGACTGTTCAGAGTTCGGGTTGTTTGATAGTGATGGCAGTGTTCAGGCTGTTCATGGGCAGTGATGGTGGATGGGGCGGGCAGTGGGTAGGCAGAGGAGGATGGGCGCATCCCGTTTTCACACCCCTGCTACTGCCAGTGATGCAGAATGTTCAGCAGCAGCAATGTTAGAGCCATTTGGGGGCAGTGGCAATGGGTGGGACGGTGGCAACAGCAGCAGCATGGGGTGTGAAAATGGGACTTACTCAATATCTTCCAGCTCCCCCCTACCTGCCCTGCCCACTGCTGCTGCCCCCGAATGGCCCAAACACCATCACTACCAAATGGTCCAAACTCTGAATGGCCTGCAGCTCAGCATGGTGGCAGTGGCAGTGGCAAGGTATGTGAAAATGAGAAGCCCTCGGCCATTGCCACCACCGCTCTGTGCTCTGTCCACTCTCTTGCTTGCCAGCCTACCCACCCAGTCAGCCAGCTTTCCCTCCAACTGCCTGGGGCAAGTTGTCCCTGCGGCAAATTGGCCGTGTTGAGTTGTCCTGCAACGACTTGGCAGCAGTGAGTTGGCAGAGGTGATTTGCACACACCGAGCTGGCTACACTGAGTTGCTCCATTCCTCATGGGAAAATGCTTTTGTTTTGGAAAATGATAGGAGGAGGCTTAAGTATATATTACTTTCTTATCTTAAAATTTCTATTTTTTTTAAAGAGAAGGAAGACTATAGAAAAAAGAAGAGAATTTTGATGAAGTTGAGTGACCTAAACAGTCAGACAAGAGCATCTTGTGGGTTCAGCATAGAATAATTTGCGGATGTAAGATTTTTCAATAAGGCAGCTGGCAGCAAAAGAATAATAAAAAAAGGTGAGAATCAAACACAGCAGTTGAGTGGTAGGTGGATGGCTAATATATTTGAGCAGTAGGGTTGTGCAGAATCCTTTGAGATGTTGAGTTAAGCACCTTTTGGAACTCTGGTGAGACACCACAAAGCAGCAGCAACTTTTCCAAGGTTCTTCACAGCTGCTTTGAGGGGAACATGAAGTGATACATCAGCACAACACTCAGGGAAAACACCTTTAGTATAGAACTAACTGCCACTGGATTGAGACAGATTCCTTTTTTTAAATTTGCAAGAGCCATTGGAATTGAACAACGTATAAATATGTCAAATAAATAAATAAGAAATAATTTAACCAGCAGGTCATGTTATACCCCAGCATGGCAACATTAAGAAGGCTGGCTTGAATGAAGGAGTCTCTCTTTTTTTAATATCAGCTTATAGGGAGAAACTGGTACGGAACTAGACAGATTTTGGATAACTGCAGATGATGTAATTGCACAATCATCCTTTAAGCAGTGAATTGTGCCAGAGAAATTACATTTATTAAGAGCAGTACATGATGTGCTATAAACTAGACAACTAGGATTTCAAGAAAACATGTAGCAGGTTGACAACTTTTTATCAGATGAGAATATCTTTTACATTTGTTAAAAATACATAATATTCTAGTTTCATTTAAACTAGTTGCATATGTAATAAACACACAATTGCCACAGTAACAATTCTGATCATGCTCCAGATTTTTTAAATCCATTGTTTTAAGTTTTCCATCGTTTTAGATGGTGATTTAATTATTATGCAGTGCTTGGACTAGAAGTCTAACTTCAAAAGAAATATTATTATTTCTTAAAAATTATAATATTGAATTATTTTCAACTATAAAAGGAATTTTGTACTATGTGGGACACTATCAAAGGTGCCATTAGAAGACATACCATAAGCATTTTATGAAGGTAGGATAGCAATAGCACTTAGACTTATATACCGCTTCATAGTGCTTTACAGCCCTCTCTAAGTGGTTTACAGTGTCAGCATATTGCCCCCAACAATCTGGGTCCTCATTTTACTGACCTTGGAAGGATGGAAGGCTGAGTCAACCTTGAGCCTAGTGGGATTTGAACTGCCAAATTGCAGGCAGCCAGCAGGCAGCAGACATAGCCTGCAGGAATGCACTTTAACCACTGCGCCACCGAGGCTCAATATATGAAAGGCAAAAGTTGGAAATGCTGACATTTTTATCACCTTTATTCAGGGGTGAAATGCTGCCAGTTTGGACCAGTTCGTGCATACAGGTACGGGCTGGTGCCAGTGGTTCGTCGTATCGGTAGCGATGGCTGGCTGGTCCCATGTCCCTGCTGCTCATGTCAACCCAATCTCCCGCTTGCCCGGTTGCCGCTTTTCCCGCTCGCCGCTTTTCCTTTTTTTAAAAAAATGACCGCTCGGCGCTTCCTTCCACCTTGCTCCCTTTTCCCTCCACTCGGCTTGGCGCTTCTGGCCCACCCCCCCCACCCCCCGGCCTATATAAGTTGTTCCCCTTTGCCACACAGGCACAGGTACTCGCTTCTCCGATGCCTCGTCTCACCTTGCCAGGCCGCCTCGCTTCGCCCGGCCGCCTCGCCCGACAGCCACTCACTCAAAAAGGTAAGAATTGTCAG
This sequence comes from Diadophis punctatus similis, assembly GCA_023053685.1. Taxonomy (NCBI): domain Eukaryota; kingdom Metazoa; phylum Chordata; class Lepidosauria; order Squamata; family Dipsadidae; genus Diadophis; species Diadophis punctatus. The sequence continues at coordinate 95,678,408 of JALIGW010000003.1, forward strand.
TTGTGCCCTAGCGTGCCGCCCCCCCCCATCCCCAGGCTCACGTAGTTCACACAGCTCCTGGGGATCGTTTGCGAGCCTCGTGCCACCCCACCCCCCCGAGTCCCCGGGCTCGCTTGGCTGGCTTGGCTAAGCTGCCTAGGTAGCCTAGCTAACCACCCACCTTCCCCCCAGCCTCCAGCTTGCTTACCTTCACTATTCGGACCGAATCCTGAGTCGCAATGCCGACCTTGCTTCGTCTGGATTGCAGCCTGCAATCCATCTCTTCGGAGAGCAACTGTGCAATCCATCTCCTCAGAGAGCAACTGAATCTGCTTGCCTTATTCCTTCAATTGGGTAAGTAGCTTTTTTTTTTGCTTTAAAAAAATAGTAAATGGGGTGTTTTGGGGGGGGTAGGAATTTTTTTTGTTAGACATAGCCATTTAAAGCTTTTGCAATGCTGCTTAGGCAGGGGGTTGGACTAGATTACTTTGCAAGGTCCCTTCTGTAAATCTGTTAAATGTGTTAAAAGTGTTAAAAGTGTTAAATATGTTGCAGGTGCCATTTGTGTACTTTTGCATGGTGTGTGAGTCAGTATAGCTGCTTTTGCATGGTGTGTGAGCCAGTTGTGTTGTTGTGTGTTGTGTGTGTATAAAGTTGTGTTTTCAGCTCTTTCAGCTTTTTGTGTGCTTTTACATTGTGTGTCCTCAGCTAACAAAGCTCCCTTTTTCCCTTTTGCAGTAGCAGCCTTTACCAGGAAGGATGAAAAGGCAACAGACAATGATGGGTTTCTTGGCCAGGAAACCAAAACTGGCACAACAACAACCATCAGAAGTGCCACCCTTGGATGATCCATCCCAAGCACCACAACCATCCCAAGCACCACAACCATCCTAAGCACCACCACTTCCACCACTTGCACGTGGAGAAAGCAGCAAGTCACCCGAGCCCGAAATAGAAACCATTCTTCCAGATTGCTGGTCTATGCAACAGTACAGCAGCTTCCAACAGAAGTATGAGGGGTTGGACATTTCAAACAAGAAACTAGGTTGCATGTACTACGCAAAACATGGGTTCACACTGGACGGTGGTATTCATGTGTCCAAGGAATGGAAGCATTTCAAGATTGAGGCAGCTGGGAAAAATAAGGAAGTGCAGCAGGCGTCTCTAAGGAAGAAAATGAGAGAACACTTTACATCGAAATCACACGCCATTTGCAGAGACAACTTAAAATGAGCGGAGGAGGAAGCCATAGAAAAAGCAATGGACAAGGTTTTTGATAGCCAATGTGACACCACTACAAACATGTTCAGAACTGTTTACAGCCTGGCAAAATCATGCACACCAATTTCAAGCATTGCTGAATTGATAGAATTACAAACTATGAATAGAGTAGATCTGGGAGTAGGATTGCATTCAAGACCAACAGTTGTGAAAATAGTTGAGTGCATTGTAAGTGACATCAGAACCCAAATGTTTACCAGCATCATTAAACAGAATCTGAAAATATGCCTGATCATCGACGAAGCCTCAATAGTATCCTGCATACCAGTTTTGATAGTTTTCGTGAATTCAGAGGACCCACTAACACTTTTTTGTCGAGCTTGTTGAATTGAAGAAACAAGATGCAGAGACAATATGTTCTGCTGTTCTGGAAAGTGTACGCAAGGTAGGGTTTACCCAGGACTACCTGCAAAAAAAATTAATAGCGTTCTGCTCTGATGGTGCCAGTGTTATGCTTGGGAGAAAATCTGGAGGGAGCACCAGAATAGCAAGAGTTTCCAAATATCATCATATGGTACTGCTTGAACCATCGCCTCCAACTTGTTTTAGATTATGCCATAAAGGAAATAAAGCAAGTAAATCATTTTAAAATATTTATTGATAAAATATGCTCCATTTTTCAGCAATCCAATAAGAACAAAATGGAACTTGATGAAATATCCAAAGAACTGGACATTAACATCGTAAAGATTGGTAGAGTTGGGCTGCCTGTAGTTTAAGGGCAACTATAACTGTGTGGTGTGCTTATCCAGTGCTACATCAGTATTTTCATGCAAATGCAAAATACTCAGGTATGGCTGCCCGTCTGGAAAATAAATATTTCTTAAATGATTTGGCGCTGATGATAGATATTCTTGAATAAATCTCACTTCTTTCAACTGCACTGCAAGCACGCGACACGGACATCATAAAGGCTGAAAAACTGGTGAGAAGATCGATGAAAGCATTTGAAGTGCTTACACAGCGAAAGGGTCTATACCAGTGGTGGCGAACCTTTTTAGGCTCGTGTGCCAAAAAGGGGAGGCGCGTTGCGCGTGCTCGCATGCCCACACCCATTCCCTCCCCCCCACGCAACACCCCCCCATGCTGCCCCCTGCACATGTGCACACACACACCCACGCAAAGGCTTACCGGAGCCTGGGACGACGAAACCGGCAAACTGGAAGTGCGAAAAACGCACTTCCGGTTTGCCGGTGTGCTGTTTTTTGCACTCCGGAGGGTTCAGGGAAGCTCCCTGAAGCTCCGGAATGCAAAAAACTACAAAACGGACAAACCGGAAGTGCAGAAAAGTGCACTTCCGTTTTGTCCGTTTTGTAGTTTTTTGCATTCCGGAGCTTCAGGGAGCTTCCCTGAACCCTCCGGAGTGCAAAAAACAGCTCACCGGCAAACCGGAAGTGCGTTTTTCCGCACTTCCAGTTTGCCGGTGGGCAACCCTTGCGTGCCGGCCGCTATGGCTCCGCGTGCCACCTGTGGCACGCGTGCCATAGGTTCGCCACCACGGGTCTGTACGAAAGAGAAGTTGACAGGCAAATAAATTCAGAAGCCTTCAAAAAAATAAACTTTGTAGAAAATCATCTATTTGTTGGACTTCACCGGGAAAGGCTTTGAGGAAGCATCATAACCAGTGGTGGGTTCCTACCAGTGCGGTCCACTCTATAGCACTGGTAGCGGCCCGCTGGTTACGTCACAGTACCGGTGCGGTCACAGTACACACTCCCTTCAGCAGTCCGAGAAGCCACGAACACGCAGTGATGATCCCAGGCATTTTCGCACGTTTGAGGCTTCTTGAGCTGCTGAGGGGAGGGGGAATGGGCAGCAGAAGCCTAGGATCATTGAATGGGGAGAAGCATTCAGGCCGGACGGAGCCTCCTAGAAGAACCGCTGCTGCGGTCTTGCTGCTCCCGCTGCGGGGGGCTGCGTTGTGGGTGGGCAATGCCCCCCCCCGTTTCCCGGCCGCTGCCAAGCTCCCGAGGCCCAAGCCCACCAGGTCACATAGCTGGCAAGCCACACCCACAAAATAAGTCACGCCCACAGAGTGGTAGTAAAAAAAATTAGGAACCCGCCCCTGATCATAACCAATTTACAGAAACGACTGATGGACTGTGAACATTTAAAAACAGGTAGCCAATTGCAAGACTCCACAAATAAATTGCAATTTCTACAGTTTTTGGTGCCAGAGTACTGGGATTTTGCGGAAGTAGTCGTTCCATGGGCAGAAGCTGAAGAACAACTGTGCACATTTGGTGACATTTTCAAGTACAAGATTAACATCAACGACTATAGAGATTTTGTGGAGAATGTGTTAAAAGATTCAAAGAGGTATGCAATTCCTGACAGCATTAAAAAAGCAAAAGATATTGTCAGAACAATTGCTGTAAGTTCTGCAGAAACGGAAAGGGTTTTTTCAAAAATGACCTTCATATGTTTAGAGAAGAGAAGCTGCATAACTGTTTCCAATTTAACAAACCTCATGACCATCAGCGTTACTGGCCTACCTCTTTCAAAATGGGACCCTGCTCCTGCAGTGAGAAGGTGGTCCAAAGAACATCGCTCAGCCGATGATCTGCGCATCAAGGGCAAGAAAAGTGGAAGTGAGGAGAGTGCCCCTGACGACCCTAGCTGGAAGTACCTCAGACAACTGAAAGCTAAAGCAAAAGACTACTAACTTTTATGTAAGTATTTGTGTACCTCTTTTATTGGTTTGTGTACTTCTTTTATTCTTACTTACGTATAAAATGGTTAAATTTGTATATCATGGTATATCTTCTTTTTGTAGGCCGTTATCATTGGTGCAAAGAAGCGACGTGGAAGACAACACTTTTATTGCTCTTATGTAAGTATTTGTGTACCTCTTATTGTTTTGTGTGCTTAGTTTAATCTTATTTAAGTATTAATTGCATGAAATAATTGGTATATTTTCTTTTTGTAGTTCAAAAAGGGCAAAGAAGTGACGTTGACTTGGCCATGCCCACCTGGTCACCTGACCACAAAGCACTCTCAACAAGTCACCTGACCACAAAGCCACATCCACCTGAAGCCACGCCCACCAGACATCAAGCCACACCAACAAAATAAGCCACACTCACAGAACCGGTAGGGAAATTTTTCACATTTCACCGCTGCGTGTTTCATTTATTGGTGACATAGTTTGGAAATCGTTCTTCAAAATTACCTCCTGAGGTCAGAAAAAGAATAAAATTTTTATTAACAGCATAACCAAAAATTAGGTCCCATTAACCAAGCAAAAAGATATATAGAATGTAATTATACAAAAAAAATTCTCCCGTTATACATCCACCAGTTCTGAGGATAATGGGATCATAAACTCACAAAAAGTAATGAATGAACATAAAGATTATCTTAGTGAAGTTATAAGTGGAGAAGAAATATGCAGTATCATAATATTTTCAACTATTATTAAATCCTGGATATTCAGATGGACTAGAAATAGATTTTTTTCAAATATACAGCAACATCAAATAACGAAGTCTGCTCTTTTCTATGCTGTATGATCTCAACATGGAAGGGTTACGAAAGAATATAATATTGATAGGAAACAATAAGACTCAATTAAAAAAAAACCTGACACTCTTTTGTTGTCATACTCACTTTTATTGAAAATGCTAATAGAAATATAATCCAATTTGAAGTTTGAATCGCATTCATTTTAGCTAGTAATAGATTTAGAAGTTACAATTGATGGACTGCTTGATGCATTAATCACTTGCTGTTGTAAAGATAATTTCAGAAAGTTTCATATCCGTCTATTTGAATTTTTATAAGTAAGAATAATTACTAAGCTCAGCACTAACTAAAATATGGTTATAATATCTTTTAAGCAAAGTTAAACTGAAGTCAGGGCAACAACTTTCGATTTTATTCATTGATAGAATATTTCCCAATGAATTCTTTTGTTTTTAACTGTTTCACCCTATCCTATTGCACTGCTTATTTTTTTTGGTTTGTGTTTTGCACCAAATTTGATCTTCATTTATATACAACTATAAACATCTACAATATAAAGAAAAGCATGGCTAAGTTTAGCCATATAAAATTTGAAATGTTATTGTGATCTCCTTCAAATTAAGACAATTCGTTCACATTAACAAAGTTGATTTGGTTCCTATTAAAGGGCATTATTTCTCTCCGATGTTAAAAATAATAATTGCATCTGATTCAAACAATTTTTAAAAGAACCTTAGACGTTCGGAACTAAATTGCAAGCATTTTGTTTTTAAGGTATTTGAGTGCAGTCACTGAAGTTAAACATTTGTAAATCACATTTATCTCAACAAAGACATTTAAGCATGATTTCATTTAACTTTTCTAATGAAATCGATCACTAAGAAATGGATTGTATATTTTTCATTTAATTTGTATGCTGTGCAGTCTCCCCTCCCAATACAGGAATGTAATTTTTCCTATTCTTCTTCTAATTATTAATCCTGGTATGATCTCGCCTCCTTTTCAAATGGCCTGCAAATTAGAGCCTCTTCTCCTTTGAGTTAAGAATGCCCTCTCGTGGTCAGAGACAATATTGCTGAAATAAACATTTTCTGAATACATTTCCACCCCTTAAAGGTTGGTCCAAACAGCTCTTCACTGTTCTTAAATATTTAAATGCTGATAGATAACACTATTCTAGTAATGTCAGCTCAAGTCAAATAAAGTCAAATTTTGTATGGTTTGTAGTTTGCCCCTTAAGAATGATTATTGTTTCTATATTGTTTGGTATATTGTTGTTTCATTGTACGGTATTATTTTATATTACTCCCTATATTACATTTTAGCTTTTGTACTTCTAATTCTTTGTATATCGCCTAGACAACAAACAGATGAACAAACATGCAGCACCCTGGCTCATTCCATGCAAACCACATTTTACGGAAGAGATAAGACTAATTCATTCCTTCAAACACAACAATCATTGGAATTGTGAGCATGAACCTCATCTGTTTTGGATTATTTCAGAGGCTTTTATTCTTTTTTGTGAAACTGGCATGCTGCAAAGAAAAAGGAGAGCTTTTGAGATCAACTTTACTTCCAGGAATGCCTTTAAGCAAGAAATGTCCCCCATAACCTTTCAATGAGCACAAAAATCATAGCATCACCTCAATCCATTCTTTTGAAGTGTGCCAGTCACCCATTAAGGGAAAAAAAAGAGTAAGGTAAACTGGGGTGATGGAGGCATTCGAAAAGGTCAGAATTGTGGCAGGCAAAACTTCCTATGTTAAAATGCACAGTTAAGCTGTTTTTTAATTGGCCGCACATCCCACAGCAACCATTTCTTAAACAGAAAATACCATTGTGGTAACCATTCATGAAAACATACAGCATGCAACATGTTGTTTCACATGCTCACCAGCCCAAAACCATTACACAAACAGGATAAGAAGGAGAGACACGTTGCCAAAAGACCTATTGTTGCCACAGGTGAAGCAGGAAATGCCTTTCCTTCTTCTCTTAGAAACCCCGGGATCCCTTCCTACCCCTTGCAAGTTTTTATGAAGAGAAAAATAAGGTGACCTTTAGCTGCTGTGCATTTCATGCTGCCTTACTTTGTGCTGTCATGCATACGCTGGACATTTGGAACCTTCCTGGAAATTTCTTATTATGGGGACAAAATTAATTCTCCCACTTTAGCAATTCCTATATTAAAAAATCAGAATCTGAACAGAACAAATACCTTCCGTATCTGAAGAAGATGATGGGTCAACTTCCAACTTCAATTAAACAGTGTGTCGTCCGGGTACAAATATCTTTGTAAAATAATAATCAAAATTTACAACAATATTCATTACATTAACATTGATTCTATAATATTAAAATGATAATATTAAACATAATAATCATAATATTTGCTTCTCTCTCTTAACATATCTTCTTTATTTCACTAATATTTTTCTTTTGTTTCCCTGTTTCTAACTTCCGTTTTTGTTATCTAACAATTGGTTTAAAAAGTCCCTTGTCATATAATATTCAGTTTGTTCTTTTTCCTTAATTGCTAGCATTAATCTATTCATTTCTGCACATTCTAATATTTTCCTGATCACATTCTCATCTGTGGGGATCTCTTCATTTTTCCAATTTTGTGCAAATACGATTCTAGCTACAGTTAGTATATGGATAATTAGATATGCATTCCCCTTACTATATTTTTTGGGTAAAATCCCCAACAAGAATATTTCTGGCTTTAAATCAATATGCTGCTTTATCATTTTTTCCAGCCACATATGTATTTTTGTCCAATATTGTTTTGCCTTTGAGCATGTCCACCACATGATAATATAACGCAGGCATTTAGCTGACTTATCTTTAAACATCTTTGCCAACCTTGTTGGCACAAAATGCCATCTACAGGGGTCTCCAACCTTGGCAACTTTAAGACTTGTGGACTTCAACTCCCAGAATTCCTCAGCCAGCTTTGCTGGCTGAGGAATTCTGGGAGTTGAAGTCCACAAGTCTTAAAGTTGCCAAGGTTGGAGACCCCTGATCTATAAAACATCTTATATAAATTTTCTTTATATGCAGTTGACATTGTAAATTTATAGTTCCTGTCCCACAGTTTCTGCCATTTGTCTAACTCTATTGTATAATCAAAGTTTTTTGCCCATACTATCATTGTCTCCTTCACTTGTTCATCTTCCAATTTAATACCCAATAAGTAGCTGTATGTTTTCTTTATCAATTTTTCTTCTGTCCCTGTTAATATCTTGTCTAATTCTGTTAGTTCTTTATAAAATCCGTATAGTTTAACATCTTTCTCATATGTAGAATGTATCTGCACTTGTGAATACCATGCCATATCAATCCCTTGTTCTAGAGGTGGGTTCTGGATCATTTTGCTGCCGGTTCGTTCAGGGTTGTACGTGCTCCCGCAGAAATTAAAAAATCCAAGATGGCGGCGCCCATGGACCGGCACCGACCGAACTGGCTCCGTGATGTCATCGCTGATTTACTAACGATTCTAAAGAACCGGTTAGAACCGGTAGGAACCCACCTCTGCCTTGATCGCTCAATTCTTGTTTAGTTTTGAGTTCCCCCTTTTCATTCAAAATATCTTTGTACCAGTGGTGAAATCCAATTTTTTTTACTACTGGTTCTGTGAGCGTGGCTTGGTGGGCGTGGTGTGGCTTGGTGGGCATGGCTTGGTGAGTGTGGCAGGGGAAGGATACTGCAAAATCTCCATTCCACCTCACTACAGGGGAAGGATACTGCAAAATCCCCATTCCCACCCCACTCTGGGGCCAGTCAGAGGTGATATTTGCCGGTTCTCCGAACTACTCAAAATTTCCATTACTAGTTCTCTGAACTATTCAAAATCTCCATTACTAGTTTTCCAGAACCTGTCAGAACCTTCTGGATTTCACCCCTGCTTTGTACCTAACAATATTTTCCATGTTAATAACATTTGGGTGAATCAGTACTTCCATTGTTGAAAACCAAACTGCTATCCTCAAATAATGTTGTTCTCTAATTTTTTCCCACACTAACAATAGCAATTGCACTTAGACTTATATACCACTTTACAGTGATTTACAGCCCTCTCTAAGTGGTTTACAGAGTCAGCATATTGCCCCCAACAATTTGGGTCCTCATTTTACCCACCTTGGAAGGATGGAAGGCTGAGTTGATCTTGAGCCTGGAGGATTTGAACTGCCAAATTGCAGTCAGCTGGCAGTCAGCAGAAGTAGCCTGCTCCCATGGGATTTACAACCTGTAGGATATTTTGGGGGGATCTTGGTGGGCCTTGTGGATTATGAACTTGGTGAACCCTTGTGGATTACAATTTATAACCTTGTAGATTACAAATTTATATGTGACTAAACGGAAAGGAAGAAGAAAGAAGAAAGAACATAACTGTTGTTGCAGAGACTTGGATTATGAATATTTTAGAGTTGTGAAAATAATATCTAAAAGTAGGAAGGGACTTGGGATTTGAAAATAAGAACTAGGAATAAGGAAGGAAAGTGTTGGGCTATATTAGGTATATTTTATAAGATGAAAATAGTGCTAATAGTGTTTTGACTTATATTATTATTGATTGCTGGGTTATTGATTGGTTGTCTTTGTTTAATAATCATAATCATTTAAAATTTGGACTATTTGGATTATTTTAAATTATCAAAATGACAAGCAATATAAATTCAAAGGTGGAAAATCAGGGTGGAAAACTCCATCATCCATGGCATCTTCCGCGGCATTTTCCACGGCATCGAGCCCAGCAGGCCAACGCTCCATGGACACCTTTCTGCAGAATGAAAGATTTAATGCCTTTCAGTTAGAGATGAAAAATATGATTCAACTAATGCAGGAATCATTACAAGGAGCTATGGCAAAGAATCATGAGGCTATGGCAGATAGGATGCAAAAGATGGAACAAAAAATGGAAGACAAAATAGACAATATCCAGCAAATAATTACTAAAAATGAACAACAGATCCAGAAAATGGAAGAAAAGCCATAGCAAACAGACAAGAAAGTAGAAGAAATGGAGAATAAACTATCCAAGGTAGACAACGACCTGGAACAATCCATTATTATGTTGGAAATGGATAGGGCACAATATTTTTTAAGATTCTAAAATACTGAAGAAGAAAGGGGGGAAGATCTTGCGGAGAAATGGACAAACAGGAAGCTTGCTATGGGATGGAAGAAATATTTAGAGTATATGCAAGCTATGCGAGAAGAAATAAACTACTTAGGGAGGTACATGTGAGATTCTCAAAGAGGGCAATGAGAGCAGGAATACTTCAAAGAGCAAGAGATGCACCACTGAAATATAAAGGAAGAGAAATAGTAGTCTTGAAGCAGATACCCAGAAGAGTAAGAGATACAAGGAGACAATACCAGTTTTTGACAAGACAATTGATCAAACATGAGGTTAATTTTAGATGGCTAATACCTGAGGGAATATTGGTGACTTGGAAGGAAAAAAGACATAGACTTGACACAGTGGAGAGTGCACAACAATTCTACGACTACTTCATGGAACATGAAGGAGAAGAGAAAAGGGAGCAAGTAGAGAAGTTGGAAGTGATAAAAGAAGGAAACACATAACAAGAAGGAATTGGGACAGAAGAAAAAGAGAGAAGGGAAAGAGAAAGAGCAAGACAGAAAGAACAGAGAGAAATAAGATCAGCTAGGTGTCAGGGTTCCAAATAGCATCAAAAACTAAATCAGAGACCGAGGCAAAGTATTCCTCAATGTTCCAATTTATTAGCAGAGCCATGTTGGCATATCTGGGAGAAACCCGAATCTAAAGTCCCAGGGGTTTCTCCACCCAGTTGAAAGTTCAAGCCCTTGTCCCCACACCCCCAAGTCCATCACGTTGACCAATCTTCATCTGCCAACTTGGCAGCAACTCCCATCTCCTTCCATGCAGGTGTAGAAGTGCAGAGACAAAGGATGACCTTGACCATCTAGAAGGAATTTGTTATGGCTACATGCAGACATCCCTCATGCAATTACCCCTCCCAAATTCCCACAGCTAAGAATACATTTTAAAATAGCATAAAGTGTGGCAGGCCAAAGACCCCACTAAAATGGCTTTGGCCTGACACTAGGACAACAAAACCTATCTATAAGTAAACAATGGAAGAAGAAACAAAACTATTATCAATCAATATAAATGGATTGAACTCACCAATGAAAAGAAAAAGCATTTTAAAAAATTAGAGAAATTAAAATTAAACCTAATTTGCCTGTAAGAAGTACACATTAAAAAAGCAAGATAATAAGATATTAGAGTACTCCAAAATTGGGAAACTATATTCTTCATTAGCTCAGCAAAATAAAAGAGTGGTGCAGATGATGAGGGGAGAATACTAATGGTGGAGATAACAATAAACCAAAAACAAATACTATTGATTGGGATGTATGCACCTAATAATAAGCAAGATGAGTTTTACAGAAAATTATATAAAAAGATAATTGAATTGGAATATGAAAATATTTGTGTGGTAGGAGATTTTAACGCAATTGCGGATACAGAACTTGATTATAAGAGTAGCAAAATATGTAAAAAAGCTAGGAAACACTCCCAAAATTTTTATTTAAAATGACAGAGGAATTAGGAATGCAAGACGTATGGAGTAGACACACCCTAAGGAGAATCAATATTCGTTTTATTCTAATATGCATAAATCTTGGTCTAGAACAGATATGGCGTGGATTACATCAGAATTGAAAGCATGTGTGCAAGAGGTAGAAATAGAACCCAATGTTTGGGCAGATCATAACCCGATGAAAATTGTGTGGAAAGGACAAAAAAGAAAATGGAGATGGACCCTAAACCAAGCAATATTTCAGGAAAAAGAATTTACTCAAAAAATGGAAAAAGAATTGGATTTTTTCTTTAAAGAGAATAGGAAGGAAGAGACCTCTCTGCAAACTGTATGGGACACTGTTAAAGCATATACACGAGGATTAGTAATGACATACTGTATATGGGAAAGAAAAATAAGAGGAAGAAGCAAAATAAGTTAATGTTAGAAGAAGAACATAAAAGACTGGAATTAGAATTACAGAGAGAACCACACACAAAAAAAAGGAATTGAAAAATCAAATAGATATAATAAAACATAAAATGAACTTATTGGAAAAAGAAGAACTGGCATATAAAATTAAAAGTGCAAAACAAAACTTTTTTGAAAATGCAAATAAGCCTGAAAGATGGCTAGTATATAAATTGAAAAAAGAGAGAGAGAGAAAGTTGATACATCGACTGACTGATGAGGAAGGGACTCTTCATTATCAGCATGAGGAGAAAAAAACTATTATAGAATAGAATTCTTTATTGGCCAAGTGTGATTGGACACACAAAGAATTTGTCTTTGGTGCATATGCTCTCAGTGTACATAAAAGAAAAGATACATTCGTCAAGAATCATGAGGTACAACACTTAATGATTGTCATAGGGTACAAATAAGCAAAGACTCTATAAGTCTTTATAGAGTTCTGCTGGTAAACCATCTGGGCCCGGTGCTTAGCCATTCTTTTGTCTCTTAATTGCTTCTGTTAATTCCATCTTTGTTATACGTTCATCTAATATAGCTTTCCCTCTTTCAGGTATTTTAGGCAATTCCGCTTTTACTAAATATTGTTTTATTTTATCTTCTGAAACTGTCTATTGATCATATAATTTTTCATAGTAGTTTTGGATCACTTTCTTTTTATTGCCATTTTGGTGATGAAGGTTTCCTTCCTCGTCCATTAATTGGTGTATCCGGTTTTTTTTCCTTCTCCGGTTTCAATTTATATGCCAGCCATCTTCCTGGTTTATCTGCATTTTCCCAAAAAAAAAATTGTTCAGCACTTTTAATTTTTTGTGCTAATTCTTCTTTATCTATTAAGTTAAACTTATGTTTTATTAATTCAATTTGGTTTTTTTAGATTCTTTTTTGTGGTTCTTTTTGTAATTCCATCTCTAGCCTCTTATATTCTTTTTCTAATATCTTTTGTTTTTGTTTCTTCTTATTTTTTTCCCATATAAGTTATAGCTAAACCTCTAATGCAGCGGTTCCCAACCTGGGGGTCGCGACCCCTTTGGGGTCGAACGACCATTTCACAGAGGTCGCCCCGGCATCCTCAGCCCCCCCGCCACAAGCCTGGCCATATCATGCCCCACAACCCCCGCCCCCACCGCGACCCACCTTGCCGCCGCCATTTGGGTTCTTTTACCCTCTGCGCATGCGCAAAAGCGTTCTGCGCATGCGCAGAGGGTAAAAGAACCCAAATGGCGGCATCCGGGCAAAGTCCCCAGATCCGGGCGAGGTCTCCACTCGCTTCGCATGTTGCCTCTGGGAGCTTTTCGAGCCCTATTGCAAAAGGCGTGCGTGACTTCGGCGGGGCCAGGACAGGCGGCTGTTTTTTATTTGGAACCCTCGCGGGCACAAATGCAACAGTACGGAGGGGGAGTTTGCAAGTGGCAGCAAAGGGGATCTTCCAAGGACGTTTCCGTTCCAGGGGGAGCCTCCCCTCCTCTTCGCTTGGCCCCTGGGAGCAGAAGCCGGGATTGAAGCCAGCTTGGGGGAGGAACAAGAGAGGGGAGGCCAGCCAAACAGGCGTCGGAGGTGCCGGCCGGCCGGTGGGACCCCGCGAGCAGCAGCAGCAACAGCGGCAGCAGCGGCCGAAGAGCAGCCGGGGCAGAGCCGGGCTTCCAGCTGCCGCCTGTCGCCATGTTCCTCGCTTTGCAAAAGCCGGGATTGAAGCCAGCTTGGAGGAAGAACATATGCATCTGTTGTTCAGGGGCAGTTGCATAAGTGTTCCTTTTATACCTCAGCAAATTTTAACATTTCCTGCTTGAAGGTGCCTTGCCTTCTCCATTTCCCATTAGGAAGTCAGAACCAATCAGCATGCAGGAGCGCCCCTCAGCACAACCCAGAGTTAGAATTTGGGAGGTGTTTGTGTCAGCCTGTATTGCTTCATGGTTTAGGAGCTCAGTACTGGAGAGTCTTTGTTCCTCTTTCCCTCGATCCATTAACTGTGTGAGATAAAGGGATGAGAAAGTGTGATGAAGTCACCCAGGAATGTCCATGTTGGACTTGAACTGGGAGTCTCCTTGTTCATCATCTAAGACCTTGACATCTGCATCACAACTGATCTGAACTAGAAAAATTTTGGAATGTGCAGAGGCAGATAAATTGAAGATGGAATTAAAAGGAAAGGAGGACTCTGAGTACTATGAAATCTGGAACACATTTTACGAATGGTACGAAAAATGAAAACAAACATGATTAATATAAGAAATACAAATATAAATCAAATGAGACTACGTATAATTATGCCTAAGAAATATATGGAAAAATTAGCCTTATTATACATACGTATGTATAATAACTTTCAGCCAGTGAGGGGCTGAAAGGCAAAAATGGAAGCTGTGATGCTTTCTCTCCCATATTTGGGTACACCAGGATAACACGACAGAAAAACATATATAACCCTTTCCTGGTGAAAGAGCTGATTGGGAACAGAGCCTATGGCCTAATGGTTAAGTTGCTGCCCTGCAAGGCAGCCGGCCCGGATTCAAATCCCAGTAAAGGGTATGGCTATCTGACGAGAGCAAAATAAGCTCGAAATAGATCTATAATAGTCTCCCTTTATTTTCATTTATCAGCAAAAAATCATATATATATATATATATATATATATATATATATATATATATATATATATATATATATATATATATATATATATATATATATATATATATATATATATATATACATATACATATACATATACATATACATATACATATACATATACATATACATATACATATATATACATACATACATACATACATACATACATACATACATACATACATACATATATATATATATAATGATGTTACAATACTAAAAAGAATATTATTACTTTACTACTACTACTACTATTATTATTATTACTATTGCCACTATCAATATTACTGTTAGTATTATTATAATCGTTATCAATGTTTAGTATTACTTATTAACATTTATTGTACAATACATGTAATATAAATATATAAGACAATGAATTGAAAATTATATAGATATAAATTGCCAATATATAATTTCATAAGATAATCATAGCGATCGAAAGTTTTACAACTGTATGCGCTTTTTATGTTTTTTATATGTTCGTAATGTATTTGTTATTGTCATGTTCTTTTTGTATGTTTTTAAATGTAAATAATTTAATAAAAACTATTTTTAAAAAATTCAAAACCATTTCTGAGGTGGGACTCTCAGCCAAAAAGCAGATGAGACCACCACATATATGAGGAACCATAGGGATTTTAGGGTAAAGGTTCGCTTTTGGTATTGGAACTATGATATGCCTATTTTGGTGGCATGAGGGCACCTTGTCCCACTTCATATTGAAAGGTGCACAGTTCCTGTGGGGCATATAAGGTGCACCCTTAGCATCTATCCACAGCTAGATAAAAGATTAAGACATAATAGGACATATCATAGAACACTGATTGTGATGACTTTGACTGCTACATATATATATATACATATACATATACATATACATATACATATACATATACATATACATATACATATACATATACATATACATATACATATACATATACATATACATATACATATACATATACATATACATATACATATACATATACATATACATATACATATATATATATATATATATATATATATATATATATATATATATATATATATATATATATATATATATATATATATATCCAGGATTCCAATCCTTGTGCTGAGGTGTTGAGGAGTTGAGGTGCTGAATTGCGGAGGAGCAGAGGTGCTGAGTTGCGAAGGTGTTGAGGAGCTAAGGTGCTGAAGTGCAGAGGTGCTGAAGTGCGGAGGTTCTGAGGTGCTGAAGTTCTGAAGTGCGGAAGTGCTGAGGTTCTGAGGGACGGAAGTGCTGAGGAGCTGAGGTGCGGAGGTACTGAGGTTCTGAAGTGCTGAGGAGCTGAAGTGCTGAGGTGCTGAAGTGCTGAGGTGCTGAAGTGCTGAGGAGCTGAAGTGCGGAGGTGCTGAAGTGCTGAGGTGTTGAGGAGCTAAGTGCTGAGGTGCTGAGGTGCTGAAGTGTGGAGGTGCTGAAGTGCGTAGGTTCTGAGGTGCTGAAGTTCTGAAGTGCGGAAGTGCTGAGGTTCTGAGGTACGGAAGTGCTGAGGAGCTGAGGTGCGGAGGTACTAAGGTTCTGAAGTGCTGAGGAGCTGAAGTGCGGAGGTGCTGAAGTGCTGAGGTGCTAAAGTGTGGAGGACCTGAGGATCCTGGTAAGGACACAGTTCTGGAAAGATGGGTCACAGGTCACACTTCTAGAGAAAGCACTGAGATGTCATTTCCCACCTTGCACCAAGCCTTGATGACATGTTTGCTTTCAGTATTTAGTTTTTACATCGAAATTGAGGGGCAGACATCTTGGTGGATGTCTGTAAAATTCTGTTGCCAATCCCCATTTTAAAGGCAGATAAATTATAGACTAAATATAGAGTACCAAGAAGGCCTCTGCTATTTGTTGACCTCCATTCTGATCAAACTTTGGAGAAAAAAACTGCAAATATCAATAGTTGAGCTTGTTTTTCATATGAAGCTCTCATCACTATTGCAAATTTTATTGATGCAGTTGTAATCTCATGCAACCTCACAAAGAAGGTACAGTGAGAAAGCAACTTGTTGGGCTACCTTTGCAGATTGGCATTTGGGAACAAAGTGCGAACTTTTCCCAGACACTAAAATTATCTCTAGAAACTGTTTTGAATTGTTTGTGTCTGTTGTGGTATGAAAGAGAAAAACGTTCTTTGAATTGAAAGACTCTTCATGGGGAATATTCACAGCCAGATATATAGATCATTCTAGATAGTTCAGCAGATCCATGGTTGCATCGCCTACATAGTAGGATTTACATTTTAAAAACAATGTTACTTTTGATGTTTCCTGTTATAATCTGTTAATGTTTTATTTCATTTAGCTACCTAGTGTTGCCTTTAGGTAGGATGGGCCACATATAAATAGGAAAGCTGAATTCTTTGAGGTTTAGATATGTAGGTTGTAGCTTCTAGAAACAATTTAAGAGGTGGAAATTGCTTGGGGAACAGGAATGTCTTCCACATGTTGAATTCGCTAACCATCTGCTTTCATGAAAAAAAATCATAAATTTTCCCTGTAACTCATAGGAGATTGAAAAGTAGCTTGAGGCTAGTAGGACCTTATTCATTAGAATAGAAATACCAAATATTTAGTTGGGGAAAAAAAGGAAAGGGAAAACTCCTGGGGAGGGATGGGCAACCAGGTGCTATCCAGGAAGATTGGATGGTCTCTCCCTCAGTTATTAGGGGAGGCAATGGGAGTTGCCTTTTGAAGCACTTAGAACAGTGTTTCCCAACCTTGGCAACTTGAAGATATCTGGACTTCAACTCCCAGAATTCCCCAGCCAGCAAATGCTGGCTGGGGAATTCTGGGAGTTGAAGTCCAGATATCTTCAAGTTGCCAAGGTTGGGAAACACTGACTTAGAGCCTGACTACCGAAGAGAATGCGTTTCAGCAGACATTGAAGTCTGCAAGAGAAACACAGAAGCTCCGCTGCTCTTTGAGACTAAACTATTAGGCAGATGGGAGATGGTCTTTTCCTGCATCATTCCCAGAGTTTAAAAGGCACTCTTGAGGCAGTTGCATTTGGCTAGAGCTCTGTCTTTATAAAATGCATAAAACACTTATTTTTAGTATGGTTTTTAGGGACAACGTTGTTATGGTTTGGATTTTAATTTACCAGTCACATTTTTCATTATTGTGTCTATTCCTTTAGATCCTTTAGGACAG
Organism: Diadophis punctatus similis; assembly: GCA_023053685.1. Taxonomy (NCBI): domain Eukaryota; kingdom Metazoa; phylum Chordata; class Lepidosauria; order Squamata; family Dipsadidae; genus Diadophis; species Diadophis punctatus. Next base: position 95,695,990 of record JALIGW010000003.1, read on the forward strand.
AAACATTATTTTTTGCTTATCTTTTTATGTTACTTGTGTTCAACATTTGTCCTAAAGGATCAGATTAGAGGAATTGGAGGGCAAATATAATTAAAAAATTATGTGCTATTCTACACATTGTCTCCCAAGTCTACATTCTAATTTTTGAAATAAAAATGTCAAAGCTATTCTGCATTCTCACCTATTACTTTATCTTCTAGTTTCCATCACTGATTTTGCGATGGAAAACGATTTGTTGAGAAAATTAAGAGAAAACATGAAACGTCTCCAAAAAGAGGTAAGAGAAAACATTTGTTCATAGGCTGTCACAGTAAATGTGTGATAAAACATATAGAAATTTGAGAAAGGTAGGTAGAATAGAATAGAATAGAATTCTTTATTGGCCAAGTGTGATTGGACACACAAGGAATTTGTCTTTGGTGCATATGCTCTGTGTGCATAAAAGAAAAGATACACTTGTCAAGAATCATGAGGTACAATACTTAATGATTGTCATAGGGTACAAATAAGCAATCAGGAAACACTCAATATTAATATAAACCGTAAGGATGCAAGCAACAGGTTATAGTCATACAGTCATAAGTGGAGGAGATGGGTGATAGGAACGATGAGAAGACTAATAGTAATAGTAATGCAGCATTAGTGAATAGATTGACAGTGTTGAGGGAATGGTTTGTTAAGCAGAGTGATGGCGTTCAGAAAAAAACTGTTCCTGTGTCTAGTTGTTCTGATGTGCAGTGCTCTATAGTGTCGTTTTGAGGGTAGGAGTTGAAACAATTTATGTCCAGGATGCAAAGGGTCTGTAAATATTTTCACGGCCCTCTTTTTGACATGTGCAGTATACAGGTCCTCAATGGAAGGCAGGTTGGTAGCAATTGATTTTTCTGCAGTTCTAATTATCCTCTGAAATCTATGTCTGTCTTGTTGGGTAGCAGTAGGTAGGTAGGTAAGTAGGTAGGTAGGTAGGTAGGTAGGTAGAGATAGATGATAGATAGATAGATAGATAGATAGATAGATAGATAGATAGATAGATAGATAGATAGATAGATAGATAGATAGATGGATGACTAGGTAGTTAGACAGACAGACAGACAGACAGACAGAATATTAATTGTGATTTCTGTTTATCCTCAGTTGCCAGTATAGGTTTTTGTTTTGTACTTTATTTTTGAAATACATTGTTAGCTTGTATTAGCAACCCAAGAAAGCCAGTTTGGAATCACGGTTAAGGCATCAGCCTGCAAACCCAGAGACCGACATTTCTTGCCCTACTTTAGGCACAAAGCCAAGTGGGTGACCCTGGGCCAGTTACCTTCTCTTAGCCCTAGGAAGAAGGCAACACCAAACCACTTCTGAAAAACCTTCCTAAGAAAATAGCAGGGACTCGTCCAGCCAAGAGGAAACTGGACTTTCCTTTTTGTTTTTGTTGAAGATGTTTAGATTCTCATCCAAGAAGTTTCTTCAGTTCTGGAAGAATATCAAAATCTTATTTTATTCAGTAGTGTGAATTTCTAGGCAAGGGTGCAAAGATTAGATGCCAGAGATACAGTTGGCACCTCAGATTTGAAGATGAAACTATGTTTAACATCAACCCAAGTCACATAGAGCTGTTGTTAGAAAAATTAGTGTCTTTAATCACTGTCAATTTGTGTTTTTTTTAAATAGGGTATTTTGTCATTGGAGGAAGAAAGATAGAGATTTCCTCTTCTGTCATCTACCACTGAAGAACCAGTGCTGAGGTATATAATGTATACTTGTAGCTCACCTTAGAATATATTTATGAGAAAAATGAAAATAAATGATTTTTTCACAATTGGTAATTGTTAATAATGCATGTGCAGCATATTTTATATAGTATATATGTTCACTTTATATTTCTATTACACATATGAAATCCATACACACACATCTGTTCAATACAAACTAGTTTATTTGTAATTTCTATTAAAGAATGGCAATGATCAGAGTTCATGCTAATTCTTGGTTGGTTCCTTCGACACATTAGCTAGTTTCTTTGGCCACATACAATACCAATAGCAGTGAAATAAAATTTAGATGATTCATATTTTGTTTGAACCACTGTGTTTTACATTTCCTAAACAGATTAACTCAAACTAGAGCTTTCTTTTTCTAGCCCAGCGTGAATAATCTTTATTGCCCGTATTGAACATCTACAGCAATAAATTGGGAGTTGCACATGTTTGTGCTCATCTTGACATGCATGATTTTAAGATGCACAAATATGCTTGTCTACACCCCAGATTCTTTTCCTAAGGAGGAAGTTTCAACTAATATCTTCTTTACACTGACATGACAGAGAATTTTTGGAAAACAAATTCATGTAATTCTTCCCATGACCATGAAATGAAGAAAATTATCAAGCAAATGTCTAAAATTCATTTTATGTTTTTCATTCTTCACGGAACTGCCAGGTTTTCAGGCGCCCAGAAATGCACGTGGGCCAGGATTTAAGTTTAAAGATGCATTCCCATCAGGTAAGCAATCTAGCACGTGAGGAATCTTTTGAGTGTATATTATCGAGAAATAGTTCATGTCATAAGAAGAGGTGAAGAAGCCCAGTGTGAGTAGTGGGTAGTGGGGGGTAGTGAGTGGGCCGATGTGGAAATATATTCCTGACTTGTGATGTATTTTGGCTTCTCTAGATTGTTCAGACAAAAACTGAAAGACTGGAAGTTGATCTGAAGAGAGCGAGGGACCAGAGTTATATGTAAGTCTTGGCATAATTCATCAAATCTTTGCATAATCCTATTAAGTTCACACTTTCAATACAACATTCATAATTTCTACATTTGCAATGGGACTGGCCATTTTATCAAACAAGTGATGAAAATTATATTCTAGTAAAGCTTGGAAAATAAGGTGGGAATAGCAACAGTTGAATTTGTTTTTTAAACAAAACCTCTCATAAGGACACCCTTGTTATCTCCTGCTCCCTCATAAACTTAATCACTGAGCCTTAATCACTGAGGAAGAAACTTGTTGGAATATGTTGACAGTTAGGCATTTATGAGAAGTGAGAACTTTCCCCATATTCTACATCCATAACTTTACTTTGCTTCTGAAAACCATTTTGAATGTGTTTGTGCCTTTCGTGGAATGCATTTAAAATGGTTAAAGCATTATTTCCTGTGTATTTACACACACACACACACACACACGTATTTTTAATGTGTTGTAATTGAATAAAAAGGTTGATAATTCAAGTAAAAAAAACCCTAAGGGTGCTAATTTCTCTCGTCTTCATTATTTGTAGAAAGACAATGGAAATGTCAAAACTGCTGCAAGAAAAAGAGGAGCTGAAACAAAAAATTCAGGAGCTTATAAATAAAAATCTACGATTGGTCAAAGAAAAAGAGGAGCTCTGCGAAGAGTATGAGGAAAAGCTGAGCAGGTGAGAAAATTTTAGATAGGAACCCTGACTTTCTCTTCCTTTCTCAGCTATTTCAATTAGTTTTAATTTTGAACAAGTTTTATGATTCAAATAAAAAAACCTAAGGGGGCTAATTTCACTCTGCTCTTGATATTTTACAGAAAAATTAGTTCAGATGAGCTTTGGCAGCTAGACAAACTGAAATGAGAAAATGAGAGTCTCAGCTGTAAAGTTCAGAAGCACGCTGGAGAAAAAGCAGAGCTCCTACGCGAAAATAATGACCTCAAAGAAGAACTTTATAGGTGAGAAATATTTAGATAGTGATCTTGACTTTTTCTTTCAAATTCAAATGTATTGATTAGATCCCTTAGGCCAGATATACTAGCTAAAAGAAATATTCCATTCTTTTATATGTATATATAACTGAATAAGAGAATAGGTATAATGGAATGCAAAAATAATTAGGAACGTAGGTATGCTTAGTAAGTCAAGTAAAAAATTAAGAGGGTTAATATCTCTCTGGTCCTCATAATTTACAGAAAGATAAGAGTAATGTCAAAACTGACATTAGAAAAGGAAGAGCTCCGAATGAAGAATGAGATGCTGACCTTCAAAAACATTGACTTAACCGATGAGAAAGAGGAGCTCAACAGAGAGTACGAAGAAAGACTGTGCAGGTGAGAAATTTGTAGATAGCCACCACAAACTTCTTGTTCCAGAATGTCATATTTAGGTTCTCCTTATCTTAGAAAGCTTGGGAAAACCTGACATTCTCCTTACTTTAGAAAGAAATTAATGAATTATGGCTCATTATACTTTTACATATACAAATCTAGGAGTTAATCTCATGGAAGTGAATGGGAAGAAATGTATAGGAGAGATCTTTCAACCTCCAATCCCTGCTGCCCAACAATATTTACAGTATGTTTTGGAGTATAAAATGCACCTTGTTGCCCCCAAAAAGAGGATGGAAATGTCAGTGCGTCTTATACACCGAATACAGCAATTTTTTGGCCTCCCGAAGCCCCGCCCCCGCATTCTATTTTTGCAAAAAATGGGCTGTTTTTTTGCAAAAATTGGGTTTTTTGCCTTCCCCCATCCCCTAGGAGTGCTCTGCAGGCTTTCCAAACCCTCTGCATGCCCCATTTTTGCAAAAAAAATGAGCAAAAAACGGGCTGTTTTTGCAAAAATGGGGGTGTTTTTGCCTTCCCCCATCCCCTAGGAGTGCTCTGCAGGCTTCCCAAACCCTCTGTATGCCCTGTTTTTGCAAAAAAAAGAGCGAAAAACGGGCCGTTTTTTGAAAAAACTGGGGTGTTTTTGCCTTCTAATTACCCCATCTAGCATGACTGGAGGAGGAATTCTGGGAGTTGAAGTCCACTAGTCTTAAAGCTGTCAAGTTTGAAGTTTGTAAAAAATACACATGGTTGTAAAAAGTGTACATGGTTGTAAAAGCATATGTGGTTGTAAAAAATATTCTGCTACACTGATATTTTAGTAAATAATATATTACTAGACCATTTGGTTCAGAATACATTTTTCCTTGTTTTCCTCCTCTAAAATCTAGGTGCGTCTTATACTCCGAAAAATACGGTATATACTTTAAGAGTGAGAGTTTCCTGACATCAAAGCAGTTCCCATTATTTTTAACTAAGAATACTTTGTTGTTAGTCCAGTTCACAGCTAACCTTTTGATTTTTTTCCAGAGAGAAACAACTGAGGAAGGGCTGCTGCACAGAAGCTCGTGAGAAAATGAAGCCACAAATGGTGGTATATCAATTAAACCAGAAATGGGTCAAAGCTTCGGTAGACCACCTCAAAATAAAAGCATCTAAGGAACCCAGGACAAATATACTGAGGTGGCTTCAACAATCTCTGCAAACCCTGAAAGAGGATTCCTCTAAACTGTCGAGATACACCCTGCCAGAATGGCTTAAAGAATCCACGACCAACCTCCCAAAGGAATGTGCTGAGGCATCCAGGAAGGATATGAATGATTGGTTGAGTGTATCGCTAAGTCATCTGCAAGAAGAAGGGCCAGAAACATGTGATTTGGATGTGCAGGGATGGCTTGAAGCATCTATTATAGGCATTGAACATCTACAAAAGTCCGAGTCCCGAGGAAGCCGAAAAAAGGGATGGCTTGAAAAATCAATAGAAAACCTCAAGAAGCAACGTCCTGAAGGATCTGGGGTGAATATATTAGAATGATTTCAAGGATCCTTAGAAAGCCTGTCACTTTCTGGAGAACCTACCGTGTTTTCCCAAAAATAAGACCTCCCCCGAAAATAAGACCTAGTGAAGGGGTAGGCGTGGCCAGCACAGGAGGCAGCCCTTCCCTTCCCCGGTCATCTCATGGCTGCTTGGCCCCTTAACCACGGCTCGCGGATCAGCTGATCCAGTAAGGGCCAGAAGTTCTGTCTCTCCGGGTGCCTGGAGATATTTCCAGCGCCCTCTTGCTAGCCCCAGCCCTGCCCACAGCGCCAGGCAACCCTGCAGCCAAGGGCCCCTCTGTTCTGCAGCTCACCTTCTGGCTATGGAGCAGGCGGCGACCACGGTTTGAAAGGGTTTCCTCTGTGCCGTTTCTCTTCTCTGCTCCACCCGCATGCCCGCCCACCACACCTGGCCTTCCAGGCACCATCTGCCCCAAACCAAGCAGAGGGGAGGCTTTGGGACAGCGCCCTTCTAGCACCTGCCACCCTGGCGGCACTGGAGGCAGTGGCAACGGGACATCCGGTCGCAGTGCCATGGCAGGGTCGACGGCATGGTGCAGAGTCCTGTGAAGCCTGGCTGGAAGCACATGCACGGACACAGGGGTGAACAGCTGATGAGAGACTGCGTTGCACTGTTGTCGGAAATCCCGTCGCCGCTGTTGCCTCCCTGTTCTTCGTGCCAGCCACGCACCTCGTTGTCTGCTGGTTCCGTTTGCAGCCAGACCCGGCCAGGAAAGCGACCTGCTGATGAGTGGCTGGCCGGCGCTGTCCTGATGTGTTCCACTGCCGCAGCCTCACTCGTCATTGGACTTTATGGGGTCCAACAAGGATAAGTCAACAGCCAATAGCGACTGCTTCCCAGATGCAGCAGATCCAACCAGATCAGACTGTGATGGCTCAACCAGTGGGTCAGGTCTCGGCCCTAGATCCGGCCCTGTTTCAGCAGATAGTAGCAGCTGCTGTGCAACAGAGCCTAGCAGCAAGTTACCAGCTTTTGTCAAGTCAGTCCTCCTCACAAATCAACACTATGCCATGGATTTGGCCTCAAATGGTGTGGGAGTATGAACGGATTTCCCAGAAAAATTACAGGAACCCTTTCATCAATTCCAAAAAGACTCCACACTCATTTGCATTATTCAGGTGACCCTGAGGACACAGGCAAAGTGTCCAAGTGGCCTCAACGACTCTAGAAAAGAATGCGAATGACCAACTGTCTGCAAGGAATATAAATTCTTACTGGAGAAGATTTGTCCAATGTCAGCTAAGTTACAAGACAGACACAGACTTCAGAGGATAATCAGAACTGCAGAAAAAACAATTGCTGCCAACCTGCCTTCCATTGAGGACCTGTATACTGCACTAGTCAAAAAGAGGGCCATGAAAATATTTACTGACCCCTCGCATCCTGGACATAAATTGCTTCAACTCCTACCCTCAAAACGTCGCTATAGAGCACTGCACACCAAGACAACTAGACACAAGAACAGTTTTTTCCCGAACGCCATCACTCTGCTAAACAAATAATTCCCTCACCACTGTCAAACTATTCACTAGGCTGCATTACTATTACTATTAGTTTTTCTCATCGTTCCTATCACCCATCTCCTCCCACTTATGACTGTATGACTGTAACTTGTTGCTTGTATCCTTACGATTTATATTAATATTGTTTCCTGATTGCTTACTTGAATCCTATGACAACCATTCTTGACAAATGTATCTTTTCTTTTATGTACACTGAGAGCATATGCACCAAAGACAAATTCCTCGTGTGTCCAATCACACTTGGTCAATAAAGAATTCTATTCTATTCTATTCTATTCTATTCTATTCTATTCTATTCTATTCTATTCTATTCTATTCTATTCTATTCTATTCTATTCTATTCTATTCTATTCTATTCTATTATAGCGTGTGCTGCACTCTTTTGGACTATTTCCAACGGATCTTCATTGTTGATCATTTTGTTTGTTTGCAATCAACTGGGCTGTATGCATAAAATGATATAGAGAAACATGTGCAGCTGGCATTGAAAAGCCAGATTTGAAAGCTGGAAGCTTTGAAGGTGAAAAGGAATCAACCAAAATCAGGATTGCTCCCCTGATTGCAGCATTGCTAGCATAACAGTGCAGCCTCTGTGGAAGGGAAGGTGTTCCTTATCAGGAAAGTTCTCAGACTTCCATGGCCATCCCACAGTTATGGGCCATGGTCTGCTTTTGCCATGACCCTGGAATTTGGGTGCCAAACTTTAATTAAAACCATGAAATTGCCCTTTCAGCTCTGAGCTCTGCACTGGCCTCGAGCACTCAAGGCTATATACCCAGGGCCTCAGAGTATCTCTGTTGCTTGAAGTGGAGTTCCCAGCAGCTAAAGAATGATCTTTGGACATGATATTTCTTGTATTTAATTTGCCTGCTACAGGTACTTAATAAAGCTTGGAATCCCCTTATTAACTGGTGTGTTCATTTTGTTTTGATTCTGAAAGAGCCATTTATCTGGCACCTGACCATTGCCTGACACTTGGCCAAACACACACACACACACACACACACACACACACACACACACACACACACACACACACACGGACACACACACGGACACAGAAACATATCAGATTTATTTACTTTGAATAACAAAGTAAATTTACAAACAAACCAAGGAGCCACCCAAACAAATTTACTATTCAGAAGCAATTGTGCCAAGAGAACAAGATCACTGGCAAGTCAGAGTCTCGAGGAAGCCGAAAAAAAAGAGATGGCTTAGAAAATCAATAGAAAACCTCAAGAAGTAATGTCCTGAAGGATCTGTGGTGAACATACAGTATTAGAATGACTTCAAGGAACCTTAGAAAGCCTGTCACTTTCTGGAGAACCTGGACTAATTCTTGAAAAATGGCTTCAACAATCCTTGAAAAACCTGGAAGAGGAAGGTCCTGATGTATCTAAACAAGATGCCAAAAAATGGCTCAAAATATCTATAAAGAATCTTGAGGAGGAAAGACCTAAAACACCACACCTAGATACTAAATAATGGCTTGAAGCCTCTATTAAAAACATTCAGGATGGCTTCAACAATCCCTGAAAAACTTGGAAAAGGTCCTGAAACATAGAAACAAGATGCCAAAAATGGCTTGAAATATCTGTAAATAGCTTCAAAGAGGAAGGACGTGAAGTATCCCATCTAGGTACTCAGAAATGGCTTGAAGCATCTATTAAGACATCCAGGATCTCAAAAAAACAAGCATGGTAAAGAGGAAGGAGAGAGTGATTTGGGTAGAACCTGCTTGCTCTGAAAGAAACTTAAGGACGGATGGATGGCTTCAAACATCTTTAGCAAGTTCCAGAAAGCATGGTTCTACCGCATCCAAAACAGATATGCAAGTATGGCTATAAACATCTCTGAAAAAACTCAGACGAAAATCCCCAGAAGAAGCCAGAAACAATCTGGAGGAATGGCTCTAGGAATCCATAGAAAATGTCCCAAATAATCCAAGCAATATGTGAATGAGTAGCTAGAGATAGCCTTAAATCACCTCCATGAGGAAGAGCCTGAAACCTCCCATCCATCCCATCTTGGTATAGACTTGTCTCTCATTTCTGCTGCTTCTAGTGTTACTAGCATCAAGATGACCAAATGAACAAACTGGAAATGTATCAGCAAGTATTTATTGTTTTGGTTTTCCAGAACTTCTTGGGCCTTTTTGGAGTGAGTGACATACTGTTTTCCTAATGGACTATGGTATTACAACGTGAGCTTTATAACCAATGAACGCTTGTCATCAACAATTGAGGTTATCTAGATGCTGCCTTAAATTGGGTGGGAGGAGAAAAGAAAGTGAGTGGAAGGAAAAAGGAAATGAGAGATTGATACGGAGGAAGAAAAGGAAAGAAGGGCCAAACAACAAGCATGATTATGCCAAAATGCCAAGAATGGATAGACAACAGTAGACCAAAGACAAACAAAGGAGAGACCCAAGATTGCATAGGACATAAAGGCTCTCATCTGTACTAACCTAAGAGCACAACTCACTAAAACAAAGAGATCCTTGTGAACTAGGTATTATGCCAGTGAGAGCTGGATGATTCAGGAAGATAACCATCAAAGTTAAATAGTTAAATAGTTAAATAGAAAAGCTGTCACCAAGGATCTAGTTGAAGAAATGCATTGAAGCGTTAGTTTAGAAAGTAGATCAGTCAGCAATGACAAACATTTTAGATCTACATCTCTGTTTCTAAGTGTTATAAAGAAGAAGCATTTTTTCCCTAAACAATACATATTAGTTTACACAGTCACGTATGAATTTACCCTAGGTAAGACATAAACAAAATGAGATATCATTCTGTAACTAAGAGGTTAGTTTACGGATCAGAAGGTCTGGAAATAGCCTCCCCAAGAACTCAACATATATCTTAAACAAGCAATGATCACTTAGCTCAGCACATTTAGGAAAGGCACAAGACAGACTTATTCGTTGTGGCTGTGGTAAGGATTTCTGAAGCATCTTGATGAGAAGCACTGTGAATACTGTATCATCTCTGCAGGAGAATCTGTGGGCTTCCAATATTTTGGGGGTAGAAATTCCCAGCTCATGGGCCTTTTCTCGGCGGCTGCAATCCAGGAACATCTGCAGCCCTGCACTTGAGATAAATGCTGTGTTTTCATCTGATGCTTACAGAAGAAGTGTCAGCTACGTTTTGGCATGTGCTGCACTCTTTTGGACTATTTCAAATGGGTCTTCACTGTTGATCATTTTGTTTGTTTGGAATCAACTGAGCTGCATGTATAAAATAATACAGGGAAATACGTGCAGCCGGTGTCAAAAAGTCAGATGTGAAAGCTGAAAGCTTTGAAGGTGAAAAGGAATAAACCAAAATCAGGAGTGCTCCCTCGACCGCAGCATTGCTAGCATAACAAGGCCTATATAGAAGGGAAGAGGTGCCTTATCAGGAAACGTCTTAGATTTCCATGCCAATCTGACAATTATGGGCCATGGTCTGATCCATGGTCAGGGCTATACACCCAGGGCCTCTGTATCACCGTTGCTTGAAATGGGGTTCCCAGCAGCCGAAGAGAGATCATTGGACTTGATAGTGCGGGAGTATGAACAGAGTTTCAGAAAAATTGCAGACTACAGGAACCCTTTCAGCAGTTCCAAAAGGCTCCACACCTATTTGCACTACCAGGTGACCCTGAGGACAGAGACAAATCTCCAAGTGTCCGCAACGATTTCTGTAGCATCTTGATGAGAAGCACTGTGAATACACACATTTGCACTACTCAGCTGACCCTGAGGACCAGGCTTGCTTTTCTACCCAGTGATCTCCAGTGATTAAAGAGGCTGGAGAGGAGCATGAGCCCCTCACAACTGTTGCTCGAGGAGTGACTGGTAGTAGTGGCTAGCACAGAGCCATCTCGTGCATCAACTTTGCCCATACCTAGACTGAGATGATTTGCTCACAATACCTCATAACTTGGTCCCTTTGCAGCTGGACTCATGTAATGGGCTGTACAGCTAGTCTTCTTTCGGCTATCATGCTGCATGGACTTTTGCATGGTTTTTTTCTCAGGCGCAATACAAAGTGCTGGTTACCACTTTTCAAGTCACAAATAGCACAGAGCCAGGCTACTTTCAAGAAGGCCTCTCTCTGAGGGCACATGCCCATCTCACCGAGCCAGATAGAGTGGGTGCCTCCAGGTCTCCTCGCTTAGATGTCACCCAGTGAGACCTAGTTAGTGCACCTTTCCCATAGCTGCCCCTGCCAAGAGATAGAGCATTTTCTGTGGCATCCAGCATCCTCCCTCCATCCCCTTATTGGGTTATAAGGACCCCGCAAACAGCTGATTCTTCCTCCAATACATGGGGTAATTTGAGATGAGTTTAGAAGGTATGGAGGGAGAATGATTTTGTTGGTACAATATGCTGCATGATTTGTCGTTACTATCATTTTGTTGGTTTTTATATTTTATTGTTATGCACTGACCTGCCCAGGGATTTGCGTATAAGATAGGTATCTACATCAGTCTCTTAAATAAAAAGGTGTCACTATTGTGTGATCTGCTGTCCAACAACAAAATCAAACTGATCCCAATAAATGTGGAATTTGCATTCAGTCTATGTCAGCTGACTGGGAAGGGAAAGGGGAATAAATCTCTTTGATTTTAACAGTTTGAGCAGAACAGGAGATCATGAATGAAGGCAGCTGGAAACTCCTGGGACCTCGCTGCATTCAGACAGCCCTTCCTTACCTGTGATGTGACCTGAGTTACATCCTCCAGGGAAACTCCCCACACAATGTGGCTGTTGGCAGGGACTGTGCAAATGAGGTGGTACCAAATAAGGCAAAATGTAATTTTAGCCTACATCAACAGCATTGTTTCCAAACCATGGTTCCAGATTCTTAGAATTTAAAGAGTTGAATATAATTCAGACTTTAAAAAATTGATGAAATGGAGGGAGACATACTACTACTTTTCAAATACCTGAAAGAAAATTATATATAAAAAATCAAGACCTATTCTCTATTGTTTCAGAGTTTAGGACATGGCATGATGACATAAATATTAGGAATAAAAAGTCTTAATGGTAAGAGAAGCAACAACAACCAGGAAGCAGAGACAAAGGCAGTTGCTGGGAAGAATGAACTAAAACAACATAACGATCCAAAAAAGGGAGAGAAAGAGAAAAGGAGAAGTAGCCTCAAGAGTGGTGCTGGAGAAGTTTCAGGATGGTTCTTCAAGAAAGCTGAGGGTCAGAAGTTAACTTTTAGAAAAAAACCAAATACTGCAGTAAATCATAATCCAGAGAATGGCAACAGAATGTAACAAGGTCATCTCCCAAGGAGAACTTCTTTCACTAAGAACACTGGTGACTAGACATGATACACTTGAGCAGCTGAAGTCAAGCTTACCACAATTGGCTGTCAACTGCCAATCACTGGATCCTTAAATTCATATACCCCAACAGTGTGAATATTGTTGTGGAGGAACAGTTGCTGTTTCAACATCACAACCCCTTAATCTTTGGACCACAAGACTGTTCTCCTCAGGAAGGAATGCAACGGACTGAACAAGTTTGGACACTGTGAGAATCTTTCCTTCTGAAAAGTTTGTCCTTCTCTTATTCTCCACCAGGAGGGCATGCAAATGTTATATTTCAGTTTAGGGGCACATATACATACCTTTCCATACAAGCGCTAAAGCCTAAAAAACCCTTCATTATTCACGCTCACAGCCTCTGAATTATTCCAAAGGTATCTGGCTATAAGGAGCACAGCGGTTAGAGGCAGTATTGCAGGCCACTTTAGCTGACGGTGATCCGCAGATCAGCGGTTCAAATCTCACTGGCTCAAGATTGACTCAGCCTTCCATCCTTCTGAGGTAGGTAAAATGAGGACCCAGATTGTTGGGGGCAATATAAATATACATTGCTTACTGGTGTAAACCGCTTAGAGTGCTTGCACTGTGAGGCGGTATATAAATGTCACAAACAAATAAATAAATAAATAAATAAATAAATAAATAAATAAATAAATAAATAAATAAATAAATAAATAAATAAATAAATAAATAAATAAATAAATAATAAATAAATAAATAAATAATAATGACTCTGAAGGCAAAGATGTTTCGCTGCCAGTGAGGAAGGCAGTGGTAGAACCAATGGTTTCAGCTGTTGCAAGAAAGGGCAAACATGAGTCCCCTGGGAGTTGGGCGGCATACAAATCTATTTAAATAAATAAATAAATATAACTAGCAGACAATGGCGTGTCAATGGCTCTTACACACCGAAACTGTAAAACCTGGCCAGTTTGTTAATAACGGTCTCTTGTTGAGACAGGTGCTCTGCCGATGTGCAAAAATCTAACTGATCTCCAAAGGGAAAAACTGACGACTTGTTTAGGAGTCCCAAAAGGCATTTTATGAAGAAGAAAAAACCCTCAGGAACGATGCCCTTTTCTGTCTAATGAAGGCAACAGTTGAACGCGACCACAGCATAAAGGCCAACCCTAACGGATAACCGGAAATTCTAGGCGTCCGGGTGCCTGAAGGCCACGCAAACTGAGCCTAGGCTTTGAAAATGGAGGAGTGTGCCGATGAGAGTTCGTCCTTCCTCGCAAATCGTTGTCGTGCAAGGAAGGCGAACCCCACAAGAGCACTGATTCAACCGGTCTGACAGTTTGTCTCACAAGCGCAGGGCCCTCCAGCTTTCCTCACGCAGCCCGATCGAAGGAGAGAGGAGGATCTTCACCGGCGCATGCCTCGTTATTAGCCCCGCCTCCGGAGTGCAGGATGTGTGTCGGTAAAGTTCGACAAGCGGGAGGCATTTCCCCGCCCCTTTTGCTTTCGGATGGGAGGAGGAGAGCCAGCGTGAGTCCGGGAACCAATCAGATGCGACGTACTGGCTTCCTAAGGCGGGACGACAGTGAGAGTTTTCATTTTCTCCGTAGAAACCTTATTGTTCTTCTCTGCCCGCAGTTGGTCGGTGTTGCGGGGTGTGTGGGGGAAGCGATGCGTTAATTCGCGAGGAGGAAAGGCCCGACTTCGTCGCCGTAGCTGGCCCACACAGGCCTCGGCAATGTCCGGAAGCAGGCCATCGCCGCAGCACCCTCCGGCCGGGCCGGGTGCTGCGGGTCCTCCGGCCTCCTCCTCGACCTCCTCGGTCACCACCTCGGCCTGCTTGGGCACCGCGATGGCGACGGGCACCGCGATGGCGACGGGCTCCTCAGCGGTGCCCTCGCGACCCGTGTTGGTGGCGGCCGCCGTGTCCGGATCCTCCTGCGGCGGGGGCCTTTCTCGCCTGGCGGGGACCCGAGTCGGGAGCGGCAGTGGTGCAGCCGGCAGCGGCACCAGGAAGAGGCCGCTTCTGACTCCGCTTTGCAACGGCCTTCTGAATTCCTACGAGGACAAAAGCAACGATTTCGTCTGGTGAGTGGCGCTGGACCGATGGGGAAGGTGCTGCTACTCCCGTGTGTTTGGGGGCAGGGCTGGGGGGGGTGTCGTGGGGTTAGGGTTAGGCTGGCGTTGGTGTAGAGATCTTGGCATCTCTCGACGTTGCTCTTCCATGTGCAACACTCCCCCTGGTTCATAATGCCGCCCCACGGTTGTGCCTTCTAGCTCAGGACTGTTGCTGGCATGCTAGGAGGAGCGTCAGCTCCTCTAAGTGCCTGGGAACTGTGACCGCATCGAAGCATTGGGCATGGAAGAGAGAAGAGAATGACCACTCGGTTAACTCACGGCTGGTGTAAGATTTAAGCTATGGATTTGGAAGCTTGTGATTTTCTCTCCCACACGTGCACACCTATGATTTAAGAATAAGTTCTGTCGAGCTAAGGGGGGCTTACTACTGCAGTCATTCTGCAGGCTCCTGTTCAGAAAAGTAGATGATGTGGTTTCAGCTGCCCTGCATTTGCCTAAAATCAGATTATTATTAAGTTGACCAGGATTGAAATATCTGTGTTGTCAGCAGGGTTCTGTTTTGATTACTGAGTGACAGGAAGAAAAATTGTGTTTTCAGGCATTTCAATTTTCCATTCTCTTTTCTGAAATTGGCATAGGATCCTGTTGTGGGTTCATAGGGCTTCACCAATTAATTCAGTGTGTTTACCTTGGAGCACTATTCCAGCAGAACCAGTCAATAGGACTTCTTTAACTACCCCAGACAAAAGAGACCTTAATCCACATTTCTTACAGAAGATGCTTGTGCAAGGAATGTGCCTCAAACTTCTCTCTTTTCTTCTAAAATAGTATCTGTAAGTTGGACAATATAAAGCTGATACATTATTTTTAAAGAAGTCTTTTAATTCATAGAATAGACATTTTAATTTAGGTCCCCAAGTGCCTGATCAGCAAACATGCTTACTGCCTTCTGGAGATTATTCAATTTCTCTTCATATGCATGATTCTGTGTATCTATACTATGTACTGAGCCTTTTTTTTGCCCATTTTTTTTTGCATAGTTCCTCCATCTAGGTCTAAACAACTAAGTTGGCCCTTTCTGGATCTATTTCGACATTGTATTTTGGAAGTTGTGTAACCAAAGCTGTCAACAATATTAATGTTCAATCATGAAATGTTACAAAATTTATTATAGGTTTATTTTGCAATGATCTACAAAAGAAAACACTTACATAATAGCTGTACTGTCATCTGCATCAAATCATCTACTACAAACCTAATATTTTTTTCTGATTAGCCATCACCAGATCAGACAATAGCAATTGTAGAAATTTTAAGATGTTTTGCTCTAGTGTGAAAGTCTTTATCTTACTTACATCTTGCATCTTAGTTCCTGTTCCTCTAATTTGGATCTACTATGAATCAGTTGACCAGCTTGCCTCCAGAAGTTGTGATGCTCCATCACTGGAGGTTTTTAAGAAGAGATTGGACAGCCATTTGTCTGGAATGGCATAGGGTCTCCTGCTTAAGTAGGAGACTGGACTAGAAGACCCTTCAACTCTTATTCTGTATTCTGGAACCCTTTGCTTATTGTTCTAAACAATTTTTGTCATCCAAATTATTGGCTGCCTTATTTCTAACAACAACAACAACAACAACAATGGAGTTGGAAGGGACCTTGGAGGTCTTCTAGTCCAACCCCCTGCTTACTCAGGAAACCCTACACTACTTCAGACAGATGGTTACCCAACATCTTCTTAAAAACGCCTAGTGTTGGAGCATTCACAACTTCTGGAGGCAAGCTGTTCCACTGATCAATTGTTCTAACTGTCAGGAAATTTCTCCTTAGTTCTAAGTTACTTCTCTCCTTGTTTAGTTTCCACCCATTGCTTCTTGTTCTACCTCCTCCCCCCCCCCCCCGGTGCCTTGGATAATAGTTTGACTCCCTCTTCTTTGTGGCAACCCCCGAGATATTGGAACACTGCTATCATGTCTCCCCTGGTCCTTCTTTTCATTAAACTAGACATACCCAGTTCCTGCAACCGTTCTTCATATGTTTTAGCCTCCAGTCCCCTAATCATTTTTGTTGTTCTTCTCTGCACTCTTTCTAGAGTCTCAACATCTTTTTTACATCGTGGCAACCAAAACTGAATGCAGTATTCCAAGCGTGGCCTTACCAAGGCATTATAAAATGGTATTAACACTGCGTGATCTTGATTCTATCCCTCTGTTAATGCAGCCTAGAACGGTGTTGGCTTTTTTGGCAGCTGCTGCACACTGCTGGCTCATATTTAAATGGTTGTCCACTAGGACTCCAAGATCCATCTCATAGTTACTACTACTGAGCAAGGTACCACATATACTGTACCTGAGCATTTTGTTTTTCTTGCCTAAATGTAGAACCTTACTTTTTTCACCATTGAATTTCATTTTGTTTGATAGCGCCCAATGTTCAAGTCTGTCAAGATCCTTCTGTATCTTGAGCCTTCTGTATCTTGCCTTTAACATGTTAAGAATGTGAGTTTTCAAAGACCCTGTTGCTCACATGGTTTACTGTTCTTTAGACTATCAGAAAGAATCTGGCATTACCTTTTCCACCAACTAACACATTTTTTTAAAGGCATAAGCTTTGGAAACTGTAGTTTCAGACTAACGTGGCTGTCATCCTCCAGTGACATTCAGACAGTATCTAAACATAAGAGAATATCTGGGCTTCTGAGATGGTTAATTTTGCTCAGGGGTCTTTGGTATGTGAAGCCTTCAGAGTCTAGAAAGAAGAAGATCCCCACTTTCACATTCTTGCTGATCTTAGCAAAGAACTTTAAAACAAATGTAACTTGTTTTGCAGAAAAAAGTTTATTCTTTAAAACTTGTTATTTTATGTGTTCAGTGTGTTTAATTACTTTACATTTAGTAATGTTTTCTACAAATTTACCTAGAAGAGAGATTAAAGCAACCAGTTGTTTATTTTTAACTTCTTTCTTCAAGCCCTTCCTTAAAGTTAAAAGTTCTTAGGCAAAGATGTCAATCTTAAGGAAAGTTTTCTGGTTTTCATTAATGATTTCTTTCTACTTCTTTGAAGGTGTATTAATTTCTCAGTTATGATAAATTTAAATAAAGTCATTGTTAAAGATATACCTGCTGTTTTCATTTTGTTTCAGATTAAATTTCATTTTAAACTAGATAATAACTTGTTGATTTAGTACCATAGGAAATGTGTATTTGTAGCTTCATGGTGTTTTGTCATGTTATATCGGGAGAACAAGGATCACCATTGGGTTTTTACCTTACACTTCCATGTTAAACTTTTATATTTTTGGTTTTTTTTTTTAACAGTTAACCAAAGCAATATTGCAGCAATGTGTAGTTTTGAACTATTAGCTTTAATTTATTTATTTTCAAATCTAAATAATTTCAGTGAAATGAACCTTAAAGCAAATGTTCATAAGCTATTTTGTAAACAAAGAGGACCAGAACATTAAGTTCTGGGAAGGGAAATACTATTGAGAAGATATTGATTCACTAGGATATAAGAAGGTTGGCAGGAGAAGCACAGATGTACAAGATTCTGTAATTACAGTCTCTCTCAATAAAGTCTAGTTCTAGTCGTCCTATAGAGACTCTTTCATGATCTGGTCCACCTCAAAGGGCTGATAGGTTTGTTGTACAAGTACAGTCGCTAGCTACCGGTCTTCTTCCCTCCCTGTAAAATAAATATGAAGTTTCTTATTTTTTAGATTTATATGCCTACCCATCTCAAATACATGATTTTTTAAATATAATTAAAAGATGTTTACTTTTATATTTCTGAAATAAGTATTTTTATACAATGCTTTAAGAAAATGTTCAATATAAACCTTAAATATTTTTTTGAAAACAATAGTTACTTGTACTTGAGGATATACTTGTATATTGTCAAATTAGAAAAAATAATTGAAAAAGACACATATTTTATAAATTTAGTCTTGGACTGGCTAAGCCAAACCCGTACGTTAATGACGTCAAGACACTTTCAAAAGTATGGACTTCAGCTGTAATCACGCTACAGGTAAGAGCTCAGACCAATTGAGGTCAAAGTCAGCGCTGAGAGCATCTGCCTCTCAGCGCTATTTATGCAAATCCTCATCATTCCCCCCCACCGAACCATCATCCGGCATTGCAAGCCCTCCCCCCCAGCTGGTCATTAGCCGCACATGGCTTAGATTGTCTCTTTCTGGTTGCAACTTCACTTTGCTCGGATTTCTCTGCATCTCATTTCACATGACGCTATTCACCGGCATCAGGCTTTGAACCGCTGAGAATAGTTTGTTGTGTTGGCAACCGTCAATCCCCGGTCTCAGTGTCTCTCCCTCCCACCAAGGTGCATATGTCGAGCCTTGGCACGACATTTAGTACAGTATGAAGAAGTAGAAACTTTTCTCTCATAAGTCTAGATTATAGTATTGCAGTATACAGTACTACCATCCAGTAAAGCTAAATTAATATAGGAGATTCAAAAGGTGCATGTAAGGAATGTACTATGCAACATGTGGTAATGTCCATCATGTCAGAAAGCTTGAAAAAGAAAGTTCCTATTCTAAAGACAGGGAAAAATAGAGGTTAAATCCATTACTGAAGGAGTATGTTTTTTAGTTGGAAATTAATATAGAGGAAGTCCCTCTCTATTGTTTGTGAGCATTGGGTCTTTGAGATAAAGATGTCTTAAAGAAGTCTATCTGTTAACTTTAAAGCCTGCTTAAGTGCATAGTGAGCTGGTAGTTCCATGACCTTATGTGAAGTTAAATCACTTCAGATCTTTAAAAAGGGGTGTAGTCTTTGGGACACCTGAAAGCTTTGAGTGCAATTCATAGAAGCTATCTAGAAGTTAACAACAGAGTCATCACTTCCATCTCTTCTGGATTATATTTCACTTATTTAATCTAAATTATTACTAAATGCAAGCAACAGTTAAAAGAATGAATTAGTTATTTGGAATTAGATGAGAAAGGACAGCAATGTATTTTAAATATATTGCTGGCATCTTACTCCATACTTCTAGATTTCTTATCACCAGTAGTTTCATGGAGGTATTAAATGTCACAGGGACAAGATGGAACTCAGTGTTACAGCATCAACAAAAATTTTATTTATTGAACTGTAATCCCTAGCATGACATGCTGAATATCATCTGCCAAAAATGATCTTAACCATTGCAAAAATATCATAGTCCAGGCGAATGCCTGGTCAAAAGTACTGAATCTCTTCCAAGAGATTCAGAATAACCAGTAGAGGCATTTGTGTTGTAGGTCAGCCATAAAGGTGACCATAATAGTCTTAGTCTCATATCTTGTCCAGAAGCCCAATTTAGATGGATTCAAATGATCAGTATGATTCAGGTATGTCTGGAATTATAAAACTACTACCTTCTCAAACACTGTAAGCTAAATTAGTGAATTTGAGACTACAATTTTCAAATCTTTTTTTTGTTGGCAGACTGAGGTAGCAAAGTAACTATCAAATGCTAATACAATATTTTAAAATGTATGTTGTACTCCCAGAGTGATTGGAGGAACATTTCAGATCAAAGTCTTCTGTTGACTTTGTATCTCCAAATATTTCTCAATTTTTATCTGACTGGTGTAATTTGGACCTAAATTCCAACACATTTTTTTCTTATTTTTTTCTTTAAAATGAATTTAGAAACATGAAAAAGCCTCCAAATTAAAATGTCTGCAATTATCTGCTCAGTTTCAAAGAGCAAGACAAGATGTAGACCTCTAAAGTAGAGTATTCATAGTAAAAGTCAGAGCATTCAAGTACCGGCATAGATAAATTCTTATTTAGCGATCAAGACAAAAAGCTGAATATCAAAAGCAAGATCCAGAAGACTAATAAAATCTTAGATCTAAGCAAAGATCAAATAAAAAGGCACAAGATCAAGCTATTAGAAAAGTTGCTGCAGCATGTTTATACTTGTAATCAAAGGGCATTATGATATAATACAGCTAATGTATTTTATATGGAATATATTCACACTAATGTATTTTATATAGTTTTAAGATCTAAAATAGATCTATTACATAATTTTTTTATCCAAGCAGTAAATTAACAGTTCAATTTATATGATTTGCGTCATTATTCAAATCATATCACTTGACCTAAGTGTTTTCAGCTGAGTTTTAACAGACATTTGGATTTATGTACCCGTCCCCCTCAAAGTCGGTTATGAATAGTGGAGTAAAATCCGCAGGTGCACCTTTCCCCTACACACACACACACACACACACACACACACACACACACACACACACACCTCCCCCCCTCTCCCTCTCTCTCATATTGAGAGTTTAGTCTTGATCCTTGATCACAGAAGACTGGCTGAAAGTGTTTCTGGATATTTAAAAACACATGTTTAAGTTGTTAAAATTGTAAGTAAACTAAGACGTTTGGCAAAAATTTTAAAGAAATATGTGTTTATATTTCTTTGGGTGGGTGTTTTTGCTGTTTCTATACTACAGGAGAAAGTGGTCCATGCTGTTTTATATTAGATTCTGTTTTTGTTGAATATTGCTTTGACTAGAAATACCATCTGGAGTATGAACCTTATGAGAATTCAGGTTTTTTTAAACTGCAACATTTTAACAATTTGTACACTTAGGAAAAAAACTGCTACTCCCTTTTCAGATTTTAAAATGTTGATAGTTGAATCCCTTATTATGAAAGGGAAAAAAAATCATCTTAATTTTTTAAAGAGGAACACATACATAAATGAGTGCTTTAGAGTTTTTCTGATTTTTCAAAATGAATTCCCTCATCAAAGATTTCAGCTAGTTCTTTACACTGACCTGGAAAATTGGGTTGTTTTTAGTATGTTTTTAATGTAGTGCTGTCATTGTTATGCAAAAGAAGTATCTTGCTTGAATATGTTTTCTGCCATAATTTAAGTAATGTAATATTAAAATTAAATTTAAATAATTTAATTACTTTAAAAAAGCATCTATTTCCTCATTTTTAACAATTTTCCTGCTTAAATTTTAAGTGTAGTACCTGAGATAATTTCTATCAATTACTTTTTCCAGATACATATACATAAAGAAGTAACTAAGTTTTAAGTTTTCTTCTTTATCGTTAAATTGGCCAAACACTCACCCAGCTCAGTTCTTCTTCACCACTCTCCAGCACAACCGCTTAGATCTTGTCACCCAGGCAATCCACAATCTCTCTATTCAGTCAATCCAATCGTGGCCGTCCCAGCTATGGCGACAGAGTCGTTTCATCAGCTGTTGGCTGAGAGGCTGGTGCCAGCTCTCTGGGGGGTTTGCAAGCCCCCCCCCCGATCCCTGACTGGTGCCTCTTTTCTCCACTGCCCCTCCAGGGCAGATCTGACCTGGTTCCGGTTCGGTTCCAGGTCTCCTAACAGCTGGGGTTCGGGGATCCCTGCGGAGTGCAGGAGATGCCCGAATCGCTGGGATGTTGGCCATGCCCCTTTTGGATGTGTATTTGAATGTCTTTGTATCACATCTTTTATGTCTCAGCCTATTTTTCTAGATTTTTCTTTAGATTTTAAGTCAGTGGTTCCCAACCTGGGGGTCGGGACCCCTTTGGGGGTCGAATGACCATTTCCCAGGGGTCGCCCTGGCATCCTCAGCTCCCCCCCCCCCACTGCCACTAGCCTGGCCATATTGGCTTAACTCGCCCGAGCCCTCTGATTGGTCGGGAGAGGTGCCATTCAGTGAGAGGCGTTTGTTGTGGAAGATGATATTCCTTGTGCTCTTGCAAAGACTGGCCCGAGAATTTCTCATCTGGCATAATTACATAGTTTTTGTGATTAATCGCTATACTTTAATTATGTTCAATTTGTAACAATGAAAATACATCCTGCATATTAGATATTTACATTATGATTCATAACAGTAGCAAAATTACAGTTATGAAGTAGCAACGAAAATAATTTTATGGTTGGGGGTCACCACAACATGAGGAACTATATTAAGGGGTCGCGGCATTAGAAAGGTTGGGAACCACTGTTTTAAGTCATATAAATGACTATCTTTTGGTCTCTGGGCTTTCTATTAATAAGAGATTAACAGAAGCTTCTCAATGCTGGTGGTGTGTAATAAGAGTTTTATCAACTATTGGGTTTATTTGCTTCTCTCTACCTCTTTATCACTAAAAGAAACAATGTTTGTTTAAAAGATTCCATCGATATTTATATGCTTTTCTTTTCCCTTTCAAGCCCCATCTGCTTTGATATGATTGAAGAAGCTTACATGACAAAATGTGGACACAGTTTCTGGTAAGGTTGCTTGATAAAACTGTTTAGCAAGAGAGATTTAGTTATAAAATGAAAATGTGTGAACTAAAGTTATTTTGTTAAATGCATATTTCTAACTCAATATCTTCATTGGTGATAACCTGGGATAACATAAAACATTTTCTATTTCTGAATGGTAGCACTGACATAGCTTTAAACAAATAACTATTAAAATATATGAAAACAATTTGGTGGATGAAGCAGGACAGGACACATGCATCAGATTCTTATAAGTGACTATGAATTCTTCAAAGCCATCAATGGTTTTCAAAGTTCTTACTCTTAAAAGCTTATTTTCTTTGAAGTGATGTGTCTCATCGAAAGTTTGACAAATCTTTGACAAGTCTTTCTCCACTTTTGTATGTTATGAAGATGATAAATCTGTGTTGCAGGCAATCTATTTTAAAACTGCCTATTAACATCCAATATTTTGTTGTTTTTGGCAACAAGGTAATACTAGTTACAAAAAAAAATTTCCCAGAACTTGAAGATGCTTCATTGATTTGATCTATCTATAGTACCCAACCACCTGGTACCACAGCTCCAATTCCTCAACTAACAAACAGAATGTAATGTGTCATATTCATGTTAATAAATTTCTGTAGTATTTTTCACTGTTCTGTTACTTTTCTTGAACAGTTACAAATGTATTCATCAAAGCCTGGAAGATAACAACAGATGTCCCAAATGTAATTATGTTGTGGATAACATTGATCATCTATATCCCAACTTTTTAGGTAAGTTTTAATGTTCAGTAATACAAGCATCAATCATATTTTGGTAACTTTGTCAATAACTGAACTTTTATTGCTGGGTATTTATTTCTTTATTATGTTTCACATGCTTCTGTTGATTTTGTACAACATAGACTACATTCCTGGACATGTAATATCTGAATATCTATCAGGTATTCAGTGATATAAAAATCACACTAGCTTTGCAAAACAATAAGTGATGAAGTTGAGAGAGTCTGTGGTGGACCGTGATTGTGAAAGCTGTGGCTAGGGCTTTTGCAAGGTTCGCCTGGTGCACCAATTGCGACCATACTTGGAGAAGGAGGCTCTACTCACAGTCACTCATGCCCTTGTCATCTCCCGATTGGACTACTGTAATGCGCTCTACATGGGACTACCCTTGAAGAGTATTCGGAGACTACAATTGGTGCAAAATGCGGCTGCGCGTGCTATGGTGGGTGTTTCAAGATACACCCACGTAACACCCATACTCCGCCAGTTGCATTGGCTGCCCATTGGTCTCCGGGTACAATTCAAGGTGTTGATCATCATCTTTAAAACCCTACATGGCTTAGGACCAGGTTACCTCTGGGACCGCATTCTACCTCATACTTCCCTTTGACCGGTCAGGTCCCACAGAGTGGGTCTCCTCCAGGTCCCGTCAGCCAAACAATGCCGACTGGCGGGGCCTAGGGGGAGGGCCTTCTCTGTAGGGGCCCCTGTTCTCTGGAACCAACTTCCCCCAGAGATCCGAATCATCCTCACCTTGCTGGCTTCCGAAAAGCCATTAAGACATGGCTCTTCCTGCAGGCAGGGTTCTGAGACAATTTTACATCTGAGGTTCCCCCCATGTATGCATGGTGGTGTATGTCTTTTTTACAACTTTTTAAAAATTGTTTTTAATGATTTTATTGTTTGGTGTTCTTTAAAATGCTGTACGCCGCCCTGAGTCCTTAGGGAGTAGGGCGGCATAGAAGAATTCCTAAATAATAAATAAATAAATAAATAAATAAATAAATAAATAAATAAATAAATAAATAAATAAATAAATAAATAATAACTTAGTAACCAAATAATTTAATAATTCTTAGTCATATTTGATTTTGAGAGGTGAAGAGAGGATGGTAAAGATCAAAATAGGCCTTATGCTAAATGAATTGTATACTCGCCATAAAATCTTCTTAAGTCATAGTGCCTATGACTCAATTCTCCCACCAAGATGGGTTTACAAACTTTTTTCTGCTCTTTTCTTGGAAATAGTGGCATTTGTATAGTAGTTTGATAATAATCTTTTCAGATCTTGGACTGTTTGTGAGTGATCTTGCAAGCCCTCAGATTGCTGATCAATAATTTATTTTAAACAATAATTTATGTTTCATGTAATCATAAATTGGAAGTAGGAAAAAATAAAACTGAATTAGAGTTTATTCTTCCTTTTGATTTTGTGTGCATAGGAGAGATACATACATGAAACTAATATGGAGGGTAGGAAAAAGTGTAATTATGTAATTTGGTTGCATATTGTGCAAATAAGTCCATTTTGTACATTTGACAATAGTTAAAGTTATGGACTTATTAAAAAAGCAATTTTAAGGACCTTCTGTATATGATAGGCAAAAATTGTGCTTATAGTGTATGTTTTAATATAGGTAATGTGGATTGGGACATATTCCATGAAATGTGATTCATTTTCAAATGCTTAGTTTCATACAATTAATTAGTAACAAAATAAGTCACACTGAACAACTGAAGTTGTTAAAATATAAACGAGTTAACATCTGCTGTAAGTAGACTATTGTGTACAATAAAATGTAGCTTTTAATATTCCTACATATTAGATGAGCTTCAATCTCCTCCTTGATTTACTCACATTTGTACTTAAGTGCTGTAAGTGCTTAACCTACTGACAACCAATGAAGTGAATCAGGGGCGGGTTCCTATTTTTTTACTACCACTCTGTGGGCGTGGCTTATTTTATGGGTGTGGCTTGCCGGCCATGTGACCAGGTGGGCGTGGCTTGCCGGCCATGTGACCGGGTGGGTGTGGCTTCTCGGACTGCTGAAGGGAGGGGAACTGAGATAGGTCCTGCCGCCCATTCCCCATCCCCTCAGCAGCTCAAGAAGCCTCAAATGTGCGAAAATGCCTAGGATCATCACTGTGCATTCGTGACTTCTCGGACTGCTGAAGGGAGGGGAATGGAGATAGCTCCTGCCGCCCGTTCTTTCAGCGTCTCACGCGCTCCCTCAGACATCCTCCCCTGCTTGGACTCACTGTGGGGTAGGAAGGCAGCGCATGCGCAGTGCCGGAAGCTTGGCTTCTGGGCATGCACAGAAGAAAATCTTTTTAAAAAATTAAAAAAAAATTTTTTTTCTAATGGCGGCGCCCAGGCACCGGCAACTGACCGCACCGGTACTGTGACGTCACCAGCGGCCACTACCGGTGCTATAGAGTAGACCGCACCGGTAGGAACCCACCACTGAAGTGAATAAAGGACAAGAGTTACACTTGCATAATGGATGTTACATTCTTTACCAATGGTAGTTTTGGATGGTGTTTAAGTGAAACCCATGTAGAATGCTTACAGTAATCCAAAGGTGTGATAATAATGTCTTGATTTATTTTCACCAAATATTTTTTATTTAAGTGGGCTACAACTATGATGTTTAGGTCAATAATATGTTAGAGGAGGCTGAACACCCACAAATCTCAATGCATTTAATGATCACATTTGATGAACCAGTTACAGAATGGTGAAGATGCATCTTATTTTGATGTACTTTATAGTTTGCTGAAATAAAATGAGTGACTGTTCATCAATACTGCTGTATACATTAAAAATACTGTATGTATAATATACATTTTCCAGAAAAAAATGGAAATCTTTTTATTCTAATTGGCAAGTGAGTAATAATATTTGTTGCTCTATTGTGTTTAATCTTAATGAATTAATAAAAGTGCAGTGTTGAAATTTACTCCTTTGATCTTCTTAGTATGCATTTATTTCTAAGACAGTTTGTCTTTCATCTATCTTAAAATGTACTTTTTTGCCCTGTAGTGAATGAGCTCATCCTTAAACAGAAGCAAAGATTTGAGGAAAAGAGATTCAAATTGGACCATTCAGTGAGTAGCACCGTATGTCCCAATCTTCTTTCTTTCATTTGCTTATTCTGGGGCTTAAGGGATGGAGTGCATGGTATTCCTGTGTTCTAAGCATTTGAGAATGTCTGTTTCTTTGGCAGACAACTCAATTAATCTGTGTAAGCAAGGTACTGTATTATTTGGGATTTTCATTATACAGTCTAACTTTACTCTTTAATATAATAATGGTTTTGATAGATTTGTGAATATAGATTCAAAATGTTCTGTATTTTCCAGTGCAGTTTGTAATTATTACAAGTTATGACAATGAGATAATCATAAAAGTTATGCTTTATAAGATTTAGATAAGAATATCAGTGATATTAAAACTGATACTACACTTCTCATTCACATAGTCAGTCTTTTTCTGTGAAATTCAAATTGTCTACAGAAGATTGAAGTCTTGGACCATTCCAGTTCAGATCATTATATAATATAATGGTCCATGAGTTAAATTTCTGATTAAGCTTTGATACCCATAGGAAATATCTGGTGGTATATGTCTGAGAAGTCACGTGCGGCATCATGGTGGCCAATGTAACTGCAAACATCAGTCATTATAACATGTATAAAGAGGGAAATCACATGAAACAATGCATGGGAACATATCATAATGCAACATCTATATCTTTCTTTTGAGAACTTAGATGAATGTGGTATGCTTATGCCATTCTGATAGATTCTAAGGTTTTTCCAAGAAACATTTATTTGTATATTTATTTAATTTGGCCACCTATCTCACCAAATGACTAATAATTATTAGTGACTAATAATATTAAAAAATATATGTAGGAGCCAAGAATAAATCACTCATTGTAATAACTACATTAACCATAAAATGGATCTGCACACACTTGGAGCTCCAGGCCTTGGCACAGAGCTATGTCTTTAAGGACTTACAAAAAGCCAGCAAGTTGGGGCCATACTGAATAAATCTATCATGAGATCATAGCTTTTAAGCACATTGAGTATATTGTTGAAATAGTTAATTCACAAATGAAAATATGTGAACATTTTTTGTTGAAATTCAGGTGATAATCATAAACAGATGCTAAATATCATTGTATAGCTATGGACTAATGCTAACATTATTGTATTTGGACTGTTAACATTGTATTTACACAAGAAATTGAAATAGTTTGGCTAAAAGTTTCATATTAAAGTAAACATATATACAGTTTCTGTTAAACTTTTCTTTGGAACAAGAGGCCACATTCTTTTGTTTCCCTACATGTTGAAATAGATAGATACATTAACATTTCATCTGAAATATCACAATTTTCACTACATATCTAATTACCCAAATAAGTTATCTAAATAACCTATGGAACATTCTGCACATGCCGCTGGGCTTTCCCCCCTTCTTCAGCATGTAGCTGTTCATGCCCATTCATCAATCTTGCTGCACCTGGGAGTTTAAGCATAGTATTTTGTATGGGATGCCAAGTGAAACTGGAGACATGAGAGAATCTGTCAGATGTGCATGACTTTGGAGTCCTCTCTGGATCTGAATTGGATAATGGAAGCTCTAATTACAGTTGAGTGTTCCAAAGAATATTTGGAGGACTTGGGAGTGAAGGAAGGAGGTGGTATAAGTTTGGGGTTATATTATTCAGGGCTCGTTTCTACAGCAAAGTGTGGGATTCTGCACAACTGCAGTAATGCATGTCCTGACTCACCTCGAGACTAGACATTGCTTCTGCGAATAGTGAAAAAGAAAAAAGTCGCCTGAAGTAAGTTTATCCTTTCCTTACAATTTTTCTCAGAATGGTATGCTTCCACTGGATTACTGTGATCGCTTTATGTTATTATGAAATGTCTAAGCTATATTGACTGAAGCCTCTGAAACATGTCTTGATTATTTGTTTGCTTATTTTTCTCTTTAGAATGGGCACAGGTGGCAAATATTTCAAGATTTGTTGGGAACAGACCAAGACAATCTTGATTTGGCCAATGTTAACTTAATGTTGGAACTTCTGGTGCAGAAGAAAAAACAACTGGAGGCAGTAAGCTTTTTTCTAATCTCTTAGTAAATATATATTATAAAACAATATATTTCTTTTAATGAAACCGATTAAGATGCAGACTTTTTCCTGTACCACTGCTTGAAGAAAGTCTCTTCTAAAAATTGGCAGTAGGTTGGGAATTGATTTTGAGTCATCTTGAACTCGAAAAGGTCCAACTAGTTCATCTTCAATAATACCAGCCCATGCCAGAACCCACTTCCACCTTGCTGGCGTCTGAGTCAAAGTGGAGCTCTGTGCCAGTTACTGATCCAGCCATAGGCCCATCCATCTGGTCCATCAAGAGTCACTCTCATCTCATCAGTCCATAAAACCTTTGAAAAATCTGTCTTCAGATATTTCTTGGCCCAGTCTTGCCATTTCAACTTATGTGTCCTGTCCAGTAGTGGTTGGGTTTCAGTTGTCCTTACCTTGGCCATGTTTCTGAGCATTGAACACTCTGCAATTCTGGGCACTCCAGGTAGATTGCTGTTCTGGAACATGACAGCACTGAAGGATAATGGGTTCCTGGTAGCTTCACATTTTATTCTTCTCAAATTTTTGACAGTTAATGTGCGTCTTTTTTTCTCAATACATTTCTTGCGACCCTATTGACTATTTGCAACAAAATGTTGGATGGTTCTGTGATCACACCATAATATCTTAGCAATTTCAAGAGTGCGGCATCCCTCTGAAAGACTTTTTACAATTTTTGGCTTTTCAGAGTCAGTTAAATCTCTTTTTGGCCCATTTTGCCTGAGGAAAAGAAGCTGCCCAATAATTATGCACACCTTGATATAGGGTGTTGATCTCTTTAGGCCACACCCTCCCTAATTACACAAATACACATCACCTGATATGCTTATATCCACTAAGAATTAAAGTTTATACAGCTTGGAGGTGGAAAATATGCATAAAAAGGATGATATGGTCAAGATACTCACTTGCCTAATAATTGTGCACATAGTGTACACAGTTTGGCTAGTACAGAATATTATTTTCTGTTTTGGTGTTTTTCCTTATTGCCTCTAGCATTGGTAAGAACAGATTCTCCACAAACATGATTGTGGATAAGCCGTTTGTTTTCTCAATGTCAACTACAGTTAGCGGTTTGTGATTCAAATATGTATGTACTTAAATATTGTACATAGAATGCCAGTGTCTTAAATGCCTCTTTGCTTACCAATTTCCTTTTTCCACCTCTTCCCGTTTATCACAACTTATTGTTACAGGAGTCCCATGCTGCCCAGCTACAGATTTTGATGGAATTCCTCAAGGTTGCCAGGAGAAATAAGAGAGAGGTAACATGACCTACTTTGCTTTATTATTATTAAAAATATCTTTCCATTACTTTCTTAAATAATACAGATTGGCTTATCACTTTTTAAGAAGTGTGGGTAGTGGCAATCTGTTACAGTTTATTTCAAACACATAAACCTGAAGAATTTTAGACCATGCCAATTATGAGAGGTTTTGACTTTACCTCTTTTGAATTGAATTGAACAATTGTTTTGCTTTACTTTTCATACCTTTGAGGAGAAAGTTTGTTAAAGTTATTTGTTGGACGTTACAACAAATTCTTGAAATAAATTGTAGCTGGCGTGAACTTTGTGTAGGTTTATACCAATTGTTACTGTGTCTCTGGTGAAGGTTTTTTTAAATTTAACTTCAAAGGCCTATTGCAAGTATATATGTTTCTGTAGATTTTGGTGATATTTTTGAGTACTTCATTCTGAATTGGTGTACATTTCAAGCTCCTCTCTACAAAAGAGTATAATGAAATAATGATTAATTAACTGGAGGACATGCAGAATTTCCTCATAATTGTCAAAATTGATTTAATGTGGGAGAAGGGATATATCTTACAAATAGCAAGTTTTATCTATTTGTATAAATGCCTAAAGAGAACTTAGCCTGGAAAAACCAGTATGAATGTTTGACCTTTTTCAAACTTAACAATTGAACACGACTCAAAGAAATAGCTGTACATGGATTTACAGCCCATACTGTTACAGATTCCTTCCTTATGTTTTCTATATGGAAATTACATGTGAGTATCATAGCCTTATATTTAAACAAAATCAGTTTTATTCTTAAATGCATACAGAGCATTGAAAGATTTAGTTATTTTTAGAATGTCCCCTAAAAATTTGCTGCTTGGAAAGATTATGTATAATCTCAGGAGATACTTCTCCAATATTGTCCCATCAAACTTAGATTTGAAGATTAGTTTCCACATTTAGCGTGGAATAAACTCTTATCTGTGGTTCTAAGATAAAATGTGGGTTAATCATAGTGTTCATCTTGATATTGTTACATTTATATTTCAGTACTATAATTTGAGCTGATAATAATTACACTGAGGGGCTGCCTGGAATTTTTAAAACAATAAACGAAAAGTTCAAACAAGAGGCAAGCAAATAGTGCTTCTATAATTATGTAAACTTTTTCAAGCATTTGTATTGGTGATTCTGAAACAAATATAATTTGTTAACAAATTATAACAAATATAATACAGCTTACATTTTCCTACCAATGTTTCTGCAAATAGCTTTTATGCCTGCTGAATAACATCATCTTACTATATAAGGCAATATACATGTATAGTATTACAAAACATATGTATGAACGATCTTACTGTTTTTTATAAATAGCTAATCAGTGGCTCAATTTAACAATCGTATCTAAGCAAGTATGGCAATGCATGTTGCCTGATGACTCTTGCTGGATTGCTCTTGTTGAATAAACCAGTATCTATGTATGATTTTGTTTGAAATTATGTTCAGTCTAGGACTTTTGGTTGATTATTTTCCTCACAAACCACAAATTTGGGCCATGTGCAGATTCTTAGTTTGCTATTCTGGAATTTAGGTTCAGACATAATGTTAAAGAAATCTTATTGACTTCTTTGGACAATAGGAGTAGCTAAGACAAAAGAAGTATGATTAGACTTGTATTTGTACTTGACCATACTTAAGAAAACTCTCATTGAAATAAATGAACTTTAAATTAGGCATGACTATACTGTCAATGGGTCTATTCTAAGGAAGAACAGTTATAGTAATTACTAATATATGCTGTACAACTAATATATGTTGTACAGTGTTACACATGGAGCAGCAAACTGTTCATATTGCTAGATGTTTTAAATGTACAGTTGCGTATTCTAAAGTACAGAGAAGTTAATCCTGGATTAAAAGTACTTGGCATTATGCTTTATATTAAGTAATAATTTCCAATTCTCCTGCTTGCCAATTCAGTCTATCTCTTAATGTTTGTATTTCAGAACCTGACTGTTAGGCTCTGACCTGGAACTCTGTAATGCAAGTTACTAGAGACCCAGATTACTTTTAAGAAAACTAATTAAACCATAAACTAGTCTATTGTGGTTAGACATTAGAAATAAATTATTTTATCACCACTTCGATATAACCGGGAATAATCTTTGCATTACTGCAAAATGCTTTAATCTATTCTTCCCTTTACCAAGCCGTTCTTTTAAGTTTCAATTTTGGGTTACATGTTAATGAATTTGACTTGATCTCTCTCTCTCTCTCACACACACACACCCCAGTCTATATAGTATTTTAGCTAAACTTTATCTCTAATGAAAGAATTGTAGGACACTACAGAGAGATGATAAAAGCAGTGAAGAATTCATTCTTCATTACAGATTTGAAATTATATATATATATATATATATATATATATATATATATATATATATATATATATATATATATATATATATATATGACAGAAAATAAATAAATAAATAAATAAATAAATAAATAAATAAATATATATATATATATATATATATATATATATATATATATATATATATATATATATATATATATATATATATATATATATATGACAGAAAATAAATAAATAAATAAATAAATAAATAAATAAATAAATAAATATATATATATATATATATATATATATATATATATATATATATATATATATATATATATATATATATATATATATATATGACAGAAAAAAACATATATAACCCTTTCCTGGTGAAGAACTGATAGGGAAGAGAACCTGGCCTAGAGGTTAACACTTCTGCCTTATAAGCAGACTGCCCAGGTTCAAATCCCACTATGGGTATGGCTATCTGACGAGAGCTAAATCTGACCTGAACCCTCCGGAGTGCGAAAAACTGCCCAATGGCAAACCGGAAGTGCGTTTTTCTGAACTTCCAGTTTGCCCATGAAGCTGACATAGGGCAATGTCTCGCGTGCCCTCCGATATGGCTCTGCGTGCCATCTGTGGCACGCGTGCCATAGGTTCACCATCACTGCCCTATGCTATGGAGCCTGATAGAAAACCATGAGCTGTGTCACAAAGTAACACCCACAGTTACTGCGACAATGGAAT
The DNA here is from genome assembly GCA_023053685.1 of Diadophis punctatus similis. Classification (NCBI taxonomy): domain Eukaryota; kingdom Metazoa; phylum Chordata; class Lepidosauria; order Squamata; family Dipsadidae; genus Diadophis; species Diadophis punctatus. The sequence continues at coordinate 95,729,058 of JALIGW010000003.1, forward strand.
TCCACTGGCCCCGGTATGCTAGATTCTGTGCTTCCAGAGTAAACTGCAGAACCATGTCCACAGATGAACTGCAACAACAATATGTCTTCTTCAAATCCGAAGGACTACCATATTACTTTTGTTTTTTTTAATGGCTGTTAAGCAAATTTTATTTATTAACATTGAGCATGCTTGTAACTGATGGTGAGGAACATAATTTTTGATAATATTTCATCATTTCGATATTGCTATCAGTCTACTGGTAGAATGCATACCTAAAATATATATTACTGCATTTTGTTCTTTTACCATTTATTGTGCCCACGACCTCTTTTTCTGTCACAAGAAATTTATGATAGTCCTGCCAGTATAACTTATATTTTTAAAATCTTTCTTTTAATCTACAGCAGTTAGAGCAAATCCAGAAGGAGCTGAGTGTTTTGGAAGAAGATATTAAACGAGTAGAGGTAAAGCTCTCCACAATCATTGCAACAAGCAGGTTTTTATTTAATGTGTATCAAACTGATTGCATCATGCTTGATGGCAAGTATAAAGGTGGAGAATTAACTTTTTTTGAGTTTACCATACGTCCACAAATAATGCTGTCAATTATAAAGCTTTACCTCCACAGTCAAGTAATTGCAATTTGGGTGCTTGAAATCCGGCTCATATTTACAACGGTGGCAGCATCTTACAGTCACATGGTTATAATTTGCAACTTTCCAGCTGGCTTCCAGCAAGCAAAGTCAGTTGAAGAAACTGAACAACCATGTGATCCACTTAGCTACTGCAGTAAAAATGGTTGTGAAATCAAGTCCGGCATGTTATGACTTGCTTAAAACTGCATTGCTTAGCAACTGAAATTCCAGTCCCAATTGTGGTTATGTGTCGAGGACTAGTTCTAAACTTATGACTACAGTTGGGACTTGAATGTCTGTTGTTAAGTGATACAGTGGCTAAATAAGTCATGTCGAATTTGATTACTGTTATTATTAATCGTGGTCATTAAGTGAATCATGTCATTAAACAAATTCAACTCTCCCCACTGACTTTGTTGGAAGATTGCAAATGGCAATCAAATGACCCTGAGACACTGCAGTTGTAAATACATGCCGGTTTGAATTTTGATTATATGACTGTGGGGACGCTACAATGGTTATAAAATGAATGCATTAAATCAGGGCTGTCAAACTCACGGCCCTGATGTGTCAGGCACTGGCCTTGCCCACGCCCGATTTAGCGAAGGGGGGAAAAGTCCCAATATGTCACATGACGCTGCTGTGACGACACAAGTTGGACACCCCTGCATTAAATAATCATTAGTTGAGGACTACTTGTAGTCCTAGTGGATTATTTGAAAGCTTTAAAAATGATAGCATAAATGCCTTTTGTACAGTTATGACTTATGACTGGTTGAACTTGTGGCAGACCCACCTTTGGACTACTTACAATCCAGATGCAAAGTTCCAATGGTTTCCCCCACCTCTGCAGCCGCATGACTAAACTTCATGAGCTTAGCAAAATGGCTGCATTTACGTCCATTTTCAGTGTATCACAGTTGTGTGACCATGTTTTACAATGTTTTTGCTGAAGACTGGCACTTTCAGGCTTTGGCAAAACATAGCAAGCCATTGGTTCATTTAACAACCATCACAAAAAGGTTTGCAAGCTCAGATTGGTCACATGACTGACTGCTTTTAAAACCGTCACAACTTTGGACTGTGATGGGAAGGCTCCATTACAGTTGTAAGTCGAGGAGTACCTGTATGCAACCTCAGTCTTCTCTATGCCCCCACAATGGTATGATACTCTTATCAACATTACATGACCCCATATGATTGAAACATCAAAAAGTCATAGGGTCTTAGTTGGAAAGACCTTTGTGATCGGTCTTGCACACCTGTTATGGATATCTACATACAAAACACAGCCATATAAAATTACATCACAAAAAAGTTATTATTATAGGCATATGTTAAAGAGGCATGTAAATTAACTGAAGAACACTTTTTTCCAGTGAGAGAGATGTAACGTATCTAATTAAACTTTCCTAAGTTTGTGTGGTATTTTACCTTCTTTGGAAAAAGTGATAAAAATAAGAGCAATAATTCTAATTCAGGTTTTATTCAGAAATTCTTGTTTGATGACAATAGTGTGGTTCAATAGCAGAATGAGCTCTTCCATCTGCAGTCTTCCATTGGGCTGAAATCTGGACTTGTGTATTGGATAGTTTTAGAGCAGGGGTGTCTCACGGCCCGCAGACTGGATGTGTCACAGCTAGCCATGTCCCCCTCCGTTTTAGCGAAGGGGGGAAAAGTTGCACTACGTCACGTGATGACATGTAGTCACGAATTTGACACCCGTTTTAGAGTTATTTGAAAGATATACTGAGATGTACAGCAAAGAAGAGGAAATAGTGTCATTGATGTGAATTCAGTTTGTGACTCTTCCAATGTAAGAGTGCTAAGTGGTCATTCAGTTAGGCCTAACCCTAACCCTATAAATTTCAGCAAACTAAGCAAACCTATTTATTTTCTGATAACATTTAAGTATAATTTTTGCATTAACTAATTATAAATATATTCATGGATTAACATTTCTGCATTTGAAATGGTAATAGCCAACATGGCTTATTTTATTGGTTTTAAACAACTCAGACAGGAGCTTTTCTGGACTCCTTTTCAGTAAATTCTGAAGGAAGCACAGTAATTTTCAATATTGCTCTGTTAAATATAAAAGGAGAAAATAGCTAAATGTCTATGGAGATTCTCAGTCATCCAGGTCACAGTTGTCCCAAAGGTGCTTTTTCAAGAGGCAACTGGACTTTCTGTTTTACTTTTGAAGACATTTTTCTTCTCATCCAAGAAGCTTCATCAGCTTTATATTCCTTGCAGACAGCTGGTCATTTGCTTCCTTCTACAGAGTCGTTGAGGCCATTTGGAGTTTATCTGTGTTCTCAGAGTCACAGACAACACAGACTCATCCCCAACAACCTGCACCTTTGTTCAACAGTGAAGGAACATCTGGCAGAAAACATCCTGCACCCAAGAAGGCTCCACACCCATTTGCACTACTCAAGTGATCCTGAGGACACAGATAAACCTCTAAGTGGCCTCAATGACTCTCTAAAAGAATGCAAATGACCAGCTGTCAGCAAGGAATATAAATCCTTCCATTGTCCACCATCCAGTCAGAGCTGAAGAAGCTTCTTGGATGAGAAGCGAAACGTCTTCAAAAAAAACAGAGTCCAGTTGCCTCTTGAAAAAGCACCTTTGGGGAAAAATAGCTACAATAAAAATGAGTATAATGCTTTGATTTTATAGATATTGTGCAGAGACATCTTTAAAGCTGGTAAGGGTGGAAGGAAAAAGAATAGCCAGCTGGAGGGGTTAAATTATAGCGGTGAATGGTGCACCATTAGAAGACTTGAAAGGCCAGTTTATCATGGAGAAAATCTATCTGTGTGGTCAATAGGGGTAAAAATGACTTGATGGCAAGTAATAACAAATACTTCGATAAAAATTTAAAATTAATGAAAGGATATAAATATCAAATTGTTTATTTGTGGTGTGGCTCTATATTTATTCCAGGAAATGAGTGGCTTGTATTCACCAGTCAGTGAAGACAGCACTGTGCCCCAGTTTGAAGCGCCATCTCCTTCACACAGGTAACCAAATTTCAGTTGAATTAGATGTACATATGTTTTTCAAATGATTTAAAAAATGAATGCCTGCACACACCTGCTGTTTATTAAAACAAGCATGCAAACCTGAAAAAAGATCCTCTTGCTTTGCATGTTCTTTTAATGATTTATGAGGATCCCTGACAAATTGCCTGCTTTAATGGTGAAAAGTGGTATGCTTGTACTCAGTGCAAGTCTAAAGTAATCTTTCAAACCATTTTTGAAGTTTGTACAGAATCCATAAAAAATACAGGGAAAACCACTTTACATCTTTTTCTCATCTTTCCATCCTTGTTGTATTCCATATTAACCTGTCTTAAAGCATAGTTTATGTAGAAGCAAACATTGATAGAAATTACTTAATACAAAGGTGATAAATCTATAACACACTATATGTTTTAAATATATAAAGTCTGGGATGTTTCACCATAGGCTATTCTGTATGCAAAAGCTACAAAGCAGGAAATTTTGTTTGAGTGAGTACTTTAATGTCTTTAATTTGTTTTCTTCACAAATTAGAGACACCTCAGTTAAAAGATATCCTCATAAATTAAGCTAGCCTGTATGGTTAGCAAAGTAACTGTCTCTTGTTAGTTGCGAAGTCATGTCTGACCCATCGCAACCCCATGGACAACGTTCCTCCAGGCCTTCCTGTCCTCTACTATCCTCTAGAGTCCATTTAAGCTCACACCTACTGCTTCAGTGACTCCATCCAGCCACCTCATTCTCTGTTATCCCCTTCTTCTTTTGCCCTCAATCTTTCCCCGCATTAGGCTCTTATCCAGTGAATCCTAGGGCTATGCAGTCTCTAGGGCTATGCAGTACATTAGATAGAAAAATATCTACAGCTCCAACAGGCTCTAATAAGCTGGCTCGGGTTCTCCCTCCTCCTCATCTGACTCTGTAGCTAGCTCTGCTGGCAGCTGACAGGCCACAACAGTCAGCCATTTTCCAGGCCTACCTTTGTTGGAGTATTGTTTTTAATGTTTATTAAATATATTGTTTAAAAAGATAACTATTTTACCTACACTGAGAAAGTGATAGTATTATGAGTTGTAAGGTAATATTTGCAAATGGATTGAGAGTACGTAGCAAGGAGTAAGATGAACGGAGCCTCCAGTAGCAAAAAGACTCCATTCACTTCAGCAGCCAAATTCTGCCTCTACAAAATTACAGGTGGTTGTATTGTTCACAATCATATTTAATAGCAACTTGATTATCTACCCTAATACCTCAGTATAGAATTGCTGTACGGTACTCCTCGATTTACAACCATTCATTTAGTTACTGTTCGAAGTTATAGTGGCACCAGAAAAAGCGACTTATGATGGGTTTTCAACACCTACAGCCCTTGCAGCATCTCCATGGTCACGTGATCAAAATACGCCCACTTGACAACTATCATGTATTTACGACAGTTGCATGGTCCCTGTGTCATGTGATTAGCATTTGTAACCTTCCCAGCCAGCTTCTGAGAAGCAAAGACAATGGGGGAAGCCAGATTCACTTAACGACCACATGGTTCACTTAACAACTGCAGTTATTTTCTTGACAACTGTGGCAAAAAGGTCGTACAATGGGACAAAACTCACCTAACAACTGCCTTGCTTAGCAACAGAAATTTTGCACTCAATTATGGTTGTAAGTTGAGGACTACCTATTATTCCAATCTCATCTCCAAAAAGACTAGCAATAGCACTTATATACCGCTTCACAGTGCTTTTACAGCCCTCTCTAAGCGGTTTACAGAGTCAGCATATTTCCCCCAACAATTTGGGTCCTCATTTTACCCACCTCAGAAGGATGGAAGACTGAGTCAACCTTGAGCCTGGTAAGATTTGAACTGCCAAATTGCAGTCAGCCAGCAGTCAGCAGAAGTAGCCTGCAGTACTGCACTCTAACCACTGCGCCTCACTAGGAAATTTTCCTCTTTAGAATTTCCAATAAAACTCTTTTTCTTAGTCGTACTATTAGATAAATTAAAACTCAATTTTTTATTGTTATTAACTATTATTCATGCATATTCTGTTTTTTATTTTTACAGTAGCATTATTGATTCTACAGAATATAGCCAACCTTCTGGATTTAGTGGCAGTTCCCAGGTATGAGAGTAATCTTCATATATGCAGATATGCTGATAAATGTTGCAAATACCTTTTTGAATCTGGAATGTTCAGAATATTTTCAGTGAAAGATTTGTTCTATTTTTCAATGATTAAATCAAAGCAGCTAAACTCTTCCAATATATAAATGCTTAATTATTTGTAGACTTTTTTTCTGTTGCTCTATGATGCAAATAATTCCTGGTGTATATGTATTAGCTTCTGTCTTTTCATTTTTCGTATCTTGACCAGTCAGTGTCATTTTCATTCTTGAGGAAGCTGTTTCTTCATACAAATGGTTATCCAACATCTTCTTAAAAACTTCCAGTGTTGGAGCATTCACAACTTCTGGAGGCAGGCTGTTCCAAGTCAGCATTGAAAATGGAGCAAAAAACCTGATCTGATTTATTGTTATATGGGAGGAGTTCCTCAATTTGTTTGAATTTACTATTAAAAAAAATTCATTGAAATAAAAACGTAATTTACTCCCAGGAAAACCAGGAGCTTTTTGATATTACTCTGTGAAGTAAAGACTATTCTGATTTCCCCCACAGTGAATTACATTTTCTAAAATATCAATATTTTAATTACCGGTACATATTTAGTATTCACTTGCCAGTGAAATTACACTATTGAGTGTTTTGAATCAATAACATAACCTAAAACTTGCTTTTCTACAGTATTTGACCTCAAAATAAATTTGAGAGGAAAAAAACCCAGTTTTGTCAAGAACTATATTTATTTATTTATTTATTTATTTATTTATTTATTTATTTGTTTGTTTGTTTATTTGTTTATTTATTTATTTATTTATTTATTTATTTATTAGTGAGATTTATATACCGCATTTATATGGGTAGGAGTGCATAACAGCGAGTATATGTACATGATTCAGCTTCCTGGTATTTAAAATATTGACTTGACACCCCGCAACTGTCCCTCCCCCATCACTTGTTTCCTAAATTTGGTCCATTTGTTCTAAATACCTGAAATTTCTTTGGTAAATAGCTGTGGTGGTGCAGTGGTTAGAATGCATTATTGCAGGCTAATCTGCCCACAGCCAGGAGTTCGATCCTGACCGGCTCAAGGTTGACTCGGCCTTCCATCCTTCTGAGGTCAGTAAAATGAGGACCCAGATTGTTGGGGGCAATATGCTGATCTCTGTAAACTGCTTAGAGAGAGCTGTAAAGCACTATGAAGCGGTATATAAGTTCTATTGCTATTTGCAAAACTTTGCAGATAATCTCCCATCAACTATAAAACCAACATGATACTTCTTGCTGGAAAGGGCTGCCAGCCTCCCAGATTTGCTTATAAAGAAACATATTCATTTACTCATTGAATTTGATTTGTATGTCTGCCCATTTCACCAAGGAATCCGGTGTTTGTCCATCTTTGGTTTTGAATGGGGTTCTGGCATTGCCTTGTTCAGACTTATCTGAGGGTCATTCTGGATTCACTGCTTGAAGGGGCAATGGCAGCTCTGGCCTGGGGGAGGGGTCCCCATTACTGGATCAGGAGATTTGCTCATCAGTTGTGACTTATTCATCTCCCAGTTGGCTTTTTGCAATATGGTATACCCGTGGCTGTCCTTGACAACCATCCAGAGGCTTCCTTTCGGCAAAATGCAGTGGTTTAGGTAGTTTATAGGTGCTATTTGTTATGCCCATGTGGCACTACAACTCTGCAGAGTTGTGCATTAACTCCCAATAGACTCCCTGGTGTTATGAATGGACCACTGATAAAGGGCCTAGCTACCTTCTTTAAAGCGCTACATGGCATAGAATCGGGGGGCTTGTGCGACTACCATCTTCCAAGAACATCCACCTACCCCCGCACAGTCGTAGGAGGAGCTCTCTTTTAAAGATAGACATCTTATGTCTGAATGCATGCCTTCTTGGTGGTTGCTCCAATTCTTTGGAATACGTCCCCACAATATACCGTATTCAACTCTGCTTACCTTTAGAAAAGTTGTTAAGATTGGCCTTTTCCCCAGGTCCAGTTGAATGGGGAACCCTCTTGGTTGTTTAATTATCACATTTGGTCACCCATTTTGTATTTTATGTACTGAGTTGTATGGGAGTATTTCCCCTGACAACAGATTGTAAATCTTTGGAACAAGATACATTGGTGGTGCTAATGTTTATTTTCATAATCGGCCTCTTTCTTAACCTTCCAGAAGATCTAGGTTCAGCATTTTTTTTAGTTTGTAGTGTCCAAACCATATTGGTGTGAGAATAACTTAAGAGATGGTACAGTTAGTACTGTGACATTTGATTTTGTTATTGTTTTTTGAAACTTAGATATATAACTGTAAATCTGTTGAACTTCTCTTTTCACCTGTACATTACATAACTTTAAAAAATGAGATAAATACAGTGAGGCAAAAAAGTATTTAGTCAGAAACCAGAAACAAAATTGTAGACCTGTACCAGGCTGGGAAGACTGAATCTGCAATAGGCAAGCAGCTTGGTGTGAAGAAATCAACTGTGGGAGCAATAATTAGCAAATAGAAGACATACAAGACCACTGATAATCTCCCTCGATCTGGGCCTCCATGCAAGATCTCACCCCGTGGGGTCAAAATGATCACAAGAACAGTGAGCAAAAATCCCAGAACCACACGGTGGGACCTAGTGAATGACCTGCAGAGAACTGGGACCAACGTAACAAAGGCTACCATCAGTAACACACTACGCCGCCAGGGACTCAGATCCTGTAGTGCCAGACGTGTCCCCCTGCTTAAGCCTGTACATGTCCTGGCCCATCTGAAGTTTGCTAGAGAGCATTTGGATGATCCAGAAGAGGATTGGGAGAATGTCATATGGTCAGATGAAACCAAAGTAGAACTGTTTGGTAGAAACACAACTTGTCTTGTTTGGAGGAGAGAGAATGCTGAGTTGCATCCAAAGAACACCATACCTACTGTGAAGCATGGGGGTGGCAACATCATGCTTTGGGGCTGTTTCTCTGCAAAGGGACCAGGACGACTGATCCGTGTATAGGAAAGAATGAATGGGGCCATGTATCGTGAGATTTTGAGTGCAAACCTTCCATCAGCAAGGGCATTGAAGATGAAACGTGGCTGGGTCTTTCAGCATGACAATGATCCCAAACACACCGCCCAGGCAATGAAGGAGTGGCTTCGTAAGAAGCATTTCAAGGTCCTGGAGTGGCCTAGACAGTCTCCAGATCTCAACCCCATAGAAAACCTTTGGAGGGAGTTGAAAGTCCGTGTTGCCCAGCGACAGCCCCAAAACATCACTGCTGTAGAGGAGATCTGCATAGAGGAATGGCCAACATACCAGCAACAGTGTGTGCCAACCTTGTGAAGACTTACAGAAAACCTTTGACCTCTGTCATTGCCAACAAAGGATATAACAAAGTATTGAGATGAACTTTTGATATTGACCAAATACTTATTTTCCACTATAATTTGCAAATGAATTCTTTCCAAATCACACAATGTGATTGTCTGGATTTGTTTTCTCATTTTGTCTCTCATAGTTGATGTCTACCTATGATGTCAATTATAGGCCTCTCTCATCTTTTTAAGTGGGAGAACTTGCACAATTGGTGGCTGACTAAATACTTTTTTGCCCCACTGTATCTATTTGAAATATCTTAAGTACAAGTTATAAAATGATGAGTATATTCAAAATAGTTGGACTGAGTTTGATTTATGAACATAATTTTTATTTTTCCTTCATTCAGACTAAGAAACAGCCATGGTATAATAGTACTTTAGCTTCAAGGAGGAAGAGACTTACAGCTCATTTTGAAGATTTGGAACAATGCTACTTTTCTACCAGGATGACTCGTCTATCAGGTAGAATACCTATTAGCTTCTGAATAAAGTGGTTTATCGTGCCTCCCAATATCATCCTTCTGTTCTGCATAGTAATTTGCTATGGTTGGGACAGGACAGGCTAGGACAGGACAGGACAGGACAGGACAGGATAGGATAGGATAGGATAGGACAGGATAATAGACATCTGCAGCCATCATAATATTGTATGATTCATCCCTTTCCTATATTCCTAATATTGTTTACTTCAAAATGATGTTTCTTATCTCTAAGCGACACATCCTGGTGAGAGAGAAGTTCCCTGAGGATGGGTTCCAGCACAAGTCCGAAAGCTCAGAAGACTAAACCTCTGGTCCCGGTGATAGACCCAGATTGGATCCTGAACCATGTTTCTTTTTTTCTTGCTGTTCTCCTTCTATTTTTTTCTGTATAAATCTCAGGGTTATATTTTTTTTCTTGAATGTTGGAGTGCTTGTTCATAGGTGTTACAGGTAGTACTCGACTTACAATCATAATTGAGCCCAAAATTTCTGTTGTTAAGTGAGACACATGTTAAGTGAGTTTTATACCCCATTTTATGACCTTTCTTGCCACAACTGTTAAGTGAATCACTGCATTTGATGCAGTTAGTAACCTGGTTGTTAAATGAATAGGGCTTCCCCATTGACTTTGCTTGTCAGAAGCTGCAAAGATCGTAACTGTGAAAAATGGTCATAAGTCACTTTTTTCATTGCCTTTGTAACTTTGAACAGTCACTGTTGTAAGTCGAGGACTACCTATATATATGTATTATCCTGGAGACCAGTGTCATATCTCAGTCCCCTTCCATATGGTTAGATTTCCACTACAGTGTAATTCAATTCCTCTGTAGTTCACATCATGGGACATTCCTCCTCAACCCACTGGACAGACTACCTGTTTTTCTCAACATCCGGCAGACCTTTTTCATGACACATCCTTGTCTCTTCCTAGCTCTACCATGTACAAAATAACAGAGTTTTACACTGATTACATCCCAGCTTTGTAATAAGAAAGTGGCTTTTTAAAATATCGATTATAGTATAATTTATAACATCCATTGGGATTTGTATTCATATTATATAAATGGGTATGGAGTTATGTTGCAAGAAGTTTGACGGGATGCTTTTCTCATGTCTTAAATAGCTGAAAAGTTATTTTCCCTCTCAAACTCTATTTGCTACTTTTACTAAGAGATTTAGAATTAGGCAAACTAATAGAAGACTACTTTTACATTGTATGTATTTTCCACAGAAGTACTTGGTTATGCCCAAATCATGCTTGTGGGGGATGACATCTGTGTGTACCTACTAGATCATCTGATAGGCGTCAGGCTGGGAAAGGATGATGAAAGATTGTATATGACTTTCAGGTATTCTGCTTAAATTCTGTATTTGCTGTGTACTGCAGAACATATTTTCAGATCTTAATGGATTACATATGTAACCATTTCTATGCTAGTCCCGCAGAATAGAGAAAAAAATAGTATTTAATTGATCTGTAAACGTATAGTGGCAGTTACTGAAACTATGTTTACCATTTTTCCCTTCTGGTAAACTTTTAAACTGCATTCTTTCCTCCCTGCTTTTCCCATCTAGATGATAGTAGAACCTCAAACCAGCTGGATGAATTTCAAGAGTGCCTGTCTAAGTTTACTCGCTACAATTCTGTTCGACCTTTGGCAACACTGTCTTATGCAAGTGATCTCTACAACGGATCTAGCATAGTCTCAAGGTAATAAATACCTGTTTGAGTGCTATAAATCCTGAGAATTTATAATATGACAAAACTCTTCATTTATTTGCAGACAGTTTTATTCAGAGGACTTTGTGAAGTTAGATGTTGTTTATATTACCTTAATATTTGCTTTTTAAAGCTTATTTTCATTCTTTACAATTAGCATAAGTCACTACACTAGTTTTGAAATAATTAAGAGATGGAATAATCCATCATTTCTGATCTGTTGTTACAATAGTAATAATAATTTGAATATAGATTCATATCCATGTTTACATTTAGTCTACATAAAATGGGGATAGTATCACAAATGCCAGTAGGAAATCTTCTATTTTATAGAAGTACAACAATATATTGAAGTCCAATGTGTTTTGGAAAATTCTTTTATCAAAAACAGTGCGCTTACCAGATAAAACATAGGCAAAAGAATTTTCTAAAACACCCTGGGCTTCACTATAATAAAATATTTTTACTGGCTGTTCTCCCATTCTGATTTTAGAAATGAAAGTAGAGGAAGTCCATTTCCAAAGAAAGGAATTCCTTGTTGCCATCATTTCCTGGATTCGCTTCTATCATTTTTCTTCTTTCAATTAGTTAAGTTTTTTAGAGTTATTCACAGGGATGATCCTGGAAATGCCATATTAGTTTGGTAGAGAACATTCTAAGTAAATAAATGTCAGACTGTGTTACTTTTTAGTGCTGCTGAAAACGTTCCTTAAATTTATGTTGTCTTTAGGATCATCTATAATAAATGGGCTATCCTTATGGGTAATTTACTTTGGTCAGTGTTTAGTCAGTTTTTATCTCAAAGGCAGCTGGGCTGAATTTAAGCAATGCCAGTCCAATTTCAAGGAAATGTTGAAAAGAAACATTTTGTCTCCATTCTGCATTCTCAATAAATTTAGTACAATATTCTCATTTAAAAGATGGGGGAGGGAAAGTCACCTTCCCAGGCAAGTAAATATAGTAGTAGTAATTTACCAAACCACAAGGTGGCAACCTTAGTTTACTTTACAGGTAATGTTGGTAATAACAAGAACTGTAACTGTTTGATAAAAATAGTTCATTGGCAAGATCTCATACCATCTGTATTCACCAAAGGAACATATGAAGCATTTTCTTTATTTCTAAATGAGTGAAATTTTTCAGAACTTATGAGCCAATATTGACATTTCAAAAAGAAGAACTGCTTTTAATTAAATTTGTGTGTGTGAGTATGTGAGTGTGTGTGTGTGTGTGTGTGTGTGTGTGTGTGTGTATTACATAGTGTTAGGATTGTGTAGTAAACTGACCAGCAAACTTGATAATCTAATTGTTCTTTTCTCAAAATTGTGGAAAAACAGATACCTCCTACATTCTACTTTTTAAAAATGTCAATACTTTCTCTCCTATTGTTCTCAAATGTTGCCAAGTCCTTTATTTAAAAAAGTACTCCCAATTGGAAGCACCAGACAGACAGAAACACATTTTACTACTCCAGAAATTGAGAGAACCATGTTTTATCTGTGGTATAACTTAAGATGAAGTCAGCTTGCAACCTAAATTTAGCATCCTAAACGCGGCTGAATATATAGATTTCAAAAGTAGATTTGTAAGAATTAAATGTGCAAACCCCTGTACTTGTATGTTGTGTTTTGTGCTCTTGATATTTACATTGTTAAAGTTTTCCCCGTCATTTATGAAGAAATTGAAGGATTCTAGATTTTTAATTAAAATTTAAAAAATAAAAATCAAATTAAATTGTCATTTTTATATATGTGTGTTGGTTTAAAGCAAAGCTGCCTTTTTCCAGTCTTTCCCGTCCTTTTTTTTCCTTTTAAAAAGGAAATGGTTATGTATTAGTCTACTAACGAAGAAGACAGCAGCTTTTCTATGTGCTTGGATTTGCAGTTAATGAAACTAATCTTAAAGAAGAGTGCATTTGCTTTTTTCTGAAGGCGGTTCTTCAATCATCTTTTGAGTGGCTCAGTTATCCCACCATAACAGATTATCCCTTAACAGTTCAGGAATATATAACTTTGTTTAGTCATTATGGAGAAAAATCCTTCAAAGATTTTCAGTTTCAGTAGTGTGCTGGCACCCCTTGATCTATGTGCACTAGTAGACTCAAGATACAATTAGGAGGAGTCCTTACTTCATTTGGGAATCCAATTCCCAGGGACAACTTGAGGGCATCAAGATGATCACCTTGACTTCCATCATAGGATAGATTAAGTAGTTTTAAAAACTCATATTGCAGATTCCTTGATTTTTCCCATGGGACTTTAGAAAAGTTTCATCAAGAGAGATGGCAGCCTCATGTCATAATTGTATATATCACCCTCTCAGATACATAGTATGATGTATTCCTTGATCCCATTATCTATCACAGTGGTCCCCAACCTTTGCAGCTTGGCGGCCTGGCTGGGTGGGAAAGGGAATTGGGCCATGGCTCCACTCACGCAAGAGAGAAGAGAAGCCCGAGAAGCCTTTGGGGTGCGGTTTCACACTCTTTCAGGCTTCTCCACACCAAAAGCTTTAGCAAAGGGACAAGGCCTAAAGCAGGGCGAGATCGCTCCCTCAAAGCCTTTCATCCGTTTACAAAAGCTTTTGGCGCAGAGAAGAGAGGCCTTTGGGGGTGCGGTCTCATGCTCCTTCAGTCTCACCAAGGTTGCCTGACTCTCCAAAAGTAGATCCGATGTCCTGTGCAGCAGCCTTGGTGAGTCAGTGAATCTGAGCAGGGGACGCTCATTCCTCTCAGCCACTCTGCTTTTGGAGCATCGGGAACAGGCGGCTTGGCAGTCCGGCTGGGAGTGGGGGAGAGGGGAACCGGGCTGCGTGAGCGCGGACTGACGTGTGTGTGCAGCTCCACTCATGCAACAAAGAAGCCTTTGGGGCACTACTTGCGCAAGTGGAGCTGCATGTGCACGCACTGGCCTGCCTCTCGCACGGCCCGGTTCCAAATAGGTCACCGCCCGGTAGTGGGCTGTGGCCTGGGAGTTGAGGACGCCTGATCTATCACATACAAATTTTCTCATTCTTCTTGTATTCATGTAGTTTTAACCATTGTGTCTTACTCCATATCATCAAGGAATTGAAGCAGACATCTTTCTACAAGCTCAACATGGTGTATGTGACTTGCAGCATCATTTCATTTCTGAATGGGATGAAATACTTTAATATACTGGGAAAGAAACCATTTGGTCTCTGTTCATTTGTTTTACCTCTAAAGTTCGCTAGAGTTATAGTGGTGCTTAAAAGTTTGTGAATATTGAACTGTCAATATTTCTGCATAAATATGACCTGAATGTTTTCTGTTCTCCACATGTCCCAAAGCTAGATAAAGCAAACCCAAGTAAACAAATGAGTCAAAAACATTATACTTGTTCATTTATGTATAGAGGAAAATACCGTATTTTTCGGAGTATAAGATGCACCTTTTTACCTCCCAAAAGAGGGTGAAAACTTGGGTGCGTCTTATACACCGAATGTAGACCCACCCACCCACCCCCACCCTTTGGCCTCTGTCTTCTAGCAATTTACCTGTTTGCAGCAAAGAGGGAACAGCCTGTTAAGACAAGCAAGTCCTTAGCAGCTTCCCGATCCCCAGCTGATTTGCCACGTGCTAAAATGAAACTGAAACTGCAAAGAGGCAAATAGCTGGGAGAGACATGCAGATTTTTATTTTCTGTTGAATTGGATGAAAGGGGGTAAGTGAATAACTATAAATGTCTGTAGAATATTCAAATTAAGACTTATTTTTTAAAGACTGCTTTATTATTGCTCTAGCCAGGGGTCTCCAACCTTGGCAATTTAAAGACTTGTGGACTTCAACTCCCAGAATTCCACAGCCAGCTTTGTTAGCTTTGCTGGCTGTGGGATTCTGGGAGTTGAAGTCCACAAGTCTTAAAGTTGCCAAGGTTGGAGACCCCTGTAAATCTAGACAACTTAACAAAATAAAGAAGCTTTTTAAAATAAATGCTTGCTCTGAAGAGGCCCAGTGCTATTGTATTTTCTTTTAAATAATAGAGAATAATGTATACTTCCAAAAAAATTAATTAATTTTAACAGCTCTGTACAAGTATAGTCTGAAATGTAACAGTGTCCTGTTTAGTATTAGAGTTTAGTTACCTTGGAGTAGATCTATTTAAATAATTGGGAGGAGTTAGTGTGACTACATTTAAGAAAACTTTCTGGCATAATGTACATTTCTCCAATTCTTTGCTATTTCTATGGGTCAGGCACAGATGCACAGAAATACACAGCAAACAATGTATATCATCTGCGCTGTTTGCTGTTTGGCAAATTGCTGGGAGGCAGAGGCCTTTTTTCCTTGTTTTCCTCTCCCAAAACTAAGGTGCGCCTTATACTCCGAAAAATGCGGTAATCCAAAGCTATATATTTGTGTGTGGCAAAAGTATGTGAATCTTTGCTTTCAGTAACTGGTCCCTCCCCTCCCTCCCACCAGGCAGCAATAAGTGCAATTAAGCATTCCTGATAACCATTGATGAGTCCTGCAAATCAGCTTGGAGGAATTTACCCCACTCCTCCTTACAGAATATCTTCAATTCAGGGACCACGTTGAGCTTCCTCAAATGAACTGCCCACTTCAGGTCCTTCCATAACATTTTCATAGCATTTAGGTCAGGAATTTAACTTAGCCGTTCAAAAATATCAACTTTATTCTGCTTTAACTAGTCTTTGGTCATACAACTTCTGTGCTTTGGGTTGTTGCATGACTGACTTTCTCTTGAGCTTCAATTCATGGACAGATATTTTTCTGTTTCTAAAATTTGCTAGTACAATTCAGAATTCATAGTTCAATCAATCATGCAAAGCTGTCTTGGTCCAGAGGCAGCAAGGCAGATCCAAACTGTACTTTCACCACCATGTTTCACAGATAAAATAAAGTTCTTATGCTGGAATGCAATGTTTTCCTTTCACCAAACATAACACTTTTCATTCAAGCCAAAAAATTATATTTTGGTCTCATTCTTTTGATATCCTTCTAGCTTATCCATGTGGTCTTTTGCAATCTGTAAATGGGTAGCATTGTTCTTTTTGAGAATAGTAACTTTCTCC